>CM056059.1:101275151-101875151 GCA_029574335.1 Rana kukunoris
CCACGTCCTGTCAGGGAGAGAGGAGACCGATGCTGTGTCCCTTGTACATAGGGACACAATCAGTCACCTCCCCCAGTCACCCCCCCTCCCCCTACAGTTAGAACACTCATAGGACACACATTTAACCCCTTCCTCGCCCCCTAGTGGTTAACCCCTTCACTGCCAGTCACATTTATACAGTAATCAATGCATATTTATAGCATTGTTCACTGTATAAATGTAAATGGTCCCAAAAATGTCACAAAAGTGTCCGGAGTGTTCCGCCATTAGGTCGCAGTCCCAAAAAAAAAAAAAAAAAAAATCGCAGATCGCCGCCATTAATAGTAAAAAAATAAAATAATAAAAATGCCATAAACTATCCCCTATTTTGTAAACACTATAAATTTTGCGCAAACCATTTGATAAACGCTTATTGCATTTTTTTTTTACCAAAAATATGTAGAAGAATACGTATTGGCCTAAACTGAGGAAAAAAATATTTTTTTTACATCTTTTTGAGGATATTTATTAAAGCAAAAAGTAAAAAATATTGCATTTTTTTTTCAAAATTGACGCTCTATTTTTTTTTATAGTGCAAAAAATAAAAACCGCAGAGGTGATCAAATACCTCCAAAAGAAAGCTCCATTTGTGGGAAAAAGCGACGCAGTGCCGGAAACTTAAATTTCGTCTGGGCAGGAAGGGGGTGTAGGTGCACAGTAGGCAAGTGGTTAAAAAAAAAAAAAACTCAACATGCCTCCTACTAAGATCTTTCACACTGAAGCATTTTTACAGCGTTTTAGCATGCTCTCCATGCATCTCAAATGGACCTTTCACACTGAGTCCTACAAGCAGCATCTTTGGGCGCTGAAAAAAAAACGCTCCAAAAAACGCCCCTCTCCATTGAAATGAATTGAAAGCGCTGTAAAAGCGTCTTACCCTTTCACACTGAGGCACTGCAAAAACGCCCTAAAACGTTAGGGTCTTAGCGGTGCTTTACCAGCACATTGGCATTGCAGATGAGGCTTCGTTCGAATAACGCTCCAGTGTGAAAGGGGCTTAAATGCCTCAGACTGTCTACTTTCTAAAAGGGGGTTATTTGGGGGGGGGGGGGGTTTGTACTGTCCTGGTGTTTTAGGACCCCAAGCCATGAGATGAGGCTGTCAGTATCAGAATTGATACATTTTCAAATCTATACAGTGGGGAAAATTAAGGGCCTACAATTTTTATCATATGTGCATTTTAAATGATAGAGCCAGAATTTCAACCAAAAAACACACATGATACAAATGTTATAAATTGAGTTGCAGTTCAGTGAGTAAAATAAGTATTTGATCCCCCTACCAACCAACAATAATTCTGGCTCCTACAGACTGGCTACAGTATGTGCTCATGTGGTACACAGATTAGTCCTGTCAATTTAACCACTTCAGACCAGCGCTATAGACAAGGTGGCCGTTTGCGATGCGATCTGTGCGGCGAATGAGAGATGATCTCATAATCATATAGATCATCTCTGATTGCCGTTTTACACAGAGACAGCGTCCTGTCTCTGGAGAGGAGGAGACCGATCTGTGTTCCTTGTACATAGGGACACAGATCGGTCACCACCCCAGTCACCCCCTCTCCCCCCACAGTTAGAACACTATGTAGGGAATACATTTAACCCCTTCCTCACCCCCTAGTGTTAACCCCTTCAATGTCAGTCACATTTATATAGTAATTAGTGCATATTTATAGCACCGATCGCAATATAAATGTGAATGGCGCCAAAAATGTGTCAAAAGTGTCCGATGTGTCCGCCATAACGTCGCAGTCCCAATAAATATGTTATCTCTAAGCCTCAGGAGTCTCCATCACAGATAACCAGACAGTCATTACTTCAAAGAATCAGTGTCCCAGCAGAAAAAAAAAAAAATCGCAGATTGCCGCCATTTCTAGTAAAAAAAATAAAATAATAATTCTGTCCCCTATTTTGTAAGCGCTATAACTTTTGCGCAAACCAGTCACTTATTGCGATTTTTTTTTTTTTAAATTGGGATATTTATTATAGCAACAAGTAAAACATATTGGGCCAGATTCAGGTACACGTAAATTTGCACAGCGTATTCAAAATACTCTACGCTGCCGTATTTTACCAGGCTCTACATCGAATTCTGGTAGATTTTTGCCCCTACGATACGGCGGCGTAGTCTATTTCTCGCCGCGTAATCGAAATACGCGATTAGGGGGCGTGAAGCATTTAAATTAGGCGCGTCCCCACGGCTATCGAACTGCGCATGCTCCGTTCAGAAATTTCCCGCCGTGCATTGCGCGAACTAACGTCGATACGTCATTTGTAGTTTGAGTAGCGTCGTTTACGTACATTCCTATTCCCGGACGACTTACGTAAAAAATAAAAACAAACGTTGAAATTCGATGCGGGAACGACGGCCATACTTAACATGGGCTGTCTAATATTAGACCAGCAAAAAGCTGGTATAGTGTTACGCAAAAAAAAGATGACTAAAGATGCCGTAAGAGATTGCGAATGAAGATCGTAATTTCGGGGATCGCCGGCAAAAGCTCATTAGCATACCCCGACGCGGAAAACGACGGGAAGTCCACCCAGTGGCCGCAATTTTATTGCAGCGTAGATCCGAAGGCGTACGAACACGTAATCCAGTCGAATTGAAGCCCGCAGCCGTCTTTTCATGGTTTGAGGTTTCAGACTAGCTAAAAAACGCGCGTAATTTGAAAGTACTCCAGTCTAACACCAGTTAGACAGGAGTTACGGCTCTCTGAATCTGGCCCATTGTATTTTCAAAGTAGCCACCTTTTGCTTTGATTACTGCTTTGCACACTCTTGCCATTCTCTTGATGAGCTTCAAGAGGTAGTCACCTGAAATGGTCTTCCAACAGTCTTGAAGGAGTTCCCAGAGATGCTTAGCACTTGTTGGCCATTTTGCCTTCACTCTGCGGTCCAGCTCACCCCAAACCATCTCGATTGGGTTCAGGTCCGGTGACTGTGGAGGACAGGTCATCTAGCACAGCACCCCATCACTCTCCTTCTTGGTCAAATAGCCCTAACACAGCCTGGAGGTGTGTTTGGGGTCATTGTCTTGTTGAAAAATAAATGATGGTCCAACTAAACGCAAACCGGATGGAAAAGAATGCCGCTGCAAGATGCTGTGGTAGCCATGCTGGTTCAGTATGCCATCACTTTTGAATAAATCCCCAACAGTGTCACCAGCAAAGCACCCCCACACCATCACACCTCCTCCTCCATGCTTCACGGTGGGAACCAGGCATGTAGAGTCCATCCGTTCACCTTTTCTGTGTCGCACAAAGACACGGTGGTTGGAACCAAAGATCTCAAATTTGGACTCATCAGACCAAAGCACAGATTTTCACTGGTCTAATGTCCATTCCTTATGTTCTTTAGCCCAAACAAGTCTCTTCTGCTTGTTACCTTTCTTTAGCAGTGGTTTCCTAGCAGATATTCTACCATGAAGGTGATTTGTACTCACCTCTCCGCCGGCTTCTGGGCCTTCAGGGAGTTCCGTCGGAGATCACGGACACCGGCGGGACTTGCCGTGTCCATCTGAAGGGCTCCTTTGCTGTGCCTTCATATCTGCATGCCGGCAGGACCTTACTATCTGCCACACGCAAGGGTCGTTATACTTCCCTCTATCACTTCCCTCTATCAACCTGGGATTCTACAGCCATCCCCTGGGAGTTGTGATAGTTTCCTTCATGGGACATCTACATGCCGATGGACTGATGTTAACCTCTCCTCATCTGGATTCAGCAGTGGTATCGTTGTACACATTGTTATACCAGTATCATAATTGGCTACATGTTTTTATGACTGCTTTTGGTACCGTTTAGTATTACTCGCACCATTTTTACAGTTTATGTAGCTACATCGATTTTTTTTCTCCAGTGCAATATTTATTTTGTTACCTACTTGAAGACTATAAAAGTTTTAAAGCTATTACTATCGAGCGCTGCCTTTGTGTGTTTTTTGTATCCTGCTATCCATTTTTCCAGTGGTTGGTAGCTGCACTGGGAGATCAGCTAAAAGTAGTTGGATCTGTATGTGCGTTATAATTAATCGACTAATTAGTCGATTAATCGATCACAAACATTTTGATCAGTAACAGCCCTAAAAATTCTATAACAAAACTATTAAAAAAAAAAATTGAAAAATGTTCTGTCTTTTTATGTTTCTTTAGTAAAAAATCCAGTGGTAAATTAAATGCTACCAACAATAAGCTCTATTGTGAAAAAAAATATACACATTTTGTGTGAGTACAGTGTTGCGAAATTGTCAAAGTGCGACATCGCTGAATGCTGAAAACCGACCTGGTCAGGAAGGGGGTATAAGTGCCCAGTAAGCAAGTGGTAATTGAACAAGCTGAAGTTAGAAGCAGATTAGCTATCATGCACAGCTGCACCAGATTCTGAGTGCTCCAATTTTAGTAAATCAACCCCTTGGTATCAGAGTGTCTGGAACTTTGCACTTCTGAAAATGCAATAAGACCATTTGTGCATCCCACACCCATTCTTTTTTTTTCAGTTGTTACATTCTTACTGTGTGACAAGTCTTCAGCTGGCAGTTCTTTTTTGCAACCAATCTTGCTGCTCTGTGGTCTTCTAGCAGGAGTGACTTGTGTAGACTCAATTAATTTTAGTACAGGGCACTTGGCAAGACCCACCCCTACTATTCTGCATTGTGTAGTCAGCAAGTTTATAAAGACGCATCAGAAAGGCTTCACCACTGGAGTCTTTTCAGGTCCTCTGTTTAAAAAGAAACCCTTTAGAGAGCATCTGCTGGGACACTGATTCTTTGAAGTAATGACTGTCTGGTTATCTGTGATGGAGACTCCTGAGGCTTAGAGATAACATATTTATTGAGAGAAGAACATTAATGCACAAGGATCACTTTCAGCCAGCACAAGAAATAAAATGGCTTTATCTGGTGTAATAGCTGCTGTGGAAGTTAATGTTTCACTTTATTTCAGACACTTGCCACAGATAAGATGCCTTGTGTTGCCCCAATGTCTCAGCGGGAGAAGTTTTCTTTTCTCTCCGGGGAATTAACAGGGATGTTAATTTTCTCCTGGGCCCGATTCTAATGTCAATTCTTGTTTAAGTAGACAAGATAAACAGATCACATTGGTTTTATTTAATTGTGTTTGTAGAAGAAATTAATCTGCACATTGAGCTGTAGAAGGCAAGCTGAACATTGATGATAACACGGACTGGAGGTGTTGGACAGGGAAATGAGCAGTTTACATGGTGTACACCCAGCAGCGATAAGGTGATGGAAAGGTTCTCATGTTCAGACAGAGAGGAACACAGCAGAGCTGTAAATGGGGCAAAGCCTCACAACTTTAGGAAGCATAATGTAGGAATGGCTGCACGTCAGAGGGGCTGGTTGGGTCCTTTAGGTCCATAGCTCTGGTAATGTTGTCAGAGAAGCAAAGAATGGCAGCCGCTCATATCAGATCACTAGCACAGGAAGGGTGCAAATGAGCAGGGCATTATACTAAAAAATAATAATTACTCAATAGTGCCCCGTCGTTGGTGTCAACTGGAGGAATAGTGCCCCATCAAGTTCCTGCCTCTACAAGCTGACAGTAGTAGTGACAACAGCAACACTACTCCTGTCAGCTTAGCCTATATAAGCCTATAACTCGGGCATGTCCAAAGTCTGGCCAGCGGGCCAAGTGCGGCCCCCCCTGTTGATTTAATATGGCCCCCTAGAGATTCGGATATATATATTGTTTGTGGCCCCCTGGGCCACAAAAGATATATACTGTATTTATTGGCACTGCCTTCGAGGGGACAGGAAGGGGGCAGGACGAGCGCCATCAGATGACATGAAGAGAATCTCCTGTTTACTTAGCAGCGTCTGTATTGGAAGTCCTGTCTCAAGGGATGCCATTGGACGACTGTTCTGCCTATCATAGGAGGTGGGACTTTGTATTATAGAGGCCACAGAGTAAACAAGAGATTCTCCTGTTTGTAATCTGTCGGCACTCGTCCTGTCCCCCTCACTCTGCCCTCCGAGGCTGCATTCAAGGCAATGGCGAGGCTGCATTCAAGGCAATGGCGAGGCTGCATTCAAGGCAATGGCGAGGCTGCATTCAAGGCATGGCATGGCTCATCTCTTCACCACACACAGCCACAAAGGCAAGAGAATTCTTG
The DNA here is from genome assembly GCA_029574335.1 of Rana kukunoris. Taxonomy (NCBI): domain Eukaryota; kingdom Metazoa; phylum Chordata; class Amphibia; order Anura; family Ranidae; genus Rana; species Rana kukunoris. Next base: position 101,281,324 of record CM056059.1, read on the forward strand.
TTGGGCCGTGTAGTAGTTGCTCGGACAAACACACTTAGACCAAATTTTAATGGTTCAAAGAATGTCAGTCAAAATAGTCGGCCCTTACGCATGTTCACTTCATCAAATCTGGCCCTCTTTAAAAAAAGTTTGGACACCCCCGCTATAACTTTACAATAGAATCCTATACTTTAGACTGGATGCTTTCTTGTCGAGATGTAATGATTGTTCTGCTGTGTTTAATAATATCAAGCTCAGTTATTAAAAAATGTGCATTGTTCTGCTGTCATACACTGCTTTATTGAAGCTGTTATTGTGATGCATTACTGAATTTGATGCTCACAAGACTGATGGTCGGTCTTACAATTAAATAAAGCACAAACTGCTTCAAAGGCGTTTCAATACTCATAGGCCCCGTACACACGACCAAGCTTCTCGGCAGAATCCAGCGAGAAGCTAGCTGGGATCCATATTCTGCCGAGAAGCTCGATCGTGTGTACGTTTTCGCCGAGCAAACTGTCGAGCGAGGCGTTGAGCCAAAATAGAGAGCAGGTTCTCCATTTCCTCGACAGGCCATCGGGACTAATGGCTCGACGCCTTTTTCGACAGCCTGGTCGACGAACTCGACGGTCGGCCGAGAACCTTGTTGGGCGAAACGATGGGTTTAGCCCGACGAGGTTCTCGTACGTGTGTACGCGCCCATATTCCTGTTTCCTCTACAACACTGTGTCGACATTTGCTGCAAATTCAGCTTCAGCTCCGATTAGTCTGGCAAAGTCTGAACAACAAATTCCAACTTCAGCCAAAACATTTGTGGTTAAGGTGACCAGATTTTTAAAATGAAATCCGGTAGACAAGTGCACTGCAGAAAAATGTGTTCATTTTATATGTGTTCAGTTCATATGATTTTCGAATTTCAGAAATGTCGATATTTGAATTCAAATTTCAGAAAATTTGGAAATTAACGAATTTGTCAAAAAAATAAAATAAATTATATAATATTATATATATATATATATATATATATATATATATATATATATATATATATATATATATATAAAATTCAAAACTAAAGGTTTCCCTGCAGTCTGTGACCCCGACCAGTGAGAGGCTTTAGAAGACAAGAAAAGATCTGGACGGCTGCACACCAATAATCATTTCAGGCTGGAATCATCTCTTAATCATTATCTGAGAGAGACTTCCCTAACTTCTTATAATGGTTATACCCACCGAGTACAGTCAGGTGGTGGGTGTGGACTGGAGTTAAGGCGATTCTTGGCCCAGCCACTTGATCTATGAGGAAGGTGATATGTGTATATTATATGCAATAGAGTAGTGTACAAAATGTGTTGGAAGAACAAGAGCAATCTGCTTACATACTGTGACTGTGTATATGCATTATGCCTATCTGTCCAGCAAGTGGCGCTGTGGTACAATAGTGTGCTCTCGAAAGTAAGGTAATCAGGTAACCATTCTTATTGTGTTATATGCATACCTCCCAACTTTTTGAGATGGGAATGAGGGACACCTATCAGCAAAAGTATGCAGGCATAGGACACACCCCTTTGCCACACCCCCTTAAAGGAGAATTGTACAAAAAAAAGATTGGTTAACCTCTTCCTCACCGAGTCATAGTAAAATGACATCGGTGGGGACCTCTCGTCCTTCAGACTGGACGTCATATGACGTACTTGTTTTTCCGGCTGTAGATCCATGTCCTGTCAGCAGTGACAAGACCATTGTGTGTTCCCAGTATAGAGGAACACACATCGATCTCCTCCCCTTGTGAGTCCCCCTCCCCCTAACAGTTAGAACACACTTTAGGCAACATATTTAACCCCTAACGCAGGTCGGGGTTGTTGAGTGGGGGGGGGGGTCCGCGGATCGGAGTTGTTGAGCGTGGGGGGACTCCAGCACCGGTCGTGGGACTGCGGGATTTACCGCGAATCCCTTGTGCTTTCTTCGTGTTCTATGATGATGAAAATGCATGTACTGTATTTCTCCATGAAAGTAAAGCGAATTGCTGAAACAAGAAGCTTCCAGCTCATAATTATTCAATAACCTGCTAATAAAATGTAGCCCAGAAGAAAATCCCTTTAAGGTGAAATGCATGTACAGCTTCCTAACATACAAGGAACTGAAATTTCCCAGGCAAGTTAAATCGTTTGGCTTAGCTTAGCCTTGTGAGCTCCACATCCATACAGTAGGTGATCATGTACATGCATTTTTTTTCAGAGCACCCTGGGATCCCAAAATCCTAGAAACTCTATTCATACAGTAAATCAATCACAGGATTTAAGGCTGGTCTCCTGCTTGCCTTCCACCTCTGCCAAGATATGGAATAATCAAATCAACTGCACTTCTGTTGAAAAGGAAAGCCTGGCAACATAGGAGGAGGTGGCCTTGAGCTTGGCCACAAAAACTGTAGTCAATATCTACAAAAGTAGAGTGCCATGGGTTCTAAGGATCCTGTAGCACTCTAAAGATAAACCTGGGAGGTTTAGTCTATTGGACTAGGGGAAAAAAATAAATAAAAAATCTACAAGGAAGGAAAGTGTACAGGTTTACTTTAAGACAACATGAATGACCACTTGGAAGTACTTTTGTAGAGCAGTGCAGTCTGCCACTCTGTAGCACGAGCAGAAGCATGTTTTCTAGCCTAATGTGTATGTGCCCTGCAGTCAGATTGCACCATTTTGGCCACTTGAACCAAGATTATCACAAGATATTACAGTTTACCAGCAAACTGGGTGTGAAGAGACTTGCCTGTAAGCTCCTTTTATAAGGCAGTCTGTAGTAAAGAGATCTGAAATCAAGCTTCTGTATTATCCTGAGGTCTAAGAGGGTGTGTTCTGATCTGGAAGGGGACAGGACTAGTATCCAAATAGGTGTAGCACCCCCTTACTTTCAGTATGCTAAAGTTAATGGGGAATGGGAGAGTTATTTTTGCTCATAATTCAGAATTGTGCAAAATTTGGGCTGCTGTCATTCAGAACTGTCCTGTGGGCCAGTCTGCGCTCCAGGGGTGATGTTCACACCCCTGTGCGGAAGGTGGTGGTAGAGGGATTCTGACGAAGCCACTTTTCACCAGCAGCCAATTGGGGGAGTTTTCCCTCGCGGGGCATGCTGGGGAGAGGTATATCCGTGGCAGACGCCATTTTCTTTGGTTCTTCGCGGCTTCCAGATTCCAGGTGCGGCACCCACCTTTAGGGTGTGCGCCAGTGGCGGCTGGTGCTTAAAATTTTTGGAGAGGCGCAAAGGTAAAAAAAAATTGCAGTCTCACTGTGCCAAAACGCAGCCACTGTGCCATGCTATCAAACGCAGCCACTGTGCCATCATTTTGCACCACTGTGCCATGCCATCAAATTCAGCCACTGTTCCATCAATTCGCACCACTGTGCCATGCCATTAAACCAGCCACTGTGCCATCAATTGTCACCACTGTTCCATGCCATTAAACCAGCCACTGTTCCATCCATTGTCACCACGGTGCCATGCCATTAAACCAGCCACTGTGCCATCCATTGTCACCACTGTGCCCATGGTCGCTGCTGTGCCAATTGTCCCCACTGTGCCCTGTAAATTGCTCTCAACCCCCCCCGCCCGGCACTTACTTTTACTGGAGTCAGGCATCCACGTCCCACGATGTCTTCTTTCGCCCTCGATGACTGACAGGCGTCTCAGCCAATCAGGTTACCGGTAGCCAGAACCGGCCAACCTGATTGGCTGAGACGCCTGTCATCTTATCCAAGGGGCGTACAGTCTGTGCGCTCCGAGAATAAGCTTCCGGGACCCGAGGGCTGTACTGGGAAAGCCTATCGAAGCTGTTGGCTCTGATAGACATTTCCCTCCAGTCAACCAGCTGGCGTTATTCAGGTGGCCGGACATGAGCGCCGACCATCTGAATAACAGCGGCAGCGGCGATAACATAGATTCGTGTAATGCATGAATCTATGTTATTAGACTCCGTGGCGGTGAGAACCAGAGGGGGCGGCGCTCCAGCGCCCTCTATGGACGAACCGCTACTGGTGTGCGCACCCAACGGACCCCGGCATTATGGCCTACCTGGCCGGGGTCATATGCTACGTGGAGTTCCATGCGGATGCTGAAAAGGGGCCCCAGTGACTTACTGAGTCCCCAGCTAAACCAAGGAGGATCCCAGGCTGTGTGCCGCTCGGTGGGGGGATCGGCTTGAGGAGAACCCGGAGGCAGGTGATCCAAGAGGGCTGGAACGAACCATCGGGGATCCGGTGACCGGGGATTGACAGGTGCACCTCAAACTGTCAACCGGTGACCTTGACTGAACTCACTGGGAGGATTCGCTCAAGAATCCATTTATCTCACCCAAGTACTAGGCCTGTGGCAGAGGCCCGAGCCAGGCTGGGCCGGGATGCAAAGTGGCACTTTCCTCCCGGGCCGCTCTGATTCCCTGTAAAAAGAGCCGCCGAAGCTGTACTGCCAGCTCATAACTGCGCATCTCCGGCTGTGCCTGCAATAGATTTGAATAGGCTGTCGGCCGCGGACCCTGCAGTGCAGTACAGTACTAAGTCTGTCTGACTATAGTACCAGCAGAGATTTGCTCCAGAGTTCCGTGCACAATGCCTGGAGATCACACCGTTATGGCTGTCATGTGACCAGTGGTGGGCGGAGCTCCGGATGGTACACAGGGACGGGGCTCTTGGGGAGATGGCTGCATGACTCATGTGACAGGCTGCTGTCTGACCGGGCTGGAAGATGGCAACCTGCTGTGTTGCTGAGAGAGAGAGAGAGAGAGAGAGAGAGAGAGAGAGAACATCCCCAGAGTGTAACCTAACCACTACCACAACCTGCATACACCCACCCTGCATTCACCTGCATACACCCACCCTGCATTCACCCACATTCACCCACCCTGTGTACACCCATCCTGCATTCACCCACTTACACCCACCCTGCATTCACCCATCCTGCGTACACCCATCCCTCATTCACCCACCCTGCATTCACCCATCCTGCGTACACCCATCCTGCATTCACCCATCCTGCATTCACCCACATACACCCACCCTGCGTACACCCACATACACCCACCCTGCGTACACCCACATACACCCACCATGCATTCACCCATCCTGCATTCACCCACCCTGTTTTCAGCCAGATCACTCACCCTGCATACACCCACCCTGCATACACCCACCCTGCATACACCCACCCCGCATACACCCACATTCACCCATCCTCCATTCATCCACATTCACCCATCCTGCATTCATCCACATACACCCACCCTGCAAACACCCATATTCACCCACCCTGCTCTCGCCCATCCTGCATTCACCCATATTCACCAACCCTGCATTCACCCACCCTGCATACACCCATCCTGCATTCATCCTCATACACCCACATACACCCACATACACCCATCCTGCATTCACCCACCCTGCTTTCAGCCACATACACCCATCCTGAACTCACCCATCCTGCATTCACTGACATATACCCACCCTGCATACACCCACATTCACCCATCCTGCATTCATTCACCCACTCTGCATACACCCACATTCACCCATCCAGCACTCGCCCACCCTGCATACACCGACGTTCACTCACCCTGCGTACACCCACATTCACTCACCCTGCGTACACCCACATTCACCCATCCTGCATTCACCCACATACACCCATCCTGCATTCAGCCATCCTGCATTCAGCCATCCTGCATTCAGCCATCCTGCATTCAGCCATCCTGCATTCAGCCACCCTGCATTGGTTACCACCCATTACACCTCTCTATTACCCTTCAGGCCAATGTACACTGCATTATATGTCACCATTAAGGATGAGCTCCGGTGTGACTCCCATCCCACCCTGTCCTACCTTGTTTACACCCATCACACACTGCATTATACACTGTGTACTCCCCTCTTTTATTGTCACCACCCTTTACAGCCTGGTTGCAACCATCACCATGCAACCTAGCACCCCTCCCCTAAATATACAACACTCAAACCCTTCATATACCTGCTCATCCTCCAATGAAAAAAAAAAAATTGGTACATATTCCCTCATGCAATCCATCATTTTATCGTCTTTTTTTTTTTTGCTTTAAAAAATAAAAATAAAAATCCAAATGTGGAAGTAATTTTTCTCTTTCACTGATAAGACAGCACTGATTAGTTGGCACTGATGTGGAGGCACTAATATGCCGCACAGATAGGTGGCACTGATGATGGGCAAGCACTGAAATGCAGCACTGATTGGTGTCTCTGATGGGCACAGAATGGAATCACTTTCTGGGCACTGTTGGGGCTGCACTGATGATCAGTGCCCTTTTTTACCTGTACGGATCTCCCCTGCGAAGAGGTGCCACTGATATCGGGTTCTCCTCTCCTCACACTCTGTCAGTGTAAGGCAAGGAGAGGCGATAAACGACACTTGTGATCCGTGATTGGACACAGCGGATCACATGGGTAATGAATGAGCTGATTCGGTGGTTCAATGGGCCACTTGAACCACCAATGGGCCACTTGACTGGACTTGCCCCCCAGGCCGAAGGCTGCCAGCCCTCCCCTGCCTGTGGCAGAGGTCTGTTCCTCCCAGCAAACCAAGTGACACAAATATCCTGCCTGATACTGCAAATGTTCTTGTTCTGCTTCATCAACCATTTCTATCCCACTTTGTGTTGATGTTGGCCATGTTGGTCCTTGGAAATAAAGCATTTGAAAACTTCCCAGCTGACTGGACAATCGCTTACTACATGTACTCACTGCTATCACCCCTAGACAAGCCATTGAGGGTAACTTAATATGCCAAAATTAGGTTATGACTCTTCAAAAAAACAACATCCACCACCAGTGTTGCTCATCTTACTTTAAAAAAGTAATTAGTTACAGTTACAAATTACTTCTCCGAAAAAGTAATTGCGTTAGTGACTCAGTTACTACATTGAAAAAGTAATTAGTTACTCAGCAAAGTAACTGATTTTTTTTTTTTATATTCTACAATGCTTTGTTGAGAAGCAGGTGACGGGCTCTTGCCAGGGAGCAGTGAGTTAATACTCCAAGACAAAAGAATGCCAGATCCTTGAGAGAAGAAAACTGGAAACAAATGGTGATCTTGTGTATATCCCAGCCTAGGTGCATCCATCCCACCATGTACAGGTATGTGCAGCTAATATCTTTGTTGTCTGATGAAGAGATGAAATCACTGACCAAAAATAACCTGCTGATCATTGGTCTGTATAGGTGTCCTGCACTTACCATGTTGACCACTAGATGTCGCTGTGTACACTGTGTTGTATAGGGAACGTTTGTTCTGTGGAACATTTTGTTCCGGCCATGTGTTCCCCGGATCATTGATTAGGTTGCGCACACAGTGTGTGTGATCGATGCGAGTAGCCCCGGTGATAGGTCAGTGTGAGGCGGATGGGGCTCATTGTATCCAGGGCTCCTTGCGATTGGGAGTTTTCAAACCGCTGTGACAGGACATCACAGCGGTCACATGATTCTAAAGTGGAGTTCCACCCATATTTATGTTCACAGCGCCGGGAGAAGCAATTACTCTGCTGTCATCTAGTGGCGGTAGATGCAATTGCAGTAATGCCGCCCAAGTAATGGGAACTGCGTTACTGTGAGGGGAAGAGTAATCAGGTAGATTACTCGTTACCCTCAAAAGGGGCTGCGTTAGGTAACTGCGTTTATTGTAACTCCGTTACTTACAACACTGTCCACCACCACACATACACCATAAAACACAAGCTATTATGTTCACAGGAAGAAATATTATTATTATTATGGAAAATACAATGTATTATGTAAAACTAACAAAAATGAATCCATCAGCATGGCAGACATCCAATTTTGATAATGCTAATTTTGCATAACATAGATTTTTTATGCATGCAATTCCTCCTCTTTCAAACTCCCTTCCTTTATTAAAGGGGAGGTTCCCCTAAAAAGAAACTTTTAACATTGCCTGTCTCTTCTTAATAACATTTAGAATCGGCTGGTAGTTTAAAAAAAAAAACACCCGTACATACCATTTTCGGCATGTAGTCTCACTGCCGCTTCCGGGTCTGGCGGCCGGGGATGGGAGGGCCTACTTCATTGACAGGCATCCGATCGAGGCATACAGCGCGTCACGAGATGCCGAAAGAAGCCGAACGTTGGTGCGCATGCGCCGTATAGAGCCGCACCAACGTTTGCAGCGAATTTTGCATTTAACCGCGTTTGCGTTTATAAGCGTTTAGTTAAGAGACATCATAAGACCCTCCCTAAGCTCAAAAAAACAATATTATTTAACCATTTCTGCCTTTTTGTAAGACCAAAGTGAGTAGCAGCTGAAAGAGCAGCAGTATACTTGTATTTAGCGTGTCACTTGCCACATCACCTGCCATAAGCTGTGGATTGTCCACTTGCCATGTCACCTGCCACAAGTTGTGAATTGTCCACTTGCCACGTCATCTGCCACGTCACCTGGCCATGCCACCTGCCACAAGTTGTGGATTGTCCACTGGCCACGTCACCTGGCCACGTCACCTGCCACAAGTTGTGGATTGTCCACTTGCCACATGACCTGGCCACGTCACCTGCCATGTCACCTGGCCATGTCACCTGCCACAAGTTGTGGATTGTCCACATCACCTGGCCACATCACCTGCCACGTTACCTGGCCACAAGTTGTGTATCGTCCACTTGCCACATCACCTGGCCATGTCACCTGCCACAATTTGTGGATTGTCCACGTCACCTTCCACACGTTGTGGATTGTCCACAATGCAAGCAATTACAGTGGTTTATGTTTTTTTTTTATGGTTTTTCATCATCTGCCATCATTTTTGAGATTTCTAATGTAAAAAAAAATAGGTCACCTTTACAAAACGCCTATAAACGAAATCGTGGCAAAACGCTGGTACAGCATTTTGTCGCGCTTTGCGTCTGAAATGCGAAAACGTTTGCTTCTGAACCCATTTGTTTGCTTCTGGAAAAACGAGGGTAAACTCAACTGCCTAAAAACGGCAGTAAACGAGATTGTGTGCATGGACACATAGGATAACATTGAATGTGTTCAGGGGCAGTTGAAAAAAAATGTCCAAATGCCTCTGAACTCGAGTTTACCAGCGTCTCGTGTGCATGGGGCCTTAGCATTTGCAGTGTTATGCCGCGTACACACGGTCGTTTTTTGCGATGAAAAAAAAAACGACGTTTTTTGTGAAGTAAAAAACGACATTTTTGAAACGTCACTTTCAAAGACGATGTTGCATACACACCATCGTTTTTTCACAAAAAGAAAGGTTACGTTCACCACTCTTTTCCATTGAAGCTCGTTTCATAACTAGCTTCTGGGCATGCGCGGGTTGAAAAACGTCGTTTTAAACGACGTTATTGCTACTCACGGTGACTTTTTGTGAAACAAAAAACGACGTTTTGAAAAACGACACAAAAAATTCAAGCATGTTGGAATTTTTTTTTGGTCGTTTTTTTTAAGACAAAAAACGACGTTTTGCCCACACACGATCAATTTAAATGACGTTTTAAAAAACGACGTTTTTTTTTTCATCGCAAAAAACGACCGTGTGTACGCGGCAAAAGGGGAAAATGCACCCAGGTGATCGGCCAGTGCTAGTTTAATAATATACACAAATCTAATGTAGGAATTTGGACACCATCTTTGCATAATTCTAATGAACCCAAGTCGTCAACCGCACAAACTTCAGAATCACTTGGGATATTTCAGATTCTCCACCTTACATGTTCACAAACCTTATGTGCTTTGCTATGCTGGTCCATGATGCTGGTTGTATAACTAACTATGAATGAAAGCCGTATATTTGTCACAATGCTTATCAGATAACCACCAACAACAGCATTCCTAATTTGTCGTTTTTTAACCCTCTCATATATTGCTCAACAGATGTGAAGTTTTGTATGGGAGGGACATCATCATTTTACTAAAATACATTTCAACAAATGAAACATTGTATAGTTCAGTGTGCAGTTGACACAGGAAGAGATCAGTGTGTAGCCTGCAAAATCCAGGCGAACATTAATGCCTGGTACACATGATGAGATTATCGGACAAATGAGTGTCTATTTATTATTGTATGCTAAGGTCATATCAAAAATGAAGAATTTACTAAAGTTACGAAAATTCTCGTACAACAGAACAAAAATGCAGAAGTAATGTATTGTGGTGTATTTGTATTTTATTTTGGAATGACAACTGTACCGATTAACCGAAAATCGTACAATCTTGCATTGTACAAGAAATTTTTTCGTGCTTGTCCCAATTGGATAACATCAGATCAACTGTTGAGATTGGCTCTTAAGAGCCGTGTACCAGCGATCTAATTATTGTACAATAATTGGTATTGCAGTATTTGTTGTACAATTTTCTGATCATTTGTACGGCCATAAGCCTTGAAAAAGATGGAGTCCTAACCAGACTTGATTAGTAGGAAATGATGGCTCACGCCAAAAATAGCTGCAATTTTGAAGTGACCGTCATTAAAGAAGTTTGAGGGCTGTCAAAAATAGCATCCTAAAAAAAAAAAAAAAAAAAAATTCCTTGCTTCCTGGCTGTTGTCTACCATCATCACTTTTTGAGTTACAGGTCCTGGAACAAGCATGCTGTAAATAAGTGTCAATTCCATCCAAGCCAACATATCAACATAAAAGCCAGGCAACAAGCCTTTTCAAAATGAATGACTTGTAATGTTCACATGACAGGTAAAGTGAGCATGTTGCAAAAAAAATTTAAAATGCAACCCATATCAAAAAGGATTGGTAGATACACTATATTACCAAAAGTATTGGGACACCCTCCTTTATGCGTATATGAGCGCCAATGGCGTCTTAGTCCATAGGGTTCAATATTGAGTTGGCCCACCCTTCGCAGCTATAACATCTTCATATCTTCTGGGATGGTTGAGGTCAGGACTCTGTGCAGGCCAATCGAATTCCCCAACCCCTAACTTGCTAATTTATGTCTTTATGGACCTTTTTTTAACAAGGTTGCTCCACACAGTCCAAGTATTAAGAAACAGAATGAATGATATACGAGATCAGAGGGGGGAGTTACAAAATGTGGTATAGACAATATAGCCATCAGTGATATATAGAACCAAAATACCAAGCGGAGCAAGTGGAGGGAGAGGGGTGTCTTTATGGACCTTGCTTTGTGCACTGGTATCCAGTCATGTTGGAACAGGAAGGGGCCATCCTCAAACTGTTTCCACAAAGTTGGGAGCATGAAATTGTCCAAAACTTCTTGGTATGTTGACGCCTTAAGAGTTTCCTTAACCGGATCTAAGGGGCCAAGCCCAACCCCTGAAAAACAACCCCGCACCATCCCCCCCCCATCAAAATTATTTGGACCAGCGCAAAAGCAAGGCCCATAAAGACATGGATGAGCGAGTTTGGGGTGGAGGAACTTGCACAGAGTTCTGACCTTATGGCCCATACACACGATGCGAATATCGGACGAAAATGATCGTACGATTTTCGGATCGTGTGTACACTACTTTCGACAGCCGATCACGACCGTTCATCCGATTAAATTCGATCGGACAAGCGCGAAAATTTTTCTCGTCCGATGTCCGATTTTCGTTTAGTCAGTACAGCCGTCGTCCGACAATACAATACAAATACATTACAACACGTGACATCACTTCCGATCGTTTTTTTTCTATCGTACGAGAATTTTCGTGAGTTTAAAAACCTATTTTATTTTACTTGCGATTATTAAGCGAAAAAAGTCGTACGATCCATCGGCCGATATTCGGATCGTGTGTATGGGCCATTAAAGGGGTAATTCCCCCAAAAAACTTTTTTTAACATTGATTGAGGCTCGTTATGTCAAGGGGAATCGGGTGGTTTTTTTTAGAAACAAAGCAGTACTTACCGTTTTAGAGATGCATCGTCTCCGTCGCTTCCGGGGATGATCGTCTGGTCTTGATTGACAGGCTTCCGACAGGCTTCCGACGGTCGCATACATCGCGTCACGAGTAGCCGAAAGAAGTCGAGCGCCGGTGCGGCTCTATACTGCGCCTGCGCACCGTTGTTCGGCTACTTTCGGAAAATCGTGACGCGATGTATCCGAACGTCGGAAGCATGTCAATCAAATAGGAATGCCCTTCCCCGATGACCATACCCGGAAGCGTCTGAGACGATGCATCTCTAAAACGGTAAGTACTGCTTAGTTTCTAAAAAAAAAAACACCCGATTCCCCTTGACAAAACGAGCCTCAATCAATGTTAAAAAAAAGGTTTTTGGGGGAACTACTCTTTAACCCGATAGAACACCTTTGAGACGAATTAGAGTGGAGGCTGGGAGCCAGGCCTTCTCGTCCAGATCAGTGCCTGACCTCACAATTGCGCTGCTGGAACAATGATCAAACATTCCCATAGACACACTCCTAAACCTTGTGGACAGCTTCCCAGATGAGTTGAAGCTGTTATAGCTGCAAAGGGTGGGCCAACTCAATATTGAACCCTATGGACTAACGGCCCTCACACACGATCCGAATATCGTACGAAAACTGTCATCCGAGGAAAAATTACATGAAATCGGATCGTTCGTACAGTTTGAGAGTCGATCACAACAATTAATCCGATCAGACAAGCACGATATTCAGATAATGTGTACGGGCCATAAGACTGGGATGCCATCAAAGTTCATGCAAGAGTATAGGCAGGTGTCCCAATACTTTTGACAAAATAGTGTATATCCAGCTACAGTTATGTGCAAATGGCAGCATTCACACATACACATCTGCATTGTCTCCCATGCATCTTTTAATGCATTTTCATGTGTTCCCATTGAGATGTATGGAACCAAAATAAGCATTGTTGCGCCACAAAAAAAAAAAAAAAAAACCCACACACAACACCACAAAATCTCTACTTTTACAAGGTACAAAGAAGGTGTGTGTGATGGGGCCCTGCAAAAAAAAAAAGAAGGTCAAATGGTGGGCATAACAAGAGTGTGTGGCAGGGGAAGGCAGATGATCAACACACCCGGAAGTGTTGAATACCTGCAGCGAGCAGGAAAGCCCCGGTGTTGGAAGACACAGGCGGTCAGAAAGGCGACAATACATGGTCTTCTTTTGGCTTCTTTGCAAGTGACCCTGTGATGAAAGGGTAATTTTAAAGAAAACCTGTACTGAGCCAAATACAGGTGCTGCCATTGTTTACTTGTACAAATACTGGTTTCCTAGTTATCTCTGAGTTCATCACCAAGTTACTGACCTAAAAAAGCATGCAGGTTACAGCCTAGACCTAGGTTTACATTGGTGCGATTTGGCATGTCAAATCGGCAGCTATTGCCAGCAATGGCAGAGTTTATTTGAACGCCATGCCAGCGCATCGCCTCAGTGTGAAAGCCCTCAGGCAGTGAGACGTTTTTTTTAGGCACTTTACAGGCACTATTTTTAGCCCAAAAGCACCTGAAAAACGCCCCAGTGTGAATGGGGTCTAAGACATTCCATTATTTTTCTATGGAGCACTGAATGAGCCACAATGTGCAATAAACCACACTTCCTTTAGACAATGCAATATACATACATGCATTATGGTTTATGAGGGGCAGGTAGGTACTTTACCACTGTGTGAGGGTGTTGTCAATAGGAATGAATGCACATGTCACATAAAATAGGTATAAATAGAGCCTTGCTCTGTTCATAGCATATTTAGCATTTTGGAAAAGGTGCAGGTTATGCTCACACAAATTTGGTAAAGTGTATATCAAATAGACAACATAAACCTTAAGCCCAGGTTCACACTGCTGTGGGATTGAAACTGAACTAACACAATTTCAATCCTGCATGTCAGTCTGACTTCAGGGGCGATCTGTGCGGGTTCCTTTCAATTGAAATCGCACCCGAAGTCGCCAAAAGTAGTACAGAAACGTCTTTTTTAGGAATCGGCGCAGTGCTGCAAAGTCAGCGTCGTACCAATTCGAACGGTGCTATTGCCAGCAATAGCCGCCGATTTGAAATGCGATTGACATGTCAAATCGCATCAACGTGAACCTGGGCTAATACAATTACAAAATGCAAACAGCAACATAGACAACAATGACTATGTAAAATAGAAGGTATAGCAATTAGCGTTAAATCTCCAGGTGAAACTATTTCAGAAGGGCACTCACATGACCAAAGGGAATGAGTGGCTGATTGGCAGGACTGTCCTCTGCAGTTGATCATCCATACGGGTCACTCACAGGCCTCGTGGTTCAGCGATGGTAGGGTGAGGATCACAGGCGCCCAGGTTTAGTGACAGGCCCTCAGGTTCAGCAACAGTGGGGTGATGGGTCCCTGGATTCAGCAACGGGGGGGGGCGACAGGTCCCCAGGTTCAGCAATGGTGGGGATTCAGCATAGGCCCCAATTTCCAGGCCCATCAATTGAGGGGCCCCTACTTAGCGCCAGCAGTCTCCCCTCAGGCAGACAGTCCATGGACTCCATTCCCACACAGTTCTTATGTTAGAGCAGATGAGACACAGGTTGTTTTTTGTCAATGTCTTCTCCTTGCATTTAAATAGAATTGCTTCTTATGCTCAGCGTTACACTGACTGAGGCACAGCAGAGCTTTCAATTTACCTCAGAGCCATCCAATGTGATGCAGTTCCACTATTAAATGCCTAGTGGAGCACAAACCAGGGCCAACAGAACTTCTTCAATCCTCGGGGGCTGTTCACATCTTGGTGTGTGATGCCATCCTCCCAGGAGTAAAATGAGGAGACTGTGTGCCTCTGCTCACCACACAGCAGTTACCTCAGGTGTTCCCGCCATTCAGCTGCTCTCTTGTGGTTGGCTGAGAGAAGCCTGCCCCAGACTGCATTTCCCTCACAGGTACCAATTCCAGATAACAGAGCCCAGGGACAAGCCTGAACTGTGTGAGGAAAGTAGATGTGTTTACCATTCACCATTGTAGTGTCAGGATCAGACACAGGTGTGTGTGATGTGACAGCTGTGCAAAGTCTTATAATCAGTAGGATAAATAAATCCTTTTAGGTCTAGCAGAAGTTATAGCTCTTCAGACGACCTGTTTACACCAGAATGCAATGAAAAACGCACACATAAAAACATTGCGTTCACATGTGTTTTAAAAAATAAATTCACACAAGGTCAAAGCAGTCAGATACAAAGGATATATAACAATTATCACAGAGAAGTCAGGTACAGTACAAGAAGTCTTGGTAAAACAGACAGTTCAAGTTGAAAAATAAGCAAATATATCTGACCGATTCCGGCACAGGCGTTTTTGTATGGGATGTCTCTTGAAAAGAACCCTTTAATGAAATGCTTTTACATGCATTTGTGCACGTTGCAAAAAAAAATAATGCAGCCTGCTCTATTTTTCTCTAAAAGCCCATACACACGGTAGGACATCCAACAAAATTTCCCTTGGATTTTTGTCCTAATTGATTTGTCCGATCACACCCATAGCATACACACGCTCGGACTTTTCTGCAAACTTTTCTAAAACTTTCCTATCATCACGTGGTTGTTCTGCTCTTTACTGCCACCCTTTGGTTAACTTCTGCTATTGTTGGTTGATTTTAACATTGGTTCTGAGCATGCGCATTTGTAATTTGTCCAAAAGTCCGATGGTTTGCTGTACACACGATCAGACTTTGCACCATCGGACTTTTGTTGCCTGAAAGTTGGTCCGTTCGCAGACCCAACTTTTTGTCCGATGAAAGCCAAAAAAGTTGGTCCGATGGAACGTACACACGGTCGGACAAATGAGAAAAGTGTCGGATTTTGATGTTGGTTGGGCAAAAGTCCGACCGTGTGTACGGGGCTTTACACATGTAACCACATTGCAATGGTGTGCAATTCATTGAGAAGCAATCATTTTTACAGCTTTTTTTTAGGAGAAAAGAGATTACACTTGTAAGCAAACTCATTTTTGGACACTGTCAGCAGTTTTTACAAATTGTTTTTTTTTAAATTTAATATGTTTTTTAATATGTTTTTATATGGCCAGCTTTATGGCCAGTACACATGCTAGTCGTATATCGAACATGAAAATTCTCATACGAAAGAATAAAATCGGAAGTGATGTCATGTGTTGTAGTGTATTTGTATTGTATTTTCGAATGACAACTGTACTGATTAAACAATCGTACGAGTATAATTTTCATGCTTGTCCGATCGGATAATATCAGATGAACTGTCATGAGCGGCTATTGAAGGCTCTGTAATAGCAATCCGATTATCATACGATCGCTTTCGAAAGCAGTATTTTTTGGATGATTTTCGGTTCGTGTGTACGGGTCATTCATTTTCATATGACTAAAGGGATGCAGATGATGCTTCTATTCTAATTATAACCTTGATCATCTCAGATGCTAATCATGGCTTAATCAAGACAGACCTTCACATTCCCAATCAGGTTGAGAACAGACAGCAGGAAGATGATTGTTTTTTTTATTCCAGTACAGAGAACGGTAAGTAAAGCAGGACTGCTTGCAATGTACATTGTTCATGAATTAGTGTTACAGGTTTAATGCTGGTTAAGTGGAGATCCATGAGAGTAATAATTGATGGTCATTTTGATGTTGGGAGGACTGTGTGTTAAGGATGTGCTGAATAACTGGGAATTTTTAATAGTTTTTCCCTCAGATTACTTTAGGCTGCATTCACACCTGAGCGTAGCATTATCAGTTGTTTTTCCGGCGTTTTGTCACACGTATTCGCGCGTTTGCATACAGCGTTGTCCAACATTTTTGAGCTTCGTTGTTTTTTATTTTAGCCAATAGGAAAAATGATCATCTCTTTCATCATTTGTTGCTATGTTTTTAGATTTTGTTTTATCTTCTTCCTGGGTGAATAGTCTATTTCACAGAACAGATTAAAGCGTCAAAACGGTCGTATAAACGCTCGTTGTCGCGCTAGATGCTTGGATCAAGTGTTTCCATTAGTTTCTATGGGAATACAAACGTTCAAAAACGCCCCAAATCAGCCTGATTCGCGCAACAAAAAAAGGGTCCAGAACTTGTTTGAGCTTCAGGCGTTCGGCTTTAGATGCTTTGGAGTGGAGATGTGAACCATCTCCATTGAGAATTATGGATTTTTTTCCCCCTCTAGCGTTTTGGAGCTTCATGCTTCAGGCTACAAAACGCTCAGGTGTGAATGCACACTTACAGTAGGGCCCCACTTTCACTCTGTACAGTTAGGCATCACTTTTCCCATAGGTCTGCAATACAGAAAATGCAGCGCATACACGTAACTGCCAGCATTGTTGTGTATGCAAGCGTGCGTATTTTCTGTATTGCAGTTCTATGTGCTACAATATGCTGCAACTGTACCTCCCGGGCACCACAAAAACAGGTGTATTATACACTGTACTCCCATGTGCTTGATTTTACAGCCATAAGTTAAAGGCCCTACTCTCTGTACATAGGTTTCAGCTTGTAGGTCTCATTGTAAAAAAGTACTTTGTTTTTGTGGCTTCAGCCAACAGGTGCTATGTACAGGCAGCCTATTTATGTCTATTTGGATGCAGCAGCCACTTCTCCAGATAAGCAGGTGAGTGGCTCCAAATGCAGACATTCAGGGGCTACTCGCCTGCGTGGCTGTCAAATTGAGATGAGCGGCTGTGCCTGTGCAGTTTCTGCGTCCCAATAGACATAAATGGGCACAGCACCTGGTGACTCAAGGCGCTGGTTCATGGGCGACCGGTGTTGGTACCCATTTGAATGAGGCTGTATAGGGACATACAGGTAAATTGGGAAAAAATAACTCCTAGATTGGCTTTTTAGGCACCACAATATACACATCCATCTAAAACTATAGTAATTGATCATAAAAATTGACAAACAAGGGGCAGAGAAGCTACCACATATACATTACCACAGCTGCCCTTAGGCCATACTGTAATTCAATATAGAAGTTGTGTAGATATGATCATCAATATCAGAGATGGCGGGCCTGGTGTGGGTTGATGTCAAGGGTAGGGGAGCTTAACGCTCAAGGCTATACATGTTTTTTTGCGCTAAAGCGATGCTTCAGGTAAGTGCTCCATGTAGAATAAAAAATACATACAATAAGTACCAGCAATTAGTACAAACCGTATATTTATGTAGCGCCCCCTTGCTTTCAGCATGGGCACTACGCTAAAGTTAGTTGTAATGGGAGAGTTACTTTGCTTCTATTTGTGATTTATCTAAATTGTGACTTCTGTTACTCCAGAAAGGTCTCCTGGGTCAGTCTGCATTCTAGGGATGTGGTATCATCTCTGGCCAGCAGTTGACGCCAGGTTTCTGGCAGAGCAAGTCTTCCCCAGCAGCCAATTGGAGGAGTTCCTCCCTCACAGGGCACGCTGGGGAAGGGTATATCTGTGACAGGTGTCATGTGTTCTGAAATCTTTGCGGGTTCCAGGTGCAGCATCCACCTTCAGGGTGAGCGCATCCATGGACCCCGCCGGCGTGGCCCACCTGGCCAAGCTTACAGGCTTCACCGAGCCTCAACCAGAGGCCAAAGGGGACCCCAGTGACTTTCTGGGTTCCCAGTCCTATTGAATGGATCCCAGGCTGGGTGCCATGCGATTGGGGAATCGGCTCGAGGGTAACCCGAAGGCAGGTTGTCCACAGGGCCCGAGTGAACCAATGGGGGATCTGGTGACCGGGATGCTAACAGGTATGCTTTACTGTCTCCCGGTGACCTGCACTAGAATTTACTGGGAGGATTCGCTCTGTTCATTAACCTAATTTCATCTAAAGCAAATTGGCCTGTGGCATAGGCTCTAGAGCCAGGTCTATGTGAAAGACCTGTTCCTCCCAGACATCCAAAGTGACACCTCGGCTGCCAGGTCAGTGAAAGAAAACCTGTCCGTGGGCACTTTACCCACTCAGGCAGGAGTGGTGACGAGTTTACAAATTGGTACTACTAAAGGCAGGCTTGCCCGTTCATGTCCAGGCCTGACACCACAAGTTCTCTTCTTCTTTCATCAATCTTTCTTTCCTTCCTAACTGAAGTTGATGTTGGCTGTGCTGGCCTGGAAATAAAGCATTGGAAAAACCTTTATTGACTGTTTGGACCTCCGCTCACTACTTTGTTCCTGCATCACACCCCTAGACAACGCTAGGGTAACTTAATTTGCCGATCCCAACAATCAATCAGCAGCTCCTTCAGTGGTAGCGCTACATTAACAAATTAAGAAATGTAAGGTGACTCATAGTATCATAAGTAAGCATGGTTTGTTTTTCTGAATTTTCCATTAATTTCAATGCATTTTTGGTGCTTTATATTTACTGCACCAAACATGTACCAGAAAGCAGGACTTTGAAAAACGCAATGGAGGTGCAACTGACCAGTTTGAAGAGTTCTATAGAATTTAATGGTCATCCATTCCCCCCCCCCCCTTTTTTTATTTTTATGCAAAAACAGAAGAAAAGCGGGCGAGTGTGAATTGGGAGGGCTGACTGTCACTTTAATCTAGTAGGTTGTGACTTCCAGCAAATTGACAGCCTCAACTCTGGTGCTGTGTGAAGGGGGGTGTCTCTTCTCTCCAATCAGCTCTCGGAGCTCTCCTCACTGAGCTCTGCAGAGTGTAACTTCATCTCTCTACCCCTTTTTTATGACCGCTCAGACAAATGTATAAATTAAGCAATTTGGATGTGGAGAAGAGAATACAGCAGATAAACGAGTACAACTTTATGTAGGAGGATTTGTTTCATCTCTGTGTATCAAAGAGGCCAATCACTTCACTGAGTTTGCAACTACTTTCAATCATCCCCTATGTAGTGCTTGGTTGCTACTAGTAACTAACATCCACCATATCACCCTGCTGAAAGTCCTCCATCTATCACCTCAGAGACAATGAACATTTATTTGTGTTGTTTTGTTTTTGTTTATTGGGGGATATAACTTGGTTGGGGAAAGGGCGGTGCCAATAGAACATGTTGAGCCTTAAAGCACTGATGCACAGATAATATCTACAGTCACTTCCCCTGCATTACCATACAGACCATTTCTCCTCTCCTGCAGACTGTTTCTCCCAAAACTTCTCTCCTCCTGCACAAACTTCACTGTAGATCTTTATCTTTCCTGTCACATCCTCCTCATGTGAGCTAAAGAGTCCGCTCTGAACAGTCTCTATGGCTGGCTAAGAAATGTGCAGTTACTAGGCCAAAGGTCTAAGTACCTCTCTCCACGGCCTAGTAATTTAGCAACACGTGTAATTTGACGGACTACTGTTCCCAGGGCCGCCATCAGGGGGGTACAGGCAGTACACCTGTAAGGGGCCCAGAGGTCCCCAGAGCCCCGGATGGCTACCCCCCCTTTTTTTTAATACATATATTTGTTTTAAAGGTCCCCAGGGCAACCCCCCAATTCACGCCCCCCTCCCTCAGCTTCTTAATTTTCTCAATTATCGGCGGCACCCCCCCGCTTCTCAATTTGAGACGGCACCCCCCCTCCGGTTCTCTGCTCCAGGGGGCCCATGACTGAAGCTGTGTAAGGGGCTCCATAATTCCTGATGGCGGTCCTGACTGTTCCCACAGCTTCTCCAGACCCTCTGTTCCAGGACTTTTCATCTATGACCATGTAAAGATAAAGAGTTCACCCATGACCGTGTAAGGATGAAGCTCCCTCCCAGCTCTCCCGGGCTCCTCCACGATTGGCGCACCCCTCTCAGATGGGGATGGCCTCCTGCTGCTCTCCACTTCTCGCGGCCGACAACTCCTCCCCAGTGGGCTGGGACCTCGGCTTGCCCCATGCCAATACCAAATGGGGATTGGTCAGAGCTCCTCACATGAGCTGCCTGCCACTCCAGTTCCTGGCCTTGCCCCTCTTCCAGGAACAATCCACTGAAAGCAGGGGAGATGCCCAAGTATTGAAGCACAGATTGTCACACCCACTGTTATACTAACCACTCCCTGTCCCCAGATCAAAACAAACAGGCCTAGCCTGAAGCATAGGCCTGCCTAAATGTACCTGCACTGACAGATTCCCTAGCAAAAATCCTATTCTAGCACCTACCTACGGTAAACAGTTTTGACCTTAAAGTGGATGTAAACCCCAGACCACATTTTTTACTGTTTATAAGCGGAAGTAAAACCAAATTGATGTCACAATGTAGAGAATAAGATTTCCCATCATCTGTGCCCAGTCTTGCCACACAGAGTTAATCCAGCTCTAAGCAATCCTCTTTTTATTGTTCAGGGAAATAAAACAGACTTCCAGATAAAAACCAAAGTCCTTGCTTGAGTGACAGGTTATTTACATATCTCGTGCACTGCTTGCAGAGGACATACACAGCTTCTGTAAAAAGTGCTCAACATCCCCCTCTCCTCTTCCCTCCAGCTCTATGTATATTCTGATGGCTGTTGCATTTTCTCATGGCACTGAACTGTGACTCACCCCATACAGTATTTTGAAAACATTTAATCAAAACACAGGGGAGGAGATGTGAATTGTGCACTTTTTTTCAGAATCAAGGACTTTGGTTTTTATCTGGAAGTCTGTTGTATTTCACTGTACAATAAAAGAGGATTGCTCAGAGCTGGATTAACTCTGTGTGGCAAGACTGGGCACAGATGATAGGAAATCTTATACTCTACATTGTGACATCAAAAAAATAAATACACATTTTTGGGTTTACTTCCGCTTATAAACAGTAAAAAATGTGGTCTGCTGGTCTTTGATGTTTATTTACTAATTTAGCATGTACAGGAATACATTCAGGTCACTTCATACCAGAGTAACACAGGAACGTGGTCGGCGCTGTGTGTTTCCGTGCAGTGCGATTTTTAAGCACATTCATTTGAATAGGCTTCAAATCGCAACAGAACACACAAAACCAGGACCAGTACTACTTTTGAAAAACGAGCTGCACCAAATAGCATGGTACTGCAGTACCATGCAATCTGGTGCCTACAAACGCACTATGCTTGTGATCTGCATTTGGGGTGTCATTAACAATATATTGACACCCACAGCAGATTGCAAAGGCAGTGCTTTTTGAACACGATGCGGGGAACGTGCATGGAGCATGCCTTTCCTACACTGTGTTCTGGTGTGAGCTGAAACTTAGTACTAGGAATCTAGGATGACTATATTACTCTACTCTGCGGGCCCCTAGTGTACATTAATCAATGAAAAGCGCTGCACTAAGGTCCCTGTGAGTCCTTTTTGAACACCACATCCTCTTGGTCTGGACTGGGTAATAAAGCATTTGTATGTAAAGAGGAAAGGTGGAGATTTCTTTTAAACAAAGATTTCTAATTGATGGTAAAGTGAAAGGAGCATGATGAACGAGAATAGTGTTCCCCCTCCAACGGGCACTTCAACAATGAGCAGACATGATCAATCAGTGGTGTATTGGTTCCCAATACATCTCCAGAATAGGCACTTTGTCTGTTGTGACAGCCTCTTGCTGCAATCATTGGTAGATCGCTATACAGCAATACCTTGGTTTGCAGGGAACATGGTATACAAGCATTTTGCAAGACTTGCAACATTTCTTTTTAAATTGTAACTTGATATGCGAGCAGGGATGAGCCGAACACCCCCCTGTTCGGTTCGCACCAGAACTTGTGAACACACCAAATGTTCGTGTGAACTTTAGAACCCTGTTAAAGTCTATGGGACTCGAACATTTGAAATCTAAAGTGCTAATTTTAAAGGCTAATATGCAAGTTATTGTCCTAAAAAGTGTGCGGGGACCTGGGTCCTGTCCTAGGGGACATGTATCAATGCAAAAAAAAGTTTTTTCGGGAACAGTGAATTTAATAATGCTAAAAGTGAAACAATAAAAGTGTAATATTACTTTAAATTTCGCACCGGGGGGGGGGGGGGGGGGGAGAGTCAGCATGTGAAAACGCACATTTTTTCCGTACATAGAACTGTCCCTGCACAAAGTGTCATTTCTGAAAGAAAAAAAAGTCATTTAAAACCGGCTTTGCGGCTATAATGAATTGTCGGCTCTGGCAATTCAGAGAGGATTCATTCATAAAAAATAAAAAAAAGCGTAGGGGGCCCCCCAAATTCCATTAACAGGCCCTTCAGGTCTGATATGGATATTAAGGGGAACCCCGCCGTCAATTTAAACAAACATGATGTGGGGTTTTCCCCCAAATATCCATACCAGACCCTTCAGCTTTGGTGTGGATTTTAAGGGGAACATCACCCCAAATAAAAAAAAAATGGCGTGGAGTTCCCCCAAAAATCCACACCAGACCCTTATCCGAGCGCATTAACCTGTCCGGCCACAGAAAAGAGGGGGGGACAGAGTGCGGCCCCCCCTCTCCTGAACCGCACCAGGCCACATGCCCTCAACATGGGGAGGATGTCCCCATGTTGATGGGGACAAGGGTCTCATCCCCACAACCCTGGCTGGTGGTAGTGGGGGTATGCGGGCGGGGGGCTTATCAGAATCTGGAAGACCCCTTTAACAAAGGGGACCCCCAGATCCTGCCCCCCTCTATGTGAATTGGTAATGGGGTACACTGTACCCCTACCATTTCACAAAGGATGTGTAAATGTTTTTTAAAAAAAACACACAGACACAGTAGAAAAAATTCCTTTATTAATAAATAAAAAATAAATAAAAATCCAGCGGTGGTAATCCACTCTTGATGCGGCTCCCTGCTCCAACGTTGTCTTCTATCCAGCGACGGGTGATCTCTCCAGTGACAGGTGATCAGCGGTCCCGAGTCCAGTCCAGAGGCGATTCAGTTTGCAAGTGTTGCGCTCTATAAGTTTTTCACTCACTCACTCAGCGATGAGAAGATCGATCCATCCAGAGCGCAGCAGGGGAGCTCCTCTCTCCGCTGGACACAGCCCAGCGGAATGACGCGGTGGAGCTTTGACATTTCTTATATAGGGGAGGCGGGGCCACCCGTCACGTGACCCCGCCCACTCTGACGCACCCTCGGCTACGTCACTGGGAATGCCCAGTCTTTCCCCTTGAGTCGGAGGGGGTGGGGTCACGTAACTGGTGGCCCCGCCTCCCCTATATAAGAAATGTCAAAGCTCCGCCGCGTCATTCCGCTGGGCTGTGTCCAGCAGAGAGAGGAGCTTGCCTGCTGTGCTCTGGATGGATGGATCTTCTTATCGCTGGACCGATCCTCTCTGAATTGCCAGAGCCGACAATTCATTATAGCCGCAAAGCCGGTTTTAAATTACTTTTTTTTTTTTAAGAAATTACACTTTGTGCAGGGACAGTTCTATGTACGGGAAACATGCGCTTTTTCACATGCTGACTTTACACCCCCCTAGGTACGAAATTTAAAGTAATATTACACTTTTATTACACTCTCGAAAAAACGCCAGTTTTTAAAACTTTTTTTTGCATTGATACATGTTTCCTGGGACAGGACCCAGGTCCCCAAACACTTTTTAGGACAATAACTTGCATATTAGGCTTTAAATTTAGCACTAGATTTCTCCCATAGACTTTAACAGGATGTTCCGCGGCTTTTCGAATTTGCCGCGAACACCCCTAATTGTTCGTTGTTCGGCGAACAGGCAAACTCGAAGCTCATCCCTATATGCGAGTCTTGTCTTGCAAGACGAGCAGTAGAAGGATCACAGTTTCACAGTTTTAATGTAAAAAAAAAAGTGGAATTACACTCGCAGTGTTTATCCTGCATTAAGGTGCCTGGTGTTCATCTATGTAAAGCTGCTAGTGTACTGTATGTGGCCAGAGGTCCGGGGGTGCTGGTGGCTCCTAGCGCTTCCTGGAGAATTTGGAGACACTCAAAAAAAAACTTCCAGATGGGTGGGGGGGGGGGACATAATGTGCGTTCGGAGCACCCAGAAGTGTCAACAGTTCCAGAGTGTCTCTATGTTCTCCAGGAACTGCTGGGAGCCACCAGCACACCTAGACCTCTGGTCACATACAGTAATGCAGGGTTCGGCAAAATCTGGGCGCCCGGTCGCAATTGCGTCTAGAATTAGCGACCGTGCGCCCCCACCTCCCCACCAGCCTGTAATTGAGGCTGTGGCTTTGCGGCCTTCTGCAGGCCTAAGCTTCCTTCTGTGATATGGCGCCATTTTGTGGTGGCCGTTGGCATGACAAGTAAGCCAGCAATTTTAATGGAGTTTCCCCAGTGTTTTCACTGCCATCTACTTCCCTCTTATTAGAGCCCCCAAACATATGTATATTTTTTTTATTCTAACACCCTAGAGAATAAAATGGCGGTTGTTGCAATACTTTCTGTCGCACCGTATTTGCGCAGCGGTCTTGCAAGCGCACTTTTTGGTGAAAAAAAATACACTTTTTTTTATTTTTTTTGCCCAAAATTCTACATGTTTTGAGTTAGAGGAGGTCCAGGGCTAGAATTATTGCTCTCGCTCTACCAATAGTGGCGATACCTTACATGTGTGGTTTGAATACCGTTTATATATGCGGGCGCTACTCGCATATGCGTTCGCTTCTGCGCGCATGCTCGGCGGGACAGGGAGCGTTTTCTGGCTCCTAACTTTTTTAATTGGCTCCTAGATTCCAAGCAAATTTGTCAAACCTTGCAGTAATGTATACACCAGCGGATTTACATGGATGAACAACAGACTTTTTAAAGTGGAACTTCAGTCATTTTTTTTTATTTTTCCATCTATTAAATCTTCTGCCCTTGTTGTTGTTTTAACTTGGGATAGTAAAACTTTTTTTTTTCTGCCAGTAAATACCTTATACAGCACACTTCCCGTTTCTCGTCTGGTAAAAAAAGCCTAGGCTTATGACATCATGCACAGCTCTCATGAGAGGTTGCCAGGAAGGGGGGGGGGTGAGTCATAAAAGGGCCAATAAGAGCTGCAGAGCTGGAGATATGTAAATCCAGGAAGTGAACAGGCATCAGCTTCAGCTGCCCACAGTTAAAATGTTTTTTGGTAGGTGTCTGTCATGCGGCAGAAACCAGCAAAAATGCAAGCACTGCATTTTAATTAGGGCTGTGAATGATCAAAATTTTTGTGTTCGATTAATCGTTTTTTTTTTTAATCGATTAATCGACTAATTTCGATTAATTATAACACACATACAGATCCAACTACTTTTAGCTGATCTCCTTGCAGGCCGATTCCCAGTGCAGCTACCAACCACTGGAAAAATGGATAGCAGGATACAAAAAACACACAAAGGCAGCGCTCGATGGGAAGAGCATTAAAACTTTTATAGTCTTCAAGTAGGTAACAAAATAAATATTGCACTGGAGATAAAATCGATGTAGCTACATAAACTGTAAAAATGGTGCGAGTAATACCAAATGGTACCAAAAGCAGTCATAAAAACCTGTAGCTAAGTATGATACTGGTATAAAAATGTGTACAACGATGCCACTGCTGAATCCAGATGAGGAGGGGTTAACATCAGTCCATCGGCATGTAGATGTCCCATGAAGGGAACTATCACAACTCCCAGTGGATGGTTGTAGAATCCCAGGTTGACAGAGGGAAGTAATAGAGGGAAGTGTAACAGCGCTTGCGTCAGGGCTGTCTTAATGAGAGGGCACACCTGGGCACTGCCCAGGGGCCCCAGCTGCATTGGGGGCCCCTGCAATTTGCCCAAAGCAGCTGGTCCTTGAGCCTACGCTGCCCCGAAATTGGGGGCCCCCTGATGGCACTGAGAGTGATAGATACACAGGGGAAGCAGTCTGCCTTCTACCTACTTGATGTCTGTTTACCTGCACTGTCATTATTGTAGGGGCCCCAGAGCATTTCTTTGCCCAGGGGCCCAAGATGCTATTAAAACGGCCCTGGCTTGCGTGTGGCAGATAGTAAGGTCCCGCCGGCATGCAGATATGAAGGCACAGCAAAGGAGCCCTTCAGATGGACACGGCAAGCCCCGCCGGTTTCCATGATGTCACCGGATCTCTGACAGAACTCCCGGAAGGCCCAGAAGCCGGCAGAGAGGTGAGTACCAGTCATAAGAATTTTTTAATCGATCAAAAAGATTTTGATCGATCAAAAAAATTAAAGATTAATCGATCGATTAAAAGTTAATTTGCACAGCCCTAATTTTAATGCATTTATATTGAAGTCTATGGAACTACAAACGAAACCTGCTAAATGCAAAGTCCTTGACCCTTTCCAAAAACGCACTGGTTGAAAATGCGCAGATGTGAACGTGTCCCTTAGGAAATCCTTAAATGGGTATGTTTCTGCAAAGCTGAAAATGCACTGAAAAATGCATAGGTGTGAACCTAGCCTTAAAGTTGTTGTAAAGGCACAAGGTTTTTCACATTCATGCATTCTATGCATGAAGGTAAAAAACCTTCTGTGTGCAGCAACACCCCAAGCCCCCCTTAAGGCCACGTACACACGGAGGGACATATCCGATGGAAACGGTCCTCGGACCGTTTTCATCGGATATGTCCGCCGGGCTATTTTGGTCCGATGGCGTGTACACACCATCGGATCAAAATCCCCGCCGGCAGACAGCGCGGTGACGTTGACGCCGCCACGTCACCGCACCGGGAAGTAAACAACTTCCACGCATGCGTCGCATCCATACGGCGCTTGTGCGGGAAGATATGTCCGCTGGTGAGTGTACTGACCAGCGGACATATCCGACGGACATGTCTCCAGCAGACAAATTTTAAAGCATGCTTTTAAATTTGTCCGCCGGACAAATATGTCCGCTAGCCCATACACACGATCGGATTTGTCTGCTGAAATGGTCCATCGGACCATTTCCAGCGGACAAATTCGATCGTGTGTATGCGACCTAATACTTACCTGAGCCCCCTCTCGATCCAGCGATGTCCACAAGAGCCTTGAATTAGAATAGCTTTCCAATTTCCAAAGAGAATATAATAGAATAGAAAATAGAGGGTTAGAATAGAAAATAGTAGAAAAGAATAGAATATAATAGAGTAAAACAGAACAAAATAGTATAGAAAATAATGTATAGAATAGAATTAAAAAATATATAATTATATAGATTATGACCATCTTCTGAAATTGGAATAGAAAAGAATAATAAAAAAAAATAGGATATGAATAATATAACCACTTTCCAAAATTCAAATAGAGACAATTTGAATAGAATAGAAAATAACACAATAGTATAGAAAGAATAGAATGAATATAACCATCTTCCTATTCTATGCTTTTTATTCTAATCAAATTGATTATATTTGAATTTTGGGAAATGGTTATATTTTTTCTATTTTATTATTATTATTTTTTTTTTAATTATTTTCTATTATAGTATTTTCTATTATTTTCCTATTTGTTTAAATTCTATTTAAAATTCAAATTTCAGAAGATGGTTATATTCTTTCTATGTTATTCTATTCTCTTAGTCTCTATTATATTCCAGTCTATTCTGTTTTATTTTCTGTTCTATTCTTTTTTTTATTCCTTTTATTTCCAATTTTATTCTCTTTGAAAAATCGAAAACGATTTGAATTGCGTCCGAATAATTTTTCGTCATTTTGGGATTAGTTTAAATTCGGTACTATTGCAATTCGGAAATGTAGATACATCCGAATTTCCGAAAAAATAAAATTTCGTCTGAATTTTAATTTGGAACAAAACAAACCGCACATGTCTAGGGGGAACCAGCGCGCGTTCTGTGTGGGTTCCCACATTGCATCTGACTCACAGGTAGTTCACACTGACATCTGCAAACCTCTGTTGATGTCAATATGAAGTTGACGGACCAAAAAAGGGGTCCTGCACCATTTTGGTTTGAATGCGATACAATTTTTAGCCATACAATCTGTATGACTGAATTTGCATCACACAGACATCGTATGTGATGTGCACAGCAATACGGTGCAAATCACATGCAGTTTCTAGCATTTCATGAGCCTAAATCCAGCCTAACGCTTACTTTTCTTTCTCATACATCACGGGACACAGAGCAGCATATTCATTACTATATGGGTTATATGGAGTACCTTCAGGTGTGGACACTGGCAATCTCAAACAGGAAGTCCCCTCCCTATATAACCCCCTCCCATAGAGGAATTACCTCAGTTTTTTCGCCAGTGTCTTAGGTGTTGGTCACGGAATAGCTTTGCCTCCACATCCTTGGGATTAAGGCGGGCTAACCGGATCTGTCCAAGGAGCCTCAGTGCCAAAGTGGACAGTACCCGGGCCCCAAATCGTGGGGTTTTGCCTATAATGCTCCTCTCTAGAGGGCTGGACCCTGGGCCCAGGACTTGGAGTTTTCTAAACCAAAAGATCCTGTTTGCCAGGGTGCTGTATAGGTCCAGGACAGCGGTTCCTTCCAGGACCCCAGTGCCTGAAGGTCTACTACGCTACCCACGGAGATGGGAGAAGATTGGACCGTTTTGCAAAACGTCCTGCGGCATGGAGCAGGTAAGAGGGGAGCCTGCGGGACTTGGTTCGACAGCAGGCTCTCCAGGGGAGATCTTAAGGGGGGTAGCCTGAGTATGCTCTGCATTGGCACCATGGTCACTATGTCTGATGGACAGGATGCCCTAAAATGTTTCCCCCCCCATCAATTGATCCCCCTATCTATCTATGTATGTTTGCTAGCTACCTGCTGCTCGCTGGTTGAAGATCTTTAAAAAAAAAAAAAAAACAGATCTGTCTCTAGGCTAAAGGGACCCCTTAGGGGCCTGTTTTAGCCTTACCTTGCCGGGATTCAAATCTGCCGCCTGATGCGTCCTCCAGCCTGCATTCCTGGGCTCCAGAGTGCGTCTCCTCCTGGGCTCTCCTCCCCCGACAGTCGCTCGCGCGCGCACATGCATATAGATAAATTTTCGCGCCGTTCGGGAGGGGGGGGGGGGAAGGGGCGGGGAGCGTGACTGCAATGTAGACTGGGCGTGCCTTCAATTGCTGTTATACACAGCAGGCGCGTTCTTAGCTCAGTTCAAAGCTGAGCTGGAAGAGAGAGGACGTAGAGCTGGCAACACAGTGACTCCTGGTGGCGAGAAGGGGTACTACATGCTGGAGTCGGCTCCAATACTTTTTTGTTAAGCCAAAAATCCCCTTGGCAACAGGTTGAATGCTGACAAACATGTTGGGGGTGGGGCTGTATGTTGTGAAAGACAATAATATTATAAAGGAAAACATACTGAGCCCCACCGTTTTTGGGCATTAGTGATCCTATTGTACCCTAAACCTTATTTTTTTTTGTACTCCTGGCTATAACAGTCTGTTGTTGTAAGCGGAGTCCCTCGGTTTTGTATTATGGCTTCCAAAGGTTCAGGATCAAAACACAAAAAAAAAAAAAAAGGGCAAAGACTTTCCCCACAGGTTATTCCTATAGGGGTCACCTTGGATAAGCCATTAAGGGGGTCTGGTGCTGAGGCTGGCCCAGATCGGCCCAACCCTGTGTTATCACAGAGGACATGCTAGCCGTCACCCTAGGGGGGCTAGAGAAAGAAGTTAACAGCTATGATCGCTGGCTCTATTTCTGGCAAGAAGCGGACTAGATCCCCATCGCCAAAAGGTGTATCCTCGGATGCTGAGATTCTCTCTCCGGAGGAATTAGAATTTCAGGAGGATCGGTTGGACCAGAACCTAGAGGAAGGATCTACCACTGAGGAATCGTTTTCAGCCTCCCAGACGGAGAGTCTGTGGGTCCAGTCTTTGACAGACATGGTCCGCTCGGCATTTAACTTGCCATTTCCAGAGCCTCAGGTTCCTGCGGTATCCTCTTGGGGTTCTTTTAAAGCGCCTTTAAGCAACGCAGCTTTTCCGGTCCATCCTCTGTTAGAGGAATTGGTTTTTCCAGGATTGGGACGACCGGGCAGAACTTTTTCTGCCGCCTAAAGCCTACGGCCACATCACCCTGAAAACGCCTGATCTCGGAGGCTAAGCAGGGTCGGGCCTGGTTAGTGCCTGGATGGGAGACCGCCTGGAAGGTTTTCTGTTAGTTACCCTATGGAAGAGAACATTTTCTAAAAAATGGGCGCTCCCAACTGTGGACGCAGCCATCTCATGTGTGAATAAATCATTAACTGGCCCGGGGGAAAACATACAAATGTTTAAGGTCCCGGTCGATAAACGTTTAGAGACACGTTTTCAAGCTTCCTTTGCTACGGCAGGAGCAGTGGTACAGCCAGCAGTGGCTGCAATTGGAGTTTGTCAGGCGTTAAAGGACCAGACAAGACAGATGCTTGAAGACATCCCTGCCCAATAGGCAGAGGAGTTATTGGATATTCCCAGAGCTCTGTGCTTTGCGGTAGAGGCTATAAAAGACTCCATCCAGCAGGCGTCTCGTTTGTCACTATTTTTAGTGCGTATGAGAAGGCTCTTATGGTTGAAGAACTGGGCGGCCGAGCCCCATGCAAAAGACTACTGGCAGGGTTTTCCCTTCCATGGAAAGATCTGGATAAATACATTCAGACTGTTCAAGTGGCAAAAGTACCCTTTTACCAGTCAAAAGAAGTTCCGGGGTCCTGCGTTGAAAAGGGCAGCTCCCCCCTGTTCCGGGGCCCTCAAATTCCAGGCAGTATCGGGCCTCCTGCGCGATCAATACGGGCGGCACTGGATCATCTGCTGTACCAGGGCATAATGGTAGAGGTACCAGCCCAAGAACAGGGGCTAGGTCTCTATTCCAATCTGTTTGTCATACCAAAGCCCATCGGCGATGTCAGACCAATTTTGGACCTAAAAGGTTTAAGTGCTTACCTAAGGGTTTGCTCTTTCCGGATGGAATCCGTTCGGTCAGCAGCCGCCACACTCCAGAAGGACGACTTTCTGGCTTCTATAGACATAAAGGATGGTTACCTTCATGTACCAATCTTTCAGCCACATCAAAGATTTTTTACGCTTCGCAGTGATACAGCGTCACTTCCAATTCGTGGCACTCCCCTTCGGGCTGGCTACGGCCCCCGGGTTTTCACGAAGGTCCTAGCTCCAATTCTAGTCAATCTAAGGATCCAAGGGGTCTTGGTCCTAGCATACCTGGACGACCTCTTAATCATAGATCACTCGCTTCCTTGGCTGGAATGCGCAGTAGCCCTCATGGTTCAGTACCTCGAGAAGTTCGGCTGGGTCCTAAACCGGGGAAAAATCAGCATTTCAACCTACAAAGCAGTTGGAATATCTCGGCATGAGATTAGACACAGAACAGCAAAAGGGGTGTTCCTGCCCCTGGTAAAGGTCGAGGCTATCAAAAAATTGATTCAATTGGTTCTAAGCAAAAGAGAACCAACTATTCGCCTATGTATGCGATTACTAGGCAAACTAATGGCCATGTTCGAGGCGATACCGCACGCTTCACACTCGCCTCCTACAGAAGCGAGGCGCTGTGGCTTAGTTGGTGAAAGTGCCTGTCTAGTAAACTGGAGGGAGCAAAGGCCTTGGAGTTTCCTGTGACGCCGTCATTAAAGGTCCGGCAGAATCTATGCTGGTGGTTAAACCCTCAGAACCTTCTGAAGGGGAGTCTTTCTGCCCAGTGGTCTGGAAGGCTAGAGAGCGGTCTTGAACGAGCCAAGGAACTTGGGCAGAGGCGGAGAGGCAGCTGCCCATCAATATCTGGGAGATCGGAGCGGCTCGGCTAGCCCTCCTGGCATATACATCCAGATTACAGGGGTCCTCGGTGAGAATTCATTCAGACAATGCCACAGCGGTGGCATATATGTGAACCACCAAGGGGGAACCAAGAGTCAAGCCACTCAGAGAGAGATGAGCTTGGTTTTTCGGTGGGCAGAGGTTTATGTACCCTGCATATCGGTGATATTCATTCCCGGGGTGGACAACCTGCAGGCGTACTTCCTAAGTCGCCAAACCCTGTCGCCGGGGGAGTGGTCTCTGCATCCGCAGGTCTTTCAGACAATCTGCCAGAAATGGGGAGTGCCAGACGTGGACGTCATGGCATCAGGATTCAACAAGAAGCTAAACAGGTTCATGTCTCGAACGAGGGACCCTATTGCCTGCGGAACCGATGCGTTGGTTTGCCCTTGGCATCAATCATAACTTCTATAGGCATTTCCCCCGCTGCAGTTACTACCCCGCCTGTTGCACAGGATCATAGCACAGGCTGGTTATCCTGGTAGCCCCAGCTTGGTACCGGAGGGCATGGTACTCACTAGGCCTGAAATTGGCAGCAGGAGGCCCTTGGACTCTTCCTCTATGGCCAGACCTACTCTCACAAGGCCCGATCCTCCACCCTGCATTACGGCGTCTAAATTTGACGGCCTGGCGGCTGAATCCCTGATTCTCAGGGGTAGAGGTCTGTCTAGGCAGGTAATCCCTACCCTCATTAAGGCTAGAAAACCGGCCTCCAGGGTAATTTGTTACAGGGTTTGGAGGGCCTACGTAGGCTGGTATGAGTCTAAGATGGTTTTCCCGCAAGTATACCATTGATAGAGTATTAAGTTTTCTCCAGCTAGGAGTGGATAAAGGCCTGGCATTAAGCACGATCTAGGGACAGATTTTAGCCTTATCAGTGTGGTTTCAGAGGCCGCTGGCCGCCCACTCGCTGGTTAAGACCTTCATACAGGGAGTCTTACGTGTTAATCCTCCGGTCAAATCACCACTTTGTCCATGGGACTTAAATCTTGTTCTGTCAACTCTACAGAAACAACCCTTTGAGCTGTTGGCTGAGGTACCTTTGGGTTTACTGACTAGAAAGTCGGTATTTCTGATCGCTATAGTTTCGGCCAGGAGAGTATCGGAATTGGCAGCCTTATCTTGTAAGGAACCATATCTCATTTTACATAAGGATAGGGCGGGTTTCCGTCCTCATCCTTCCTTTCTACCAAAGGTTATATCCAGTTTCCGCCTGAACCAGGATGTGGTACTTCCATCCTTCTTCCAAAACCCACCTCTAGAAAGGAGGTGTTGCTGCATACGTTGGATATTGTCAGGGCCATAAAGGCCTATCTTAAAGCTACAGAGAAGGTTCGGAAAACAGATGTGGTGTTCGTTTTACCGGAAGGGCCCAAGATGGGTCAGGCAGCTGCTTGATCCACCATCGCAAGATGGATTAAACAATTAATCGTTCAGGCCTGCGGTTTGAAGAGGTTGCCTCCTCCTTTGTCGGTAAAGGCCCATTCTACCAGGGCCATGGGCACCTCCTGGGCAGCACATCATCAGATCTCTATGGCTCGAATATGCAAGGCAGCAACGTGGTCGTCAGTCCACATGTTTACAAAATTTTATCAATTGGACGTAAGAAGGAATGCGGATACAGCCTTTGGACAGGCAGTACTACAGGCCGCGATTCAAGCTCCTCAGGATCTGAGGGGGCTCCCTTGATTTGATTTGAGATTTACATTTCTTGTTTAAGTTGGATTTACTAGTATTTGAGTATACCTCTAAATTAAATCCTTTTTTGGAAGATGTCTCCCTCCCCTCATTAAAGCATTGCTTTCGGACATCCCATATAGTAATGAATATGCTGCTCTGTGTCCCGTGATGTACGAGAAAGAAAAAGAGATTTTTTAATACAGCTTACCTGTAAAATCTTTTTCTTGGAGTACATCACGGGACACAGAGCTCCCACCCCTCTTTTGGAGAACATTTTTGGGAGGCATACTGCTTGCTACAAAACTGAGGTACTTCCTCTATGGGAGGGGGTTATATAGGGAGGGGACTTCCTGTTTGAGATTGCCAGTGTCCACACCTGAAGGTACTCCATATAACCCATATAGTAATGAATATGCTGCTCTGTGTCCCGTGATGTACTCCAAGAAAAAGATTTTACAGGTAAGCTGTATTAAAAAATCTCTTTTTTGGGGGGCAGTAAAACATATGGTTGAGCCTCGTTTATACTGACCCTCAGCTATTCCCCTTAAGCTGCAAAGGCAGCAGACAGCTGTGTATATACAAAACGTATTTCCCCTGTCACGTTCGGCGAGCAGTACTGCCCAGCCAAGGTGACCTATTTTACCTGAATGGGGCCGTGCTGCATTTGCCTCACCAGGGCTTCTGGTTGAGGCATGCTGGTGCAGAATTTTAGAGGTTAAAACAGGTGGTGAGAAGGAAACGCAATACTCCTCAAATCCCCTGTGAAAAGTGATCACTCTTCAGACGGCCAAACTTGTGTGAACAAGTTCCAAGTTCCAAGTCAAATTTGTATTGTTACATTTGTGAAATTTTCATATTTGTGTCATTGGGACAGGGAATGTCGGGGCAGATCTTTCACACGGGGCAGATCTGCTCATCGGGCTCTGCTAGCTCAGTGGGGGATTGCTCCGTTGATCTCATCTGAGCCGGCGGATCACAGTTCGGCCTCTGCTCACTGAGCAGGGACGGACCTGTCGGAGCCCCGCTGATTTTTGTGGGGAGATGGGACAAAAACAGACAGCATGTTAGTTTTAATCAGATGCCATCCAACCTGCCAGACGGCTGGTGAACGTATCGCAATACATCTGTCTTGAGTGGAGACGGGTGTCAACGGATACATCTCCTGCCCATAGGAGATATTGGGTGGCCCATTCGGATGAATGTGTATCTGTCACTCCCTATTCCCATATTACTATATGTTGCATTTGCTAAGGAACACATCTAAAGGTTTTGAGTTTATCTACAATCTGGAAGGGAGCTCAGATGCTTTCATCACATATCATGTGAAAGGGGCCTTAGGCCGCGTACACACGATCGGTCATACTGATGAGAACGGTCTGATGGATCGTTTTCATCAGACCAAACTGATCATGTGTGGGCGCCATCGGTTATTTATCCATCGGTTAAAAAAATTGAAACTTGTTTTAAATTTAACCGATGGATACCTAACCGATAGAAAAAAAATGATCGTTAGTAGGCACGACCATCGGTTAAGAATCCACGCATGCTCAGAATTAAGTTGACGCATGCTTGGAAGCATTGAACTTCATTTTTCTCCAGCACGTCGTTGTGTTTTACGTCACCGCGTTCTGACACGATCGTTTTTTTAACCGATGGTGTGTAGGCACAACTGACCATCAGTCAGCTTCATCGGTTAACCGTTGGAAAAATCCATCAGACCGCTCTCATCGGTTTGACCGAGTGTGTGTATGTGGCCTTATCCCACACTTTTCCATAACCGAGAAGAAAAAATAATGAACCCATATTTTGGATGTAGATGTCATGATTTGACAAAAGTTGAGACTTGTAAAGACATGTTGTCTACTCTACCATACACTTCAAAAATAGTTTGTCTGGACATCCACTTTAAAGACTTCATGGTATGCTAAATGTCCCATGGCATGTCAAGAGGAGCTACTTATAGAGAGTAGCGAGAAGTTTTAGTCCATAACAGCGACATGGTCTTTTGGCTTTAAAATATTTGTAAAGTCATACTGGTGGCTTCAACCGATGTCCTGGGATTTCTTTTGCACCATAGAAAAAAGATGGAGACCTGTGAAGCATCCTCATGATGTAGGAAGAGATACAGGGATCATTGACACTCTCTCTGCCTTCCGGTATGGCAGCAGTGATCTGACTTTGGACGACAAGCGCCTGTAGCTCCCAAGTAGGAGTATAGAATGAGACGTGACCACGCTAGGATGGATCTGCTTCCATGGCACTTCTTTCAAGTCCTAACCCAGGTTAGATCCAATAGGGTTGATTTACTAAAACTGGAGAGTGCAAAATCCGGTGCAACTCTGCATGGAAACCAACCAGCTTTTTTTTGTCAAAGCTTAATTGAAGAAGATGAAGAGATTAGAAGCTAATTGGCATTACTATGCACACCGGCACCAGAACTTGCCTCCCTAGCTTTAAATCAACCCCAATATCTTACAAATAATTCCTGTACATTATGTTTGAAAACATAAATTTAGTTCACTGACCCGATATAAGGGATTAAAAATATAACAATGTGCGCCAAGATTATAAATCATTACCTAATTAAAAGGAATCTGTCACTAATTGCAGAGTGAAAAGCAGCTAATTAGATACATTGACATTATTCTGCCAAATTCGTCAGTGTCTGGATTAATCTTACAGTATAGTACATGTGTTTATGACTCTTCAGAGTGCAGTAATCCATAGCAACCCATCAATGTATCTACAGCCGAGGACCAAAAGTTTTGAGAATGACACAAATATTAATTTTCACAAAGTCTGCTGCTTCAGTGTTTTTTAGATCCTTTTGTCAGATGTTACTATGGTATACTCAGTGCTTTAAGTGGGCCAAAAGAGGTGCCGGTACTCTATTAGGCGCCGGTGCCCCCCCCCCCCCCCCCTGGGGCAGAACGTTTTTTTTCGCCCCCCCCCCCCCCGGCGCTAGCGCATGACCACATACGCCCAATCACAGGGCGCCATGCCATCAAATGCAGCCACTGTGTCATCAATTGTCACCACTGTGCCATGCCATCAAACGCAGCCACTGTGTCATGCCATCAAATGCAGCCACTGTACCATCAATTGTCACCACTGTGCCATGCCAACAAACGCAACCACTGTGCCATCAATTGTCACCACTGTGCCACGCCAAACGCAACCACTGTGCCATGCCATCAAATGCAGTCACTGTGCCATCAATTGTCACCACTGTGCCATGCCAACAAACGCAACCACTGTGCCATGCCATCAAATGCAGTCACTGTGCCATGCCATCAAATGCAGTCACTGTACCATGCCATCAATTGTCACCACTGTGCCATCAATTGTCACCACTGTGCCATCAATCGTCACCACTGTGCCACCAATCGTCACCACTGTGCCACCAATCGTCACCACTGTGCCACCAATTGTCACTGTCCAGACATCTATCCACCTCGGAGCTTTATATTATAACCTGCTGGGACTTGTAGTTCTCCATAGTCTCCTGGGGCTCAGGTGCATGCGATCCACCATCTTTGTTCAGTTTTTCTTACTGCTGGGACTTGTAGTCCCATAGATGGTGGATCGCATGCACCTGAGCCCCAGGAGATGGAGAACTACAAGTCCCAGCAGGTTATAATATAAGGCTCCGAGATGGATGGGTGTCCGGACATCCATCCACTTTGGAGCCTTATATTATAACCTGCTGGGACTTGTAGTTCTCCATCTTCTCCTGGGGCTCAGGTGCATGCAATCCACACCCATCCACCTCAGAGCCTTATTGTATGTATAACCTGCTTCTCCAATCTCCATGAGCCCCAGGAGAAGATGGAGAACTACAAGTCCCAGCAGTCTTACTAAAATGACAGGCTCTGAGGTGGATAGGTGGGGATCAGGCAGTGCACCCCTTTAGATTTACACCGACCCCCCCCCTTCTCTCTCTCCCCTGTGGTACAGGAGAGTGTTTTGCTTACCTTGCTGGAGATGGAGAAACTTGCCGCCGCGCTGTAAACACATGTTCCAACTTCCAGGCCAATCAGCGCAGCACAGAGGTACAGCGCCTCCCACTCCACCGCCCGCCAATCTCCTGCGCCGTTATCTGTTTTTTTTTTAGCCCTTCTGCCTAGTTGGCTAGTGTTTCCCGCCACTCCCACATCAAGGGAGACAGACAGTTCCACCAGCCAACCAGGCGGAAGGGCTAAAAAAAAACTCATTGCGCGCCGCCGCCGGGTGTACCAAGATGGCCGATAGCTCAAGAGCTAGGCCAAAGCCGCGGCCTTTCCTAAGGCGGCGGCGGTAGCGGCGCATTCCGCGGACGCCAGGATTTTGCCCCCCCGCAATTTTTCGCCCGGTGCAGGAGCCCCCCCCCCCCCCGCTACGCCAGTGCGTTCCGGTACGGGAAACCCACGTACTGGGCGCACGGAGAGGTGCTGGTACTCTCCAGGGCCATTTTTGGAAGTGGCGGTACTGAGTACCGCCGCGTTCCGGCCCACTTAAAGCACTGGGTATACTGAAGTATAATTACAAGGATTTCATAAGTTTCAAAGGCTTTTATGGAAAATTACATTGTTTCTGCAGTGTTGGTCCTTCTTTTTCAAGACCTCTGAAGTTCGCCTTGGCATGCTGTCAATTAACTTCTGGGCCACATCCTGGCTATTGCGAATATTCGTATTTTTTCAAATTTATTTTTAAAACAGATCACATCCTAGTGATCTCCATCGACGTCTAAAAGCATTGCTGGTATGATTAGAGACCCTGGGCCGAGTAGCTGAGGCGATCCTTTTATGTTGCCGAATATTCGCAATGCGAATATTCGCATTACGAATATTCGCGAATACTTTCTCTGCCCTTCTTTTGCATCAGAGCCAGTCAGAGTTCTCCTACCACAGTTGTCAGAGGTTAGCAACCTGCATAGCAACCAATAGGAACCTGCCTGCACGACCATTATATAAGATCACTCCCAGCAGTATTTCAGTGCAGATTCACAAGAGAGAGAGAGAGAGAGTGGAGTGTTTCTGTGCGTTTTTCCTGTGTATTGCGATCTTAGAGCTTAGCATTGTGCTTTCAGTTCTGAGTTTCCTGCTTCTAAAACCAAATGCTTTTTTCAAAGCAAAAGACCCAACAGCTTTTCTAAAAGCTCAGATTTGTGTTGTTTTGTCCAGGTTAGTGGTAGATAGATTTCTGTGTAGTTAGTGTAAGTGTACATTTCTTTAAGGTAGCTTAGTTTAGTGTGTGTTTAGTCTCTGTGTTTTGTGTATAAAAAATAAATAAAAATTAGCTTTAGTTTAGTCATATAAGTTTGTGTAAGTAGAGCTAGTGTTTAGTGCATATTAGTTTATTATTTGTAGTCCTCGTCTTTGTCCTTGTCAGTCAGTGTAAAAAAAAAAAAAAAATGTAGCTTTAGTTTAGTCATATAAGTTTGTGTAAGTAGAGTTAGTGTTTAGTGCATATTAGTTTAGTAATCCAGGAAACGATCTCCGTTTTCGCATGTTGTTCGCGCGCATGCGCGGACGAGAATTTCGCAATCAATTTCGCATTCGCATTAGCGAAATTTCACCATTTTTTTTTTTTTTTGGATAAAATATCACTAATTTTCGTTATTAACGAATATTTCATGAATATTCTTCTATATATTCGTGAAATATCGCAAAATCGAATATGGCGTATTCCGCTCAACACTAATCCCATTTTTGCATAATCAATGCTTAGAGTTTGTCAGGATTTGTAGTTTTTTTTTTTGTTTACCCACCTTTTAAGGATTGACCACAAGTTTGCAATAGGATTAAGGTCTATAGAGTTTTCCTGGCCATTAACCCAAAATTTTGATTTAGTTTTGTTCCACAAGCCACCTAGTTATCACTTTTGCCTTATGGTAAGGTGCCCCACCATGCTGCAAAAGGCATTATTCGTCACCAAACTGTTCTTGGATGGTTGAGAGAAGTTGCTCTTTTAGGATGTTTTTGTATCATTCTTTATTTGTTCTTAGGCAAAATTATGAGTGAGCAACTCCCTTAACCTCCCTGGCGGTCTTCCCATGTGTGGCACGGGGTGAGATTTTAAAGCTACGATCGGTAACCCCGTGCCACACACGGGCTTGCCTCGCTGGATGCAGAAAAAAGTTTACTTACCTTTTCTCTGCGATCCAGCGATGAATCCCCGCAGTACACGGCGGGCGGATGTCCGCCTGATGCTGTGTGTTCCGCTGATTCCCTTCCCTGCGAGCGTCGCGACGTAGGGGGGGGAACGGCGCCAAATTTAAAAAAGTAAACAAACACTATACATACAGTACCCTGTAATCTTATAGATTACAGTACTGTATGTAAAAAATACACACCCCCCATGTCCCTAGTGGTCTGCCCTGTACACTACATGTCCTTTTATATAATAAAAACTGTTCTTTCTCCCTGCAAACTGTAGATTGCCCATAGCAACCAAAAGTGTCCCTTTATGGCAAAAATTGTTTTAGAGCAGCTAAAAAACAGCGATAATAAATCAGAATCACTTGCAGAATTTAGCGATAGCGATTTATGGGGAAATTCGTCATAAAAAAAAAAAAATAATGACAGCAAAAATTCTGCAACTGAGCAAATTTCAGTGATTTTGATTTGATTACATTATTGAATAATTTTTACTATAATTATATTATTATTTGTTATAATTTTTTATAATTATTTATTATATTATAATTTTTAATAAGAAAAAAAAAAATCATACCCGGGATGCCTATTAGACTCTTGTTTGGATAGATTTCAGTGAGTTATTCCTAAGAATTACAAGCCTACAGTATAAAATGCCAAATTCCCTTGCAAATAATGGTACCGCTTTTAGCACCTAAAATCTGAAAGAATCATACCGCCAGGGAGGTTAAGCAACCCCACACATGAATGGTTTCATGTTGCTTTACTGTTGACATGACACAGGACTGATGGTTGGTAGCATTCATCTTTTCTTCTCACAAGGTTTTTTTGTTCAAATGCCCCAAACATTCGGAAAGGGGATTCGTCAGAGAAAATGACTTTTCCCAGTCCTCAGCAGTCCAATCCCTGTACCTTTTGCAGAATATCAGTCTGTCCAGTGATGGCCCATCCATAGGGTGCACACGGGCACTGCCCCCCTATCTATGTGTCAAGCCCCTAATCTACATGCAGGATGCTGGACGCATGGATTTCAATAGGTTTTTTTTTTAAGCACATAATTGGAGCCTGAGGCTTTAATTGGCTTAGAAAAGGGTGGGCTCGAAGCCCACCCATGTGTGTGACATTAGCAAATTAATATTCGCTAATGTTTTCCTGTTTCTCCTCCCGGCCAGTCAGGAAGCCGCTCCTGAGAACCCATTTGCCAGGAGTCCAAAGACCGATTGGCCAAGAGGAGAAGACATGGAGGCCGGGACACAGAGGGGATAGCCACCCTCCAGCATGTCATTCCGGGGGCAGAGTGTGGAGTTATCTGCAGCAAGCCCAGCACAGGAACTGAATGGGAGGAGGGGTGCCCGGAGCCAGCAGGTTCAGGCAGTGTCATTCAGAGTTGACAGCACAGGATAAGTGAGCCAGTGACCAGACGTGGGAGGTTGTGGGTATGGTGTGTGGTGGCGGGGTGGATCAATTGGGGGGGGGGGGGGTCCGTGGTCAGGTCCGTCTGCCGCTCCTCCTCGACCAGTGGAACACTAGACGCCCCTGAGTCTGTTCTGTCCCTGATCTTTTTTCTGGAGAGAAGTGGCTTCATGGCTTCACTGGACATGCGGATGCACTCACACCTGCCTGCTGTTATTCCTAAGCAAGTCGTGGTACCCAATCCCACAGACGAATCAACTGTGGGAGACGGTCCGAGTGCTTGCTGGACTTTCTTGAGCGCTTGAAGCCTTCTTCACAAATGCAGTGACATTTCTTTTTATGTGTTTAAGTCAATTTTCATGCCAAAATGGGACTTTGCAATTAAATGCAATTCATCTGATCATGCTTCATAACATTCTGGAGTATATGCAATTTGCAAATCATAAAAACTGAGACAGTAGACTTTGTGAAAATTAATTATTATTTGTGCCATTCTCAAAACTTTTGGCCACGGCTGTAGTACCAATCTACAGAAAATTTGTTTTTGGATTGCTTTGGGCTACTGTTCTTAATATACTTCTTGAAATACCCTATGCAACCAAAACATTTTTGGGCACCTAGATGAGTTTGTTGGACACCCAATTCTAAGAGTATAGAAATTGATATAGAGAATATGGAGTTGCCCCTCCCCCTTACAGCTATAACAGGTTCCACTCTTCTAGGAAGGCTTTTCACATGATTTTAAAGTGTTTGTGCGATC
The DNA here is from genome assembly GCA_029574335.1 of Rana kukunoris. Taxonomy (NCBI): domain Eukaryota; kingdom Metazoa; phylum Chordata; class Amphibia; order Anura; family Ranidae; genus Rana; species Rana kukunoris. The sequence continues at coordinate 101,323,728 of CM056059.1, forward strand.
TTGTGCCCATTCAGGCCAAAGAACATTGCCCCAAAGAGGTTAAACTGATAACCATTGGTTTAAACACTTAAAACTACAATGGGCAACCCCCCACACCTTCCAGGTGGCAAGCATTGGCCCTGGAATTGAGTGGTAAGCTTTGGATCACCTGTAGACAAAATTTCTTAGGTCGGTCAAGAGGATGCCAGGCCCAGGTACCAGTTCCAGAGCACACTGACAAACACTGGCTATATTAAGGTGTGGATTTTTGAAGTTTTATTGCTGTACTTGGACCAGAGAGAGGGATGAGGGTGCAGCAGGGGCGGACTGACCATTGAGTCACTCCGGCACTGCCTGAGGGCCCCATGCCACTAGGGGGCCCCATCAGGAAAACCAGGTTCAGTAAAACCAGTGACAGTATATAAAAATCTATGTTTTTTTTTTACATCTATCTCTGCAGTGGCGGCTGGTGCTCAAAATTTTTGGGGGGGGCGCAAACGAAAAAAAAAATATTGCAGCCTCACTGTGCCCATCACATGCAGCCACTGTGCCATGCCACCAAATGCAGCCACTGTGCCACCAAATGCAGCCACTGTGCCGTGCCACCAAATGCAGCCACTGTGCCATCAATTGTCACCAATGTGCCATGCCATCAAACGCAGCTACTGTGCCCATCAATTGTCACCAATGTGCCATGCCATCAAACGCAGCTACTGTGCCCATCAATTGTCACCAATGTGCCATGCCATCATATGCAGTCACTGTGCCATCAATTGTCACCACTGTGCCATGCCATCATATGCAGTCACTGTGCCATCAATTGTCACCACTGTGCCATGCCATCACATGCAGTCACTGTGCCATCAATTGTCACCACTGTGCCATGCCATCAAATGCAGTCACTGTGCCATCAATTGTCACCACTGTGCCATGCCATCAAATGCAGTCACTGTGCCATCAATTGTCACCACTGTGCCATGCCATCAAACGCCACCACTGTGCCATCAATTGTCACCACTGTGCCATGCCATCATATGCAGTCACTGTGCCATCAATTGTCACCACTGTGCCATGCCATCATATGCAGTCACTGTGCCATCAATTGTCACCACTGTGCCATGCCATCATATGCAGTCACTGTGCCATCAATTGTCACCACTGTGCCATGCCATCATATGCAGTCACTGTGCCATCAATTGTCACCACTGTGCCATGCCATCATATTCAGTCACTGTGCCATCAATTGTCACCAATGTGCCATGCCATCAAACGCAGCTACTGTGCCCATCAATTGTCACCAATGTGCCATGCCATCAAACGCAGCTACTGTGCCCATCAATTGTCACCAATGTGCCATGCCATCATATGCAGTCACTGTGCCATCAATTGTCACCACTTGTGTCACCAATTGTGCCATGCCATCAAACGCCACCACTGTGCCATCAATTGTCACCAATGTGCCATGCCATCAAAAGCAGCTACTGTGTCCATCAATTGTCATCACTGTGCCATGCCATCAAACGCCACCACTGTGCCATCAATTGTCACCACTGTGCCATGCCATCAAATGCAGTCACTGTGCCATCAATTGTCACCACTGTGCCATGCCATGAACGCCACCACTGTGCCATCAATTGTCACCACTGTGCCATGCCATCATATGCAGTCACTGTGCCATCAATTGTCACCACTGTGCCATGCCATGAACGCCACCACTGTGCCATCAATTGTCACCACTGTGCCATGCCATCATATGCAGTCACTGTGCCATCAATTGTCACCACTGTGCCATGCCATCATATTCAGTCACTGTGCCATCAATTGTCACCACTGTGCCCCATGCCACTGTGCTCATTGTCGCCTCTGTGCCCCATGCTGCCACTGTGCCCCATGCTGCCACTGTGCCCCATGCTGCCACTGTGCCCCATGCTGCCACTGTGCCCCATGCTGCCCCTTTCCCTGTAAAAAAAAATCACTTACCTGACGCTTCCATGTCCTCCCTCGATGTCTTCTGCCGCCGTGGAGAAGCTTCAGCCAATCAGGTTCCTGAAAACCAGAATCCGGGAACCTGACTGGCTGAAATGGCTGTCAGTCTAATGCAAGGACCGCAGGTTGCCTGCGCTCCGAGCATAGACTTCCGAGAGCCGGAGGGCGGCACTGGAAAAGCCTATCAGAGCCACTGGCTTTGATAGGCAGTTCCCCTCAGCCAACCAGCTGCCGCTATTCGGGTAACCGGCGTCCCATGTCCGGTTATATGAATAGACCAGGCAGCTGGCAACAGTAACACACGTCCAATGCATAGCATTGAACGTGTGTTACTTGCGAGAGGGGGTGGCGCTGCAGCGCCCTCTATAGACGGCCGCCAGAACTTCGGCTAAAATGTCAAAATGACATTTTAGCCGAATAAAAGTTCTTAAAGGGCCCGTTTTTTTTTTTTTCTTGTGACTGCGGGAGGGGGGGCGGCGCCCGTGCGCCCATATGGGCAGGCCGCCACTGTATCTCTGATATGTCCGAACCGACATGCTTTTGATGTGAAAATCCCCAGATTTTATCTGCCCTGCCTCTGCACTGCCTCCTGGCATGGTGGCCATCTGTAAACCCAGGGGCCCCATAATCTTCTATTGCCCGGGGGCCCCATGAGTTGTCAGTCCGCCCCTGGGGTGCAGGATACTCCAAAACAAAATGCCAGCAATAACCGTGTAAGGATGAAATTCCCTCATAGTTCTCCCGAGTGATAGGAGATAATCAGGAGGTCTCCTAGAGTCCTAGGCAATGCCAATTGACTCCTCCAGCTCTCTCCTTCCAGTTGTGGCTGTTCAGCATGTCTTTCTGACCTGCTCAGGGAGGCATGCTGACATTGGAGGCATTGCAGTCTGGACAGGGAGAGAGAAGGGCCAGATGTGGCCCACGGGCCGCAGTTTGCCTAGATTTGCTCTAGACAGAACATGCATTATATTCATGTACTGAGGAAGTTGGGGGTACAATTTGACTTTTTTTCTGTAGTACTATTCTATACTATGTACTGTAGTTTTCTTCTTTGGCTTTTGTTCCTAGAATCTCATGATGAGACTATAATTCAGAGCAGGGAGTTACCTGACAAATGAAAGGCTAAATGCATGTGCTGTTGCAGCGAGTACGGAACTATTGATAGCTTACATTAAAAGCACTCTGGATTTACTTGGGTATTAGGTTATCACATAAATCAGATTATTTCAGATGTCTGACCTCAGAAATGAGGAATTTTATAGATATATTTTTTTAGTAAGTGGTGTCAATTACAAATGGATACATTTGGGGAGGTGATGAGAAATAACAAGAGTAATGAAATTATGGAATGTACATTGTTTCCTAATGGGAACTAAGACTTTCTATTGAACAGTATAGGACACATATTAGATTACGGAATCATTATGGAACGCTCCAAACAGAAGACTCTAATTCTACATCCCAAGGATAACGCACTATTCTGATGGAAAGGGCCCATGACCCAAAACTAATTTCAGTTTTATATGGTTGCTGGAAAGTTAATTGATGCTCTTGTTTTTCATACAGCCACAAAATAGTGAGAACATAGCCACAAATCCTAGTACAATAAAACCTTGGATTGCAAGCATAATTTGTTCCAGGAACATGCTTGTAATCCAAAGCACTTGTATATCAAAGCAAATTTCCCCATAAGAAAATAATGGAAACTCAAATGATTCGTTCAACAACCATATAAAAAGATTATGGCAGTGCAGCCAGGTTGTGTAACCATAAAATGTCCATCCACAAATAGTCGCCTCCACAAGGGGATTAGAAGCCAAATCCAGCATGAGCTACAGAGTATGAAAGAAGAGAGGTGCCTCTAAGTGTAGCAATATGTTGCTAAATGTTGTATCTTCATTAAATGTAACCATATTGCTACACTTATGCCCCGTACACACGATCGGAAATTCTGACAAGAACCCCGACGATTTTTTTTTAATTTTTTTTTCTGATGGAATGTTTGCTCAAACTTGTGTTGCATACACACAGCGGAAATTTCCGATGCCAAAAGTCTGATGGAGCATACACACAGTATGCGTCCTAAAGCTCACATTGGACTTTTCTTGTTGGAATTTTCGATCAAGTGTACGCGGCATTGAAGGCGCCTCTCTTCTCCTTTTTTACTCAGTTGTGACACAATGCTACTTGTATATCAAGACATCGCTTGTATATCAAGTCAAAATTGATTTCAAAATTAAGCTTGTCTTGCGAAAACACTCTCAAACCAAGTTACTCTCAGGCTGCGTACACACGACCAAATACATCTGTTCAAATCGGTCTGGCAGACCGATTTGAACAGATTTGTCTGCTGGGATGTATTGGTTTGATCGTGTACACACGATCAAACCAAAATCCCCGCCAGCAGACAGCGCGGTGACGTTGATGCCGCCACGTCACCGCACCAGGAAGTAAAACACTTCCGCGCATGCATCGAATCCATTCGACGCATGTGCGAGCAGATATGTCTGCTGGTTAGCGTACTAACCAGCAAACATGTCGGACGGACGGATTCCCAGCCGACAGATTTTAAAGCATGCTTTAAAATCTGTCGGCTGGCCAAATCTGTCTGTCCGCCCATACACACGATCGAATCTGTCTGCTGAAACGGTCTGGCAGACCGTTTCCAGCAGACAGATTTGATCGTGTGTACGCGGCCTCAAATCAAGGTTTTACTGTATTGTACAGTGGCTAGTAATAATGAAGCTAAGTATTGGTATTGGGTTCCACCATTAGGCCCTATTCACATCTGATCATTTTGTAGCTCAAAACTCCAAAGCGCTCAATATATAAAAAATTGTGAGGCTTATAGCTCAAAATAAGTGTTTTTGGGCCCAATGAACTTCAGAGGGAGTGACTAAAAACGTGTGAACATGCATGAACTTATCCTCATCACACATTTTTTTTCTCAAGTGAATAGCTTTCTATTAAATCAATCGTTTAAGATCAATGCAAGAATAATGATAAAAAACGCTTAATGCTTCAATGCTAAAAAAAAATAAGACCTGCAACTGACTAAATAAGCTTAGCTCAAGTGTGAATGCTCTTTATAATGTAGAATATATAAATCATTGTGAAATGACAGTCTTCAAGAGCTACACAAATCTGAAGGCTCCTTCAGTCTATTGGTATCTAACCAAAACTAAAATTTCAGTTAAACAAAGTTGGCGATAAAGTGTGATATAGCCCCCCATTTTTATTGGGAGGGGGGGGGGGGGCAGAGAAAAGCATTAGACCCTCCGTCAGCTTTTTATTGCTGTCTGTATCCCTAGGAGAATCGCTTTTCCGGGGCTTACCTTGTGGGGGCAATCTAGTGCCCAGCATTTGCCGTCCATAGCCGCTGAATGCAGGACTCTGCCCCGCCCCCAGCAGCCGCGTCATTGGATTTGATTGACAGGAGCGGGAGCTAATGGCTGCGCTGCTATCAATCTATCCAATTAAAAGCTGAGAACCCCAGGAAGAGAGTCCTTGCAGCTGGACATTTCAGGGCTTGGGTAAGTAAAACGGGGGGGGGGGGGCTGTGACTGACAGAATTTTTTTCACCTTAATGCATAGGATCCGTTAAGGTGAAAAAACAGAGGGTTTACAATCCCTTTAACATTGTGTAAGTCCAATCCAGAGCTATCAAAAGCACTGGCTTAAAGCCATGGCTGCTAAAGAAGTCTGACCAGCTATTTCCTCCCAAGGGCTCATTTAGTTATTCTTTCATCAAATTTTTATCTGATTTTCTGATTATGTGTACGGGCCTTGGGGTCCATTCACATTTACTGAGGGCCCCATGTTGGCCTGTGCATCCCTGTGTAAGCATCTGATTGTTTTCTATTGGGACACATGGCTGGACAGACACTCTTGCTGTATTCTAATATGACACGTGGGTAACTGCATGACTGTGACACATGGGTCCCCAAACGCATGTCATATTAGGACACAGCGGCTCTGTCCGTGCAGCCACGTGTCCCAATAGAAATGGATAGGACTCAGGCGTGGGGGTTCAGGCAACACCAGTGCATTTCAGTACCAGGAAGACACTGACCTGAATGGGGCCGTAGTAAAGAGCCCCATGTCAATGTACCCCAAGATGATCAAATCACATTTTATTGGAAATTACTGCAGAAAACTTGGTAATTTCCAAGGGCTTCACATACTTTTTCCAAGAGGTTCACATACTGTACTGTCTAAGACAGGGGTGGGCAACTTCGGCCCTCCAGCTGTGGTGAAACTACAAGTCCCATGAGACATTGCAGGGCCCTGACAATCACAGACATGACTCCTAAAAGCAGAGGCATGATGGGATTTGTAGTTTCATTACAGCTGGAGGGCCGAGGTTGCCCACCCCTGGTCTAAGAGATTTATTTTTCACCGTATCTGACAGGAAGTGCAATTTTCCCAACTGGACACTGGCAGCAAAATGTTATCTGTCTGTGGTCCTAAGTTTAGTTCACACCCCAGGAGGGGATACTTAACCACCTTAAAGCTATTGTAAAGGTTTGTTTTTTATTTTCTAAATAGATTCCTTTAGCAACTTAAGGACCGGACCAATATGCTGCTAAATGCCCAGAGGCGTTTTTACAATTTGGCACTGCTTCGCTTTAACAGACAATTGCGCGGTCGTGCGACGTGGCTCCCAAACAAAATTTGCGTCCTTTTCTTCCCACAAATAGAGCTTTCTTTTGATGGTATTTGATCGATTTTTATTTTTTGCGCTATATACAAAAATAGAGCGACATTTTTGAAAAAAAATCTATATTTTTTACTTTTTGTTATAAGAAAAATCAAATAAACTAAATTTTTAGTCAAACATTTAGGCCAAAATGTATTCAGCCACATGTCTTTAGTAAAAAAAAATCGCAGTAAAAAAAAACTAACTACCTAGCGTCAACAGTGACACTAATACAGCGATCAGAAAAATGATCGCTTAGTGACACTGGCAATAGGGGGTGAAAGGGTTAACTAGGGTGGTGATCAAGGGGTTAAACCTTTATTAGGGGGGGTACAGGGGCTACCCTGGACCTAACACTAACTGCCTGTCACACTAACTGTCACACTGACACTAAATGCAGTGATCAGTAAATATAAGATCACTGCATTCAGTGACACTGTGACAGGGGGTGGGGGGGGGGGGGGGTTAATGTGCCTACATGTCCTGGTGTCAGTGTAGTGTTGTGCAGACTCACTGTGTGATGTCTTCTCTCCTCAGTGGCGGTTGAAAATACCGCCGAGAGGAGAGATTACATCACTTCCCCCTTCCTGTGTTTTCCCCCCGACCTACGTCTAGGCAGGGACGTACAGGTACGCCAATGTGCCTGTACGTGCCATTCTGCCGACGTATATGTACATGCGGCGGTCCTTAAGGGGTTAAGCTAGTGCATTGTTGATTCACTTACCTTTTCCTTCGATTTCCCTTCTAAATGTTTTTTTTCTTTGTTTTTTTTTTGGCTGAATTTCTCACTTCCTGTTCCTCCTCAGTAAGGTGTTCAGTAAGCTGTTCTAAATGACTTTCCACCGCTCGGATGATGGTGGCAAGTGTACTGAGGAGAAACAGGAAGTGAGAAATTCAAACAAAGAAAAAAACATTTAGAAGGGAAATGGAAGGAAAACGTAAGTGAACCAACCATGCACTAGCTTAAAGGAACCTGTTTAGAAAAATAAAAGACGAACCTTTACAGCCCCTTTAAGGACCAAGCCTTTTTTTGACACTTGTTGTCTACAAGTTAAAAACATTTGTTTTGCTGGAAAACTACTTAGAACCCCAAACATTATATATTTTTTTTTCTAACACACTGGAGAATAAAATGGAGGTCGTTGCAATACTTTCTGTCACAACATATTTGCGCAGCAGTCTTACAATAAAAAATACACCTTTTTTTAAAAGTAAAGTTAGCCCAATTTCTTTTTATATTTGAAAACGATGTTATTATGAGTAAATTCATACCCAACATGTCACGTTTTGGATCACTTTTATTCCTATTACAAGGAATGTAAACATCCCTTCGTGTTAGGAAAAAAAAAGCATGACAGGTCCTCTTAAATGTGAGATCTGTGGTCAAAAAGACCTCCGATCTCATATTTGCGCTAAAATGCAATAATTAAAAAAAAAAATACAATTTTTTTCTCTCCTTTTTAAGAGCAATGCTATGGAGCAAAGAGGAGGGGGGGGGGGGCATCTTCCCCTCACTCTGCATCCAACCAGTGAGGGGAGCGGATGCGATTGTCTCCGCCGCTACCAACGGCTCCGCAAGCGTCCGGAGCATGGTGGGAGGGAGCTGGGAACCTCTCCCGCAAACTGATTAAAAGTAATCTTGTGGCAAATATGCAGAGGATACCACTTTCATCTGAAAGCGAAATGCACACCGTTCCCGAAAATACCGGTGTTATGGCAGTTAGCTACTGCCATAACAGTATTTTGCATCAAAGTACTGACGTACGGGTATGGCGATTTGCGCAAAGTGGTTAAAATAACCCAGTTCTTGCTTACCTGTTCAGAAGATGCCAGGCTCAGGTACTAGTTCCAGAGCACACTGACAAACACTGGCTATATTTAGGTGTGTAGTTTTGAAGTTTTATTGCTGTACTTGGACCAACAATGACCGTGTAAGGATGACGTTTCCTCACAGTCCTCCCGGGCTCCTCCGCGATCTGCACCCCCCCCCAGATGAGGATGGCCTCCTGCTCTGCATAGTACTATATTCTCCACTTCTCCCGGCTGACAACTCCTCCCCAGCATATATGGGAGGCCTGCTCCCTGCCAATACCAAGTGGGGATTGGTCAGGGCTCCTCACATGATCTGGCTGCCACTCCAATCCTAGGCTCTGCCCCTCTTCCAGAACAATCTCCCTGGAAGCAGGGGAGGCGCCTCAGAACTAGAGCACAGGTGATCACACCCACTGCTACACTTTCCACTCCCTACCCCCAGATCAAAACAAGCAGGCCTAGCCTGAAGCATAGGCCTGCCTAAATTTACCTGCCTTGACAGTTTCTCTAGCAAAACATCCTAAGCTAGCGCCTACCTGCGGTAGAGGGTGCTACATCATAAATAGATATTTAAATTATTTGCATGAACTTTCTGCCCTATTTTTAATAAAAACTTTTCACTTTAGCAAAAACAGCTTCTGAATTAAACAAAAAATACAATCTTTATGAGGAAGGATGCCAAGCAGACTTTGACGAAGGTTGAAGCCCATGGGCCACTGTAACTGTTGCTTGAGTAATATATTTTCCCACAAAGAACATTCTTATTCTGTAAATGGCTGCCAGGCACAGTAAGAAGCACGCTGGTTATAATAATTAACTCGTCCCCTTCTGTACTGTTCACTGGAATCTGTATTGAAATGCCTGCCAGGTCCTACCATGTACCACCTAAGTTTACTGTATGTAAACTGCAGTGGGTGGTAAAGGGGAATATCTGTTAGCGTTTCATGAAATGCGCAAGATGATGCTCTATGTGCTACTGGCAACAAGAGAGTGAAAAACAAACTCTGGCAAGATATGCTCTGTTTTTTTATGTGAGTTTCATGTCCTTTATTATAGATTCAGCTGGAGCATACTTTTAAATGTAGTGTTCGTTTTTTTTTTTATACATGCACGCACCTTGCTTTGTAGTTTTGCTGAATGATCAAGAATATGTAAATCTATCATTTGATATTCCCGATATGTGGCTTCTGTACCATGAAACCCCTGGTGTTCCTGCCAGTCTCTCTGCTTTTCCATTATAAACTGCCCACACTAAGCAGGAGGACACACCGTAGCTCTTATGCAGCTGATAACAGAGGGAATAATGTGATTGTTTATAAAAAATAAAAAAAAGGGAAAAAAATACTTCTTTTTTTTAACTGAATGGTTTGTTTTACAAGATGAGGGTTTATAATCACTTTAAGCCATCAATTCAGGAGTTCACACAAACCTTCTTTCCCGTGTGTAAATTATATGTATGCTTAAAGGGGTTGTAAAGGGTAAAGTTTTCACCTTAATGCATTCTATGCATTAAGGTGAAAAAACATCTGAGGATTAGCATTCCCCCCCATTTACTTACCTGACCCCTCAAAAGTCCTGTGCCGTGAACGCGCTTGCTTCTCGGCTCATTGGTTGATTGAAAGCAGTGCAGCCATTGGCTGGTGCTGCTGTCAATCACATCCAATGATGCGCGCCAGGGGGCGGGACCGAGTGATACAGTGAGTGGCTATGGCTGCTGGCTGTATCACAGGAGCGTGCCCGCAAGAACTCCTCACCATGCAATCTTGCTCGCATGAAGGTGGTGAGTTCTTGCAAGGGGGAGCCGAGACAGCCACCGAGGGACCCCAGAAGACCAGGTTCGGGGCCACTCTGTGCAAAACGAGCTGCACAGTGGAGGCAAGTATAAAAATCCGATACATACCCTTTAAGCACCTGTCATCATTTTTTTTTTTTCAGAATGACCTCGGTGTATGAATGCAAAGGAGTATATTTTTTAAAGCAGAAGTGTGGCCTATTTCAAATAAAAAATACAGTGTATCCGGAAAGTATTCACAGTGTTTCACTTTTTCCACATTTAGGGCCAGATTCAGAGAGCCGTAACTCCTGTCTAACTGGTGTTAGACTGGAGTACTTTCAAATTACGTGCGTTTTTTAGCTAGTCTGAAACCTCAAACCATGAAAAGACGGCTGCAGGCTTCAATTCGACTGGATTAGGTGTTCGTACGCCTTCGGATCTACACTGCAATAAAATTGCGGCCACTAGGTGGACTTCCCGTCGTTTTCCGCGTCGGGGTATGCTAATGAGCTTTTGCCGGCGATCCCCGAAACTACGATCTTCAATCGCAATCTCTTACGGCACCTTTAGTCATCTTTTTTTTGCGTAACACTATACCAGCTTTTTGCTGGTATAATATTAGACAGCCCATGTTAAGTATGGCCGTCGTTCCGGCGTCGAATTTTAACGTTTGTTTTTATTTTTTACGTAAGTCGTCCAGGAATAGGAATGTTCGTAAACGATGCTACTCAAACAACAAATGACGTAACAACGTGATTTCACGCAATGCACGGCGGGAAATTTCTGAACGGAGCATGCGCAGTTCGATCGCTGCGGGGACGCGCCTAATTTAAATGCTTCACGCCCCCTAATCGCGTATTTCGATTACGCGGCGAGAAATAGACTACGCCGCCGTATCATATGGGCAAAAATCTACCAGAATTCGATGTAGAGCCTGGTAAAATACGGCAGCGTAGAGTAGTTCGAATACGCTGCGCAAATTTACGTGTACCTGAATCTGGCCCTTTGTTTATGTTACAGCCTTATTCCAAAATAAGTACATTTATTAGTTTCCTCAAAATTCTACAAACAATACCCCACAATGACAACGTGAAAGAAGTTTGTACTAAAAATAAAAACAAAAAAATCCCATGTACATAAGTATTCACAGCCTTTGCCATGAAAATCAAAACTGAGCTCAGGTGCATCCTGTTTCCACTGATCATCCTCAAGATGTTTCTACAACTTTTTAAAAAACTTGAAAGAGTGATGCACTCTATGAACCTACAGTGGTGGGTTAGATATTTTTTGGGCAATAACCAAGAAAGTAGAATTTCCCTACAAGGGCTTAGAATTATTAAAAATTGTTCGTTTCTAGAACCCGACCAATTAGAAGAATGGCATGGTATTTCAGAGTTTGGGACCGCCAAATGGATCAACATTTTGGTCGGACATAGGACAGCCAAGTTCGAATTACTCTCCAGTCTGATAAAAACCCTAGTTTGAGAGATCCAAGACTTGGGTTACACCGTACCAACTACTTGGTTAGACACCTTGCACAGAAACACTAAAAGAGATGAAGATTCTCTTATTAAAAACAAACTTGGAAAATTCAGATGTGATTTGAATGATTACACCACTAATAGAGTATTCACTTGGATGCTAAAATCTGCACCTCCTTATCGGTCCAAAACCACTGCTCCCATACTCCAGCAATCACATAATATCCCATCACTTTTTTCGTCCGTTGCCTCTGATTTCCCGCATAAATCAAATACCCTCACCTCCATGTGCCCGGGTACCCAAAAAATCCCTACTTTCTCTAGTCATTCATCCAGTCTCTAGTTCTCTATACCCCAGAGACCATAAATTCAAATATTCTGTTTCTAATAAGAATTCAAATATTCAAAAAAATATCCCTACAGCTAAAACAGGCATCCTTCCCAATACCCCTCGTAGTAAACTTTTTACTGACCTTCAAAAATTCTACAATAGAAGTAAGTCCAGCCCCATACCCTGCACCCCTACAGCTCCGTCCTCTCTAGATACTAGGCCACTGGGGGCTGGAGATGTGGAAACTACCATCTCCCCTTCCATAATTGGAGCCGTAGGTCATCTCAATACCACTGCTACACACTCCCATATTGAAACTAGGCCCATCATTTCTCCTTCTACCAATACCAGTCCTCTTATCTTTGGCTCTCAACTTCCCTCAGATTTTTCTCACAGTTCCCAGGCACAGGCCTCTTTTTTTTTAGTAATGAACCCCTCCCCAGCTGCTCAGCAAAAAAAAAAAAACACGATGGGGAGGCTGTAGAGGGGGAAGAAACAAACAAACAGAAAAGAGAATCATCCCAAGTCTCGCAAACTGTTAAAACCTTCAACCTCTCCAGTCACATCCTCTCGTCCGAAGAAACTGCCCTGCTTAGCAGAGGTCTAAACTTCGCTCCTTCTTATAAACCAGATAAACCAGATCCTTATTTAGTGCTTAAAGACTTAAATAAATATATAAGAAATCTTACATTAAAAAGGTAGTTCCAAATACAAAACAAAAAACTAACTGATTCCAATATTACCACCCTTCCTGACACAGTGTCTCTCACAGCATCAGATTATGTTGGTTCTGGTTTTGATTTCGAAAGTGATATTATTGATATACTGGAGGAATTATACAACGAAAGCACACATGACAATCTTGAAAACTTCACACAATATCTCCATACCTCACCACCAGTAGTATACTCTACCCTAAAATCCAAGTCCTCCTTCTATCCATATCAGTCAAAAGGCCCCCATCTCACCACCTTTTACAATATGGTCTTTGCTGATATTAAAAAATTGTGTGCCAATTCTTCCTCCTGCTCCACAGACTTAGGTCACCTACCCCCCCCCCCCCCCCCCCCCGTGAAAAGAAAGCTCTCTCTGCACTTGCTGACAATGACAATCTAATCATTATAACTGCAGATAAAGGGGGTGGCGTAGTCCTCCAAAATCGCGATGACTACATAAAAGAATTTCACCTTTTGTTTGCTGACCAATCAACATATCAAAAGTTAGCCAAAGACCCCCTTCCAGAATATAAAATAGAAATCAGTACCTTAATCAGACATGTCACTAGTTCACAGATTTTAGAAAAATCAGAGATTTCTTTTTTAATTAAAGATTTCTATCGAATTCCTTATTTTTATCACATACCTAAAATTCACAAAAGTTTAACTGATCTCCCGGTAGGCCTATTATAGCTGCCATGGACAGTATCACCTCAGGTTTGTCAAAATACATAGATTTTTATTTACAGCCCATGGCCCAAGCCTTACCATTATACATCAGAAGACGGTACTCATCTACTAGAACTTCTAAAACTCTATACATGGAATAATGACTACATGTGGATGTCTCTTGATGTGAGCTCCCTGTACACATCTATTCCTCACACCATTGGAATCTCTGCCTTGAAACATTTTCTTTATAAAGATCCTTGTATGAATAGCAGACAGGCATCCTTTATTTTAGAATGTACAGAGTACTGTCTCACTTTTACTTGGTTTTTGACGGCCAGTTCTATGTGCAGACCAAAGGCACAGCAATGGGAGCCAACTTTGCCTCCCTCATATGCGAATCTATCCATGGGTCTGTGGGAGGAAATACACATTTGGAACAATAACCCTTACTCAAAATATCTTGTCTTCTATGGTAGATACATAGACAATATAATCATTATTTGGAACAGTACCAACAAGGATTGCGAAGATTTTGTGAATCATTGTAACAGCAATACGTATGGTTTACACCTCACCTTTGTTACAGACCTAGAAAAGCTTGCTTTTGCAGACTTCGAACTGTACCATATAGATAGCATCCATGCAAAAAATTATTCTAAGCCAACTGCCGGTAATTTACTTCTACACTATAGAGCTGTCACTATTCTAAGTGGAAAACCAACATTTCAAGGGGCCAATTCTGCCGTTTACGGCGTAATTGTACTAGTACAGCGGACTTTATAGAACAAAGTCAACTACTCACTAAAAGATACAAGAAAAGGGTTACCCAGAATCCTTAATCCAAGAGGCATATACCCAATATGCACAAGACACCCAAAAACACAGAGAAAAAAACGAGTAGTCCTGATCATTCAGTTCGTTTTGTCACCAGTAGTGATGAGCTTTGAGTTCGAGTAGAACTCATGTTCGACTCGAACATTGCCTGTTCGCCGAACAGCAAACTATTTAGGGTGTTCGCGGCAAGTTTGTGTGAACTTTAGAACCCTGTTAAAGTCTATGGGACTCGAACGTTTGAAATCTAAAGTGCTAATTTTAAAAGCTAATATGCAAGTTATTGTAATAAAAAGTGTTTGGGGACCTGGATCCTGCCCCAGGGGACATGTATCAATGCAAAAAAAAGTTTTAAAAACTGTAAAAGTGAAATATTCCTTTAAATTTCGTACCGGGGGGGGGGGGTGTATAGTATGCCTGTAAAGTAGCGCTTGTTTCCCATGCTTAGAACTGTCCCTGCACAGTGTCAGTGTCATTTCTGAAGGGAAAAAAGTAATTTAAAATCACTCGCGACTATAATGAATTGTCGGCTCCAGGAAATACAGAAAAAAGTCATTCATAAAAAAAAATTGTGGGGGTCCACTGCATTTTTATTTTTAAATTTGGGGTGGAGTTCCCCTTAAAATCCATATCAGACCTGAAGGGTCTGAAATGGATATTTAGGGGCAACCCCACATCATTTTTTTTTATTTGACGCAGGGTTCCCCTTAATATCCATACCAGACCCGAAGGTAAATGATTTTAACTGCTTGCGGACCGCCGCATGTACATTTACATCGGCAGAATGGCACAGACAGGCACATCAACGTATATATACGTTGGTGCCTTGCCGTGAGTCGGGGGTCCGATCGGGACCCCCCCAGTATATGCGGCGGTCCCCGTGGCTGTACGAGCCATCCGGGATGAGGGGGCGGCGGTTAGTTTTTGTCCGCCCCCTCCGGATCGCTCTCAGCCAATGCGCGCGCTCCCCCCGCTCTGCACTTCCTCCTCCTGTGTAAACACAGGAAGGGGGAAGTGATGTGATCTCTGCTCACGGCGTTTTTTATAACCGCCGCTGAGGAGAGATCACATTTCACAGTATGTGTGCACAACACTACACTGACACACAGGCACATTTAACCCCCCCGATCGCCCCCCCCCACCCCCTCCCCCCTGTCACAGTGTCACTGAATGCAGTGATCATATGTATGATCACTGCAGTTAGTGTCAGTGTGACAGGCAGTTAGTGTTGGGTCTAGGGTACCCCCGTACCCCCCCTAATAATGTTTTAACCCCTTGATCACCGCCCTAGTTAACCCTTTCACTCCCTATTGCCAGCGTCACTAAGCGATCATTTTTCTGATCGCTGTATTAGGGTCGCTGTTCCCGCTAGGTAGCTATTTTTTTTTTATTGCGATTTTCTTTTTTTTTTTTTTTTTACTAAAGACATGTGGCTAAATAAATTTTGGCCTAAATGTTTTACTAAAATTTAGTTTATTTGATTTTTCCTATAACAAAAAGTAAAAAATATTGATTTTTTTTCAAAAATGTCGCTCTATTTTTGTATATAGCGCAAAAAATTAAAATCGCAGAGGCGATCAAATACCACCAAAGGAAAGCTCTATTTGTGGGAAGAAGAGGACGCAAATTTTGTTTGGGAGCCACGTCGCCGGGTCTTAAGTGGTTGAATTAATTTTTTCCTTCAGAAATTACAGTTTGTGCAGGGACAGTTCTAAGCACAGGAAACAAGTGCTATTTTACAGGCACACTATACACCCCTCTAGGTACAAAATTTAAAGGAATATTTCAATTTTACTGTTTCACTTTAAGCATTATTAAGATCACTGCTCCTGAAAAAACGGCAGTTTTTTTTAAACTTTTTTGGCATTGACACATGTCCCCTGGGGCAGGACCCAGGTCCCCAAACACTCCCCTGGGCAGAGGTGTATTTAGGTTTTGTGCTGCCCTAGGCCTGACTAAACTTGCGCACCCCCTAAATATGACCCACCCCTTCCTGTCAAAGCCACACCCCTGTCATATTCATGGGAAGAGGACAGAGGGATGCCCTGGGAGAAGGACAGAGGGTTGCCATGAGTGACGGACAGAGGGACGCCGTGGGAATAGGACAGAGGGACGCCATGGGAAGAGGACCGGCCGGCCGCCCCCCCGCAAAGTGCCGCCCTAGGCCTGGGCCTTGTTGGCCTAGGCCAGAATACATCCCTGCCCCTGGGGCAGGACCCGGGTCCCCAAAAAAATTTTAGGTTAATAACTTGCATATTAGCTTTTAAAATTAGTACTTTAGATTTCAAACGTTCGAGTCCTATAGACTTTAACGGGGTTCGAAAGTTCACACAAACTTTTGGTCTGTTCGCAGGTTCTGGTGTTCAGCTCATCCCTAGTCACCAGGTTCCATCACGATCACAAAAAAATGGAATCCATTTTGAAAAAACATTGGCCTATTCTCCTAGAAGACGTTCACCTTAAATCAGTACTGCCCAATTTTCCTAAAGTCACATACAGGAGAGCACCTAACATCAAAAACAAAATCGCTCCCAGTAAGCTAAAATCCAGTCCCTCTAACATAATGCAATAGTTATGCCTAATACCCCTACATGGCATGTTTCAATGCAAAAAGGCTTTATGCTAGGGCTGTGCAAATCAATTAAAAGTTAATCGATTAATCTTTAATTTTTTTGATCGATCAAAATCTTTTTGATCGATTTTAAAATTCTTTCGATTGGTACTCGCCTCTCCGCCGGCTTCTGGGCCTTCAGGGAGATCCGGTAACGTCACAGACACCGGTGGGGCTTGCCGTGTGCATCTGAAGGGCTCCTTTGCTGTGCCTTCAATCTGCATGCCGGAGGGACCTTACTATCTGCCACACGCAAGGGCTGTTACACTTCCCTCTATCACTTCCCTCTATCAACCTGGGATTCTACAGCCATCTACTGAGAGTTGTGACAGTTCCCTTCATGGGACATCTATCTACATGCCGACGGACTGATGTTAATCTCTCCTCATCTAGATTCAGCAGTGGCATCGTTGTACCCATTTTTATACCAGTATCCTAATTAGCTACATGTTTTTATGACTGCTTTTGCTACCGTTTGGTATTACTACAGTTTATGTAGCTACATTGATTTTATCTCCAGTGCAATATTTATTTGGTTACTTACTTAAAGACTATTAAAGTTTTAATGCTATTCCCATCGAGCGCTGCCTTTGTGTGTGTTTTGTATCCTGCTATCCATTTTTCCAGTGGTTGGAATCAGCCTGCAAGGAGATCAGCTAAAAGTAGTTGGATCTGTATGTGCGTTATAATTAATCGAAATTAGTCGATTAATCGATTAAAAAATAAAACGATTAATCGAACACAAAAATTTTGATCAGTAACAGCCCTACTTTATGCAAAATGTGCAGCTTTGTACAGCATGGTCAAAAGAAATGTACAGAAAAAGGAAAAACGTATTAGTTCAATGAATTTCATAATTGTTCCTCAGACCATGTAGTTTACTGTCTTCGCTGCCCCTGCCAACTACTATGTGGGACAAACTATTCGCCCCCTTAGACAGAGGTTCGGACAGCATCGTAGGAAGATAGGAGGTATAAACAAACATAGCGTCCCTCAACATTTTGCCAAATTTCACAAAGGGTCTACTGATGACCTACAGGTATGGGTAGTCGAACAGATGCCCAAAAACCTTACTGAAGCTGAAAGGTTTTTCAAATTATGCGAACGACAGACATACTGGATATATACTCTAGATACTCTCTCGTCTGGAGGCCTAAACGAAATGCTAGAAATATCCACCCTTCTTTAATCTGTTCCAGTTACTATATATATATATATTATGATCTGTTAATATCCTTCCTTTTGATACATCTTTTTCCATCTCATATGTATGTATGTATGTGTATGTATGTAATCTCTTTCAGATTCCCTATCTCCACAATGCCCTAATCCTTCCCCCTCTTTTCGGAGGGTGGTGTATATCCTTTGTTTATATCCTATTCCATCTCAACCAGCTATGTCCTCTGTTTACATCTAATTGTATTTTTAAACAGCCATATCCCGCATGACATCATTTATCTAGCCCATTTTATTTAGCCCATTCTATTAGATTATAATTTCCTAGATCGAATATAGACTCATCAACTATACTTATATGCATATATATGTACTACCACATACGCATGTTGTGTGTTCCTTCCAGTCCATTTTATTAGCAAAAAGACTCTTACTCTATTTATATATACTTGTGTATATCGTATTTATCGGCGTATAACACGCACCCTAACTTTAAGAGGGAAGTTTCAGGAAAAAAAACTTTACACAGCCCCCTGCGTATAACACACAGGCACAGTTTACCCTTTATTTTCAGGGTAAAAAAGTGAGTGTTATACGCCAATAAATACAGTATCTATCAATATATACACATATAGTTTTTATAGCACTAGTGATACTTTGTAGTAATATTTTTTATTCATTATTTTAATGGTCCTTTAATAAGTTTTCAATATAATAGGCTGTTTCCCCACCATAGTTCCTTCCTCCACACCTTCATATATGTGTACTGCTGATTGGGCTTAACAAACCTATGGTCTCTCTCTCTCTCTCTCTCTCTCTCTCTCTCTCTCTCGGCCAGTTCCTGCTTTTTAACACTAGGTGGCACACCCCTCACTGTCTTTAAATAGGCACCCAGTCCCTTTTAGTCTCTCATGCTTGAAAAAGGAACACGCTTTGTCACACACAAGCGCCAGCTCCGAAACGTCGTCGCATTCTAGTGACGTCACCGCGACTCACGCTATGCTCCACGCCTCGTTTTCGACCAGTCTCACCGTACCAGCTGGATCCCCTTCAACATGGACAGTCCAACTCAGAGGGGCACGGGAGCAACATCAGCTAAGATCTAGTGCGGAAGGACGCCACTTCAGGGTCTATCTAAAGGATGTATATGCCGGATCTCCACTATTAACATGTAAGTGGATGCTGTAACCTATAACCTAATAAAGCTTTTTGTTGTTAACCTGGAGGCGCCTTATTTTTTCTTCTTTTTTTCTACATATGCTTGAGTTTTTGCACTCATCTCCCCCGTTTTGGAAGGCTTGCCCCTGACTACATACTGGGATCATCGGCTTTATATAGGACAGTGTCCCTCTCCTGTCTCCTCATCGCTCCCCTCCACTCCCAGGTTTTTATATATATTTTATCTTTTTAACCCCATCAAACGGATTTCTCAAACTTCAATATAACACTCCTCAGTAATAGGAACATAACAGCCCACCTGGAGTTTGCCAAAAGGCACCTGAAGGACTCTGACCATGAAAAACCAAATTCTCTGGTCTAATAAAACAAAGATGGAACTCTTTGGCCTGAATGTCAAGCACCATGTCTGGAGGAAAGCAGGTACCGCTCATTACCTGGCCAATACTATCCCTGTTTTTCAGCAGCAAGAACTATGAGACTAGTCAGGATCGAGAGAAAGATTAATGCACATAGACATCCTTGATGAAAACCTTTTCCAGAGCACTCAGACTCGGGCGAAGGTTCATCTTCCAACAGGACAACAATCCTAAGCACACAAAGGAGTGGCTACAGGACAACCCTATGAATATCCTTGAGTAGCCCAGACTTGAATACGATTGAACATCTCGGGAGAGATCTGAAAATGACTGTGCATCGACGCTCCCCATCCAACCTGATGGAGCTTGAGAGTTTCTGCAAAGAAGAATGGGAGAACCGGCCCAAAAATAGGTGTGCCAAGCTTGTAGTATCATACTCAAAAAGACTTGAGGCTGTAATTGGTGCCAAAGGTGCTTCAGCAAAGTATTGAGTAAAGTGAGATTTTTTTTCCATAATTTTTTTTTTTTTTTTTATAAATGTGCAAATTAACTATTAATTTATCGATTAATCTTCAATCATAATTTTTTTTTTGATCAATCAAAATTATTTTGATTGGTACTCACCTCTCCGCCAGCTTCTGGGGCTTCAGGGAGTTCCATCGGAGATCAGGTGACTTCACAGGCTGTAAGAAGTCCTAGAGCCAGCTTGCTTCCATTGACTGCATAAGAAGATACAGAAGAGACGTTCTTTTCATAAGCCATATTAGGAGACAATACAACACTGATCATATCTCCTTATTTGTGATGGTATCCTACCCTGTTTACAGCTCATCTCAACCTCCTCCTTCCTCGCCTAATAAGCCCCCCCCCCCTCTAAAAATTGAATCACACTGAAATGTGTACTTTGCTCTCATTTGTTTTACGCTACATAACTTTTCTAGAAAAAGAAATGCATATGCAGTCAAATCCAAATATAGTAATGTGACTATTTTTGACATTAAAGTGGTTGTAAACCCTTACAGACCACTTTTACCTACAGGTAAGCAAGCCTATATTAAGGCTTACCTGTAGGTGCAAGAAATATCTCCTTAACCTACATGGTTAAGCAGATATTTGCAAGAAAGACGGCACTGATGTTCACGGCGCGTGCGCTGTAGACAACGGCGCTCAGGCGCACTGAGCGTTCCGCTACTAACGGCAATCATGTCATTAGTGGCGGCTTGGATGGTTGCTACAGTTTTAATGTTTCAGGTACCTGTTAATTTTGCCAGAAATTAACTGCCCTTGTCACTTCCTGTGAGATGAACTGGAAGAAAAAATATCATCTCTTTCTTGTCTAAAGTATGAATACCCCATCACCCCCCATATAATGAAAACAAACAAAGGCAGACATGTCTGAGGTCTAACCAGGGTTGTAACTAGGGTTGTCCCGATACCACTTTTTTAGGACCGAGTACAAGTAACGATACTTTTTTTCATGTACTCGCCGATACCGAATACCGATACTTTTTTTTAAATGTCATGTGACAGTTTTCAAACCACAATACAGACTAAGGATCTTTTCTTTAGAATTATGAAGAACTCTAACTCAAGACATTAAAAAAAAAAAAAAATAGTAAAAATTAATAAAAATGTTTTGTTTTCTTGTCACACAGTAGTAAAAAACTCAAAGAATTTTCACAGAACATGTTGATAAATACAAAAAAAGTATTCTATTTAGGTATCGGGAGCATTTGCGCGAGTACAAGTACTCCCGCAAATACTCGGTATCGGTCCCGATACCGATACTAGTATCGGTATCTGGACAACCCTAGTTGTAACCATGGCTTCCCCCATACCGGATGCTGTGAGTGAGCATATCACCACTAGGACAAAAAGAGTGTTATCCCCACAGGGTTGCAGCATCCACACATTTCACCTTGCTGCCAGACATCCATTAGACACACTTCTCAGTCAATGAACAGTATCTTGCTTGTTTTTGTTGTTTTTATTAAGGAATTGAACTTGGTTGGGGAAAAGGGACATGGAATGCCCATGAGATAAATTGTACTTTGTAGAATAAAAGCAACTGCATCACACATCCCAGCAGAACAAGATGGCTGACTCTAAACTTGACAGACTTTTATTTCCAAACACTTCTTCTAGCACACTGCCTTCAGCACACTAATTCACTGTCCAATTTTAGTACTCCTGTTGCACCATCAGTATGACTAGGCCTTACTCTGAATAAGTACCAGTGTCTTTAATTTATAATCCTTAATAGGTCAGCAACTGATTTAATTGAGAAGAATAAATGTAGATGGACTACTGATCTCTGCAAGTCAGACTTGCAAATCCTGCCTGCAGAAACTTGACACAAAACTCCCACAGTCTCTCCCTATGGCTCTACATGCTCCCCTGGCATGTTTCTCCCAGAGCTTTCCAGTCACAGACACCTGTCCTGGATCCTTCCTGAATGACTTTACTCTGGATGTTCTGACCAACTGTCTCCTTCAGCTCCTGTTCCAGTACACCTCTCCATGACCGTGTAAGAAGAGGCTCCTTCCCAGCTCTCAAGATCCCTGAGGTTACCCCCCTCCGGAAAAGGGGGTTCCCCTTAGACACGACCGTCTAACACTCCATCATCCAGTTCACCCAGCCGACACCCTCCCCCCCAGCAGGCTGACCATGGGTATATGTAGGAGGCCTGCCCCCTGCCAATCCTAGTTGGGAATTGGTCAGAGCTTCTCACATGCACCCATGTTACTCCAGCTATATGCCCTGCCCCTTTTCCAGAACATTTTCCCTGGAAACAGAAGAGGCGCCCAAGAGCTGATGTACATGTCAGTCACCTACTGCTATACTAAACTGCTCCCCTGTCCCCAGATCAAAACAAACAGGCCTAGCTCACAACATAGGCCTGCCTAAATTTACCTGTGCTGGCAGCTTACACAAAAACCTTACACTTAGCACCTACCTAAGGTAGAGGGTGCTGCACAAACAAAAACAATAGGAAAAAAAACGAATGTACGCACCTCATTTAAAGACTGGCAATTTGCAATATATTGCATTTTAGGGTTTAGATGCACTTTTTAACAGTCTAAAATAATATAGACTCCTTTTTTCCTGGTTTCAGCTCAGAAATACACTCATAGCAAATACACTTTAAGGGCCCATTTACAGTTATGTATGCTCATTGACACATTTTGCTTAACGCACGGACTTGATTTTGTAGTACACCAACCCAATGAGCATCCAAGCACTACAACATCTTCTCCTAACGCAACACATGTTTATCTGAGACAGGTGTTGTGGGTATGTGTTGGGAACACATTAGAAATGAATGGAAGCACCAATAAAACAAAAGCACAACATGTGTGTCTCAATGCATGTTGGCATACATTACGATGCATGCATATACCTATAAAGCTAAACTAACTAGGTGGCAGGATATCTTAGTTCTCACTAGAATAACGCATACACTGATTGACCATTTAACTGTACTCTCTTTTCTACAATACAAGCCTTAGTGTATTGTTCCTATACAGCAGAGAGGTACCAGAGTAGCCAGAATAATTGAAAATATTGAAAAGGATAATGCCATGTATTATCGACACAATATTGTATAAATGGTCATTGTGAAGCAGCATTTCTGTGACCATTGCACTGCATGGCAGCCATTGACAGCCAGCACAAATATAGCTGTGTGCTCTGAATTGTGAATTGCAGCTTGGTGCCTGGTGATTGGAAACATGCCCATGTTAAGTCATGTTTACTGGCAGTCAGCCACGGCAGAAGCATAAAAAACACAGTACAATGCCAGCCCCTCCGCACATAATTACACTGTTTTAGCGTCCTGAAAAATTAAAGAGAATAGCTGCAATTAAATCCCAATTAATGCTTCAAGATAAAAAAAAAACTTTCGAAAAAGGGAATTGGTAAAAATAATTGAAACGAACAATGAACAGAAATGCCTCAATGGGAAGTCTATAAATACTACTTCTACAAGCATATGTGAGCCAGGATTGTAGCCAGAAGTAAAAGAATTAGATGGAGACCGATTAGTAAACTGCTTTTCAGTATACAGTATATTCCAGTGTGCACATCAGTGGGTGCAATACCTACAGTGCAGAAAATAAGTATTTGAACACGCTGCTATTTTGCAAGTTCTCCCACTTGGAAATCATGGAGGGGTCTGAAATTGTTATTGTAGGTGCATGTCCACTGTGAGTGACATAATCAAAAAAAAAAATCCAGAAATCACAATGTATGATTTTTTTAACTATTTATTTGTATGATACAGCTGCAAATAAGTATTTGAACACCTGAGAAAATCAATGTTAATATTTGGTACAGTAGCCTTTATTTGCAATTACAGAGGTCAAACGTTTCTTGTAGTTTTTCACCAGGTTTGCACACACTGGAGGAGGGATTTTGGCCCACTCCTCCACACAGATCTTCTCTAGATCAGTCAGGTTTCTGGGCTGTCGCTGAGAAACACGGAGTTTGAGCTCCCTCCAAAGATTCTCTATTGGGTTTAGGTCTGGAGACTGGCTAGGCCACGCCAGAACCTTGATATGCTTCTTACAGAGCCACTCCTTGGTTATCCTGGCTGTGTGCTTCGGGTCATTGTCATGTTGGAAGACCCAGCCTCGACCCATCTTCAAAGCTCTAACTGAGGGAAGAAGGTTGTTGCCCAAAATCTCGCAATACATGGCCCCGGTCATCCTCTCCGTAATACAGTGCAGTCGCCCTGTCCCATGTGCAGAAAAACACCCCCAAAGCATGATGCTACCACCCCCATGCTTCACAGTAGGGATGGTATTCTTGGGATGGTACTCATCATTCTTCTTCCTCCAAACACGGTTAGTGGAATTATGACCAAAAAGTTCTATTTTGGTCTCATCTGACCACATGACTTTCTCCCATGACTCCTCTGGATCATCCAAATGGTCATTGGCAAACTTAAGACGGGCCTTGACATGTGCTGGTTTAACCACTTGACTACTGGGCACTTAAACACCCTTAATAACCAGACCAATTTTCAGTTTTCGGTGCTCTCTCATTTTGAATGACAATAACTCAGTCATACAACACTATAACCAAATGAAATTTGTGTCCTTTTTTTCCCACAAATAGAGCTTTCTTTTGGTGGTATTTGATCACCCCTGCGATTTTTATTTTTTTCGCTATAAATGAAAAAAGAATGAAAATTTTGTAAAAAAATGATTTTTTCTTCATTTCTATTATAAAATTTTGCAAAAAAGTTAATTTTCTTCATAAATTTGGCCTAAAATGTATACTGCTACATGTCTTTGGTAATAATAAAAAAAAAAATTGGGATATTATTTAGTCTGGGTGGAAGTTATAGGGTCTAAATCTATGGTACCAATTACTGAAAATTTATCAATTTGATCATACCTGATGTACTGACAGCCTCTCTCATTTCTTGAGACCCTAAAAAGCCAGTAAAGTACAAATACCCCCCAAATGACCCATTTTTGGAAAGTAGACATTCCAAGGTAGTTAATAAGAGGCATAGTTAGTTTTTTGAAGTTGTAATTTTTTCCCACAATTCTTTGCAAAATTAAGATATATTTTTTTTTTTTTTTCACACCATATTGTCATTATAACAGGTTATTTCTCTCACATGGCATGTATATTCCACAAATGACACCCCAAAATATGTTCTGCTGCTCCTCCTGAGTATGGCAATACCACATGTGTGAGACTTTTACACAACCTGGCCACATACAGAGGCCCAACACTGAAGTAACAACTTCTAGCATTCTAGAAGCATAAATTACACATCTAATCTCTCAACCACCTATTACACTTTTGAAGGCCCTGGAGCACCAGGACAATGGAAACACCCACAAAGTGACCCCATTTTGGAAAGCTAACACCCCAACGTATAATCTATGAGGCATAATGAGTCTTTTGACTACACCCTAAAATACATTCTGCTGAGTAATGGGTAAAAAAAAAAAAAGATTACCTGTGGTTTTAGTAGTGCAATTGTCCACAGGAGGAGAGCCCTGATCCAGGCAGCAGGCAGAGACGTGATCACTGGTCAGCGACAGTGAATGGAATTGTCCAGGCAGCAGGCAAGAATATTGTCCATAGTCAGTACAGGGATACTGTCCATATACAGTCCAGGGCCAGTGCAAGTAGAGACATTGCCAGCAGTGCCAAAATAATCGTCCTGGTAGTAATAAGCAGGAACATGGT
Source organism: Rana kukunoris (assembly GCA_029574335.1). Taxonomy (NCBI): domain Eukaryota; kingdom Metazoa; phylum Chordata; class Amphibia; order Anura; family Ranidae; genus Rana; species Rana kukunoris. The sequence continues at coordinate 101,349,541 of CM056059.1, forward strand.
CCAAGTAGTGGGCCAGGAAAGAATGGGGACAGGGGTAGAGGCTTCTCCCACCCAAATCTCTTTGAAGCCTCCGGGCAACCAGACCCTAATCCGGGAATGAGAAAACTAAAAAATTAGTTTTTTCATCCAGAAAAACAATTCTGGAGCCCCTCACATATGCGAGACCCCTGTGTTCCCACTAGTATAGCAGGGTAAAAAGATCAATCCAAGGGGCAGGCAAAAAACGTGGTCAAACAGTCCAGGGTCAGTTCCAGAGCAGGCAGAGGTAGGTACAGTTTAGCGTTGGGCAGAAGCGTAGTCGTATAACAAGCCAGGGTCAGTTCCAGAGAAGGCAGAGGTATGTTTAGGGTTAGGCAAAAGAGTGGTCGTATAACAGGCCATGGTCGGTTCCGGAGAAGGCAGAGGTATGTTTAGGGTTAGGCAAAAGAGTGGTCGTATAACAGGCCATGGTCGGTTCCGGAGAAGGCAGAGGTATGAACAGTTCAGTGCAGTGGCATAAGGGATGTGGAGGGAAATTACAGGAAATGAGAATTGCGTTTACCATACTTCCCTAATAATGTAGAAACGTATGGTAACGGCGGAAACATGCACCTATACAGAGGCCTGGTTGGGAAGGGCAATCGGGACAATAATAAACAGTGTCTCTTCGAATTCCTTCTCTGGAGCACACTCGGCATCTTTTCTGGCGTCTGTAGCCTGTTTCACGGGCGACGGCTTTCTCAGGAAAGTGACGCTCGTGTAGTCTGCTCACAGAATCAGAGCGAATATACTCTGGTGGGTTTTCAGGGTACAAAAGGGCGGTGATGACTTCTTCTTGATAGGACAGATAGGATACGGGGTTCTCTGATGATTTTTTGTATATAACATAAGAGTTATAGAAGGCCAGACTGAAGAAATAAATGGACACTTTTTTATACCAGTGACGGGATTTTCTTGTGGGAAGGTAAGGTTCGATCATCTGGTCGTTGAAGTCCACTCCCCCCATAAACAAGTTATAGTCATAGATGCATGCTGGTTTTTGGATTGAGCCATTTCTTTTGGGGACTTCCACGTAGGTGTTGTTGTGGATTGATGTAAGCATGTGGACGTTCCGTTTGTCCCTCCACCTGACAGCCAATATCTCCTGGTTCCTCAATGCTGCTGACTCCCCTCGTCTGAGCTTTTCATTCACCAATTTTTGTGGGAAGCCTTTTCTATTGGCCCTTATTGTGCCACATGCTGGGGTATTCCTAAGGTACAGATTTCTAAACAGGGGCAAGCTGGTGTAAAAATTATCCACATAAAGGTGGTATCCCTTTCCAAATAGAGGATAGATCAGATCCCAGACCACTTTTCCGCTGACTCCGATATACTCTGGGCATTCAGGGGGATGCAGTTGGGAGTCCTTCCCTTCGTACACCATGAAGGAGTAAATGTACCCTGTGGCTCTGTCGCATAGTTTGTACATTTTGACCCCATATCGGGCCCTTTTGCTGGGGATGAACTGTTTGATGCCCAGCCTGCCTGAGAATTTTACAAGGGACTAATCCACGGATATGTTCTGTTCAGGGGTATATAACTGGGGAAATTTTTGCGAGAAAAAATTTAGGAGTGGCCGAATTTTATAAAGTTTGTCAAAAGCAGGGTCATTTCGGGGAGGGCACTGGGCATTGTCGTTAAAGTGGAGGAACCGCATAATTATTAGGTATCGGGATCTTGTCATAAGGGAGGAGAAGAGTGGCATGTGGTGGATGGGTTTGGTAGACCAGTAGGAGTACAATTGTTTCTTTTTTGAAAGTCCCATAGTAAAAGTTAGGCCTAAGAAAATTTTGAATTCCTCCACGGTTAGTTCTCTCCACTCAAAGGGACGGGCATAACTAGAACCAGGGTTGCTTTCTATGTACTGCTGTGCGTAGAGATTGCACTGGGCCACAATGAAGGATAGCAAGTCTTCGTTGAAAAGTAAATTAAAAAAATCGAGCATGGAAAAATTGTCGGTGTTCACCTGGACACCTGGCTGGGCAGTGAAAGGGGGGATATTTGCTGCTCCGGAATTAGGGGGAAGCCACAGGGGGTTTTGAAGGCCATAGGGAAGGCTGGCATGGCCCCTATCCCTTTGGGGCTGAGATGACACCCTACTGGTGCCTGGCCTTTGTTGCAGTGGCCCTGCGCTTGAGGTGGACGGCCCTGCGCTTGAGGTGGACGGCCCTGCGCTTGAGGTGGACGGCCCTGCGCTTGAGGTGGACGGCCCTGCGCTTGAGGTGGGTGGCCCTGCACTTCTGGGAGTAGGCCGCTTCTCCACGCCAGCACCCCTTTTTTTCACGGGCACACGTTCCCCTTCAGATTCTGAATCAGACCCACTGTCTGTAACGGGTTCATAGGCCGAATCTGAATCGTACAGAGACTCCCCGCTGCTCTCATCGCTCATGATTAGATGCTGGTAGATCTCCTCATCGGTTAAGATTTTTTTTGCCATACTGGTGGCTGGTGAGGCTGCACTGCACTGCAGATCACTGTGGTGGCACTGGTGGACACAGGTGGCACTTATGTGCACTGTAGTGGCTCTGGTGGGCACAGGCGGCTCTGGTGGGCACAGGCGGCTCTGGTGGGCACAGGCGGCTCTGGTGGGCACAGGCGGCTCTTGTGGGCACAGGCGGCTCTGGTGGGCACAGGAGGCACAGATGGCTGGGGTGGACACCAGCGTCACTGGTGGGCACAGGCGGCACTGGTGGGCACAGGCAGCTCTGGTGGGCACAGGCGGCACTGGTGGGCACAGGCGGCTCTTGTGGGCACAGGCGGCACAGATGGCTGGGGTGGACACCAGCGTCACTGGTGGGCACAGGCGGCACTGGTGGGCACAGGCGGCACTGCAGTGGCGCAGAAAGGACTGATGGGCACAGATGGCACTGTTGTGGCACTGGTACGGCACTGTTGTGGCACTGGTGCGGCTTTGGTGACACTGTTGCGGCTTTGGTGACACTGGTGCGGCTCTGGTGACACTGGTGCGGCTCTGGTGACACTGGTGCGGCTCTGGTGACACTGGGGTGGCACTCTTGGGCACAAATGTGGCACTGTTGGGCACAGATGTGGCACTATGGGCACAGATGGGGCACAGATGGGGCACTATGGGCACAGATGGGGCACTATGGGCACAGATGGGGCACTATGGGCACAGATGGGGCACTCTGGGCACACTCTGGGCACAGATGGGGCACTAATATTGACTTTAGGGCAATGCAATTGCCAGGGAAAACTCACAGATCTCTCCTCTCCTCTCACGCTGATACTGTGTGAGGAGAGGAGAGAGATGAACTTTCCCTGACCTTCTTTGTTTACATTGTGATCGCGCCGTCATTGGACGGCGCGATCACGTGGTAAAAGGCCGCTGTCATTGGCCAGTCACCGCGATTTGTGTTGCGCCGGGTCTCATAGACCCGGCGTGCACGAATGTTTCTGTGTGCGCGCCCGAGGGGGCGCGCAGGAACGATTCTCTGGGATCACGTTATATAACGTGATCCCAGAGTTAAGCAACCACCTTGCCGCCGTTATTTTTCGGCAGGTGGTTGCTAAGTGGTTAAGCAGGGGAACCTTCCGTGCCATGCATGATTTCAAACCATGATGTCTTAGTGTATTACCAACAGTAACCTTGGAAACGGTGGTCCCAGCTCTTTTCAGGTCATTGACCAGCTCCTCCTGTGTAGTCCTGGGCTGATTTCTCACCTTTCTTAGGATCATTGAGACCCCACGAGGTGAGATTTTGCATGGCGCCCCAGTCCGAGGGAGATTGACAGTCATGTTTAGCTTCTTCCATTTTCTAATGATTGCTCCAACAGTGGACCTTTTTTCACCAAGCTGCTTGGCAATTTCCCCGTAGCCCTTTCCAGCCTTGTGGAGGTGTACAATTTTGTCTCTAGTGTCTTTGGACAGCTCTTTGGTCTTGGCCATGTTAGTAGTTGGATTCTTACTGATTGTATGGGGTGGACAGGTGTCTTTATGCAGCTAATGACCTCAAACAGGTGCATCTAATTTAGGATAATAAATGGAGTGGAGGTGGGCATTTTAAAGGCAGACTAACAGGTCTTTGAGGGTCAGAATTCTAGCTGATAGACAGGTGTTCAAATACTTCTTTGCAGCTGTATCATACAAATAAATAGTTAAAAAATCATAAATTGTGATTTCTGGAATTTTTTTTTTGGATTATGTCTCTCACAGTGGACATGCACCTACGATGACAATTTCAGACCCCTCCATGATTTCCAAGTGGGAGAACTTGCAAAATAGCAGGGTGTTCAAATACTTATTTTCTGCACTGTATGTCCTTCATGCAAGAAAGAATATCTATAAAATGACTGTCTATGATAGCTACCTTGCGTCTTTACTCCTCGAATATGTTGTGCACTATACAGTATAATACTCAATTGCTCCAACCTCTTTCTCTTAAGACCCACTGCCTTTGTGACCTATCTCGGCAGGCTTGAGAAGGCAGCAAAAAGGTATCTTTCCCATGTTGAACAATTCCTATCTCAAGGATGATGCAGGAAGGGTGTGGAAACTCTCCAGAAGAAACTTTTTTTTTTTTTTTTTTGTGGTGGGCACCAGGAAAGAAAGTAAGTGGAAAGCTTCCCAAAAGACACATGGGCAGCAGTAAAAGCCTAACATGGGTTCTATGTGTAGCACTACCCCCTAAGGAGCTGCTGAGTATTTTTGGGTGGCACGTTACCTCTATCTTCTCGCTGTCCAGGGTGAAAAGCGAGTTTGAAGAATTTCAATGTCCACACAATGCACTTCCTTTTCTGGGATTTATTTGCAGAACTTTAGTAGAAAAGAAGTAAAGGGGTGGAAGGGTAGGTAGGTTCAGGTGCATAATCACAAATGGGAAACACTCCTGCTTACAGCAAACAGTTCTCGTCGCCACTCTAGCCAGGTCCCTCTCACTGGCCTAGCAGCTGGGATGGCGTACGGAATAAAGTACAGTGTCTACCACAGACCTTCCTTTATGAGGAGACACTTTTGGTCCAGAATCCCCTGCCACAGGATTCAGCACTTGGATCTCCAGATTAACTTTTGTAGAACTTATGCCGCGTACACACGGTCGTTTTTTGCGATGAAAAAAAACGTTGTTTTTTAAAACGTCATTTAAATTGATCGTGTGTGGGCAAAACATTGTTTTTTTGTCTTCCAAAAAACTACCAAAAAAAATTCCAACATGCTTGAATTTTTTGTGTCGTTTTTCAAAACGTCGTTTTTTTTGTTTCACAAAAAGTCACTGTGTGTAGCAAAAACGTCGTTTAAAACTACGTTTTTCAACCCGCGCATGCCCAGAAGCTAGTTATGAAGCAAGCTTCAATGGAAAAGAGTGGTGAACGTAACCTCGGTTTTTGTGAAAAAAACGATGGTGTGTATGCAACATCGTCTTTGAAAAGTGACGTTTCAAAAACTTCGTTTTTTACTTCACAGAAAACGTCGTTTTTTTTTTCATCACAAAAAATGATCGTGTGTACGCGGCATTAGATCTGACAGGGGACCACCATCAAGCCCCTGTGTATGGTGCATCCTTCGATGAAGTTTCCAGGCCTACTCCCAAGATACCAGCCTCTTGCATGGCCCTCTTCAGGATAGGTCCTCCCCTGGCTTCCTTCATCAAGTGGCTTCCTCCTGCAGGACGGACAGCATAGGATCACCTCTTCATAAAGCAGGCTCCAGTCTGACTACTGGGCCTACTAGGCGAAGCCGCAACCCCAGACCAATGTGGTCCCGGAATCATGATTCAGAACACGCACCTCAGGCCAGGCGGCCACGAGGTGCGAACGACGACCCCCGCCAATGGCGTCTGTCCCTTAAGTACCCGTCCCCAGCATGCACAGCGAGCCAACCACTCCCACTGATTCGCTGCTGAGGGGAACACCTAATACACCTCGACCTTGCTGCTGATCCCTCTTCAGTTCTACATCACTTCAGCTATAAAAGGTAGTCATGGGTGTATCATGAAAAGTGGGCGTGGTTTAAATTGCGCTAAATATTGAATGTGGATTAAAGGGGGTGTGATTAAATAGAGTTTGAGATTACTTGCAAAGTACAGAATATGGCAATGTTAAATAGAGAGTGTACAGTGCAGAGTGTACGGCGGTGAGTATGTGCAGAGAGGAGTGTGAAGTGTACATTTATGGATAGTATGTGCAGGAGAGGGGTGTGGAGTGTATGGTGCTGGGTATTATGTGCAGGAGAGGAGTAAACAGACCCTTGACTTTTCCCATTTGAGACAGAGAAAGGGGCAGAGGACAGAGATTCCCCCATCGTAAACACAGTTTACGATGCTTCGGTTATGAATCGACAATCAGTGATCACAGATTCTACTCATTTAGGAAAGGAAGGTGCCAGTAAATGAACCCACTTCCTCCGCTCTCCAGCCTGACGCATCCCCCACAGTAACTGGCGGGAAAGAAGAGAAGTGAATTCGGCAGGGCGGAGGGAAGTTGAAGGGATGGGGGGGCCAGGAGAAGCACACAGGAGGACAGTCGGGGGATGTTCGGTGCGGTAGTGGGGGCAGTTCCAGTAATTGGTCTTCCTTCAGGGAGTGGGGAGGGAGCCATGGAGTGGAGAAATGGCGGCTGAAAGTACCGCAAACTCACACCAACTAACACCAAGGCAGATAGTGTAGGTGGACTTTCTCGGTACTGATAACAGGAATCAATGTGGTAAAAAATTCATTTATTATACAGTGCCTTGGCAAAGTATTCAGGCTTCAAACATAAAGATATAATACTGTAATTTTTTGTGAAGAATCAACAACAAGTGGGACACAATCATGAAGTGGAACGAAATTTATTGGATATTTCAAACTTTTTTAACAAATAAAAAACTGAAAAATTGGGCGTGCAAAATTATTCAGCCTGTCATGGACCATGAAATACTGAAATCCTAATTCATGTATTACAGAAGATTTAATTCTGAACCTCAGCCAGGTCAATAGACTCAGAAGAAATACTCATTGTCCATTGTGTGATAACCCTATCTAAAGCCTTTCTATTATCAGGTGTAAATGACTTCTGCCCTGTCTCAATTCTCCAGACGGCTCCATTGTTCTGTGGCTGGCTATTGTGTACATTGATTGACCCCCTGGGGCTTTTGTCTGAAAACACATCACAGGCTTCTGGCCACACATATTCGGGCTATTCAAGCATTGGGACCAATCTCTGCGGAGACATTTTCAAGTCCTCATTTGCATGGTTTAAGAGGACCAGAGTGAAGACTGCATACTTTACAATGGACCAATAGGAAAGCGGTTGTTGGGGGCGGGATGTTCCAAATCCTGTATAAAGTGTGCTATGTACTTTCAATAAAGTGTGTCCTGTTACATTCAGCATTAAGCCATGGCTCATGTGTGGATTATTCAGCGATTCCAGGGATATTCCTAGTCGGGGAATATTGGGTGATTTCTTTTATGGGAGAAGAAGGGAATGCTTGACGGGGATATGTTCTACGACCGTCAAACAGCCCCTTTACTTTCAGTGCAGCAAACTCTCTCCAGAAGTTCAGTGAGGATCTCTGAATGATCCAATGTTGACCTAAATGACTAATGATGATAAAAAGAATCCACCTGTGTGTAATCAAGTCTCCATATTAATGCACATGCACTGTGATAGTCTCAGAGGTCCGTTTAAAACACAGAGAGCATCATAAAGAACAAGGAACACACCAGACAGGTCCGAGATACTGTTGTGGAGAAGTTTAAAGCCGGATTTGGATACAAAAAAATTTCCCAAGCTTTAAACATCACAAGGAGCACTGTGCAAGCGATAATATTGAAATGGGAGTATCAGACCACTGCAAATTTACAAAGACCTGGCCGTCCCTCTAAACTTTCAGCTCATACAAGAAGACCAGAGATGCAGCCAAGATGCAGCCAAGAGGCCCGTGATCACTCTGGATGAACTGCAGACAGGGCCGATCCTAAAGTCACAGACGCCTGGGTGCGGAAATATTAATGGCGCCCCCACATGGGCTTGGTCATCTTACTAACTCCTCCCCATTACAAATGTTTCTATGGGTACGACACAAACACAGAGATGCTCCCCTAATAAGTCTTCATTAGTGTCCCCCATCAGAGCACCCCCAGCAGGTGTCCGACATCAGAGCCCCCTCCAGCAGGTGTCCCCCATCAGAGCCCCCTCCACCAGGTGTCCCCCATCAGAGCCCCTCCAGAAGGTGTCCCCCATCAGAGCCCCCCCAGCAGGTGTCCCCCCCCATCAGAGCCCCCCAGAGCAGGTGTCCTCCATATATGGCATCTTTGGTGGCACTCGGAGAGCATTTCTGGGAGTACACGGGATGATTGGCAGCAGCTCCGAAAGAAAACCTGATGGGAGTCTGCAAAAGTCCTGAGACTGGCACGGAGATTTGTCTTCCAACAAGACAATGATCCAAAACATAAAGCAAAATCTACAATGGAATGGTTCACAAATAAACATATCCAGGTGTTAGAATGGCCAAGTCAAAGTCCAGAACTGAATCCAATCGAGAATCTGTGGAAAGAACTGAAAACTGCTGTTCACAAACGCTCTCCATCCAACCTCACTGAGCTTGAGCTTGAGCTTGAGCTGTTTCGCAAGGAGGAATGGGCAAAAATTCCCGTCTCTCGATGTGCAAAACTGATAGAGACATACCCCAAGCGACTTACAGCTGTAATCGCAGCAAAAGGTGGTGCTACAAAGTATTAACTTAAGGGGACTTTTTCAGTTTTTTGTTTGTTAAAAAAGTTTGAAATATCCAATAAATTTCATTCCACTTCATGATTGTGTCCCACTTGTTGTTGATTCTTCACAAAAAAATTACAGTTTTATATCTTTATGTTTGAAGCCTGAAATGTGGCAAAAGGTTGCGAACAGGGGGTAAAAAAACTAGTAAAACTAAAAATGATAGTGGTAATGTTTAGAATAATGAACTAATGTAATGGTATAGGGACACCGCGTGCACAGAAGTGTGTAGCAACACCCAGAGGGAAGGTGAGAGGGGGAGGGGGAAGGAGAAAAAGGGCCCGGGAGCTCAGAGTGGGGGAAGGGAAAGGGGCAAGGAAAAGGGGGGGGAGGGGTTGAAAGGAGGGAAGAAGGGGATAGGGAGGGATGAGGGGGGGCCAAAGAAAGGAGGGAGGAAAAAAGGAGGGGGGAAGGGAAGGGGGAGAGGGGAAAGAAAGGTGGGGGGGGGGGGTGGAAGGGGACAGGTAGGAGGAGGAAAGAAAAGAAGGTTACAAACCTGGAACCGCACCAAAGCAGCATACATGAATCACACCAGGTAGTGAGGGGAGGGAAATTAGATATATTGATTGAAAGCTAGATTTTCTTACCAATTCTGGGTAATGGCACTGAATAGAGGGAAACTGGGGAGCCGGCACTAAAGCAGGTATTTGAACAGAGCAGTGAAGGCAAGGCAGCTGAGGGTGATCCTGTTTTTTTTTTTTCACAGAATAGTCCAGTTTCCCATGCCTTTATAGTTGTTACCATTGAAGGAGTCAAGTCGTATGGGGATTTAAGCCCTAGGACAAATAATGCTTTTATAGAGTGGACAATTGCAGCCTCAAGCATTATAGTAAGATTTTATTTATCTGGATTCAACCAACCCGCTGCAGTTGCCAGCTGTGTCGTCAAAAGTTATTTATGGAAGTTTGGGAAGGCCAATCCCCCCTGTGCCAAGGGATGCATAAGTGCGGTCAATTTATATTTAGTGGTATATAGGTGATTTAGATATGGTGATCGAAAACAACCACAGCCTGAGAATAAAAGTCTTTCCCCTGCCAGCACACTGCAGGGAAAGGACCATTGCACTCTCTCTCTGGAAGTAATGGTCTCTATGCAGAGGTCTAACATGCCCACTGCTGAATCAGGGCCAGCATTCTCAAATCCACACAAACCTGATGCTATAGTTCTGATTTGGTTTGGTTTGCGACCTCTGCAGGAAGACCACTTATTCTACACAGAGAGCACCGATCCTACTCAGCAGCATGCTGGCAGGGGACAGGCTTTTCTACTTGTGCTGTAACTGCTTTCTTAACAAAATTGTAACTGGAAGACTTTGCACATCTTTTGCTGTGATTCATATGTTATGTATTTACATTAAAATTCAGTTGGGCTTTAAGGCAAACCTTTCCCAAGAATGGGTTCCATGGGTGATCTGGAGCAAGTATGTAAATTAAAAAAATTAAAGGTTTCTGCCTCATATATTTGTGGATCAATGATTCAAAATCAGTGGTGGCTGGTGCTCAATATTGGGGGGGGGGGGGGGGGTTTGAGCAAACCAACACGCGGGAGACGAACAAACGGATTTATGGGAATGCGGCAAACATCCCTCGACTCCCCCCCAGGAGACTGACGGAAATGGAGTGATTTCCCTATGGATAATTGTTGGTGTATATATACTGCATTTTAAATGTTCTTCCTGAAGCTTTTAAAAAAAAGTAACATTTTTGTTTACAGACCTTTTAAAAATAATTGCCATAGCTATGTACACATTCCATAGTGATCTTTAAAGTGCTGCAATTCAACCATTCGCATAATTAGTGTGCTATACTGATTATGTTTCTCTTTAATTTGGAAGCCTACATCCACCTCCTAATCTAAATTTTTTTTTTTCTATATCTGCTAAATATAACTTGTTCTGCACTGTAATATCTAAGTATTTTAATTAAGAATAATGTATCCACAGAGTGCTATACAGCTAGGACTTTGTATACTTTGCTATAATTTATATCATAATTATACCTTATGGTTTTATTCAAATGAGAGCTGTAGCTTTCACAATTTTTGGTTAACAGGATCTGCTGATATGGATTTCCCCCTTTGCATCCGCTAGTACAGTTGGTACCAGAGGCGACGCATCCATAGAGAGCGCACGGGTCCCGGGGTGCCGCCTCCCCTATCCATGCGTCCGACCCCCAGGTCTACATTTGAGGGCACTGGACTATGGATTCCAATGCGGGAGGGTGTTTTTTTGAAGCACCTGATTAGAGTCAGAGGCATTGCACCCTGAGACCACCCAATTCTGTGACAATAGCAAATGAATTTTCCTCTAAGTTCCTCCCTGCCAATCAGGAGGAAGGTCTTGAGACCTGTTTCCCGATTGGCCAAAGCATCCTATTGCATGCCTAGCACTTAGGCGGAAGAGAGGAGACACACGGCGGAGGAAGCCGCTAAAAAAGTGGACACCGGAGCCACTGCCTGCACCCCACCGTCCGCAAGGACCGTGCTGGAGAACACCACAGCCCGCCACATAGATCGGGTTGGGATGGGGGGTAAGGTGGTAGTTCCGGGCTGCCGGGCATAGAGGTGTGGTAGCAGTGCTGCGCCACCAGCCGCCGGGAGGGTTGGTTATTTGCCACCCCCCAAAAAGAAAAACCCAACAGCCGCCACTGGTTGATACTGTTGCAAACCATATGATAGAATTCTAAAGAAGCCATTGAATTTTGATGGTCAGATCACCCTGTAAGAAACTGCTGGCTCCCACTTTTCTCCTGTTCACAGCCAGCAGTCCATGTGGGCTTTGGATTGTTGCACTCTTTTTGGACCTGGGCCCTTAATATTTATTCAAATTAATGCTTAAACCCTAAATTTGGTCAAATATATATATATATATATATATATATATATATATATATATATATATAAAATATAATATAATTATTAAATCGGCATAAGGGACAACAGTTTTTACTATTACTGTGAAGCGTCCCTTATGCTAAAGGTTGCTGCTTTAGTTTAAATCCTATGACTTCTGGTCCCCCCCCCCCCCTCAGCAGTAATCTTCCAGTGCTGCAAGGGTTAATATAGCTGAGGGACCTGTGACAGGCACTCATCCAAAGTGCTGACTATGCCTGCCCTTTCTGCCTCCTCCTCTATTTACAGAAGCTATGCTATAGCTTCCGTGAATGAAAAGTGGTCTATGAACTGAGGACAGGAGGGTGAATGAAAGGTTGACCACCTTCATTTGTAGAATATTTTTCATTGATGGAAACTATAGCATTGCTTCTGTGAATGGAGAAGGAGGGAGGAAAGGGCTGGTATAGTTGGCACTCTTAAAGGTTTCCGCTACCAGGCCAAGGGACATTTCAAATAGTAAGTAAAGTCCCTTGCACTAAAGCTCAGACTTTAGGTTTATTTTTTTTCAATTGGCACAGGGTACAATAATCATATTGAATTAGAAGTGTCCCTTGTGCTGATGGCTTCTCTGTTCAGTTACATTTTCATTCCTCTGGGGGCCCCCCCAGATGCCCATGAGCTGGGATCTTCAAGGGCCACTCAGGCTGCATTCACACCTGAGCGTTTTCATAGTTCCCAACTGTCCCTGATTTCGAGGGACGGTCCCTGATTTGGAGTAATGTCCCTCATTCCTCCACTTTTGTCCATCATTTTGATCTGATCTATTTAGATATATATAAAATGCACATTTTATCCATCCGTTTTTCCCAGGTCTAAACTTTTCATCTGATTTCTAGATTGCTGCATTTGTAAATTCCAAAAGCCAATATATAGGAATAGTAGTGATAAAAAAAAGCACATGTGGAGAAAAAATAAATTATCTCCACTCAAAGTCGCCTGAAGATCAAACAAGTTCTGAAGCTTTATTTTTTTTGTTCAAATTGGGCTGATTTGGGCATTTTTGGTGCTTTTTCTATTCTCATAGAAATTGATGGAAACGTGCCATTCATACATTTTTTTTTGCATATTTGCGCATTTTGTTGCGTGATTTTTTGCTAAAAATTTGAAATTTAGAAAATTTAAATAGTGATAATATATGGATATACAAATGTAAAATAAATACACAATACTAAAAATCATCATAAATACAATTAATTAATATGTAATAATACTTTAATAAATAAACTCCAACCTTAAAAATATTAAAAATATTATTATTAATAATAATAATAATAATAATAATAATATAACAAACACCCAAACTTGAACAAAAATATTTTATTATTATTAATAATAATAATAATAATAATAATAATTTATTTTGTGTTAAGGTTAGGGTGTTTAGTTATTTATTATTATTTTAAAGGGTAAAAGTTTATGGTTATTTATTGTTACTTAGTATTCATTTATTCAATTATTTATTAATTTATTTATTTATTTTTTATTTATGATTTTTATTTATTTTTGTTATTATTATAATAATAATAATAATAATAATAAATTAAATAACCCTAAAGGAAACTCCTATTCTTAACCCCAACCTAAACTGAACTCGAACCCCTTAACCTAACAAAATAAAAATAAAAATTATAATAAATACATAATATTAAAAGAAGAAATAAAATCGAATGAAAAAGCTAAAAAAGCTGAAATACCTAGCAACAAATGGTGCAACAGATAATCGTTTTTTCTATTGGCTAATAAAAAAATGCCAAACACCAAAAACGCTGCATACAAATGCGCAAGTCGATTAAAAAATGCCAGAAAAGCGATCAAAGTCATTACGCTCAGGTAGAGTTTCCACGTTTTCTTCAAGACTACCTGAACGCTTTAGCGGCGCACGGCAAACATATATTTTTATTTAGCATACACTATAGCAGTGGTCTCCAGATGCTTGCATTATTGCTGCATTATTTCTGCCATTGACACCAACAATGGGGCAGTATTCCTTCCCCTGACATCAACGATTGGGCATCATTTCTTCTAACGACAACAAAAATTGGGCACATTTCCTTCCATGGACAGCAACTATTTATCCTCCTAATACCAAAGATAACAGACCTGGGACACCTTTGGGCACTCCAAAGAGAAAAGTAATGTGGCATGCATAGTGCCCCCCTCACCCTCCTATGGTGCACTGTTCTAAGCCACATCCCTGTCTAAATATTGTGAACGAATTTCAAGTGGACTGACCCCGAACACATGATTCAAAACCCGAACTGTCTGGTTGAATCCCGAACAGGTGGCAACCCTAGTGTGTGGCCGTCTCTTCTAATTCTCTGAGTACTAATGACACTGAGCAGAGGATAGCCTAAGGGGGAGAAGGCTACTAAAGTGCTGCACATGCTTTCACTTGTGAGTACTGCCGATCGTCTACTAAATGTGATTTACTGTGTTATGTTAGTGTTATGTTGCTCCTGAATGCATGTCCTTGTAATGTGACTGAAATGCAGATTCCTGGACACCACCAGTAAAGTGCAGCAAACTATTTCTTGTGTGGACATTCCTTCCTTGGGGATGTAAAGATCTATGGCCGGGAATGTTGTGTAGAGGCCTATGGCATAGAGCAGTGCACAAGATGGTGGAGGGATCGGCCTCAACAGGAAGGACGGTGTTCTCGCAGGGCTGGAGCCGGGGGGTTAGAACTTGTGCTTTGGCACCAAAAGCAGCCAACCACGGAGCCCCTCTTACAATTATATTATTTAGATTTTCTCCCACCTACAGCAGTGGTTTTCAACCTTTCTAGTGCCGTGACCCCTTGACAAAATTTTCCAAGTTGTGGGGATCGCTAACAGTAAAATTATTTTTGTAGCGCGGGTTGTCAACACCCAAGGCAAGACAATTAATTTGAGCCCCTAACCTACAGACATTTAACACTCCCTGAGTCCCTTCCACTCGTACAATATGAAAACCCCTTATGGTACATTATAGAATTTACCACTCTTTGTTCTCCTTTCTTTCCCTTTTATCTCTACCCTAAATCCTTGTTTTTTTCCCCTCATCCCTCTCTCTAGCCGTCTGTCTTATTCTTTGTCTTATTCTTTCTCTCCCGTTTTCTTTGTTCCTCATCCTCTTTTCCTCTCTCTTCCATGCATTCTCTATTTTTATTCCTTCTCTTACTCCTGGGGGATGGGATAAGTGGCAATGCTGGGGGGAGTTATGATCAGCCAACTTTATGTGCTCTTGATCAAGGTCATCTGCTGATACTAGAACTGTAGTGGGGTCTTTTAATGGCAACTATAATCGCAGGCAGTGTTAGTCACTAGTGATGAGCGGAATACGCCATAATCGATTTTGTGATATTTCGCGAATATTTTGAAGAATATTCGCGAATATTCGTTAATATCGAATATTCGTGATATTTTATAAAATGCGAAATTTCGCAATTTTTTTTGGATAAAATATCACGAATATTCAATATTTACGAATATTCGCTATATTTTATAAAAAAAATAAAAATAGCGAAATTTCGCATATGCGAAAGCGAAAATGATTGTGAAATTTCGCCATTTTTTTTTTTTATAAAATATCACGAATATTCGATATTTACGAATATTCGCTATATATTATAAAAAAAAAAAATAATTTGCGAAATTTCGCTAATGCGAAATTTCGCTAGTGCGAATGCGAAATTGATTGCGAAATTGATTGCGAAATTTGAAAAAATACGAATATTCGAAATAGCGAATATTCGCTGCGATATTCAAGTTATTCGCGAATACTCGAATATGCAATATTCGTAGCGAATATTCGCAATGCGAATAAAAAATAAAATAAAATAAAAATGCGTGAGCAACCCTATTAGTCACTGTGTCTCAGACTTTGTGGTGTCTCGTAGCAGTGACACCTATGCCGAAATGAGGAGATGGGGTCTCCTCCAGCCCCTCCCACTTCACATTGCTCACCAGTCAGCTGACCTCTAGTCTCTGCCGCCCAGCCATACTGTGAACTGAATGGGTGGATGCAAAGAGGCTGAGTGGGTGCCCGTGGGCTCCAGGAACAGTCCAGCTGGGCGGCCGCAAAAAGGCTGAGAGAGCGGAACAGAGGCTTCAAGAACAGCCCAGGATTTGGCAACCCATGGCAAATCATCATTCGACCCCTAGGTTGAGAACCACTGACCTACAGGTTTATATTTTTTAACAGCCACTCAGCGTTTCAGTAGTGGGGCAGGGGAACACATTCAAAACATGGGCCTTGCCTGGTGTGCAACGTTTCCTTTTAAATAGCTTTCCATTTTAATGGCCACGATGAATATAAATTGTACTTAAAATCTAAAGCATGAGTTTTTTTTTCTCCAAGCACAAGGGACTGTACTTACATTGACTAAGATGAGTCCCTTATACTGGTGGATGCTTTGGCCAGTGAAATTTTCATTTTTTCTGATGACCAACTTCCACACCACCCCCTGAGACTTCCACAGCTGTCCTTTTCCAGTGCTGCAGGGGTAAATACTAACTACTGGACCTCTCACTATTTCCGTCCTCTCCTCCTTAAGAGATTTTCAGTACAGGAAACCGTAGCACAGATTTTTATGAATCTTTTAAAGAGCGTAGGGTTGCCACCTGTCCAGGATTCACCTGGACAGTTCGGGTTTGGAATCATGCGACCGGGTTTCAGACTGTCCGAAACCCTGACACATTATTTAGACTGGACTATAGCTTCCCAGCAGGGTTGCTGGCTGCAGTTGTCTAAGCTTAGAGCGTCTGTAACACTTTCACAGTGCCTAAAGCCAGCATTAACAGCCTCCAAACACAAATACAGACAGGAGAGGAGAGAGGGATCAATCTGCACCTCTTTTGAAAAAATAAAAAATAAAATCATTTTTGAAAAAATAAATAAAAACAAAATCATTTTGGAATTTTTTGGGGAAAAAAAAGGAAAAAATAAAGATTTGAACCCCTGCCTTCATCAGCACCTTCTAGGAAAGTAATATACTGAAACGTGCGGATTATTCCCGATTGGTGGGCTATTGCTTTGTGGAACGTTTCGCCAAATGCTTCACAAAATATCGTCGTTTTTGCAGCAACATTTGGCCCATAGGAATGAATTGCGAAACTAGGGTGTGAGCTGACAAAAACTGAAAAATCAGGACATGATTTCAAACTGCCACCACTCCCCCATTTTCAAGCCCACCTACCTTTTATCAAAACGTTCAGCTATCCCTGCTGCCACTAAACATGTCCACGGCTAAGCCATAGTTCTGATCTTTTTAACAATATGACCATTTGTTTGCAACTCACGCCATCCATTGACATCCATTGAAATTACAGTCTAGGCACCTAAAATTTAAAGGGCAATATTTAAACTGCGACTGTGCCTTCAATTTTAATATTTCAGAGACATACTAGGCAAATGTAGGTCTGGGTCTTGTGATTCTCACAATATAAAGCTCTTCGCTGTACGATTTATAGTTTTAAAAATACGACCGTTTGAATAATGACAGGTATTCAAGAGAGGCAAAAAAGTGGTCTGTGCTTAGAGCCTGCATAAACATTGGTTTCCTGGCAACGCTGAGGGGAATTATAGCTCCTCCCACACAGCTCTGATGGGAAGTCAACACAAAAACTGAACAAGACAAGACAAAACATATTAAGCTTTTTAACACTTTTTTTAACATTGAAGTCAATGAGAGCATGCTTCAAATCCTTAATATCTTCTTCTCCCAAAAGTTTCAGATCCTTCATACTTTCACCTACAGATGCCAAACAAACTTTAAAATGTTCACAACATTTTCTGCTATCCGGCTATATGTTTGATATCTTTTACAGTTTTAAAAAAAATATATATATTTTTTTTAAAAAACTAAATCATTTTTGAATAAAAAATAAATAAAATCACTTTATTTTTGAAAAAAAATATTTTTTGAAAAAAAACAAAACATTAAAACCATACCTACTTTTCCAACTATTCTCACTTCTTCGTCTTTTTCTTAAGGATTTCCACAGGTACTCTAGGCACTCCAACCACACAGTTGTAGACTACTGGTGGAGGCAACAACACTTTGCAATTTTTCCAGAAATTGTAGCTTTTCTAGTTAGAAATGTTATTTAATAGCAAAATATATTTATAGTTTACACTAAAAAAAAAAAATTGCTGTGCGCTGCTGAAGTGTTTGGCTTAAAGAAAAGGTGGCAACCCTATGCCAATCACACCATGTACACAGTGCCACACCATACACACAGTGCCCGTCACCATGCCATGCAGAAACAACCACGTGGTTCTACATGGTAGAAAATAAGCAGCATGTTGCATTGTAATTTATCCTACTGTTTCTAGCAGTGGCGGTGCGTCTACAGAGGGCGCCGGAGCGCCGCCCCCTCTGGCTCTCGCACCGCCACTGATTACAAAGAGCACAGTGGCGAAAATTAAAGGGCACAGTGGCGACAATTGGCACAGTGGCGACAGTTAATGGGCACAGTGGCTGCATTTGGCATGGCACAGTGGCTGCGTTTGGCATGGCACAGTGGTGACAATTGATGGCACAGTGGCTGTGTTTGATGGCATGGCACAGTGGTGACAATTGATGACACAGTGGCTGCCTTTGATGGCATGGCACAGTGGCTGCGTTTGATATGATGGCACAGTGGTGACAATTGATGGCGCAGTGGCTGCGTTTTATGGCATGGCACAGTGGTAACAGTTGATGGGCACAGTGGCTGCATTTGATGGGCACAGTAAGGCTGCAATTGTTTTTTTTATTATTTTTGTTTGCACCCCCAAAAAATTGAGCACCAGCCGCCACTGGTTTCTAGCAAACTGAACAAATCTCTCTCCCCGCAGAAAATCCTACAATAATTGTCTGATGGAGCATCCAAACGTCGGATATTCCCGTACGAGGCTTTTCAGAAAGATCATGTTCTGTGAAGGAAAGGAAGGGTGGGACTGGGCGGGTCTATGCATGCCTGTCTAAGAACGACCAACAACCTTTTCAGGAAGTGAAAGACAGCTTAGCAAATTCAGATAAAGGGAGAAAACCTTGTCGGTGAAGAACATGAAGTAGCTGATTGGAAACGATCAGCTAGCCATAAAATTAATAATAAAGTAAATAAATAAGATAAAGATATTTAACATAATATTAATAGGAAAGAAATGGACTTCCACTTAAATTTTTAGGTGCAAGGTTCACTTTTATTGCCTAGAGTCAAAATACAGAAAAACTTGCTGTCGCATAAACGCCAGTTTAACAACAACTACCGGTAGGTTTCCTAAAGTCTGTCCACATATAACTATAAATAGCCCTGGTGGTTGCTAGTTAATCTTCTGCTGTGATTAGTAGTGTTGCTCACGAATATTCGCATTGCGAATATTCGCTACGAATATTGCATATTCGAGTATTCGCGAATAACTCGAATATCGCGGTGAATATTCGCTATTTCGAATATTCGTATTTTTCAAATTTCGCAATAAATTTCGCATTCGCGAAATTTCGCAATAGCGAAATTTCGCAATTTTTTTTTTTTTTATAAAATATAGCGAATATTCGTAAATATCGAATATTCGTGATATTTTATCCAAAAAAAAATAGCGAAATTTCGCAATCCATTTCGCTTTCGCATATGCGAAATTTCGCTATTTTTTTTTTATAAAATATAGCGAATATTCGTAAATATCGAATATTCGTGATATTTTATAAAAAAAAAAAAATCGCGAAATTTCGCATTGGCGAAAATTTGCATTGGCGAAAATTCGCATTGGCGAAAATTCGCATTTTTTTTTTTATAAAATATCACGAATATTCGATATTAACGAATATTCGCGAATATTCTTCGAAATATTCGCGAAATATCGCGAAATCGAATATGGCGTATTCCGCTCATCACTAGTGATTAGCTGTCACAGAAACAATTCTTTCTTTAACCTGCTGGTCGCAGTGTTCTTCTGCAGGATTTTAAATCCAGGGTCCCAGCAGTCACAGGCTGGCATCACCTTACAGCCAGTGGACCTTTTTAAAAGTGCATGAAGGAGTCATGATATCAACGTTCCTTGGGTCCCTGCACAGCAGAAGTGGAAGTAAGAGGAGAAGAAGTAGGACTAGACTCTGCAGCATTCATATATGCTGGCAGGAGGATTAAAGCAGAGGGTAAAAAATGTGATGACCTACCAATCTGTTGCTGCTCTTTATTGTAAAGTAAGAAGGTTGTAAGTGTGCAGTTTTTTTTTTTTTTAAATGTACCCCCAGTCTTTTTTTAAACTAAAAAAGGATCTCCAGCTGCAATACTCATTTCCTCTCTGGCTTGATTAATCTCTGACAGTAATTTAACTTCTGCCACTAGATGTCCTTGGTGTTCTCAGTCTTCCATGTTGAATGACATTCTGCATAATTCAACCTAGAAGACTGAGGATATACTGTGAGTTCAGGATAATCATACACCCCCCTCATCAGAAGGGGCATCACCATTGCACCCTGGACTTGCATAGAATGATGCAGAGTGGTGCTGACGTTATCAAAACTTTACCCCTCTCTGCATCTTTGAAGAAAATTAGGAGAAATTGAAGCAATTGCTTGTATTTATTGAGCCATATCTTAAAGTAAACCTGTCATGTTAATAATGCGGGACTGTCATTGCTGACCTCTATCTGGAAATGTTACTGCCTGCTTATACACTGGCTGTCTTGCTTTATTACCTTGAATTACCAATGCAGAAGCAGGGTCCAAGTCCTATATCATAATACGCGTACTTGTGCTATGTTGATGACCCAACCAATGTAAAGCTGGCCGTAGACCGACTGAATTTTGGCCAGATCAGCAGAGACTAGTTAAATTTCTATAGGTATGTGGCCATCCCTCCTCAACAGAAGTCCATCATTGGGTGCAGCTGCTCATCAGTGATCCCTCCATCCACCACTTTTGTGTGGATGAAGAAATCTGTCTGGCAGAGTGAAAAAACGAAAACCTACCCATCTTTGGCCAATTTGATGTAGCACCCGGATGTTTAGGCAGGGTCGCTCTTACATTTATTTGCCAAGAGATAGTTGCCATGGCCAAGTGCTAGGGAGTCAACTGACTTTGCCCTAATTCTGGAATTGCACTTCTCTCTTCTGTGGTTAGGTGGCCGGGTACATGGCGACATTGGATAAGACGAGGGCATTGCAAGAACAGATTAGGAGTATATAGGGTGTCTCAGCCAATAGGCAGGGATTTTCTAGAATCCCTTGGCCTGCTGGGAGAGCCTTTTTATTTGGGTGGAGTCAGGTGATCAGGGTTCTGTGCCACCTGGACAGCTATCTGGGTGGACGTGTGTTGTACTGCCCCGGGCTGCTAGGCCAGAGCCTGAGGCCTATCCCAGGGACATCTGGCTGCTAGGCTGTCTGAGGGCCTATCCAGAAGCAAGAGAGCAGCGCAGGGTTGGGAATGCGGCTTGCAGTCCAGCCAAAATGATGGTTCTGCCACCTGGAGAACCTGTCTTGGTTGGTGGTAGAGAGGAAATCGTTGCCATTAAGGGACCATCCACCTTATTACCGGAGATCATTGTAAGTAGCCGAAGCACGTACCAGAGCAGTATTCCCACCAACTGGGGACAGTGAAGAATTGGAAAACTACAGCAGGTGTCAAGCCAGGGACCCAGCCAGCGGAAATTACGCTTGCAGAGCAGTCTTGTGTGCCAAGCCAGGGATCAAGAAGGCCAGTGGGCTAACTCTTAAGGAGAATCTGAGCGCCAATCTAGGGACCCAGCAGGGACGCGGGGGTGACGCTTGAGGAAGATACTGTGTGCAAAAGTTGGCAGAGCTCAGGGGTTTCAGTGACAGTGGATCAGCAAGTCTAGTAAGAGAGACTGGGAGCTCAGCGTAGTGAACATCTACAAGAGGAGATTGTACAAGAAGTTAGAAACTGTTATAAGACTGTTGCCATAGTAGACAGCGATCCTACTCATGCAGATGTGGTGTCCTGCTGGATGCCTTTCCCTGCATAGCTATCTGCCTATAGAAGTCTGCCAAATTAACATTGCAACTACTAAAGGGTGTCCTGGCCCTAACCCCATCTCCCCCACTTCTGTTCAAGATAAAATAAATCTCTTTGCATTCAAGAAGTGTCTGGCGCCCATGAATCTGCCATGCACTACACCCACCATGCCTCGTAACCCACTCTACATAGAGGGGTGTAAACTGTCTCTAGCTCTGGAGGTCATTATTGGGCCCCAGGGGCCCTGAACCTCGCTACAATAAGTTGGAGCGTCTCCATGACTGCCAGGCAGTTAGTATTTTCAGAAGAAGTCGGCAATGAATGCATCCATGTTTCTCTCATGACAGGTTTCTTTTAACCTAAAGCAACCAATCAGATGTCACTTATCTTATGCTTAGAGCTGTCAAAGCAATGGGGGGTAGTTTCTGATTGGTCACAAGTTTTCCTGCACTTTGCTAATTGCTTATTGTCTTATTAATAAAGTTGAAGTGACCTTGTATATATGTAGCCAGCAAGCGTTAACAAGGTGTTTTATACTACTTTCATAGAGATACGGTGAGCTATGAGGATTCATTAGGCACAAATTAACAATCCATTTAACAACACAGAAGTGGAACAGATGGATGTACATGGGTTTAGCAGGCTTTTCACTGTTTATTTAAGAGTTAGTGGCACCAGTCCACTCGTAAACTGAACACCAGTGATACGGCTCTCCTTTAATTTATTTGTGCTGTCGCTGTAATGCCACAGAGGAAAGAACCCTCTGCATGTAGGATTATCTTCTGTGGAATCTTATGAGGTGGAACTGTGCCATAAGTGAAGAATGCAGCAGTTCTATTTAATTCTTTACAACTATATTTGCACATGTAGATCTTATATCTTGTAGGTTGATGTGCCAGCAGTACGTGGAATACTGTGCAAATCCCACCTTCCTGTAGAATACATAATTGCTCCCTAAATCTTTGTTTGCTTTGCCTTCTGCTTTAAAGCTCAAATCCAGGCAAACATATGTAAATGGGAGGAGGTTTGGGAAGGGATTATAGCGGTGCTTTACAGTAAATAATAGAAACCATGCAAGTATATATAAAAATATAATATCATTTTATTATAAACGTGACTAAAACCAGTAGCAAAACATGGCAAGTCGTTGAGTGTTGTTGAACATCTCCGTTATGGTAGTTAAATATAGAGGGTTCCAGTTAAACAAAGATTGAATATGTTTATATTGTATGTTATCCTGACATTGTTTCGCCGTATTGCTTCATCAGTGTGAACAACAAACTCCTGAGCTAGAGTCACAGGTGTCCGGTCTAATCGTGGATAATCTCATAAATACCTTGCTGCCCTCCTATCATCCTGGAAGTGCTGTAAGAATAGAAAAAGTAAAGAGGGCGCAATGGCCTAGTGCATTATCCAATAGATTTATTTAAAAATATGAACAAAATCATAAAGATGTCTACTCACAAACATAAGTTAACCACTTAAGACCCGGACCTTTATGCAGGTTAAGGACCTTGCCCCTTTTTGCGATTCCGCACTGCGTCGCTTTAATTGACAATTGCGCGGTCGTGCAACCTTGCTCCCAAAGAAAATTGGCGTCCTTTTTTTCCCCCACAAACAGAGCTTTCTTTTGGTGGTATTTAATCACCTCTACGGTTTTAAATTTTTTGTGCTATAAACAAAAATAGAGTGACAATTTTGAAAAAAAAATTATATTTTGTACTTTTTGCTATAATAAATATCCCCAAATATCAGTTTAGGCCGATACATATTCTTCTACTTATTTTTGGTTTGCGCAAAAGTTATAGCGTTTACAAAATAGGGGATAGTTTTATGGCATTTTTATTAATAATTTTTTTTTTACTAGTAATGGCAGCGATCAACGATTTATTTTTTCGTGACTGCGACATTATAGCGGACACATCGGACACTTTTGACACATTTTTGGGACCATTGTCATTTTCACAGCGAAAAGTGCTATAAAAATGCACTGATTACTGTGAAAATGAAATGGCAGTGAAGGGGTTAACCACTAGGGGGTGCTAAGGGGTTACGTGTGCCCCAAGGGAGTGATTCTTACTGTAGGGTGGCTGTAGGTGTGACATCACTGATCGTCATTCCCTATAGCAGGGAACAGACGATCAGTGACCCTGCCACACAGAAGAACGGGGAAGGTGTGTTTACACTCACCTCTCCCCATTCTTCAGCTCCTGTGACCCGAAAGCGGGACACCAGCAGCGATCGGGTCTGCGGTCACGGAGCTTCGGACCGGGTCTCATTGGTAGACATGTGCTATTCGTTTTGTTCCAAATTAGCTTTTTTTAACAGATTTAGATAAATTCGCAAATATCCGAATTAATGAAAACCCGTTTAACAATTTTTTTCTAAATATTTGTAAACTTGAAAAACTTGAAAATGTGAAAATTCATAAATTAGAATATTCAGAAATTTCCAAAATGTGGAAAATCAAAATCCAAACATTTGTAGATTTTGAAAATCCAAAAATTCTAAAATCCAAACATAAAAATTCAAAAGAGCAAAAACCCAAGAATTCCAAAAATCAGAAAAAATAACTAACTAATAATAACTTAAAGCGGAGGTTCACCCTAAATATAAGCCCTCCCATGTGATCCAGCATACTGGCGTCAGCGCCAGTATGCTGTTTTTTTTTTTTTTAAATCCATCACTTACTGTATTACGGCGAATGTTAATCTCTTTCCCCCGCGGTGGACGGCTCTAGTATAGCGCTTCACATCTTACGAAAATACCCGATAAGGACTCGGGTAATCTCGGCGAAAATGCGGCGCCTGCGCACAGACCTAGGAGCTGACTGCGCAGGCGCCGTATTTCTCCGAGTCCTATTTCGGCGTTTTTCGGAGGGCGTGACGCGCCATAGCCGTAGGACTCGGAGAAATACGGCGCCTGCGCAGTCAGCTCCTAGGTCTGTGCGCAGGCGCCGCATTTTCGGCGAGATTACCCGAGATCCTTATCGGGTATTTCCGTAAGATGTGACGCGCTATACTGGCGCCGTGCACCACGGGGGGAAAAAGATTAAAATTTGCCGTAATACAGTAAGTGATGGATTAAAAAAAAAAAAAAACAGCATACTGGCGCTAACGCCAGTATGCTGGATCACATGGGAGGGCTTATATTTAGGGTGAACCACCTCTTTAACTATTAAATTAAATAGTCCAATTGTCCCATGTCACATTAAAGATTCAAGTTGAGAAGCGAGGGGGGGGGGGGGGGTGTTCTGCTGTCTGAAATTACATCTTACATTACAGTGAGAAGCAGGGGGGTGCTGACTTCTTACCTCTTCTCCCATGCAGCCAGTGAGTTGAGAAGCGGGGTGAGGGGGCGAAAATTACTTCTCACCAGGCGGGGCCTCTAGTAATTTGGGGGGGCCTCCGTAGCTTTGCGGGGCTCTAAGCGGCTTGCATAGTAAGCCTATAGGGCGGATCGGCCCTGCTGCTGTCCCTGGTATCTGCTGTCCCTGGTATCTGCTGTCCCTAGTATCTGCTGTCCCTGGTCACTGCTGTCTCCGGTATCTGGCCCCATCCCTCATCAGCTTATTGACACTTTCATTTCTGCCTGCAGTACAACTGGGGAATAATGGCAATCATGCTGACCCTGATCTGCTGCTCTTTATGGGGCAAGACCAGCCAGTGACCAGGGACAGCAGATACCGGGTTCAACATATACCAGGAACAGCAGCGACCAGGTTCAGCAGATAACAGGGAAAGAGGTGACCAGGGACAACGGCGACCAGGGGCAGCAGCGACCAGGGACAGCAGATACCAAAGACAGCGGTGACCAGGGACAACATTGGCCAGGGACAGCAGTGACCAGGGGAAGCAGGTACCAGGAATCAGCAGCCACCAAGGGGCAGCAGGTAGCGGGGATCAGCAGATAACTGGGGCAGCAGTGACCAGGGATCAGCAGTGACCAGAGATCAGCAGTGACCAGGGACCGGAGCTTACAGGGACAGCAGTGACCAGGGATATCAGCAGTGACCAGGGATATCAGCAGTAGGGATGAGCTTCGCGTTCGATACGAACGTATGTTCGTCTCGAACATTGTCTGTTCGTACGTTCAACGAAATTCGAACAAAAGCGGTCGTTCGCGCCAAATTCGAGTGACGCAAAACGGCCCATAATTCACTGCGGCATTGCGCGCTGATGATTGGCCAAGCATGCTGTATATCCCGTATGCTTGGCCAATCACAGCGCTCAAAAAATGAAGAGCCATAATTGGCCAAAACCTGGGTGGCTTTTGCCAATTATGGCTCTTCGTTTTTTGGCTTTAGCACATGCCCCACACTATAAAAGGCCGCCTGCTGGGCGGCCTCGTGTAGTGTGTTCCGGCTTGTTAATGAAAGCAGTCAGAGAGACAGAGAGACTGGGCCAGATTCACGAACACTTGCGCTGGAGTATTTGGATATGCGCCGCGTAACTGTGATGATGCGCCGTCGTTTCTATGTGCCCGTACCCAGCAAACTAGATGCGCCCAATAACGGGTCATTTGCGACCGGCGGAACGTTCCGACGCCAGAGTATCGTCAGCGCTTATTTTCGCTGGGCGCATCAGTCGCGCCCATTGATTTCCCCTGCAAATATGCAAATGAGGTATTTTTCCCAATTCACGAACGGATTAGCACCATACGCTGGCTACATGCGCCGCGCGTATCTCGTCCGTCCGGCGCAAAGTTATTTCTACAAAAGGCTGCTTTATCTTTACTCCAGACGGTCACAGGTCAGCAGGAGAGCAGCTACAGCAGCGTTACCGACGATAGGAGCTTGCTGAGCACCCCCACTTGCAAGGACAACACCTCTGTGTGCCAACATGCCAGGGGCAATTGTGGTCCTAGAACTACTGATGGGTCCCCCGGAACCAAGAAGGCGGGCACGTGAGAGGATATACCGCACTCGTATGAACCTCTTTGGCATGGGGGAGGAGGAGGTGTATCGCCTCTTCAGATTCAGCCCTGTTGCAATACTTGAACTAACCACAACCCTGCAGGGTGACATCACCAGCAAGACACACCGCTCACAAGCAGTGCAGCCACTGGTGAAGGTCCTGGCAACACTTCATTTCCTTGCAAGTGGATCATTCCAGCGTACAAGTGGAGTGGTGGCTGGGATGTCACAATCCTCCATGAGCAGATGTGTGCACCAGGTTGTCCCTGCAATCCTCAGACGCATGTCCAACCAGTTCATCAGACCCACCACTGAGGAGCTGCGGCAGAAGGCAATGACAGATTTCTACAACATTGCCAGATTCCCACGCACTGTGGGGGCCATTGATTGCACACATGTGGCCCTACAGCCCCCCAGTGCCACAGAGCACATATACCGCAATCGGAAGCATTGGCATTCCATCAACGTACAGGTGATAGCCGATGCCCAACGCCTCATATGGCACGTCCGTGCCAAACACCCCGGGTCCAGCCATGACAGCTACATATACAATCAGAGCCCCATCCCAGCAGAATTTAACCAGAACATGTATGGGGACAGCTGGCTGGTTGGTGAGTGACATGGGTGGCAGGCATGACTATCCCCTCCCGTGATGCACAACAGAAATCGCACATGCATGACTAACATTCTCCTGTCTTTTACCTTACAGGTGACTCTGCATATGCACTGGGACCCCATCTAATGACTCCTTTCCGGAACCCCCAAACCAGAAGAGAGAGAAAATACAATGAAGCACACATCAAAACCCGTGCAGTGGTGGAGCAAACATTTGGGCTCCTGAAGTCCCGTTTCCGCTGCCTGGATAAGTCCGGGGGGACCCTGTTGTATTCCCCTACCTTTGTGTGTCAGATCATCGCTGCATGTTGCATACTACATAACTTTGCTATGAAAAAAGGCCTGCATATTGACATACGTGATGACCTGACCCCCGACCCACACAGCCCCCCCCTGCCAGAGGACACCCAGTCTGCTGATGGAAGAGCAGTCAGGAGGGTTCTCGCCGTAGGCATCTTTGGACACTAAACCAAAACATTAATCACACAGACAATGCACGCGTGTACACCACTGGATCACACACACCACATGCACATCGCATTGGATTAGCCCAAGTCCAGCATGTAGGAGTTGGGAGCAGTAACGCCAGCGTCAAGGCCCCAATGATGTCACTGTCCATTCACACACCTTTCACACGTGATTCATTCAGCCGTGGGGTTAACTTCACCACCACGGCCGAGGGTGACACCCCTTACTTTCAGGAGTGCCACCCCCTCACATTCACACACCATTCACACTGTCCCCTGCACTCCTGACCGTGTGCAGTACAAAAATAAATTAATAATATCATATCCTGATAATTAAAAGAAACAAAATCTCATAACCTGAGAAAAAGAAAAAATAAACTCATGACCTGAGTATGTCCAAATCAAAAATATAAAACAACACAAAAAAAAGGCCTCATCGGGGATGCCGGGGGCTTCTTCTGGGGGCCCCTCTCTGGCTCCTCAGCTGCCTGGATGGAGTGGGTGGGGGTGGGGGGGCATCTGGAGGTGGCTGATCCCCAGGTGGGCCACTCCTGGCAGGTGTGGCCTGCATGCCCTCCAAGGCCCTGGCTATCCGTCCAAGGTAGGAGTTGGTCTGGGCCTGCATCCGGAGCTGACGGGTGACCTGGTAGTGCTGGGCCCGCCGACTCAGCCTCCCCTGGTCCCGGATGGCAGCACTGTTGGCCTGGACGGCTGCAGTAAGGTGCCGAATATCCCCCTGCACCTCCCCCAAAGTGGTGACCACTGCAGCGCAATTACAGCTGACATCCTGCACTGCGTTGCTGAGGTTGGCAACGGAGCCCAGGCTGTCAGACACTTTCTCCAAGTGCACCGCTATGGCCCCCATCTGTTCCGTCTTATTGGCGTGATCCCTCGCCAACTGGTCCTGTATACCATCAGACACCCCCCTGGTCTTCTGGGTCGCCTTCCTGGGGCCAGAAGATGGATGTCCTCGGGTGGAAGGAGTCGCCCTTGAGGGGCTTCCAAGGATGGGGGAGGGGACGACAGACGGCCCAGGAGAAGGGGAGGAGACAGACAACACTAATGAAAAGTCCTGCTCTGCCACAGCAGGATCCTCCACAACCACCTCGGCAGGTGTGGTGTGGCCACTCTCCTCCTCCACAACCTCTTCACCACCCAGTGGCTCAGGCACACGATGGCGTGGGGGGGATGGGGTGGAATGCACGCTGACAGATGATGGCCCAGCTCCGTCATCTGTGGATGACACAAAGCAGACACATGTTGGTGGTCCCACACACTTGGCACATGTACCCCCCCCCACCCAAATGCAAAACAACAAATAGGGGATTATAAAACACTTACCTGTCCTTGTGCCTTCCTCCACGGTGTCATAGCCTGCGACCCCCTCCACCTGCTCCCTCTCCAGGCAGCGAGCAACCACCTCCTCCTCTGCGGTCAGGGTGACAGGACATGGGGGACCACCACCTGTGCCCCTCTCATACCTCCTGATGGAGGCCACCTTGTCCCTCACCTTGCGCCGCAGGTCATTTATTTTTTTTTGTATGTCCCCAGCAGTCCGGGTGGAGTAGCCCAGGACATTGACCCTGGCAGCAATCGACTCCAGGATGCCCTGCTTCCTTTCCCGGCTGGTCTTCCGGCTTTTTTTGCCATGGAGAAATTCATTATCCCTCTCCATTGCCGAAATGATCACTGAGACCTCCTGGGCATTAAAATTCAGGTTCCTCCTCTCTCTGGGGGTAGCGGGAGCAGCCATCACAGCACAAAAGTATCTTCCCTGGGGTGGGGGGAAGCGGAACTACTTTTGCGCCGGAATGGCGTTTCCGCCAGCGCTTTTAAGCGCCCAGCGGAACGCATTGCGCTGACGTTTCCCAGGAAGTGGTGCCGACGGAAGTTGTGAGCATGCGCACAAGGGGGGCGAGTGGAGCCGCACTCACTGCGCATGCTCCGTGGATGATGCGCTGAACGTAAGCCTCTGCGCTGGGCTCCGCCCATCATTTACATATGATCACACCCAGTTCCACTTGCGTCGGGTTACGCCAGCGCATTATCGTTACTCTGGCGCAAGTTTACGCGCAACTACTATGTGAATTACAGGACTTGCGCTGAAAGGGTCTTCAGAGTAACGTAAATGAGAAGCGTTACTCCAGAGGAAAGATACTCTCATCTACCTGAATCTGGCCCACTGTCTTTTTATATAGCTAGATAGAGCAGGCAGGCAGGCTAGTCAGTTTAGCTTAATTTACAGTGTGTAGAGAATATATATACATCCCTAGGAGTTGTATATATTGTATATTTATACACGGTATAGCTTAGATAGATCAGTTCTTCCTAATTTACTGGCAGGCAGGTGATTGTGCTATTTAAAGACGTTATCACAGGTATAGACACCCAGCAGGTACAATATTTAAAGGGTTCTTTCATTTTTTTTAATTTAAGCATCATTAAAATCACTGCTCTTGGAGCAGTGATTTTAATAATGTTTAAATAAAAAAAAAATGAAAGATTCCTTTAAATATTGTACCTGCTTGGTGTCTATAGTTTGCCTGTGAAAACGTTTTTGAGAACCCGGGTCTTGGCCGAGGGAACATGTATCAATGGAAAAAAGTTTTAAAAACGGTCGTTTTTTTCAGGAGTCCAGAGATCAGCATCTAGCAGGGACAGGAGCTAGCAGGGACAGCAGTGACCCGGGACATCAGCAGTGACCAGAGATCAAGAGCTAGCAGGGACAGGAGCTAGCAGGGACAGCAGGGACATGAGCATTGACCAGAGATCAGCAGCTAGCAGGCACAGGAGCTAGCAGGCACAGAAGCTAGCAGGGACAGGAGCTAGCAGGGACAGCAGGGACCTGGGACATCAGCAGTGACCAGAGATCAGCAGCTAGCAGGGACAGGAGCTAGCAGGGACAGCAGTGACCCGGGACATCAGCAGTGACCAGAGATCAGCAGCTAGCAGGGACAGGAGCTAGCAGGGACAGCAGTGACCCGGGACATCAGCAGTGACCAGGGATCAGCAGTGACCAGAGATCAAGAGCTAGCAGGGACAGGAGCTAGCAGGGACAGCAGTGACCAGGGACATCAGCAGTGACCAGAGATCAGCAGCTAGCAGGGACAAGGAGCTAGCAGGGACAGGAGCTAGCAGGGACATCAGCAGTGACCAGGGACATCAGCAGTGACCAGGGACATCAGCAGTGACCAGGGATCAGCAGTGACCAGAGATCAGGAGCTAGCAGGGACAGCAGTGACCAGGGACATCAGCAGTGACCAGGGACATCAGCAGTGACCAGGGACAGCAGCAGTGACCAGGGATCAGCAGTGACCAGAGATCAGCAGCTAGCAGGGACAGGAGCTAGCAGGGACAGCAGTGACCAGGGACATCAGCAGTGACCAGAGATCAGCAGCTAGCAGGGACAGGAGCTAGCAGGGACAGCAGTGACCAGGGACATCAGCAGTGACCAGAGATCAGCAGCTAGCAGGGACAGGAGCTAGCAGGGACAGCAGTGACCAGGGACATCAGCAGTGACCAGAGATCAGCAGCTAGCAGGGACAGGAGCTAGCAGGGACAGCAGTGACCAGAGATCAGCAGCTAGCAGGGACAAGGAACTAGCAGGGACAGGAGCTAGCAGGGACATCAGCAGTGACCAGGGACATCAGCAGTGACCAGGGATCAGCAGTGACCAGAGATCAGCAGCTAGCAGGGACAGGAGCTAGCAGGGACAGCAGTGACCAGGGACATCAGCAGTGACCAGGGACATCAGCAGTGACCAGGGACAGCAGCAGTGACCAGGGATCAGCAGTGACCAGAGATCAGCAGCTAGCAGGGACAGGAGCTAGCAGGGACAGCAGTGACCAGGGACATCAGCAGTGACCAGAGATCAGCAGCTAGCAGGGACAGGAGCTAGCAGGGACAGCAGTGACCAGGGACATCAGCAGTGACCAGAGATCAGCAGCTAGCAGGGACAGGAGCTAGCAGGGACAGCAGTGACCAGGGACATCAGCAGTGACCAGAGATCAGCAGCTAGCAGGGACAGGAGCTAGCAGGGACAGCAGTGACCAGAGATCAGCAGCTAGCAGGGACAAGGAGCTAGCAGGGACATCAGCAGTGACCAGGGACATCAGCAGTGACCAGGGACATCAGCAGTGACCAGGGACAGCAGCAGTGACCAGAGATCAGCAGTGACCAGAGATCAGCAGCTAGCAGGGACAGGAGCTAGCAGGGACAGCAGTGACCAGGGACATCAGCAGTGACCAGAGATCAGCAGCTAGCAGGGACAGGAGCTAGCAGGGACAGCAGTGACCAGGGACATCAGCAGTGACCAGAGATCAGCAGCTAGCAGGGACAGGAGCTAGCAGGGACAGCAGTGACCAGGGACATCAGCAGTGACCAGAGATCAGCAGCTAGCAGGGACAGGAGCTAGCAGGGACAGCAGTGACCAGGGACATCAGCAGTGACCAGAGATCAGCAGCTAGCAGGGACAGGAGCTAGCAGGGACAGCAGTGACCAGGG
Organism: Rana kukunoris; assembly: GCA_029574335.1. NCBI lineage: Eukaryota > Metazoa > Chordata > Amphibia > Anura > Ranidae > Rana > Rana kukunoris. The sequence goes on from CM056059.1 coordinate 101,381,602, forward strand.
ACATCAGCAGTGACCAGAGATCAGCAGCTAGCAGGGACAGGAGCTAGCAGGGACAGCAGTGACCAGGGACATCAGCAGTGACCAGAGATCAGCAGCTAGCAGGGACAGGAGCTAGCAGGGACAGCAGTGACCAGAGATCAGCAGCTAGCAGGGACAGGAGCTAGCAGGGACAGCAGTGACCAGGGACATCAGCAGTGACCAGGGACATCAGCAGTGACCAGGGACAGCAGCAGTGACCAGAGATCAGCAGTGACCAGAGATCAGCAGCTAGCAGGGACAGGAGCTAGCAGGGACAGCAGTGACCAGGGACATCAGCAGTGACCAGAGATCAGCAGCTAGCAGGGACAGGAGCTAGCAGGGACAGCAGTGACCAGGGACATCAGCAGTGACCAGAGATCAGCAGCTAGCAGGGACAGGAGCTAGCAGGGACAGCAGTGACCAGGGACATCAGCAGTGACCAGAGATCAGCAGCTAGCAGGGACAGGAGCTAGCAGGGACAGCAGTGACCAGGGACATCAGCAGTGACCAGAGATCAGCAGCTAGCAGGGACAGGAGCTAGCAGGGACAGCAGTGACCAGGGATCAGCAGTGACCAGAGATCAGCAGCTAGCAGGGACAGGAGCTAGCAGGGACAGGAGCTAGCAGGGACAGCAGTGACCAGGGATCAGCAGTGACCAGAGATCAGCAGCTAGCAGGGACAGGAGCTAGCAGGGACAGCAGTGACCAGGGACATCAGCAGTGACCAGGGACATCAGCAGTGACCAGAGATCAGCAGTGACCAGAGATCAGCAGCTAGCAGGGACAGCAGTGACCAGGGATCAGCAGTGACAAGAGATCAGCAGCTAGCAGGGACAGGAGCTAGCAGGGACAGCAGTGACCAGGGACATCAGCAGTGACCAGGGACATCAGCAGTGACCAGGGACATCAGCAGTGACCAGGGATCAGCAGTGACCAGAGATCAGCAGCTAGCAGGGACAGGAGCTAGCAGGGACAGCAGTGACCAGGGACATCAGCAGTGACCAGAGATCAGCAGCTAGCAGGGACAGGAGCTAGCAGGGACAGCAGTGACCAGGGACATCAGCAGTGACCAGAGATCAGCAGCTAGCAGGGACAGGAGCTAGCAGGGACAGCAGTGACCAGGGATCAGCAGTGACCAGAGATCAGCAGCTAGCAGGGACAGGAGCTAGCAGGGACAGGAGCTAGCAGGGACATCAGCAGTGACCAGGGACATCAGCAGTGACCAGGGATCAGCAGTGACCAGAGATCAGCAGCTAGCAGGGACAGGAGCTAGCAGGGACAGCAGTGACCAGGGACATCAGCAGTGACCAGAGATCAGCAGCTAGCAGGGACAGGAGCTAGCAGGGACAGCAGTGACCAGGGACATCAGCAGTGACCAGGGACATCAGCAGCTGGCAGGGACAGGAGCTAGCAGGGACAGCAGTGACCAGGGACATCAGCAGTGACCAGGGATCAGCAGCTAGCAGGGACAGGAGCTAGCAGGGACAGCAGAGACCAGGGACATCAGCAGTGACCAGAGATCAGCAGCTAGCAGGGACAGGAGCTAGCAGGGACAGCAGTGACCAGGGATCAGCAGTGACCAGAGATCAGCAGCTAGCAGGGACAGGAGCTAGCAGGGACAGGAGCTAGCAGGGACAGCAGTGACCAGGGATCAGCAGTGACCAGAGATCAGCAGCTAGCAGGGACAGGAGCTAGCAGGGACAGCAGTGACCAGGGACATCAGCAGTGACCAGGGACATCAGCAGTGACCAGAGATCAGCAGTGACCAGAGATCAGCAGCTAGCAGGGACAGGAGCTAGCAGGGACAGGAGCTAGCAGGGACATCAGCAGTGACCAGGGACATCAGCAGTGACCAGGGACATCAGCAGTGACCAGGGATCAGCAGTGACCAGAGATCAGCAGCTAGCAGGGACAGGAGCTAGCAGGGACAGCAGTGACCAGGGACATCAGCAGTGACCAGAGATCAGCAGCTAGCAGGGACAGGAGCTAGCAGGGACAGCAGTGACCAGGGACATCAGCAGTGACCAGGGACATCAGCAGTGACCAGGGACATCAGCAGTGACCAGGGATCAGCAGTGACCAGGGATCAGCAGCTAGCAGGGACAGGAGCTAGCAGGGACAGCAGTGACCAGGGACATCAGCAGTGACCAGAGATCAGCAGCTCGCAGGGACAAGGAGCTAGCAGGGACAGGAGCTAGCAGGGACATCAGCAGTGACCAGGGACATCAGCAGTGACCAGGGATCAGCAGTGACCAGAGATCAGCAGTGACCAGAGATCAGCAGCTAGCAGGGACAGCAGTGACCAGGGATCAGCAGTGACCAGAGATCAGCAGCTAGCAGGGACAGGAGCTAGCAGGGACAGCAGTGACCAGGCACATCAGCAGTGACCAGGCACATCAGCAGTGACCAGGGACATCAGCAGTGACCAGGGACATCAGCAGTGACCAGGGATCAGCAGTGACCAGAGATCAGCAGCTAGCAGGGACAGGAGCTAGCAGGGACAGTAGTGACCAGGGACATCAGCAGTGACCAGAGATCAGCAGCTAGCAGGGACAGGAGCTAGCAGGGACAGCAGAGACAGATGCCTGGCAGGGAATGTGCTCGGTTACAATGAAGGCTCTGCCAGTAGGGTTAGTTGCTGGTGTGACGTCACAGCCTGAGGACAGCCCTGCTGGGATTGGCTCTTGAGCTGTTCGCTGACAGGCGGCTATTAGCAGAGATGTGCTGTGAGTGTGGGAGTCCCAGGCAGGCTCGCTATGCAAGGCAGGCAATCCTCCGCACAGGCTCAGCCCAGCTCCATCCAGCTCACTACTTCTCCTGCCCCAGCACGAATCATGCCATGTGCTGAGCTGTGCGGACACAATTAAAGTGCTATTCCATTCCTCAGGTGCCTCCATGCTCCTCCGGCAGAGCCGGGCTCCCCCAGCGCATGGTATGCGTCCTCTATGCACGGAGCGGAGCGCTGCTGTAGAGGTGGCGTCGGTGAGCGCTGCCAGGAGGTGATGATCACATGGAGGGATGGCATTCGCTCCTCGCTGCTGATGGATGGGGGGCTCCTCCGGCCGGTGTGATGATGGGACAGTGAGGGGGGAGGGGTGCACATACTGAGCTCACTCACATACAAGTGATTTGGGCTTTTTTTCCTTTTCTTTTCTGTATTGGACAGAACACATCGCCGGCTCCCCGCTCAGGATGGACGGATAGCCGCGTCCCTGCGCCGCTCCAGGGACTTGGATTTGGCTCACTAACGCCTAAATATGGCTTGCGAGAATTCCCCAGAATCGGGCGCCCCGGAGAGGAAGAACCCCAGCCTGCTGGAGCTGGGGGCTCTATGCTTGGACTCTGAGATCATTTTTGGATTTACCAGCCACCTGCTGAGGAGGAGAGGAAAGGTAAGTCCCGGGACTTTTCACCGCTTGGTATTGTGTTCTGGCAGCAACCTGTAACCTGCGCTGGGTGGGGAAGTCGGCACATTGGGGGTTCACCACTGAGGACAGCACACTGTAGGCTGAGGGTTCAGTATCATAAACATCACAAGAGGGGGTCACCACCATGGGCAGCACTCTGTGGGTTTAGCACCTTGAACAGAACACTAAGGGTTCAGCACCCTGGACAGCACACTGGGGGTTCAGCAGTATGCACAGCACTTTGAACAGAACACTAAAGGTTCAGTACCATGGATAGTAGGTTAGGGGGGTCAGTACCGCGAACATCACTAGGAAATGAAAGGGGGAGGGGGTGTGACCACCATGGACAACACGCTGGGAGTTCACCACCATGGACAGTAAGATAGGGGTGGGGGTTTGTTTAGCACCCTGGACAACGCACTGAGGGGTTCGCAATAATCGGCAGCACCCATGGGGTGAGGGGCCAGCACCATGGACAGCACAGTAGGGGTTCACCCCCATGGACAGCACATTGGGGATTCACCACCATGAACAGCACATTGGGGGTTCACCCCCATGGACAGCACATTGGGGATTTACCATCATGGACAGCACAGTAGGGAATTCACACCAATGAACAGCACATTGGGGGTTCACCCCCATGGACAGCACATTGGGGGTTCACCCCCATGGACAGCACATTGGGGGTTCACCCCCATGGACAGCACATTGGGGATTCACCACCATGAACAGCACATTGGGGGTTCACCCCCATGGACAGCACATTGGGGATTTACCATCATGGACAGCACAGTAGGGAATTCACACCAATGAACAGCACATTGGGGGTTCACCACCATGGACAGGACATTGGGGTTCACCCCCATGGACAGCACATTGGGGATTTACCATCATGAACAGCACAGTAGGGAATTCACCCCAAATGGACAGCACAATGAGGGTTCACCACAATGGACAGCAGATTGAGGGTTCGCCATCATGGATAGCACAGTAGGAAATTCACACCAATGGACAGCACAATGAGGTTTCACCACAATGGACAGCACATTGGGGGTTCACCACCATAGACAGCAGATTGAGGGTTCACCATCATGGATAGCACAGTAGGGAATTCACACCAATGGACAGCACATTTGGGGTTCACCACCATGGACAGCACAGTAGGGTATTCACCCCAATGGACAGCACAATGAGGGTTCACCACCATGGACAGCACATTGGGTGTTCACCCCCATGGACAGCTCATTGGGGTTCACCACCATAGACAGCAGTACATTGAGGGGTTCACCACCATGGACAGCACAGTATGGGGTTCGCTATCGTGGACAGCAGACTGAGGGTTCACCATCATGGATGGCACAGTGGTGGGTTCAGAACAATGGACAGCACACCGGGGTTTCAGCACCATGGCCAGCGCACCGTGCCATCCAGCATCACTGTAACGCCGCATCTGACACCAGTGGCTCAGGATTCTCATGAGGTTCTCGGCTCCCCTTTTGATGTTGCTGCTGGCAGCTTCTCAGCACGTGCTCCAGCCCTTTTATAATACTGAAACACCTGCTGCTTTATACACACCATACGTGCATAGATGGCTTTGATTGTGTCATTGGAAAATTGGTTCCTATTTAAACTGGTCCTAGTATATGTATGTATGTATGTATGTATGCAAGGCAGGGACCACAGAGTGTAAGCTCCATAAAGGCAGGGACTGATGTAAATGTATTAGTATGGTGCTATATAAATACCTGTTAATAAAGATTGAATGGCACGTTAAACACAAGATGTATTACATTGTAACATTACCAGCAAAGCTTTCTTCTTTTAGCAATAGAGTATTTCTGCAAAATGCAACTTTTTTGTTTTTCTTTTTATCAAAGAGGGTTTTGAGTCCCAGCTAGTGCTGTAATCGTGTCCATCTGAATGTGTCTTAAAAGCTGACAAAGGATGGAAATATATAAAGTGTAACAGTAAATGATTAATTTATAATACACAGAAGGTGATGGAGATACACATGGCATTCTGTCTGGCTTTCAAATGAAAAATCTTGTGTTTAAAAATAAAAATTATTTCAATAGTTTAAGACCACCATGGTTGTAGGCTGAGTCACCGGTTATTAATTGTGAATTATGAACTGTATAAAGATGGCCATGGTTGTGGAACTACAAGTCCCAGCATTGTACAAGGGCATTGTGGCAGTTGTAGGTCACCAGCAGCTGACTGTCCTGTTCTAAGGTGTGGCTGTGGGACTGCAAGTGCCTGCATGCCAAAGCAGAGGGCATTCAGGGGCTCGCAGTCCTCTGCGCATGGCGTCATATTAATAAAACACTCTTCAGGGCTTGCCAGGGTAATGGAAGCACCATTACATATTATACCTGATGCTGGCGGTGGAGCAGTGATCTCACCCCAGCATTAAGTCAATCATATGAAATATTTAAAGAAGTTGTTACAGCCTAGCAGGCTTGTGGCAAATAGAGCGCACAGCTCTGCCTCCTTTGGGGACCTGCGCTGCTGCCGCCCCTGCAGAGGAGCTGACGCCTGCCAAGAGTTAATAATGTGGGGATGAAAGTCTGACAGTAGATACCTACAGGGAGGTGGTCAGGGCCCTTCCCTCTCCATCAATCAACAGCCACATTTTCCTGAACTTTTTATTCCTTTTCTTTTGATTGCTGATTATGATTATTCTGGAGGAAAAGAGGGTGTGGAATGGCTAAGGCATCTTCTAGGTTGCAGATACATGGTGCTTGTGTAAAGTTTAGGCTACTTTCACACTGCGAAGGGTGGGGTGTCTTTCTTCATAATTGTATCCAAGTTGTACATTGTACAGGCACCTGGTAGGCTTTGTCTATGGTATTGGTTACTATAAAGTACTTGCTGAAGGTTGGTGTCAAGCATCAGCTCCTATCTTGTCTGTGCCTTTTTGTCATGCCAAACCTACCCCCACCCCAACCTGCATTTCCCTTCCCCAACCCCAAAACTCTGGATTAAGTTTCAACGTTCTGGGATTTTTTTGACATGGGCCATGGGGCTCCAAGAAAAAACTATAGACATACCGATCTTGCATTGATGAGCTCTAAGAAGCGGCAGAAGGAAGTCTGCGTTTGGCTAAACTGACTGATATTTGGGCTGTAGCATGTCTATAAACCAGCAATTTTGAAAAAAGTTGGCTGTTTTTTGCATGCTTTCAACCAAATCTGTAAAAATAAAGTACAAAAAATAGCTTCTATTTTTATTTGTGTAGAGAATTGGTAATGTAAGATTCTAGTCTGTTTGGGGAGGCTGTGCGATACTTACAAGAGCTATGAAGGACAAGCCAGTACTTGGGATTGCAATGTGATTTTATCTATTTATCCATTAGGGCAGTGTTTCTCAACTCGGTCCTCAAGGTGCCCCAACACGTCATGTTTTCAGCATTTCCCTCAGATGAAACGGCTGTGGTAATTACTATAGCAGTGAAACTGATCAAATCACCTGTGCAAAATCATGGAAAGTTGGGGCACCTTGAGGACTGGAGTTGAGAAACACTGCATTAGGGATACTTATATTAAAGCAGAACTATACTCTCCTCCACTCCAGCGTTGCAGAGTCCCGCAGCTCCCTTGCATCTTCGGCCGGTCTGCTTCCGCACTCCGATTGGCCAGGCCAAGATGAGGTCACTTTTGTGCATGACGGGAGTTTATTCATCTTGACAGATGCCGAAATTGTACAGTGAACTGCACGTGCAGACAGACCGGTAACACATTTTAATGTAGAAGAGACATGGGGTTGATTTACTAGAACTGTAGCGTACGAAATCTGGAAAACCAATCGGCTTTCATTTTTTTTTAATGTCAGGGCTTAATTGAACAAGCTGAAGTTAAAAGCTGGCTACCATGCATAGCTGCCCAAGATTTTGCACTTGTTTTAGTAAATCACCCCCGTAGTGTTCCATGATAAAAATCCTGCAGTTTCGCCCATTTTTTTTTTCCACTAAAGTTCCCTGTTAAGTTTAGCCCAGCTGGCTTAGTGACGGGGAAGAAAATAGTGCAGTAGTAAACTGAAATCTGGTTGCTATGGGTTATTTGCTCTTTGTCCTACTCCGCTGAATAAAGCAGTATTGAGAAATGATGCCATGTACGTTTCCACCCACTGGTACACCCTCACAGCTCACAGTCTGGTTGCAGACTGCGCTCCTATAACTACAATCTGCCGCTAATATTGCCTTGAGGCTGCAAACACTTAACTCTCCACTGGGGGGCGCTGAAATGCCACGCTGGGCTGGAGCCTCATCTATGCACTCAACTCAGGAGAAGCGAAGCAGAAGAAGAGATGTATTAGATGTAGAACAGATTAAATTTTAATAGCTCTGGCTAACCCCTTCGCTGCTGCGCTGGCCTTTAGGGCATTGCTAGAGCCATGCTGGAGTGTCTCATTATCTCTTTTTAAAATCTTTAAACCAGACACGCATACTCAGGTCCCACAGAGTGACAGCAGGGCTACACAATCTGCCCCAAGGTTGACCATTAAGGAGTGTGCATGCACAGCATTTAGCAAGACTTAGACGACTGCACATATGACTGGAGCACATGTTTTTCTCATTCTGTTTATACAAGGACGCTTTTTTTCTTTCTTTCTTTCTTTCTCACTGTATGGATAATCACCCCTCACACCCCCCAGAAATGACAGATCCACATTCCTGGGAGCTCCCAGAGGAAGCCAAGCTCCTGAATAATGTATGCTAATCAAAATTTGCGCACAAAGGGACAGACAATGCCACTTTTAAAATAGCACAGGTGTATTATTTATAGTGAGAGTATCAAGGGGGGAAACCAAATGTAATGGCTTCAACAGACCATGTAATGTGTGGAGCCATCGCCTTCCCACTGAGCTGGATTAAATCTGTATGACAAATCTGCCCAAGCTGTACGGGCTTCTGGCCTCGCAGCGACATGCGCCATCCAGAGCCCATGCTGGGCTGGTTAATTGTGGCATGACCAGAGCATATTACAACACGGTTATGGCCTATAAGGCATTTAAATTTAACAAGGGAACAGCACTGAAAGTGCCCATAGAAATTGGATTTCTGTCACTAATTTTGGAAACAACATATTGCTCATCCCATTGTTCATAGGAACAGTTTTGCTTCCAACATATCCAATATCATCATTGCTCAAAATTGTGCATTTTGATGATCGGCTTTATGAAGTGGTTTCAAAAAAGCGTTTATGCCTCACTGTGTTCACAAAATGTATTTTCAACAATAGAAGAAAGTAAACTCAGAAAAAAAAAAAAAAAAACAATCTCGGTATGTAAAGTAAGTTATGTGTGATGTATTGTCCCTTGTCCACACTTCATAAAATTGTCTGGGCCCAAGCCAATGTCTGTGAGGTAGGCCCTTCCTGAATCAGGCATGCGTGTACTCGGTGCCGGGACAACATCATCCAAGAAGCCAAATTGTGCCCCTCTCCCTTCATTAGATGCAAGCTTATGAGGAGGAGTGGGAAAGAGAGAGCACAGACCACACCTCCTTCCGTCCTCTCCCCTCCTTTCCCGTGCTCTCCCCTTCTCTAGTTGCTGCTGTCACTACTCCTGTCGGCGAATTAACTTGTCGCGCCTTCCTACACACTGCACCCAGGGTTTCTGCCCACCCCTCGTCCTGCCTATACTGGTTGTTAAGACTGCTCATTATATGTTGTCCAGCAATGAACAGAGAGTCCGATTTGCATAATTATTGTCTGAATTCTATATCCTGCCTTTTTTTCTTTTGGGAGGTTTTTTATATTTATGACCTAAAACAGTTTGTTGGTCTGTGCAGATGGTCCAAAATGTGCATTTCAGCCAACTGGTATTTTATTTATGTCCATGGTCACCTTTTAAGAATGGGCACCAACATAAGGTACCCAACTTCTGACACCCAGGGTTTAGATTTGATTGTTGAAACATCTGTGGGTGTGGGAGCCACAAATGGATGTAACTGGTCACCTGTGACAATGAATGCAATGAAAATTGCTTGAAACCTGCAGGTGATCAAGTCCAAAACTCTATGGGGAGGGGATGTATTAAATCTGGAGCATGCAAGTTCTGAATAGAAATCAGCTTCCAGGTTCTATTGTCAAAGCTTAATAAAACAAGCTGAAGTTAGAAGCTGATTGGCTATCATGCACATCTGCACCAGATTCTGACTTTTAGTAAATCCCCCCACGTGTGCAAAACCTGTGATGGCCCAAGATAATCTGGGTGATACTAAACAGATCATGGCATGGCTGCTGTTTTGTTGCCAATCACAGTGTTTTAACCAGAGAGCATGCTGGAATTGTTTTCCGCTGGCTGCAGTGCCATGGCACAGTGGGTGGATAGCCTTGTTTGGACGTATTTTGCTGTCTTTGTTTCGAGTTGCAAATTCAGACATTTGAAATCAAATTCTAAACTGTGTGGTCTAATGTGAAAATGAAAACCATTGAACCATCATGCAACCTCTACCTAGGCCACCCTACTACTGTCATTTCTAATCACACATCAGCCTATAATACCAAGTCCTTTAATAGAACCATAAAAGACATGCATTGGTTGTATATGCTTTCTTTTATATAACTACTCCCCCCCCCTTTTTTTTTTTTTACAATACTGTTGCTAGCCTGTACTGGACCAGCTGTTCTGCCTGGACCCACATTTGATTTGCTCTCCTAATGCATGCCAGCCTGTCGGTAGTTCTTCAGCCAACAAAAGCATATCCAGCCAGCCTCTAGACTAGTTAAACAGTTTAACTATTAATATACTCTGTAATGGGCCTTCTTGTCAGGATTATATAAAAGACTCTTAATTTTTAAGGCACTTTACATTTTCCCAACCTAGTTGAAAAATGTTGTTACATACTGTATATAGAATACTTTAAAATTTAATCTGCATCAGACAAATGTGTGATTTTCATTGGAAAGTGCACCATGAAAAGGTGCCTCAGCCTGGGTTAAACTGCAGACTGTCATCCTCTGTTAGCTTGAGACACAATCAGAGAGCATAACAGCATCCAGGGGTACCAGAGGGAATAAAGGTGTCATTCCTATCCATGAACAGTAGATGGCGCTGATGGACCAGATACTGGTACTGGATCTGAAAGGATAGAAGGCTTTTCATAGCTCTACACTGCAATTTGAAATGAAAACACTTTTGGGTAGAAATGTCTTTACAAGAAGAGAAAAAGTGGTCATTTGTATTATATGAAATATGCTATACAGGTACTGGCATTCACTTTATCCTAAAAGAAAAGAATGGTGAACAGAAGGTTACATTGTATACAGTGGTATCACGGTATAGTAACTTGGCAAATATTAGGAAGGCTTTAAATACCAACAAAGTATTGATCAATGTCATCTTTAATTCATAAAGTGCAATTACCAAGTGCTTACAATTAACCCCTCCCCACCCCTCTAGGTCCAGTTTAGCCAAAATCTGTTAATCTACATTCTTCTATGTATCTTCTGTCTGGGGAGGCGCATTGCCCCAAAGCTGCCCGCAGACTTGAGAGGGCAGTTGTTTGTTCATGATTGATCCGACCTCCCTCTGGGCTAGCACAGCCTGCAGAGCGTGGCCAAGCATCTATAAAGCTGTAATGCCACCTTTTTCGAAATTTCAAGTCAATGAGGGGAAAAAAAGAAAAAGGAATTTTCAGAATTTGTAAAAGAAAGGTCAGTTATGGCAGCCTCCAAATTCTTATTACGCATCTCCTGTATAGGCAGTCAGTCATTAGAAGAAGAGTGTTCACCTTTTCTGCCTATTCCTCAGCCCATTCCTGGTTTGGAAATGCTGTATCATATTTATCATTCCGGCAAGGTTGCAGTTAACACAGTAGGTCTCAAGGGGGCAGCACCAAGCTTCACAATTTTCAATTTCTGGTTAGCGCTGTCTCTGTACAGCAAAACCTTGGTTTGAGAGTAACTTGGTTTGAGAGCGTTTTGCAAGACGAGCAAAATGTTTTAATAAATGTTGCCTTGATATACAAGCGATGACTTGATATAAGAGTAGCGTCATGTCACAACTGAGTATAAAAAAAGAGGTGCCTCTAAGTGTAGCAATATGGTTACATTTAATGAAGGTACAACATTTAGCAACTTATTGCTACACTTTGTGGTGCCTCTCTTTTTTACCCTGTAAAAAAAAATGCTTTGCTATACAAGTGCTTTGGATTACAAGCATTTTCTGGAACAAATTATGCTCGCAAACCAAGGTTTTACTGTATTTCCCTTAGTGTGACCATTTCTGGATACATTTGTGTGTGAATCCTGTACAATATCTTTAGGTAGAAACTGGAGCAGGGACTTTTACGCTCAATGCACACAAGCTAAAAAAAATTCTGGAAAAAACAATGGAAAAATAATGTTGCTAATAGCTTTTTCTAGTTGTGTTTTAGGAGCGTTTTAGGTGAATTAGCGTTTTATTATTAGCATTTTTGCAGTAAAATAAAAAAAATAGCGTTTAGGAGCATTTCGGCTGGAAAAGCGCTACAATTTTTTATTTTTTATGCTCCTAGACGCTGAAGCTCAAAAAAAAAAATGCTAATAGCCTAAAGTATTGTGGATGGACACATAGGATATCTCTATTTAGCTTCTAGGAGCAGAAAGAAAATGCTAATAATAGCTTCTAGGAGCTTAAAAAATTGTGTGCATGGAGCCTTAAGAGGAGTTCCAAGATTCTCTGTAAATCAATGATTGTCCCGTGTGATCTTTTTTGTGATCTGTATAGCAGAAGCATGCTGCGTTCAGAAGAAAACTCCCTGCAAAAAAAAGATTGACAACAGGGGCGGAGCACAAATGGCCATCATTATTTACGTCTCTCCTATTGGCATCATGCCTCTGTGGATATTCAGCAATCACCGATTGGCTAAAGCAATGCTTTTTTCCAAGTAAATTCTAAAACGACAGGTGCCGAAATTGCAAATTTCCACTGCTAATTACTAGGCAATATTGATTAAACAAATCGTTTCAGTTTAGTGTACATGACGTTTCACATACGATAGGTTTATATTAATCCATTTGTTATGGTGCGAAGTTCTTGGAACGATGTCAACCAAGTAAATGGAGCCCGTCTTTTCAAATGAGAACAGAGAAATGAGGTGAATATCAAAGCCTTGTTATCTTGCCATCAAATTTGAAATTAAGACAGTTAGGTCAGCATGCAAGACTATGAACAGGCAAGGCTAATGTTATAAATCAAGGGATTAGTGGTTTCATCCAAAAGTTCCAATAGATCTCCAAAGCCGGGTCAATGTCTGGATGCTAGGGTTATCCCGAATGTTTGCGTGAATGGGGGTCACTGATTTAATGCTAGGCCCTGCCACTGTGTGAGTACTGTATAGGCAGAAGACACAGGATTCTGAAAGGTACAGCTGGAGGGGCTTCAGAATGTTGAGTCTGAACAGAGGAGACTGGACTTTCAGTTTTCCCTGGGCTTTGTTATCCCAGATCAGGGACTAGAGCCTTTTTTTTTTTACCTTAATGCATTCTATGTATTAAGGTAAAAAACCTTCTTTGTTGCATGTGCCCCTCACCCCCCTTATACTTCCTGAGCCCCATCCTGATCCAGCTATGTGCATGAGAGCAGCGGCTGTCTTGGCTCTGTCTGGGCTTACTGCACAGATTTATAGCTGCAGAACCCATTACTGCTGTCAATCAAATCCTCTGAAAAGGGGGCAGGGCCGAGCCGCTTTGTCTGTGTCAATGGATGTAGACAAGACGGCTCGCGAGTAAGCCCACAGGAGTGCCCCCATAAGAAGTGGGTTCCAATAGGGGCACTTGCCGAAGAGGAGAAGCCAGGTGTGCCAGCTGGGGACCGCAGATAAGGAGGATGGGGCCTGCAATGTGTAAAACCATTGCACAGAGGCACACTGAGATAGTAAACCAGCCCAAGAGCTTGACGCCTGTAAAAGCTTCTAAAAGCTTGTAAAACAATGAGACACTTTTACAAGCTTCAGGCTTTTTTTCTGCAAAAACGCTGCTGGCTTCTGGGAGAGTTAAATAAACGTCCTGTGTGCATGAGGCCTAAGACCCTGTTCACACTGAGGCAGTTTTCAGGCATTTTAGTGCTAGAAATAGCCTCTAAATAGCGGCAGAAAACCGCCTCCCAATCATTTCAGTGTTTCTTTGCACAATAGGGCGGTGTGCTTGTGCGATGGTGATATTTTTTTTTCTCTGAACTGCAAAGTAATATCATAATGTGCTTGTATGCATTGCGAACGTCACTTTAGCGCTAACATGACCGCGGCCCTAGTGTGAAAGGGGTCTAAAGCTTGCATTTTTCATCGCTTGCTGCCCTGATGATAATGGACACCAGAACAAACTGGGTTATTGTGGGTGGCTGTGATGTGGGTTTGCTTAGAGAAATTAGGATTCAGCTATGACTTTCCGAGTCCAGATTGGCTATTGGCAACACTTGCCCTGGGCTCCTTTTGCTCAGGTTTTTGTTGAACATTTCGAATTCTGTCTTTCTGAAGCATTGCCAAGAGAGAGGGTAGTACGCTATTTCCAGTAGCTTTTTAGCAAATGGAATTAAAGAGGAATTCTGGGTATGGATATTTTATAGTTATGTATAACTTGGACCAATGTAACTATGATATGCCAATTCTGGTTTGTCACCTGTCCCTTCTCTGCTGTTCAGGAGACCCCAGCTATCCCTTAACTACCACAAACCCCTCCTCATCCTGTTGCTCCAACAATCCACCTCCCCCATTCTCCACCTACAATCCTTAACCCCATAGGCTTCCCCTTCTCACACTGTCATGCTGGTGTCTTGTCGAGCTAGTTCCCCTATTGATATCGACAGACGAAGCCCACGGAAATCTCTGAACCTGATCAGCTGTACACGGCGCATGCGCGGCATCCAGGCTCATTTCTTAACATCCCTGTGGACTTGGAGGATGTTAAAAAAAGAGCCAGGAGGCCTAACGAGCGCAGCGAGCCGTCTGAGCGAAGCGAGGATGTAAGATTGACTGGCCACTTACAGCGAATTCCATGTCACCCTGGACCTGTTGCTACAGCTGATCAGGTTCAGTGATTTCCGTCGGCTCGGATTGCGCCTGCGCAGTCAAGGGGGGAACCATACCGATAGTGCAGGTGATCTGCCGATATGGTTCTCCTATCTTTCATTTTATTTTCTCTCGCCCCGGGCCTTACTGAAGCTGGAAATCAGCACTGCCTCAGTGATCTCTACTTGCTTCAAGGACCTGCACCAGAGGCTCGGGGAGAATTTTTGTTTTTTTTGCCAGTGGAGCAAATTGGACAATGCTTCAAGATTTTGTTCCTCTGGATAAACTCTGGTTTTAAGGTTCTGTGTATGTTTTTTTTTTTTAAGTATTATTTTTCCTAATTTTGTGCCTTTTGGTTGAACTAGATCACGCATGTCCAAAGGCTGGCCAGCCGGCCAATTGCGGCCCCGCTGGTAATTTGAATATATATATATATATATATCTTTTGTGGTCCCAACATATCGCAGAGCACCTCTGGGATTTGTTGGGGGCCACACAATATATATACCGTATTTATCATTCTGGCAGGGAGGGGGCGGGATCGAGTGCTGTCAGATTACATACAGGAGAATCTCCTGTTTACTTGGCGTCCTTTGTAATAGAAAGGCCGCCAAGTAAACAGGAGATTCTCCTGTATGTAATCCGTTGGTGCTCGTACCGACCCCTCCCTGTACCCTCAAAGGCTACAGATGGGCATCAATCAGGCTGCACTGATGGCAATAGTGATGCTGTATTCAGAGGCTGCATTCATGTCAATGGTGTGGCTGCATTCATGTCAATGGTGTGGCTGCATTCATGTCAATGGTGAGGCTGCATTGATGGGCACTGGCCCTTATTTTGATTTGCAGTTCTTTTTTTTTTTTATTGTATTTTTTTCCTGAAACTTCCCTCTTAAAGTGAAGGTGCGTGTTATAGGCCTGTGTGTGTTATATGCCGATAAATACAGTATATCCAAATAACACGCCCAAACTCATCCTTAAACTGTTCATCTCACAAACCCACAAAGGCAAGAGAATTCTTGTTGGGCAGTGTATCATTTAATTTTAATGGTTCAAAAAATGTCAGGCAAAATGGTCGGCCCTCACACATGTTCACTTCATCAAATCTGGCCCTCTTCGAAAAAAGTTTGGACACCCCCTGAACTAGATGAACTCTCTTTTTTCAGCCTGTTATGTTCAACTTTGGCTATGTATTGACAGATTCAGTCACTCGTACATTTCTTGGAGTTCAGGAGTGAGGTCTCTGTAGGCAGAACAGCAACGGTCATTGCAAAGGTCTCCCTGCTTGATAGTAAACGGGCAGACCGAAAGTAATGACTGGTAAGGGCAGAATCAAGAACTCTGGAGGGGAGAATTGGTTTCTGGAGTCCCTGAGAGGTGTTCAAAACCAGGTGTTGATTCAACCTACTTAGTAATAGTAAGAAGTGTTTACATTTTAGGTCCTGTATTTATATTAGTATACATAACTTGTATTGTATTCGCAGAATATGTTCAACTTGGGGTTTTTGGGTTCTGAGATTTTTGTTTTGTTTTTGTAAATGCATTGTTACTATTGTTGGCAACTTGTCACCTGTCCTGCATGTTTCACTTCTGTAATCCTTATTAATTTATGTTATGGAGGTTTCAAGTTTAGAATGCACCTAGTTCTTCAACCACTTAATGGCGTGGCTGGGCACATCCACGTACATGTACGTGGCTCTTTAAGCCCAGCTGCGGGGTCGCGCACACGTGCCACCGGCGCGTGCATGTGACCCGGTACGAAGCTCCGTGACCGTGGGACCCGATCGCTGCTGGAGTCCCGCGATCGGTCCCCGGAGCTGAAGAACGGGGAGAGCTGTGTGTAGACACAGCTTCCCCGTTCTTCACTGTGGCGCCGTCATCGATCGTGCGATCCCTTTTATAGGGATACACAATCGATGATGTCACACCTACAGCCACACCCCCCTACAGACAGAAACAGACATGAGGTCACATATAACCCCTTCAGCGCCTCCTTGTGGTTAACTCCCGAACTGCAATTGTAATTTTCACAGTAAACAATGCATTTTGAATGCATTTTTTGCTGTGAAAATGACAATGGTCCCAAAAATGTGTCAAAATTGTCTGAAGTGTCCGCCATAGTGTTGCAGTAATGAAAAAAATCGCTGATCACCGCCATTAGTAGTAAAAAAAAAATGATTAATAAAAATGCTATAAAACTATCCCCTATTTTGTAAACGCTATACATTTTGTGCAAACCAACCTATAAATGCTTATTGCGATTTTTTTTTTTTTACCAGAAATAGGTA
The DNA here is from genome assembly GCA_029574335.1 of Rana kukunoris. Taxonomy (NCBI): domain Eukaryota; kingdom Metazoa; phylum Chordata; class Amphibia; order Anura; family Ranidae; genus Rana; species Rana kukunoris. The sequence goes on from CM056059.1 coordinate 101,398,303, forward strand.
GAAGAATACGTATCTGCCTAAACTGAGGAACATTTTTTTTTTATATATTTTTGGGGGATATTTATTATAGCAAAAAGTAAAAAATATTGCATTTTTTTTAAAATTGTCGCTCTATTTTTGTTTACAGCGCAAAAAATAAAAACCGCAGAGGTGATCAAATACCACAAAAAAAAGCTCTATTTGTGGGAAATAAAGGACGCCAATTTTGATTGGGAGCCATGTCGCACGACCACGCAATTGCCAGTTAAAGCGACGCAGTGCCGAATCGCAAAAACTGGCCTGTCCTTTAGCTGCCTAAAGGTCCGGGTCTTAAGTGGTTAACTGCGTTTAATAAGGTATAGATTCTGCGTATTTGGTGTATGTTAGTGATTAAAAGCATGAGTTAAGAACACTGTGTATAGTAAAACCTTAACAGACTTTTTGGCAAACAGTACAAAGTGCAGTTACTTATGGAAGTAAATTGGCATTTACTTAAAGCTGATCCCCAGGAATTACAACACAACCACCCTTGCAGTGTGGCCCCTACATGCTACAAAGGTTAAATGCTTGTTAAAGTGGTTCTAAAGGCAGGACATTTTTTACCTTAAAGGGTTTGGAAAGGTTCAGTCATGTTCAACATGTCATACTTGCTTGCTCTGTGCAGGTAAGCCCCGATCCACCTCTTGTCTGGTCCTTCTCCAGCGCTCCTGACCCCTCACCCCTGCTGAGTGCCTCAATGGTAATCTGCTTGCTCTGGGAGCACTTGTACATCTTTACTCTAAAGCTATCTCTGTGTGTCTATGAGACACAGAGAGTGTGACTTAGCCCTGCCCCTGCTCCTTCCTCACTAGCTGTGATTGACAGCTTTGGGAGCCAATGGCTTCTACTGCTGTGTCTCAGTAAATGAGGAGGCAGAGACCTGAGAGAGCTTCTGCTCTTGTGCACATCACTGGATCAGGGATCATGCTCAGGTGGTTTGAGGGGGAAGCTGCACACTGAATGTTTTTTTACCTTCATGCATAGAATGCATGAAGGTAAAAAATCTTCAGCCTTTAGGACCACTTTAATGCATTCTCTGTATTAATAATACAAATATTCCAGTGGAAGGATTGCCCCTCCCCTCCTTTTATACTTGTCCAATATGGATCTCGATCCAGCACTGTGCCTGTCTGCCGCAGCACCGGTCTCTTTCTCCTCACAGGGCAGAGAGGCATTAGTGGAAGCCATTGGCTTCTGCTGCTGTCAATCAATTTCTATGTGGGGCAGAGCCATGATGTCTGTGTATACAGATGCCCACAGCCAGACCTAGAAGAGGGGGATGGGGGTCTTTGAATGAATGAATGAATGAAAAACTTATATAGCGCGGCACATGCGAACTAAATCGCCTCTGGGCGCTTGTTGTTTCTGTCTCTCTTGACATCAAAAGAGCAGAGTTTTAATCTGTCTTCTGAAGGTCAGGTGGTTTTCCTCCAACCGAATGCTGGTTGGTAAAGCGTTCCATAGTCTGGGACCTTGGAAAGCAAACCTTCTTTCTCCTTTGGACTTGTATCTGGCTTTGGGTACCTTGACCAGATTTTGGTCGGTGGATCGCAGAACGCGATTGGAATTGTGGGCTTCTATCTTTTCGCATAGATATTGCGGGGCCTTCCCATGGATGCACTTATGTGTCAGACAGAGTGCTTTGAAAGCAATTCTGTCCTTTACTGGCAACCAATGAAGGGATCTAAGTGAAGGTGAGATGGATTCCCAGGGTTTTTTCCCAGTCACAAGTCTGGCGGCCGTACTTTGAACGACTTGCAGACGAGCGATTTGGTACTTAGGGAGTCCGAGGTAAAGGGCATTTGCATAGTCCAATCTGGAGTTTACAATTGTTCCTACCACGACTGCTACGTCTTCTTTGGGAATAAATGGAGTAAGTCTGCGTAGTAGGCGCAGCAGATGGTGAGATCCGCTGACTACTGACCCTATTTGTGCGTCCATAGTCATGTAGGTGTCGAAGATGACGCCTAGACTTTTGACTTTGGCGCTAGGGGTGATGATCTGGCCCAAAATGGGCGGGGGTTTCCAAGTAGTTGTCAGTTGACTCTTGCGACTGGCATGAAACAGAAGAAGTTCTGTTTTGGAACTGTTGAGTTTAAGATAACTCTTAGTCATCCAGTTTTCTATCAAAGAGAGACAATTCTCTAAACTGAGATGATGATCCTTTCTGTTGCAGATGCGAAAATACAGTTGCGTGTCGGATAGAGAATGCAAAACTGTCTGTGCCCAGTTGCTTGGTTTTCTCTTCTCTGTCTCCAAGACACAACAGGAAGTGAGAAGAACTTGCTTCAAAGTGAAGAAAATCTACTCATAGATGTCATGAAAAAATGTGTCTTTATTGAAATATTTTTCAGACATCCCAAGTCTCCTGCGAGATGCGGAATTCTCCTGCATTTCTGCTGCGGCTCCCTGACATGCCAGCTGCAGGACCGATCCTAGATGGTTTCCTGGTTCAGAGTGGAGAATGATCATGATACAGGAAGATTGGTGTTCACAGCTGTCCCACCCGCTGCACTGATCATTCCCAGTTGTTCTCTGTGTCCACTCTTCCAGCCACTCCTCTGGCCCCCTGTCCTTTGGCCACCCTTCATGTCCTCCTTCACCCCCGTGTTCTCCTGTGGCTTTCTGTTGTCCTCCTCCGCCCCCCCTCGTCCCTCACAGCTGGCTTCCCCCCTCTCCTGCCGGCTGCTGGGGGAAGTGTCAGGATGTAGAGCGGAGGAAGGGACAGGTAAATATGTAATTTACCGGCCCCTTCCTTTTTTGAATTGGACACTGTGAGCAGCACTCGCTCCTGTGTCCTGTGAAAAATGAGCTTGCTGTGTTTACTCTGCTTCAGTTTATGAATGGACAGGAGCCTCTAATTCATCGTAAAGGTTGAGGTCAGGATTCTGTGCAGGCCAGGCAAGTTCCTCTACCCCAAACATAAATGTATTTATGGAACTTGCTTTGTGCACTGGTCCAAATCATTTGGTGGAGGGGGGATTATGGGGTGGCGCTATTTTTCAAGGGTTGGGCTTGGTCCCTTAGTTCCAGTGAAGGGAACTCTTAAGGTGTCAGCAGACCAAGACATTTTGGAGAATTGTAAACAGTTTGGGGATGTCCCCCTCCTGTTCCAACATGACTACACACCAGTGCACAAACATAGTCCATAAAGGCATGGATGAACAAGTTTGGACTGGCCTGTGCAACCCGATAGAACACCTTTAGGATGAATTGGAGAGGAGACTGCGAGCCAGGTCTTCTCGTCCACATCAGTGCCTGACCTTACAAATGTGCTTCTGGAAGAACGGTTAAACATTCCCATTTATACACTCCTAAACTTTGTGGACAGCCTTCCCAGAACATTTGAAGCTGTTATAGCTGCAAAGGGTGGGCCAACTCAATATTGAACCCTACGGACTAAGACTGGGATGCCATTAAAGTTCATGTGTGTTAAGGCAGGTGTCCCAATACTTTTGACAATATAGTGTAGATTAGTGTTTGCAGGGGCTCGAAGAATTGGAGCCAAACGGCTGCATGTAGCCCTGTAGGTTAGGCGCCAGGAGTTTAGACGCCTTTTTACCAGTTCACAGAATGGATCAGTTTACCCTGCAGATCGAAACCGTTACCAGCATCGAACAAATAATCAACTAAGATTGGTTGAACTGTTTAGTTTATTACGAACTACCAACATTAAGAGGGGTGTCACAATTGCAAGAGAATTGAAATTCTCCCCACTGAAGCCATTGGGTATTACAGCCCACCTGAGCCCATCCATAAAATACCAGCAATGGGCCGACCTTTTAAGACATTTTGAGTTATCTCCATCCAGCTAGTCTCGGCAGAACTGCACATCATAAGGATACAATTTAGAGGAGTCAAGCACCGTAACTGTCTGTTTACTGAATAGGTTTAGCTGTTGTCCAGTAAATCTTTGAGCTTTTCAAACATGCTCACATCCCGTCTTCCTGGGGATTAGCTGAGTAATCAGTCGCTCTCAGTGTTTGACAGCTAGTCTTGCTTGCTCTAACTGGTCTGTTTCTTGAGAATAACACATTACTTTGTGGGGATGAGGAGCTGGAGACAGGCCGAAGAAAGACAACAAGCTAATGCAAGAGCCACGCTCCATGTGATATGAAATATCTATTTGCATGGGTGGCTACATAGGCTCCAAGATGTCCATATTGCTCAGCTGGGCTCAGCTGTTGTCTAGCTTAGTTGCTTTATCTTGACAATCCCAGATGCCCCCCCCCCCTTTGAAATTTACCCCACCAGCAATCAGAGGAGCGTCTGAAATATCTTCTTCCTAAAAGCAAGAAATTCAAGAGGACTCCAGTATATGGAGGAAGTATATAGAGTCTTCAGTCTCACGTTACCTAATATTAAGAACAGAAGTTACATTTACGCTAGATGGGGCTTATTATATACACTATAGTTACTATATGGCCTACTTAAGATTATCAGGCCAGACTTTATTTAAAAAGAACTTTAGTTTTAAAGAAATATCAAGACTGGAACAAACAAAATATGCACTATGGATTTGTCTTTTTTTAGTTAAAAGAACTTTACAGACATGTTCAGTGACTTATTTGTTCCTTTTTTGAATATACTATTGAAATTGTTTAAATAGATCTAATAAGTGCAAAAATTACTTGTTTATTCATCTTACAAGATGAAAATTACACAGTTTGCCTGTGCTGCAGTCTTATCAGTTAAGTACATACATGTATGGACATCCTGGTTGTACAGAAGTCAGTCTACCAGGGTTGTCCCGCTACCACTTTTTTAGGACCGAGTACAAGTACCGATACTTTTTTCATGTACTCGCCGATACCGAATACCGATACTTTTTTTTTTTTTAAATGTGTCCCCAAATGCAACCATGTGTAGCCTTGTATCCCCAAATGCAGCCATGTCCCCAAAAGCAGCCATGTGCCCCCAAATGCAGCTTTGTGTAGGTCTCCAGTGGCCTACATTACCTGTGTAGGGAAAGAAACCCCCCCCCCCGCCGCCGTCTAGTTGATCAATGCGCGGGGAACATAACAGCTTTCATTTCAATAGCTGTGTGTTCCCCGCCACACGTCGTCATATATAGCCCCATCCTCTTGTCCGGGCACTTTGATCGCCTGTCCATTCCTGGGATGGGTGATCTGTCTATCTATCAAAGCTCTCTGCCCCTCCCAGCCTCCTCTCCACCCGCTTTCCGCCCCCTCTCAGCCCGCTCTCAGGTGGAAAAAAAAGTATCGGGTGAAGCATCGGGAGCAAATGATCAATATCGGTCCCAATACCGATACTAGTATCGGTATCGGGACAAGCCTACGATTGCCAGAACACAAAGCGCAGTGGGAGGATTCCTCCATCTACATTGAGTGTGCGGATGGGGGAACTGGAATGTGTGTGTGTATGTGTGTATATATATATATATATATATATATATATATATATATATTGTAATAGATTTTTTTTTTTTATCTTTATACGATTTTAAGCTGCTGAAACAGAACTGGTTGGAACACACAGATCACAGTGGGTCACTCATCATAGCATCTCATCTATTTAGTAAAACTTTGAGGTTGGAGGGGCAGATGAATGTCAGTCACTCCTCCTCCAAAGCCTTGCATTCTATAACAAGTGTGCAACACATTTTAACAATGTAAGAGGTCACTTCTACAGTGACCCCAAACTCATAAGTTTTTTATTTTTTCCACTGACCACCAAGTAAGGGTTCATGTCACCACTGGCCATCAATGTAAGGTGGGTACAGTTCCTTTAAAAAAGTATTCATACCTCTTGAAATTTTCCACATTTTGTCATGTTGCAACCAAAAATGTAAATGTATTTTTTGGGGGATTTTATGTGATAGACCAACACAAAGTGGCGCATAATTGTGAAGTGGAAGAAAGATGATAAATGGCATTCAAAACTTTTTAAAAATAAATATGTGAAAAGTGTGGCGTGCAATTATATTCAACACTTTGTAGAACCACCTTTCACTGCAATTACAGCTGCAAGTCTTTTTGGGGATGTCTCTACCAGTTTTGCTCATCTAGAGAGTGACATTTTTGCCCATTCTTATTTGCAAATAGGCTTTAAACTCTGTCAGATTGGATGGATAGCGTCTGTAAACGGCAATTTTCAAGTCTCATCACAGATTCTCAATCAGATTTAGGTCTGGACTTTGACTGGTCCATTTTAACACATGAATATGCTTTGATCTAAACCATCCATTGTAGCTTTGGCTGTATTTTTAGGGTTGTTGTCCTGCTGGAATGTGAACATCCACCCCAGTCTCAAGTCTTTTGCAGAGTCTAAGGCCCCCGTACACACCTCGATGGGAGACGTATACTGCCGAGAAAACCGGTCGTGTGTACCCTTTTCGCCGAGCATCCCGTCGGGAAGCTCGTCGAGCCAAAAAGAGAGCATGCTCTCTATTTCCTCGTTGTTCTATGGGGAAATTTGGCTCGATCAGCTTTTCGACAGCTGAACGGTAACCTCAAGGGGCGGAACGATGAGTTTAGCCCGACGAGTAACTCGGTCGTGTGTACGCGGCCTAACAGGTTTTCTTCTAAAGGTTGCCCTGTGTTTGGCTCCATTCATCTTCCCATCAACTCTAACCAGCTTCCCTGTCCCTGCTGAAGAAAAGCATCCTCACAACACGATGCTGCCACCACCATGTTTCACAGTGGGGATTGTGCTTTGCATCCTGCTTTTAAGCCCAAAAGTTCAATTTTGGTCTCATCTGACCAGAGCACCTTCTTCCACGTTTGCTGTGTCCCCCACATGGCTTCTCGCAAACTGCAAACGGGGCTTCTTATGGCTTTCATTCAACAATGGCTTTTTTCTTGCCACTCTTCCATAAAGGCCTGATTTGTGGAGCGATTGACTAATATCTGCAGCTCCTCCGGAGTTACCATGGGCCTCTTGGCTGCTTCTCTGACTAATGCTCCCCTTGCCCGGCCTGTCAGTTTAGGTGGACGGCCATGTCTTGGTAGGTTTGCATTTGTGCCATATTCTCAATTTTCGGATGATGGAAAAATATCCCAAGCTTTGACCATCTCAAGGAGCACTGTTTAGTGCTCCTTGAGATGGTCAAAGCTTGGGATATTTTTTATAACCTAATCCTTCTTTATACTTGCTAACAACTTTAACCCTGAACTGCGTGGTGTGTTTCTTGGCCCTTATGATGCTGTTTGTTCACTAAGGGCTTCACAGAACAGCTGTATTTATACTGAGATTAAATTACACACAAGTCGACTCTGTTTACTAATTAGGTGACTTCTGAAGGCAATAGGTTCCACTAGATTTTAGTTGGAAGTATTCGAGTAAAGGGGGCTGAATACAAATGCACGCCACACTTTTCAGATATTTATTTGTAAAAAAAATTGAAAACCATTTATCATTTTCCATCCACTTCACAATTATGTGCCACTTTGTGTTGGTCTATCACATAAAATCCCAATAAAATACATTTATGTTTTTGTTTGTAACTTAACAAAGTTTCAAGGGACTGTATGTCTCCACTGACCACCAATGTAAAGGGGTAGGTCTCCATAGACTTTTCCGACGGAATTCCGTTCAAGCTGTCTTGAACTGTCTTGCATTCACACTGCCACACCAAATTCCGACCGTCAACACTACGACGAGTCGGGAAAAATGCTCTAGAGCATGCGTCGACTTGATTCTGAGCATGCATGTTTTTTTCTCCGTTGGAGTTCCATACAGACGACCTGAATTTCTGATAGAATTTTTTTTTCCGTTCTCTTTCTAATTCTGTCGGAATTTTCGAAGGAAAAATTCAGATGGGGCACACACATGGTCAGAATATATGATGAAAAAATTCCATCTGACTTTTTTCATCGGAAATTCCGATCGTGTGTACGAGGCATTAGAGTTTGCAACCTAGAGGGTTCATGATTATAGAACAAGACTTGTAAATTAATTGGTTCTAGGTTTTCTATGTGTTCCTTTATTTAGATCAGGGGTCTTCAAACTATGGCCCTCCAGTTGTTCAGGAACTACAATTCCCATCATGCCTAGTCATGTCTGTGAATGTCAGACTTTTACAATGCCTCATGGGGTGTGTAGTTCCGCAACAGCTGGAGGGCCGTAGTTTGAGGATCCTTAATTTAGATCATAATGCTACTTACAGGTCATGCTATTTTACTATGATATATATATATAATTTAGATGTATAGACACCATATGACCGCTTTAAGGACTCCCTAAATTCTTGTCAAATTTGTTTGTTAAAGTTTAACAAATTACAAGGATAGGTTCAAAAGCAATGCTAAAAGTAACATCTGAAGGTATAATGAGCAATAATTACTCTGCAATATAACAGAAAATAGTTTATTTTGCTTATTGTGTTTTAGGATTAGTGATGAGAAATCCCTAAATTCTGCTGGGTTTAGTTTGCCGAACTTACAAGTTTACACCAGTCCGGAAAGGTGGGGGAAGCAGAACATCAGTTGATTCCACTAATATTGGGGATGAAGAAGAATAGTGACAGATTCTAACTTGTGCAATTGATTTTCATCCAAAGGCTGTTGGCTAGCAGATGTCTTGAATCACAATAGACACGGTGGCCAAAAATGGTCTTCCTTATCCATCAGTCCTATTGCACTTGAAATGCGAAATCACTTTAGAAAAGTTCCACACGTATCAGATGTACAAAGTCAATACAGACTGGCCCCTGCTGTCTTGATGTATTGTTTACACTCAACTTGTTCTAAAGTAAACTACAAGCCGGGGCACTGTGTCACCAGCACAGGGGCATCCCCTCCTGCTCTTGTGCTGGACCTGCATAACTGTGGGAATGTGAAATATCATGACTATAATCTGCATCCCCCTCCCTCCCTCTTCTCCCCCCCCCCCCTGTTGCTGATGGAGTTTCACAGCCTCCCTCCTGATTAGTCTGTCCTGAGCAGCACAGAGGAGGCTCCTCCTTTCCTGACCCTCCAGCTCATACCTACAATTTGTAAAGTTTTTTTTTTCCTCCTGAAAAGAGAGATCATGGATGGGGAAATCACTTAGAACGTGCTGGGCACATTGTAAACATCAGTGAGATAGTTTGGAGACGTCCTGAGAGTTCTGGTTATGTGGATCAGGCTTTGTCCTCCCTTCCATGGACTGACCCATTAAGGCTAGCTAAGGATTGAGCAGCTATGATTCCTGTGCTGGACAGGGCGGCATATACCAATCAGATGCGGCTGGTAAGATGCAAAAGTTTTGCTTTCTCCATTAAAACTAGAAGCTAGGGTCTGATTTAGATCTTGTTAGTCGAAAGTTGTATTACGGGGACCCAAGGGAATAGTGTGTGCTGGTTATGTATTTGTACTCGCAATGACTTGTATTTGTACGTTTGTTCTTCTGGCAATGACAAATGCTGTTTTCTTTTTGTATTCTTATTTGAAAACTTTAATAAAAATATTGGAAACGAAAACTAGAAGCTAGGTAACAAAGTCGCAATCTAGTTCTAGAACATTAGCCTTGTAGTTTCTTCTTTGTGTCTGTATTGTAGGATCACAGTTTACTGCTACTCATAGCAGACTTTAATGCATATAGTCTTTCAATACAAAATTGTATTGCATTGTAGTTTAGTGCAGTATATTGTAGTGAATTTGTATGTCTATGTTGATACTCAACCATGTGTCTTTTTGTTTTTGGTTTCCTAGTCTCACGAGACATTGACCTAAACGTCTACAAGTTGCAATATTCCCCTTAATATGTTGAATCTCCCCTTAATATGTTGAATCTCCTAAATGAAAAAATGTATCAGTAGCCTATAAATATTGCTTTAAAGAGAAAAAAATATCGTAGTTGGATCTGGCAGGCTTTATAAGGTTCCTATTCATTTACTCGGGTTCAGGGACAAATGTTCCTTGAACTGAGATTATCCCTAAATTGGAAGCAATTGGCAACACATTGTAAAGGCAGGATCATTCTGCATCCCTGTCAGTCATGCTGGGACGGGACTTGTAATTCCACCAATGTAGTAGGACTTCTTATTGACCTAATTGTATTTAGATATTTAATATAATCAATATATTTTTGCTTGTGTCTGACTGCTTTTTATGTCTCTCCTCCAGATTGCAGACAGGTTCCCAGGCAGGGAGGTTCCAGCACCCAGGAAAAGGTTGCACTCTGTGGATGAAGCTCTGCAGGGCAGTCGTCCCCCTCCCGAGGGGGCTGGGGCAGCCTCTCTATCAGAGCTGGGACACCCTGAGGGGCTTGGGGTCAGAGAATGGTGCCCGTATTGTCAAGCCAAACTGGCAGAACTGAAGAAGCAAGCCCTCAAGCTGGCTGTGCCTGGCTCCACCATGGTAAGAGTCTTCATCTTTCTATCAGTGTGAATTCTGTGTCTGCACAATGCAGTGAGATGATTACCTTGTGTAGGATTGTAGCATGAACCCTTGTGGTATGTTCTTGCCATGATCTGTTACAATCATTCAAAATACAGAAGCAGATTGTTGAAGTTTGTTAACTTCGGAACTACATCAAATCAAGTGTAGGCATTCCGGGTCTCTCAAGTTGGCAACTTAAAGTGGATGTAAACCCGATTCATGAAAGTTGAGCTGGGACATATATAACTGCAGTATTTTGTTATCTTTCTTCAATTGGCTAAGTACCGTAGCTCTCTCCTGAACTGTTCCTCTGTTATTAGCCTGATAACTCCTGACAAATTCTCAGACTTTTTAGACAAAAGCAGCCTGAATCTTCTTTCCAGGGAGGTTGCTAAAATAGATTAGCAGGGAGCTGGTCCTATTACAAAATACCTCTGAGACTCTCTGTCTGTGATGAGAGGGGGTGTGTGCCTTTTCTTCAATCAGCAATTTTAGCTATCTTGGCTGTATGCCCAGACATCTCACACTGTGTTAACCAGAAAGAGAAAATCTCCTAACTCAAGAAAGATCTCAACTTTCTAAACAGTATATAAATGTGAAGACAGCAAATATACATGTAAAACCTATGTGATTTGGTTCATCCCTGTGTATCATCTGAAGCTGCTCACTTCACTGGGTGTATGGAGGGTGTACATCCACTTTAATCTGTAACCTAAGGATCTCCAACAGTTGGAAGGGTGGAATATGATCTGTACAATTTATTATCTACTTCAGCTATCAATGTATTCGGTCTTTGTTCAATCCTCTTGAAAATTGAAAAGATAAAGGTGCTAAATTTTTTGGCACACAGCTTTTCATGTCATGGCTTGCTGTAAGTGAATACCCCAACCAAGTGTTTACATTTGTCCTGCATGTTGGTGGGTGGGCAGGTCAAAGTGAATTGTTTCTTGGCCGTTGTCTGGATTTTGGCAACAGAAACACCCCACTGGTCATGAGGGTATCTCTCTCACTTATCATCGCATACCATTAATAGATTAGTATTACGTGTCTTTGTATTATCTTTTTTGTCTTGATAACATCTCATGTTGAAAGATGCAGGTGGATACATTCAAGGCTGTAGATAACAATGATATGTCCCTGGTGTGTAATACATTTCCAAAGTCCTTACAGCTAGCTTTATATACATTGTGTAGTTGTGTGTTGGTGCAAACAGACTGTGTCTCCCATTGGTGTGGTGAGCATTGCTTGCCATAGCTTGTGGCCACACTCAGCGCTTCTGGACCACAGTAACCAACCTAATTTTACCACAACTGGACCCCACAATTGTTAGTTGGGTGTGCATTAATGGGCATTTCTAGGAGAGTGTAACACCAACATTTTGCCTTTGGAATGGCTTTGGCATTTGTGGCAATCTCGGAATGTTGGTGATGATACGTCACAGCTGGAATCCTGTAGAGATGCATGCTATAAATATCAATCACTCAGATTTTAACTGTGGTGGTGCATGTTATAGCCGTGTGTATTTGTATGAAGCCCTAGAAGTATGCTTAATGAAATGATCCCCTACAAAATATTTCTCCTTAAAGGTAGAGTTTACGTAACTGCTATTGCTATCCAGGGTTTGTGTTCTCTAAATATATATATATGTGTGTGTGTGTGTGTAACGCCTGTGTACTTCCAAGTACAGGTGCTATTACATTTTTTAGGGATGATCAGAGTGTAAGTGATCTCAATTCTAATTGTTTTAAAGGGTCTCTGTTTCAGCTTGGCTGTGCTGTGGGCTCATTCTGTCGTGCCTGGGGTGTTGTTTCACCCCGGGGTGACAGGTGGCAGCAGTGGAGTCGGGACTTGGGTGCTTTTCCCAGCAGCCAATCGGGAGGCTTGGGCATGCTGGGAGAGGGTACTTATGAGACAGACGCCATTTTAGGTCGTTCTTCTCGGAGTCTGGCACCCACCTTTAGAGTGACCACATCACCGCGCCCCTAGCGTTATGGCCTACCTGGCCAGGGCGTGTGTGCTACGTTTTTGCACGTTTTTGCACGTTTTTGGGCCATGTGTGCCCGGAACATCCAAGCAGGACGGGAACCCAGTGATCAACTGGGTTCTAACTTTTGAAGATCCCACCTGAGTTTAGCTGTTCGGTGGGGAGTCCAGTTGAGGAGCGCCAATGAGAGGCTGGCGTTCCAACAGTATTGAGACAAACCATCGGGATCAAGATACTGGACACTGAGGGATTGACTCCTCTCTCAGTCGGTACCTGGGCAATGTTGAGAGGAAGGTTCAGGCAAAAACTTTTCTTAGGAGGGGCTCCTCCGTATCTGCAATCAGAGAAAGCCTGTGGCAGAGGCGCTTCCCTGACGTTCATTCAGAAGAGTCTGTGAGAGAGACATCCTTCTAAGTTCCGAGTGATACTCTGGCTGCCAGGTCAGTGAGAGAGACTATACCCACTCAGGCTGGAGAGGCGAAAGAAATCTAAGTGTTGTCGGAAGCAGGACTGTTTCCATATTGAAGGCCTGAATCTTCTGTTCTCCTTCCAACCTTCATCTATCATTTTCATCACCTGTTAACTGTTTTTACCCGGCTGGGTAATAAAGAGCACATTTAAAAGAGACATTCTCCTTGCGGACATTCCTTTATTGCTGCTGTATGCATCGTTCACCCTAGACACTTCACCAGAGCCATGAGGTAACATGCCATCCCTTAATTTCTCAGCGGCTCCTGTGGGGGTAGCGATGTATATATTTTTTTTGTTATTCAAATACTTTGACTTTATGCTATCTGAACACTGGCTATGACCATTGTCACTAAATGTTAATATCATAAAATATAAACTTTTTTTTTTGCATTTGCATTGAGACAGTATGACCAAACAGATTATGGTGAGACAAGTCTAAAGGAGTTTAACCGAATCAGTAAAGCCTGAATATTTAGAAAAGTAGAAAGATGGCACTGAACTGGCAAGGTTAGTATAGTAATGATGTTCATGTAAGTGATCTGGTTACTAGGCAGGAAGCTTCCCAGGAACATCCCAGCAGATGTTCAAAATTTGATTTGCAGTGCAAAACGGCAAGAAAAATAATAATTGAAGTCCAGCACCACTGTTTAAGAGCCCAGATAAAAATGTATTCCAGTAAGGATCAAATGGACAGAAAAAAGGGTAACCCAGCGCGTTTCAGATGTCCAAACCAGCTGCTGATGAGATCTGTGAAGATTACTGCACTAGATGATAAAATGCCATTCAAGGTCCAATTATTGTTTAGTCCTGATGAAGGGAGTATTTTTTTATACCTAAAATGTGTTTAAACACTCCTTTTATTGTCCCTTTTAGTCCTAAAATAAAATAGTAAATGCCCTATTGAACGGTGGTGTGGCACTTTTTCTTAAGCCTCATACACACGATCAGACTTCCATCTGACTTTTCCGTGGATTTTTGTTCGAAGGGGTGTTGGCCATGAACTTATTCTGCATACACACGGCAGAACATTTTCAGCCAACATTCACCAAATCACATGGTTTTTCAGGTCTTTACTGCCACCCTTTGGGAAACTTCTGCTATTGTTGTCTGATGTTTAGCATTGGTTCGAAGCATGCGTGTTTGTACTTTGGATTTTATTCCGATGGATTTGTGTACACACAATCGGATAATCTGCGGAAAAAATTTTTTGGCGGAAAATTTGAAAGCATGCACAGCCAACATTTGTTGTTGGAAATTATGACAACAATTCTCGGGTCCCTCTTTTTTGCTCCTGGCCCCTCCCTCCTATTGAGTGCCCCGACAACAAGCAGCTAGCTATAGAGGCACTCAAGCTAAGTCACAGCTCCGTGTGTCAACTCAGACATGGAGCCCCGATCCAGCCCCCCCTCTCTTTAATGATTGGCTAACTGACTTTGATTGACAGCTGCAGGAGCAAATAGTGCCGCTGCTGTGTCTCAGCCAATCCGGAGGAAAGTCCCGGACTTTTATTTTTTTTATTTTGGATAGAGAAAATGTCAGATTGTTTTGCCACTACGCTAAGTTATAGTTGCCATTACTGATCGCTGTGAGCCACATTTGATTTGAGTTAATGTATAAACTACCTGTCTGGACGTTGTATGCCCTCCCTGTGCCTGCGTGGGTTTCCTGCGGGTACTCCTGTTTCCTCCTACACTCCAAAGACATGCTGGTGGATTAATTGGCTCCTGACTAAATTGCCTAAATTGACCCTAGTAGGTGTATGTATATGTGAGTTATGGAGCTTAGATTGTAAATTCTGTAAATTGACAGCGCTATATGAGTACCTGTAATACATACCCAGTTTAATATTGGGGTGCAAAATTAGCTTTCCACTATCAGAGGCACTCCTCTTTGAACCGTCGCAATCTCTGCTATACCTTTTTTGTAGAAGGGGCTCTAAAACTGTAATTGATGTTTTTGTTATACAATTTGACAATTCTTATTGATGTGTTGATGCTAAAATCCAGTTTATTTGGGGGAAATGTATGACTGAAATTTTAACAAGTTTTCTTAAGTTCCCTTGTTCTCTTGAATCTCATGTTCCAAAGAGATCATTTTACTTGACATGTGCTATTCGTTATTTGGAAAATATCTAAATTAGCCAAAACCTTTTTAACAAACGTTAATGAATATTCCTTGATTCGGAAAAAATCCGAAATTCGGAAATTAAAAAAAAAAAAAGAAATGTGTAAATTCGAAAAAAATCCGAAATTAAAAAAAAATCTGAAATTAGTAAATTCGAAAAAAATCTGAAATTTGTAAAAAAAAATCTGAAATTTGTGAAAATGAAAATGAAATTCCAAAAAATTTTAAATCTGGAAATTTGAAAAAAATCGGAAATTCTAAATCTGAAATAATAACTTGACTATTACTAGCTATTAAATTATAGGTATTGGAATTTCCTTTAAAATTTGTTAGTGAATGTAGCAAATATATGAATTTATCCGAAGTTACAAATTATCCGATGCAACGAATGCCGTATCTAAATAGAATAGAACGTAACAAATTAATAATAATAATTTACAATAATAATAATAAAAACATTGTATTATCATTTATTATTAATTTGTTCTGTTCTATTTGTTTAGATATGGCATTCTGTATTTCAGATAAATTGGTATTCGTTATATTCACTAACAGCCAAATTTGAAAGGAAATTCCAATACCTACAATAGTTAGTAATAGTGAAGTTATTATTTGTTTATTATTTCAGATTTTAGGATTTTCGGATTTCCGAATTTCCGTTTTTTTTATTTTTTTATTTACTATTTTTTTTCGAATTTAGGAATTGCAATCATAATGAATGACCCGGAAAACGAAAAAATAAATAAAAATAAATGAAACTAAACTGAAAACGAACATATTTTTCGGCAGTGCACATGTTTACAGTTTACCAACTGTAAAGCTTGGGTAGGTAATGTTGGCTCCAGAAGAACTGCGCCATTGGAAAGCATAGCTTATGATAACGTTTTCGAATTTAGGAATTGCAATCATAATGAATGACCCGGAAAACGAAAAAATAAATAAAAATAAATGAAACTAAACTGAAAACGAACATATTTTTCGGCAGTGCACATGTTTACAGTTTACCAACTGTAAAGCTTGGGTAGGTAATGTTGGCTCCAGAAGAACTGCGCCATTGGAAAGCATAGCTTATGATAACGTGGAACTGCCTAGCAGATTATGTGGATATTTATTTTTAACACTGAAGTCAGCGACGGGAAAGCTGATTGACTTGTAACGCGCAGCACATTGTCGCTTCTCTTTTCATAGAAAGCCTCAGCAAGCTGTAATTGTTCCAGTGCTCCAGCCAACATCTGGTGCTCAGATAGACGGGCTGGATTTCTCCGGGGCTGCCGAATGGGCAATAATTATAAGCTGCCTGAACAAATTCCTCACTGTATCTGCTGCTTTTTTTATGTTTGTGAGAAAGAAAACGGCTGTGACAATTAATGACAGGGTGACCCAAAGCAGCTCTGTGTGATCTTGGCTCAGGAAGGAAATCGACCTCTCCCAATGACATGGGAGGGATCTGCGACAATAACGCGTTAGACTGTGTTTTCATGTCTTAAAGGGAAAAATCGCAAACATTATTTTTCTTCTGCTAGGCATTTACTGTGCCTGGCATGAAGAAAACACATTCCTTTTAAAGGGCATCTATAGTTTATTTTAAAAATGTACTGTAGCTGTGAAAGAGACCAACAAATTGTAAGTCGATAAGAGTCGGTTCACACACAGGTGGCACGACTTTGGGGGCGACTCGGCAAGGTGATCTCAAGGCGACTTGAGAGGCAACTTGCAAAATTACTTCTGTATTGAAGTCAATGCAAGTCACCCAGAGTCGCCCCCAAAGTCGTACAGGCACCTTTTTCTAAGTCGGAGCGTCTTGCGTCACTCCTATTAGAACGGTTTCACTGACTACTGCGAACAGCTACTTTTTCAGTCACCTGACAGGTTGCCCCTGTGTGAACCGACTCGAAGTGTTGGCTAAAGTTCCAAAAATCTTGTTTGTGTATTTAGTTTGTAATTATTTCTGGATAGGGTGGTAGCTATATTTGTTTATTACTGTAAATATGCAGACTATGCTTTCTAATTAGTAAAACCGCAAGCTGGTTGTGTCTTGCTGATCTTCTTTGCAGTCTCTAATGACATGAAGAACCAATAAGGCCTTATGCACACTTTTTTCTACTGCTCCAAGGGGCATTTGGCGCTTTTTTTTCCCCATGCCTCTAAATTCCCCTGCATGTTAGCCAAGTGTCCGGCGTTTAGAGGCAGAAAAAAAAGCCCCACAGCCATTGTGTCCAGCAGCAGGAGAGTCCTAAAAAATAGTTATACAGTAAAACCTTGGATTGCAAGCATAATTTGTTTCAGAAAAATGTGTGTAATCCAAAGCACTTGTATATCAAAGCACATGTCCCCATAAGAAATAATGGAAACACAAATGATTCGTTCCACAACCCTTTCTTCATAGGTCCTTCAGTTTATAGTACATATAAAAAGATTTATAGCAATGTCTTAGATGGTGTAACCATAAAATGTCCATCCACAAGGGGATTAGAAGCAAAATGTAGTTAGGTTGAAAAGTCCACCTAGTTCAACCAATGGAACAAAAAAAAAAAAAAATACAATCCCATATATACAATCCTATACCCACAGTGATCCAGAGGAAGGTAAAAAACCCAAACAAAGCATGATCCAAATTCCTTTGTGATCCCCCGAGAGGCAATCGGATACTCCCTGGATCAACTTTACCTATAAGGCCGCGTACACACGATCAAATTTATCTGCTGAAATCGGTCCGACGGACCGTTTCAGCAGAAAAATCCGATCGTGTGTACGGGCGAGCAGACAGGTTTTTCCAGCAGACAAGTTTTAAAGCATGCTTTAAAACTTGTCTGCTGGAAACCCGTCCGTCCGACATGTCCGCTGGTTAGTACACTAACCAGCGGACATATCTGTCTGCACATGCGTCGAATGGATTTGACGCATTCGTGGAAGTATTTTACTTCTTGGTTCGGTGACGTGGCGGCGTCAACATCACCGCCACGTCACCGCGCTGTCTGCCGGCGGGGATTTTGGTTTGATGGTGTGTACAACCATCAGACCAAAACAGCCCAGCAGACATATCCGATGAAAACGGTCCTTTGGACCGTTTTCATCGGATAAGTTTGAGCGTGTGTACGCGGCCTAAATGTTAGTACTCAAATGTTTGACGCGCCGAAATGCGGCTAAGCACTGAATGCGTTTAGTGCTTGAGTGTTATTTCATTTCAGTGGCCAGATTTAATTAATATTCTGAGCAATGAAATGAATTAACAAGCGCTTGAAGTGCTATAATTATAAGTGTTATATTTTTAATAATTTTAATAAAACGTACTACACCATAAGAGCTCTTTTCTGTGTCCGTTGTGAAGTCTGTTCTCATATCCTCAGCCTTGTCGGAAGGAGGTCCCACAGTGGAGAGATGTTTACTCAGGATCTATCTGGTTCTTTCAAATAAAAGCAAATGGATTGATCCAGAGATAAAAGCAGCTAATGGCATATTAAAACGTGACTCAATTTGTAAAAGTCAAGCTAATCCCCACCCTCCCTGGTAACCCGTAAGACCCCCCAAATTTCGTTAAAGGACCAATAGGTGGAGAAGAAGGGTGGGGGGTTACAGTATGAGTCTAAACAAAACTTTTAGGTCAAATTTACAACTGCAGCAATCTCTACTGCCCCTCTGCAAAGGAATTATCAGTGGAATGCTTTTTAGAGGGTGGCAGATCAGTGGCTTTGAGGCATTTAAGAGGCAATTTTTTGGGGGGAAGGTTTATAAAGGGGGATTTTGCATGTTATTACCATGTTACAGCCAGGGCTGGTGCAAGGATTTTTGATACCCTAGACAAAACTTCATTCCGCCCCTCTTGGCTCCACCTCTGACTCCACCCCCATGTAAACCCCACCTTTTTAATGAAGCGTCCAGCAAATGCAGCCTACCAGCGCCCATCAATGCAGCCTACCAGCGCCCATCAATGAATGTTTATTTGCTTGTATTCATTGGGTGTCAGTACACAGACACAGTCCTCCGCCTGCCTGCCTGCTGATGCTGAGACTTAGTTGCTTGCTGCAGAGAGAAGAGAGTAGGAACACCAGTGGCCGGGCACCCTAGGTGGTTACCTAGTGGTAGCATCGGCCCTGGTTACAGCTACAAAGCAAGCGTTGGGTTATTGGTTGTTGTGTGGTCCCATTGACCCACACCCATTGGTCCTTTTGATTTTGAAATCCATGCTGAGTTCATTTCCCATTTTTATGGCAGGTTTGCTCCATCGTGATACTTTAAGGTTACCGATGAAGGATAGTACCTCTGCAGTCAAAAGCTACAGACTTGCAGACGCCGACTCTTGGCTGATTCAAGAGGTATGCATTAACGATCTGCGCACTTTCCCTTTAAACAGATGAATTGTGGTTTTTTAAGAAATTATTCACAGCGGCTGCAAACAAAACAGGAACAGGTGGTCACCTCTGTCAGCCGCGGACCCCGGCCCTGCAGAGATGTCAGGAGATAACAAGATTCTAGAAAAGCACATGTGGTGCCATGTTGAGGCTGCAGACGGCGTGTTCAGTCTTGCTGTTTAACAGGTGTGGACACAAGCCTGTGACATGCCCTGACTATAGCACATTGGAATCTTAATATATGTCCAGGATTTAGCTAAGTGCAGCGCTAGTGGATGTCATAAAACCCTCATAATGTAGAGTTATGGAAGGAAGTTTCTCTATATAAA
The DNA here is from genome assembly GCA_029574335.1 of Rana kukunoris. NCBI lineage: Eukaryota > Metazoa > Chordata > Amphibia > Anura > Ranidae > Rana > Rana kukunoris. The sequence continues at coordinate 101,417,900 of CM056059.1, forward strand.
CAGTTCCCATTCCAGCAAAGTTGATTAACCATTTGCTTCTCCTTTATCTTAGACGTCTATGCACCACACTGGTGCCGTATAAAGAGCTGTTTATATTACCTAATTACAGTGTTGATATTACTCCTCATACTGTTATTCTAGAAATTGTGTGATAATGTGGCTGGAGGAAGAATAGTACAGGAGCTGTTTATTATATGCCAAAAACTCCTGAATAGACTATACATAACACAGACTGCTGTACAGAATCCAAGCTGCTGGGGATTGTGGGTAGAAAGCAGCTAATAAAGCCCAACTGAACATTCAGCTAAATGTGCATCAAAATAAAGGTGATCAGAATCTAAGACTACGTTCACACTAGCCCATTCTCTGAAAAGCAATCTGCCATAGGTTGCTTTTCAAAGTGTGACTAAGCAGCTGCTGAATGCCTGTGTTTTTTTTTGTTTGATTTTTTACAATGGGAGTAATGCGCTACAACCGCGAGCCAAATGATTTGTTTGCGGTACGATCCCATTGACTTGAATGGCTGTGATTGGCAGTGCCGCTTGTTAATTCAACATGCCTTATTAAATTTGACATGAGGATAGTCCCCTCCAGCTATGGTGGACTTTAGGTGGGCGGTCTGAAGGTGGTAAAATCAGGGCTGTTTTTACCACCAATAAACCTTAGCAAAAAATATCTGTGCTTGTGGTAAATAATTGACATACCGTAGCCAAACGCTATATCCTGATACCGGGCATTCAACATCAGGGCTTTTTTTCAGCGGGAATGTGGGGGAACGCCGTTCCGGCACCTCCAGCACTGATCTTATATAATAAGTGCTGGGGTATGCTTGAGAGTCTATTGCTGCTGGTAGGGGGAGGGGGGGTCAATTGCTGATGGGTTGATCATGGCTGCTGGGAAGTCTATTGTTGCTGGGGTGGATCTAACGTAGCTTGGAAGCCTATTGTTGCTGGGGGTCTTTTATTCATGGGGGAGCTATAGTTGCTTGGATGAATCTAGTGTTGCTGGCTGCAGGGGATCGATTTTACTGCCTTTCATTAGCCAACTCCATTGCACCAAAAATGATACTTGCTCTGTATTCTCTTAAAGGGGCGGTACTGTGAGGTGAGTAGGGGGTGGAACCAAGGGACTGTGCTCAGAGATGGGAAGAGACAAGAGATGACCTCAAGAGGGGAGTACCTGCACCCTTTCTCTGAGGGAAAAAAAGCCCTGTTCAACATAATTATAAATAAAAAAGCCCAGTGCTGACTTACATAGGCAGAGAAGCTCTTGCAGTGTCCAAGAGCTGTTTTTTTTATGCAACCAGAGCTTCATGTAGCAGTGTCCAGATATGCTATGTTAATCAATGAAGATGCAGCTGCTGTACAGACTCACTCACACATCAGAGTTTGACAGGAATGGGTGCAAGGCTCCAAACGCACATTAAAAATTGGATACATGGATAAGTCCATACAGTTGTGGCTCCATTGACTAACACAGGCTTCCTGTACGTACCTCCATACTGCTCTATACATATAAGCAAACAACTCGTGCATGCTGTATGGGGCACCGAGTTATATGAATGAGTCCTTGTGCTGTAAGCATTGAAAACATTTGAGCTTACAGAGTACATGGACCCTATTGGCTGCTGTCACTAGGCAGGACCAAAATGTAAATCTCAACACTAAGCGCAACAAGCCTGCAAAGTATTCCAATTGTTGGCACTCCTGCTGCCTGTGCATACTTCGGATTCCCCTCCGGAGGGGTGGTTAAGTCGATCTGCTTTAGTCCTAAAGTGCGAGTCAACTCCCTTTGTTGTTTTGTATCTACAGGTAAGCCTATAATAAGGCTTTTGGTCACCCAAATGACACCGGAGAGCACCCAGAGCAGCTAATTTTAAGAACATTTTGTAAATTGGCTCCTTTGTTACTCGTTATCCTTCCAAACAAGACTGTAACAAAGTCTGTATTTGAGTATAGGTCTGTTTTCTATACACTGGGGCCAATTTTCAACCCTGAAGAAGTGCAAATCAAAATCACGTGTCCTAGTTAAAAAAAGAAAAAAGAAGCTTACTAAAAAAGGTATTTTAAAATATATCTGTATCTCTGTGTTATATTGGAGTAATAATTACTCTTATTTCTTGTTTCTGCCTCCCCTGCACTTTGATTTTCCGCCTAATCCTAGCTTAGTTTTGATGATTTACACAACTCCAAACCTAAACAGTACTGTCGAAAACTACTTAATGACACCTTCCAGTTTCCTGCCATAAATTAGCTTTGGACATCCCTGTTATTATTAAGGATTTCCACATTTTCTGGTGATTGCATTGTTTCTGCTACTTTCTGTATTATAACCAACATTGTCTAAAGAAACAATGTAATTTTTCCTGCAAGAGAAGTCTGGGCGAAACTGAGGACTTTAGAGGAAACCGACCCTTTTTGACCTTCATTTCAATTGAACGATTTCCTGTACGATGACTATAATATACATTTTTAGAACTCCTTTTTTCTCCCTGATATAGTAATTAAAGACAACAACAGTCAACTGGCAATATTGTAAATTCTCTCAAGTCATAAAATCTACCTTCATTTGCCTTTTATAAAGTCTTTCATATGTCTTCAGCTGAAGCCTGCCAGAACGATCAGGGTGGTACATTAGTTATTGGGACCAGGAACATGGCGTAGTAGTTCTCTGCTCCAGGTCTTTGGCGCTGAGAACCAGTGAAAGTCTTCACTTCCCCAAGGCACATTTTAGATGTTGTTGTCCACTTACAATACAGTTCCCTACCTGGACCTTTAACACTTAACCTTAGCCTTATAGCCATCCAGGGCTGTCTTAATGAGAGGGCACACCTGGGCACTGCCCAGGGGCCCCAGCTGCATGGGGGGCCTCTGCACTTTCCCCAAAGCAGCTGGTCCTTAAACCCAGGCTGCCCCAAAATTGGGGTAGCCCTGGGCTGCCGCTCTACATCCCAGATATCCTCCCAGCACTCTGACCCATCTACACCCTAGATATCCCGTACCTCCTACCTACTTTCTGTTTACCTGCACTGTCTCTATTGTAGAGGCCCCAGAGAACTACTGTGCCCAGGGGCCCATGATGCTATTAAGACGGCCCTGTAGCCATCCCTTAAATTAGAGCACGTTGGATTGTAAACTCCTTGAGAGTATGGACTGATGTAAATGTACAATATAAATGTAAAGTGCCATGTAAATTGTTTAGTACTATATATGTACCTGTAATAAATTAACTTTATAAAAAAAAAAAAAAAAAACATTTTCATTTTAGATAGAGCAAGGGAGGATATAACCCCTGGCAGATTTTTTTTCTTGCCATTTGTGTCCCATTTCAGAGATTTCCCTTCACTTCCTGCCCCTTAGCTAAACATGAAGTAAGAGGGAAATCCCTGCATATTAAGGGAAGTTTTGGAGTATCAACAAGTCACTAGTGCCCCCATTGGAAGATTTCCCGATGTATATCTTTTCTGAGGGCAACCTAAAATTCAGGATTTTTTTCTTACTTTAACTTTCATTGATAATGGTAAACTGGACACATAGAGAGAGGGTGAATCTCCCTAATGGGGGCAGGGACAGCAATAAAAACAAAAAATAAAAAAATTACTTTAATTATACTTTAATAGCACTTTACAGTGGAAGTAAACCCCCGTTTGCATTTTTACCTACAGGTAAGCTTATAATAATCACAGTGCCCTGAAATGTGTATGTATGAAGGTACAGTTTTCCTCATCTGTACCTCATCATCAGTGCCGCCTGTCAGTGCCCATCACAGCCACTTGTCAGTGCTGCCTATTGGTGCCCATCAGTGCTGCTTATCAGTGCCGCCTATCAGTGCCCATCCATTCTACATATCGGTGCCAACTCATAAGTGCTGCCTCATCAGTGCCCATCAGTAAAGGAGAAAACTACATTTTATAACCGAAACAAAGATATATTTTTTTAAATTTGGGGATTTTTTAGTTTGTTTAGCAAAAGATAAAAACCCCAGTGGTGATCAAATACCACCAAAAGAAAGCTCTATTTGTGGGAACAAAAAAAATATAAAAATGTAGTTTGGGTACAGAGTAGCATGACTGCGCAATTGTCATCCAATTTCTGACAGCACTTAAAACTGAAAATTGTCCAGGGCAGGAAGGGACGAAAGTGCCCGGTATTTCATAATGTGTCAGTATTTTTCATCCTAGAGTTTACCACCACTTTTGGTAAAGACTGTTCATTTCAACAGCAATCTTCTTGTAAGATTATACGTCTATTTAACATGTTTTAGGCATATTATTTACCTGTAAAAGCCTTCCTTTGTGTATACATCCAAAATCTCTGAGTGCTGCAGGGTGATGGATGTGATGTCCGCTCCCCAGCAGACTCATAACTGTCTTTTAAAGTGCCAATCTATAGTTTTTCTCTTTGCACTTCTACAGGCAGCTACATTATGAAGGGAGCAGAAGGGAAGGGATGGAAGAGCTAGGACAGCACAAAGGGCTCTTTCACACGGGAGGCCGGTAAAAACAGGCAGAAGAGCCATGGTTTTACCTTCCCCCCTCGCCCATTTGCCCACCCAAACTGTAACAATACAGCTGGACACAGCAATGCACATATCTTGTCAGCGATTCTGTGCGGCCACTGCGTTTTTCACTTCAGCGTTTTCACTTTCACTGTCCATCTGTCAAAGTTACCTGTTGGGTTCAGTGGAGCCACACCGCAATCATTGCCTCGCAATTGTGGCGCGGTCCCACAATGTAAAAAATAACAACAAAAGAAAAATCCACCCCAGAGGGTGGTAAACTTGCTACAAATGTGAAAGAAGCCATACAGTTATTGGACAGCCCCAGAGAAAGGAGAGTGGTATGACCTGTAAAGGAGGGCTCTACTAGCGAAGTGATAGTTTCTGAAGAAGTCAGATTTGCTACTTTGTTTGAACAAAAATCTATGGAAAGGAAAACTGTACCTTCATACATACACATTTCAGGGCCAGTATAGACAGGAGCCAACTAACCTACCAGCGATATTAAAGGCCTGGATCCTATTCCTCTCTGGTCTCTCGCCGCTGCTACTGGCTCCTCCCTCCCGCAGCTTGGTGTGGGGGCACACAAGCAGGCACACTCCTGACACGAGGCTATGACTTAAGTTGGCCCCACCCCTAAGTCTCCTGATTCTCACTGGCTGTGTTTGACAGCAGTGGGAGCTAATGACTCCCACTTCTGCCAAAAGCCAATCAGAAGTCTGAGTCTCTGGAGAGACAAGGCTCTCGTGGAAATTGCTGGATCGAGAGGGGGCTCAGGTAAGTATTGGGGGGGGGGGGGGGGGGGGGTGGGACAGCTGCACACAGAAAGTTTTTTACCTTCATGCATAGAAGGTAAAAAACCTTGTGCCTTTACAACCACTTTAAGGAGCTTACAATCTAAGGTCCCTAACTCACATTCTTCTACTAGGACCATTTTATACAGGAGCCAGTTATTGGAGTGTGGGAGGAACCAGGCAGATGATGTCACAGTTAGGATTGAAACTGATGACTGTAGTGCTTCAAGCAAGAAGTGCAAACCACTAAGCTGTTCATTAAAAATACTTAGTGATCCTGCCATGAATATTCTGGTGCTTCACCTTATATTATGGGGTGACAGCAGTGTCCCAATTGCAATCTCATGTTATAACAGTTACACCAGTCACCCTCCCACTCCTGTTGAGAATACAAGCAGCCATTCCGACACCTGTTGTGTCAGCATGGTCCGTCATTGTTGCTATCAAGAAGCCCGTTCAGAGCAATGATGTGTAGCTAATTTGGAAGAAAGTGCATATAGACAGGAAATGGTGAAGACAAAGAACTTGCTCCCAGCCGACTCCACATCTCCAAATTCCTTTTTTTTCTCTTGATGTAATTTCGAATTCCTGTTAGGTGGCTACATTCTTTCTCCATGATCCCACTGTACTGTATATGAACATAACCACCTTCTCTTGATCACTTCCAAGATAGACTTAGGACTATAGACTTTATAGTGGTCATGGAGCAGTGCACATGACCGCAACTACGGTGCACTGGTCGTTCCAAACAAATGGAATGAGGGGGATAAATAGCAGGATCAGGGGCTCACAGAGGACGTTACAAGGAGGCCCAAAAGCAGATTTTTTTATGGAAAAATAGACTACAGTGCCACTAAGTAGTGAATATGTATGGAGAATAAGGATATTGTTTAGTATCTGTTTTAGGTTAAGGTCTTTTTAAGGGGCCTTTGGTCATAAGAGAAAATTTGACTGATGGCATTCCCGTTTTGTCTGTCTGATTCTGCAAGCTTTTTTATTGTATACTGACTTGTGGAAACATTCATGAAACCAAAGTTTTCAAAGAGTCATTGAAGGCTCGTCTTGGTCACAGGCTTATGGAAAATACTGGGATCTCGGAAGAATATGGGAGGTATATCCAGATTTACAATGGATCAGTTTTACCTGTCAGTAGATGATGGTAAATGACCTATGTCATGGTGGGTGGCAAGGCTTTTCGGCCCTGGGAACATACACCTGTTTTGTCCTGAGACCCAGCTCAAGCCCAGGTGCGCAAGTCAAGCATCTGCCCTATGAGGCCACTCTGTGTGGTCTCAATTCTGTGTGTCTCAATGAGAAACTTCTTTGATAATAATATACAGAGGACTCGATGATTGCTTAATGAGCCCCCTCTCCATTACATTTGTGTCTTTGTGAAGGTCAGTATTAATGTCATGTCATGTCATTGTGTGCTAAACTTCTGATAATCTTGTTCGGAGGTAGAATTACAGACACAAAACTGCACATTTTGTTTCCAGGTTATAAAGGGCAGTGACCAGCAGGGATAAATATTACACAGGGTTCCGGTGTCTGAATACTTTCACCATCAAAATTGCTACGTTTTAGAAATGGGATGGTGTATAATGCAACAAAAAAATTGTATAAAATATGCTCAACGTGTGTTTTTTTTTTTTCCCAGCGGATTTCCCTTTTGTGTACCGGAGATCTGCCTATCTGGTTCCGGCTAATGTGCTGGTTCCATTAAGGACTGCTCAGGCGCAATCTGATTTGACGATCTGGTTCCGGCTAACGAGTTGGTTCTGCACAGGCGCAACCCTTGCCGACGGAAATCTCCGAACCTCGGCCAGCATCCAGGGCGACATGGAATTTGAGGAAAGTGGCTCTTTTTTAACATCCTCCAATGCACGGGGATGTTAAAGAATGAGCCTGGATGCCGGCCGAGGTTCGGAGATTTCCGTCGGCAAGGATTGCGCCTGCGCAGTCCTTAAAGGAACCAGCTGGTTAGGGAACAATACAGACAAGTCACCGGCTTTTAGCAGTTTTAGCCGATTGTTAAGGAGTGGTCCGGCAAGCCGGTCGCTGCGTCCTTAATAACCGATGACTCATGAGCTGTCAGTGAGGTTCCCCACCACTCAAATTTTAATTGCTGGCAATTCTTTTGTTTACATTCAGCTGTCAGCGTTGAACCCCACTGACAGCTGATGAGTCATTGGTTGGTAAGGACACGGCGGCCAGCTTGAAAACCAACTATTCACTCGGGGGGCTTTGTATCCCCTACCCCAAAGCACCTTGTCCCTATGTTGACTGGGACAAGGGCCTCTTCCCGACAACCCCAGGAGGTGGTTGTGGGGGTCTGCCCCATGACCCTCCCATGTAAATGAGAATGAGGTACTCTAACATGTCTTCTTTCTCTGGTGATGTCTTCTTTTTCCAGTTCTTCTCTATCCACTGTCTTCTTCCTCTGGTTCTTCTCCCTCTGCTGATGTCTTCTCCCAATGCTATATAAGGAAAGAAAAATGGACAGCCGCACTCCAATGGATGAAAAGACTTAAAAATAGTGCCTGTTTATTCCGGTCAAAAAACGAAAACAGCAAAAACAGCAAACAGTGGGGTAACAAAAGCTGACGCGTTTCACATCGACAACCGATGCTATGACTAAGCATCGGTTGTCGATGTGAAACGCGTCCATTTTTCTTTCTTTATATTGCACCACGCATTGCCTGCACCCTTTTGGGTTTTTGAACTTTACTCACCACTGAAGAGTGTCGTCTGGAGCGGCGGATTTCCCTTTATCTTCTCCCAACGCTAGCTCCCACTGTTGTGTTGGCTGTAATGTTAGCTCTAATGTGTGCCATTACTTATATATCCATGGGGCGTGGCCAGAAACCCCACCCCCTGTGGCATCACCGCCCCATCATGACCTGGATGACAGCTCACCACACCCCATGGCTATATAAGAAATTACACACACTGGAGCTAACAGCGGGAGCTAGCATCGGGAGAAGAACCTGAGGTAGAAGACATCACTGGAGGGAGAAGGACCGGAGGGAGAAGATCTCACCGGCCAAAGACGACACGTTGGAAACTTTGTCATTAACCTGTCTACTGTCAAAAACGTACACCATAGCATAGTTTTCCTTTTTGTTTTTGAAATCTCACATAGACAACCCTTGCTTTGGAGAAGGTGGAGGGGTGCGTGAGATGGGGACCTGCCCAGATGGCTATACACTGGGGGGGTCAATAAAGGCAGATAACCCTTAAAGTGGACCTTCAGTCATTTTTTTTCAACTTTCCATCTATTAAATCTTCTGCCCTTGTTTTAACTTTGGATAGTAAGACATTTTTATTTCTGCCAATAAGTACTTTATACAGCCCACTTCCTGTTTCTTGTCTGGTCATTAGCTTGTGAGAGTTTGCCCAGGAAGGGAGGGGGATAAGTCATAAGGGGGCCAATGAGAGCTGCAGAGTTGGAGGTGTGCCTCAGTGTGTTTGTGCAAATCCAGGAAGTGAACAGACAGCAGCTTCAGCTTCCCACAGTCAAAATGGCTGCAGCCAGACTCAGTGGAGGGAGATTTCTGCAGTTTATTTGAAAAGTATAGAATCACAGTATATATAAAATAATTTGCAAAGATGTTTTTATTACAAATTATGTGTGCAGACTGCAATTCCTTTTTAAAGACAGGCTGTTTTTATATTAAAGAAAACTTTTTGCACAGTAACGTTCGTTACTCCAGAGTCTGTATTGTTCGCCGAGATACTTATTCTTAACAAATCGCCGCAGAGCTGACATGCAAATTCTGCAATTAAAGTCATTTTGCGGCCTGCCGAAGGCAAGGCAGGGAAACATTAGTCACTTAGCAATTAGTTGTAAAATGTTGAAAATTCCATATTTTATTCATTTTGATGCCGTTAATATTTCAGGAGCGGAATGATACATTGCACAGTGATGGGAGTGAAGTGACTTGTGTTTTTTTTATTTTTTAGAGAGATTTATAATTTTTAATTACCCTGTAATGTAATCCAAAATGCTTTATACAGCTCTGGGACTTCTGACTCATCCTGACATCTCTATCATACATTAATTATTCTTGAACTTTTATACCAATATTTTATTCTTTTTAGATAGTCTCCCGTTTTCTCAGTATATTTCCTTAAAGGAAACCTGTACAAAGGGAAATATAGAGGCTGCTAAAAATGCTTGGTCCCTGGCTGTAATGCATTCTAATGGTGTCAGTAGGGAGTCACTAACCCAGAACGCATGTAAAGCTGGCTATAGATGGCTCTTCTTGGACTGTCTGAATACACCGATCAGTGGCGACCGATTGGCTGCAACATACATACCCGTTCAACAGGAGTTCATCCAAAGCTTGATTTCTGTTGAACAGGGGTGGCCACACATGGATCGAAAACCGGTTGAATTTTGATCCATCTATGGATAGCTTCAGGCTACATTTGTATGGGCATCTAGCCTCGGTGCCAATGACATTTTGCAAATGTTTTTTTGCACCTGTAAAGGGCTAGCTGCAGCGTCCGAGCCATGCAAACTTTAACGACGGCAGCTAGCAATAATCGCCAGTAAAGTCAGGCTGGCTGGTTGTACTCAAGATGATTGAGCGATCATCTTGGGTATATTCAGCTTGCCCATACATGTTTAAAAATAAAAATAAAAAATAAAAAAAACACGGACAGGCGTTTTTAAGCTGTAAAAAAGGCTAAAAAAAGTGGCTGTAAAAACGTCCATGGAAATTAAGCCTAAATCAGAAATAAAGTTCAAGTCTGTGCGGTTTTGGAAGTGCAGCGATCCATGTGGGTTTTCCTCAGCACATTACAAATGCAGTGTGTTTGCGTTCCGCTGTGGCATCAATACAAAGTTAATAACACCCCAAACGCAGTGCAGTTTACCCTTGCCAGATTGCATTGTACAAAGCAATTATGCAATACGGTTGCGGTGCAGCTTCAAAAAAATATGCCTCTACTTTTTGAGTGCGATGCATTGTGATTTGATCTCATTCAAAATGAATAGGCTCAAATCGCACTGCAGTGAATTGCATTCTGTGTGATTCACATGTGGATTATAGTGTGACCCAGGGCTAAATCTACAGGTAGGGACACCTGATCTGGTGACCACAAGGAATTTCCCCTCGCTTTGGAAAGCTTTCGTCTCACTTCCTGTTGGACCCTCAGGACAGGAAATAAACGGAAATCTCCTAAATGGGACACAGGCAGCATAACAAAACCTACTCCATCCAAAATTACATAAAAAGTGTGTTTTTGTTAAATTTTATTTGATGTGACAATACTCGATTATCTTGACAATGTTGAATATTTGCAATAAGTTGTCTGCTCTCCTAATTGGTTAAAAACTGAGACTTTAAAATATTTACCATATCAACATTTTGGTTGTAAACTTGAATTGAAAAAAATAAAAATCCTGATAAAATTCTTGAAATGAAAAAGTGTGTTTTTGATATACAGTAAAATCTTGATTTGAGAACGTTTTTGCAAAACGAGCAATTTTTATTTATAAATTTTGACTTGATATACAAGCAATGTCTTGATATAAGAGTAGCGTCATGTCACAACTGAGTATAGAAGAGAGGTTCCTCTAAGTGTAGCAATATGGTAACATTTCATGAAGGTTCAACATTTAGAAACTTACATGGTTGATGATTAAATGTGGCACATATTAGTATGCAGCATCCGGGGTAAAGCTGTCCACATAGACCGTCCTCCACACGACCATTGATGTCGTCCCTTCCACAAGCGGTTCAAGCCTCGCTTTCAGATCGCTCTACTGCAGGGTAGTCTTCCTGGTCACGATTGCAGACTGACAGCGGTGAGAGCCAGCAGTGCGGGGGATAGTCTATGTGGACAGCTTTACCCCGGATGCCTGTATACTTAGATGTGCTAAATGTTGTGCCTTCATTAAATGTAACCATATTGCTACACATAGAGGCTCCTCTCTTCTCTTTTATACTCTGTAGCCCCTGCTGGATTTTGCTTCTAATCCCCTTGTGGAGGCTTCTATTTGTGGATGGACATTTTATGGTTACACAACTTATCACAGTGCTATAATCTTTTTATATGGACTATAAACTGAAGGACTTATGAATAAATGGTTGTGGAACGAATCATTTGAGTTACCATTATTTCTTATGGGAAAATTTGCTTTGATATACAATTGCTTTGGACTACATGCATGCTCACAATCCAAGGTTTTATTGTATTTATAATTGCCAACCAATTATAAATCTTTGTGGCGTATCCTTTTAAATAATAAAATAAGCAAAAGTGATGATTCAGGCCCAAGACAAGATTTAGGAAGGCTGTAAATCTTTCCCAGATGCTTAGAAAAAGGCTGCAGGTAGCCAAAGACGCCCCATGAAAATTTAAAGGTCAGTTTCGAGTAGACTTGCCCTTTAAATATTGTAGTTTGTGGACACTTGCAGGGACAATCACAGCTCACTAAAATCCAAAGTGTCGCATTTCGTTACTTGAAAATTGGATTCACTTGGTGAAACCTTTGGCATGTTGGCGCAGAAGGAGATGCTAATTGACTCTGCACTGTTTTTTCGAGCTGACACCGTGATATAGAGTTTTCATCACTCCTTATAATTGTTAAAACATGTTTCTGCTCTGTGACTGATGTCACTTTGTAGAGACGGGTGATTCAGGGTGATTCTGAGAACTCGCCAGTCTCGGGTATGCCGGAAAGCTTAACATCTGTCATCCACTGGAGTTCAAGTATTTAAAGGGACGGAACCCCCATTCCTTTTCTGTATGTGCATTAAATGTCATGGGAAATACATTTTCTCTACATTATATTTGATATCTTTGAAAACCTCATTTGTTAAGTTCTCTTGCTCGCTAGTTTTCTGTTCAACTTTAGGAAACCTGAAATTTCTCCCTTGCGGTGGGGCTGTACACATTCACTGCATTGTACTTTACAATGCACTTTACCCAGCAGACGACATCGATCAGCCAGCCTGTTGATCAAAAAAAACACACTGATCCACTTTAAGGGCCAGTTCACACCACAGAAACAGAGTCCCGATGCGTTCCAGTTGCGTTTCTGCATGTGCATGTTTTTTCTGCATGTTTTTTTTTTTAAAGTGTATTTTTGTGCTTGTACTCGAGAGAGGAGCCGGACTGCAGGAGTTGGGAGTAGGCAGACCTCCCCCAGAGGCAATCTGCCATCTTTCTCCATGCCCCCGGGTGGCAATGGCGGGTGTGAGGGGGTCCTCCCACACAGCCCGCCCTACCTGATCCGCTTTGAAGCCCAACGGGGCAGAGGGACTCCCCTATGAGGGAGTGAGAGGATCTAGCCCGCTCAGCCAGCCCCGTTAGTCCTTCGCCTCTCTTTTTTAGAGACCGCGTGGCCAAAGTGCGTGCATGTTAACCCAATTTCGAGTGCGTGGTGGTTTTTTGTGGAAGGGGGGTGGGCGTACTAATCGTAGGCTTACCTCGCATAGCACACCCACCGGGAGCCGGGCTGAGACCACCAAACTCAATTCACATGCAGCCGAGACCGGGATCCGAACCCTTAGCTGCAGAGGTGAACGGCTTGAACAGCGCAGTGCCAATCGCGTTGAGCCACCACAGCTCCTTGTATGTGCGTTTTTGACGCGTTTCCAATCCGTTTTTTGATACGTTTCTGGTGCGTTCCACTGTACTTTTCCCCTCCTTCTTTTCTTCATCGTAAATAGGGACGTGTATGTTCTTGTGTGGTTTTTAGGTGTTTTGGTGCGTTCTGGTGCATTTTTTATGCCTTTTACAGCGTTCCAGTCCAGAGCAGGAAAAATGCAGCATTTTCTTTTTTTTTCTGGAACTGGAATACTCTGGAACTGACTGCCCTGGTGTGAACTATGCCATTAGAAACCACATAACGTACTTTCCATGCATTTTTCATGCAGAAAAAAAAACGCACTGCATGTGGTGTGAATTGGCCCTAAATAAGGACGTGTGTTGCGGTGCATTTTTTTCAGCGTTCCAGTACAGTCCAGTGCAGGAAAAAATGCAGCATATTCTACTTTTTTTTCTGGAACTGAAGCGCACTGGAACTGCAAGCACTAGTGTTTCATTAAAAAACATATTTTCCATGCATTTTTGATGCACTGGACTGCATGTGGTGTGAACTGGCCCTAAAAGCACTGGAATACACCTGTCCTTATTTAGGGCCACTTCACACCATGTAAATACAGTCCGGATGCTTTTCAGATGCTTTACTGCGTTCATGCTTTTTGACATATTTTTGATGCATTCCAGTGTGGTTTTGATGCATTTTTGGTGCATTTTTGATGCACTTCAGTGCACTTTTCCCTCTTTTTTTTCGTAACCTTGAACAATGGCATGTTTGTTCCAGTGCATTTTTGGTTTGTTTAGGTATGTTTCAGTGTGTTTTTGATGCGCTTGACAGCGTTGCAGTGCAGGAAAAATGCAGCATGTTCTACTTTTTTTCCCTGAAACTACAAGCACTGGTGTGAACTATGCCATTGAAGACCATATAACCTACTTTCCATGCATTTTTGATTCAGAAACAAAATGCACTGGACTGCATGTGGTGTGAACTGGCCCTTAAGCTTAAGAAAAGAGAGGGGGGCCACTGGACAGCATCAAAAACGCACTGGAACGCATCAAAAGGCTCATTCAGAAAAGCATCCAGAACGCATCCAGACTGCGTTTCTATGGTGTGAACTGGCCCGTAATGTGTGGATGAGGGAATCCTGCTGTACTATTGTATTCTGACAACGGGGACTCTTGGGATTGGCTGCAGCACTGATCAAAGCAAAATGTTTCCAGTAAGCCCATTGGAGAACAGTTGCCCCTTAGATGGATTGCTCTAAAACAGGAATGACCAAAGATGGATCAGCAGGGACTGGCCAAATTTCAATCTATTTATGACCATTTTAACAGGGAACTGCTGTGAGGTTTTAGCAAACAAAGGTCATTTTGATGCGACTTTCAGTTTTTTTTGAGATTTGTACATTATCTCATTAGTGGCTTTAAATTAGGCAGTGCCTTACCATCCTTGTATTGCTGAGATTAGCTGAAATTAAAGCCTAAAACACACAAACTATCAATTGTTTTTTATGTGTTTAAGCATGTTCATAGACCTTCAATGAACCTTTTGATTCCCATCATGCGTGTTGCTTTTGAGTCCCAGTTCACACTGGTGCGATGCGGGAAGCCCTGCGATTCCTGTACGGGTTCCTGCAATGCACCTGAAGCACACACTGGTTCACACTGACATCTGCAAACTGCTGGGGTGTCAATGCGAACTATGGATCGCATGGGTGAGAACGCCCATGAGATCTGATTCCAGTGCGGACCAAAAAAAGGGTCCTGCACCTTTTAGGTGCGAATGTGATGCGATTTTTTTATTTTATTTTTTTACTTTGGTTTTTGGAGCGGCACCATTCATTCAAATGCACAAAAAGAAGCTCATGTAACAAATCTTGGCACAGAGCCAGGAACTTTTTTGCCACAATTGTACCGTGATTTGTAGTTCGACAATCGCAGCAAAATTGCGCAGCCTTTGGGGTGCCATTAAGAAGAAATGGCATTGCAAATGAGTTCCTCGTTTTGTTGTGATTATGTAATTGGGGGCAGAATCTTGGTGATTTCACCCATGATCCAGAAGGCCTAGGTGTCAATGGAGCATTAAGCACCTCATAGTGCAGACCAGTTGGATAGAATACATTGATTTTGTTCCACATTTTAATGTCTCCAGGTTTATTAGTCCCTTTGTGTCTTATGATAAGGTGGGAAGGGGGACGTGTCCATTTAAAAAAAAAAAAAAGCCAAAATGAAATGAATATAAAGTGAGCGTGCTGCTGGAGCCAAGAATAAAAAGTGTTTATGGCAGTATAGTTTTCAGCCATACAAAACATCTAAATGATCCAATAGATCATGATAGACATGCCGACGTTCTGCCTATGAGTAAGGAGTCTGGGCTGCTGCTGCACTTCCATTGTGACCCCGGTGAGCACATTTTTAAGTGACTGCATACATAGCGGTCATCATTCCAGTAAAAACAAACCTCCTTACTGGCGGCTTCGTGCAGAATTGATATTCCCAGATGACACAAGCTCCAAGTAACTCAGACTATTTCTTTTTCATTTTTTATCATATTACACTAGAAGTAATTTGGCATAACTTGAACAAAAGGCTAGTGTGAGTGAATGCTGTCCCCCGACCCCAAAATAACAGTGATGTTAAAGCATCAAAGGCAAACAAAGGGCCACATCTGGCCCACATGCCGGAGTTTGGAGACCCCTTGTCTTGACTTTAAATGCTGTCTGTGTCACTATTTCAGCAGAATTAAACCTCTGCCATTTTATAAAGTTGGGGCCCCAGGAACGTTTAGCCATAATGTGCTAGTATGCACAACATGTTGGCACATTAGAGGAGACTTGCCTGACAAGCAATCCCCTCCCAAGCTGCACTGCACTGGGCTATTAACACTGTAGTGTACGTCGTAGAAGCAGGAGTGAGACCACGGCCTGAAGAAGCTTACAGAGGAGCCTGCTCGAAACTTGTCACCTAGAAGGAAAGAGCCTGCTGAAGTGGGAGGTCAGGTAAAGTTATGTAGCCTCTTCTGCAACCCTGTACACTTCACAAGCATTAAACCTTTGCAGTGTGGGTGGGCTCCACTGCCAAGGTAGTTTTTGTTGTGCCTGGCATTGGGATTTAAAGGAGTTGTAAAGGTACAATGTTTTTCCCCCAAATAGCTTCCTTCACCTTAGAGCAGTCCTCCTTCACTTTCCTCATTCTTTCGATTTTGCTTTTAAATGTCCTTATTTCTTCTGAGAAATCCTCACTTCCTGTTCTTCTGTCTGTAACTACACACAGTAAGGCAAGGCTTTCTCTCTGGTGTGGAGTGTCATGCTCGCCCCCTCCCTTGGACTACAGGAAAGTCAGGATACCCACTAACACACAGCTCCTTTCTCTATCTGTAACGTAGAGAGCGTCCTGACTTCTGTAGTCCAAGGGAGGGGGCGAGCAGGACACTCCACACCAGGGAGAAAACCTTGCATTACTCCTGTGTGGAGACAGAAGAACAGGAAGTGAGGATTTCTCAGAAGAAATGAGGACATTTAAAAGCAAAATCGAAGGATGAGGTAAGTGAAGGAGGACTGCACTAAGGTAAAGGAAGCTATTTGGGAAAAAAAATTGTACGTTTACAACCCCTTTAAATGGATTCTCCTTCACTTTCTAATCTGTTCAGTGTTATCTTAACAGGAAGTGACGGGAAAGCTCCCCACTGCATACAGAGCTAAGCAATCATTCACTGACAGAAGTTCTAATCTATAAAGCCTGGTACACATGGGCCGAATATCAGCTGGTATCTCCTGGTTCAAAAGAAACTGGCCAACATTTGGCCCGTGTGTACATCAGCCTGTCCAACAGAAGCAAGCTCAATGAATATGCTGTAATGGCAGTCAAAGGCTGTGAGTGCTGACCGGTGTGTTCTGGCGGTTCCCCCTACCCCGCCAGAACACAATATCCCAGCAGGGAGTTCGCTGTACTAACATCACACAGTTAGTACAACAAGCTCCTCAGTTGTTGTTGTTTTTTTTTTTTTTTTATTCAGCGCTGCTGGGTTGAACAAAATAGTAATACATTTTCCGGATTTAGTGGGAATGATGTGAATGCTCTCTTCGTCTGCATCCCTTAGTAATATTTTAGTTGCTTTTATCCATTAACCTACATAGCAGTTTTTCTTCTCTGATATTGGTGCTGCATTCCTTCTGTACCGCTTGATTAGCTGGCCAACACTGTGACATATATAGGCCAGAGACTGATTTTCATATTGTCCACAAGCCAAGTTGCAGCCACAATACCCCGGCTTTATTGTGACGGCCTTGTGTTCCCATGCTATACAGTGTTTACTATTGTACGGCTCGCTTTTCAGCAAGTTCCTTCCTGCCCGATTTTGGTCCTACTTTCCCACAGCTAATCATTGTGCGGAGATCTTTACAAGAGCCAGGTTTATACATGGAGCGCCACCGAAGCTAGTTCTCTTGATATAAATTGCTGTTTATATGCACAGTTTTGTATCAGTCTGGCTGGACCGACACATTGTGTCCTGTTTCTCACAATTGACTGCTCATTGCCTATCCAGAGATTATTCAGTAAGAGAAGTGTGCCTATTGTCTCAACCTCTGTGATTGTTTTTAGCCCTACATAAAGTTTAAAGGGTCAGTCCACCTGCAGGGAGGGTAAAGTTCAGCTTTAAATCGTCCTTTTTTTAAAAATTTTTTAGAAGTTTATTCAATAGATCAAAAAAGGAGGAAAGAGGGACAGAAGAATTTCATTCCAAAAAGTAAGACAATCCATCCATGGACAGTTGGGAGCTACAAACACACCTCTCTCTATAATTGGCTACTGCAATGCAACTCTGCACCACTCTACATACCAAACATGAAAGCCTGCTACACCCACTCCTTTTCCTCTATGCAGAGAAGAGCGTTTATATGAAAACATGAGTGAGGGACCTGCAGAATGCAGAGGCTCCGATTACCAATAAAACATTAAACACTTGACCAATCCCCCCTTCCAAAATGAGCAGACCGCACATTTTATTTGGAGTCGAATGGCCATACCAGCCTTTTATTACAAACCATTAAATACAACATTCACAAGAAAACAAGTTTATTGCATATAATACAGTCAATGCATAACAAATAAACCAATCTCAGCTTATGCCGGTCTAAGGTCTTTGAAGCCCTATATACTCACGATTAACAGGTTGTATCCGCTACTTAAAGGCCCCCAGCCACCACTACTCCGGCTCAAGGAACAATTAACCACTTGCGTACTACAAGATCCAACCAAATTAATTCCCCGATGTTACCACTGTATTGTTAGGAAGAGACACCCATACCTCAGATGGGCCCAACCCACAATTTTCCACAATTATTTACCCAGCACCGCCTTCAAAGATCCAATAGACCCCCTGCCTGCTGCTATAAAAAGAAAATAAGGACTATGGTCTTTGAAAGATTGTATACTCATGATTAACCCGGATGTATCTGCTACTCAATCAAGGGCCCCCCAACCGCAACTACACCGGCTCAGGGACAATTAGCCACTTATGTACTACCAGATACAACCTAATTAATAAACCAATGTTTCCACTGTATTGTTGGGAAGGGACACCCATACCTCAAATGGGCCCAACCCACAATTAGGAAAGGAAACCCATACCTCAGATGGGCCCAACCCACAATTTTACACAATTATTTACCCATCACCGCCTTCAAAGTCCCAACAGACCCCCTGCCTGCTGCTATGACAAGAAAATAAAAGGACCAAAAAATTGAATGGCAATCTAACAACATAAAACGCAAATACCCACTACAAATACCCTAGTACCTTGAGAAAGTAGGAGGTTTCCCCAAACCAAAACAAACAATGGATGGAGGTGGGAAAAATCTGAAGCTGTGATGAGCTCTGACTGAGCTGTGACATGACCCCCCTCCCCCCCCACCCGTTTACCCACTACAGAACACACACTCTGCCTTGAACCCTTCAATTTGCTAAGCAGACTGCATCATTCTAAATCGCCCACACTAATACTCCTCCTCTTCTGTAGGCCCCAGTCATGCTGGCCCTCCTACTAGTTTTATTCAGCTCCAGGCTATCTAGTTTACATTTTCTACATGTCAGGCTTTACAAAATACAAATTAATCCAATGGCATCCAACTTTCCAATTGTGCTTCGCATTGTCCCCTGACACCCAGTTCTTACCAGAAGCAGGACAAACCAGACACAAATGTGCTTGGTCAATTAATTGCTGCAGAAAGTAGTGATATAATAAGTGGAAAGGTCAATTTCCTAATCCGATTTCATTAAACCAAAATCTGAATGGGATAGGTTACTGCCCTTTTATGTGTACTTACAAACAGGGCTTTTTTCAGGGGGAACGTGATTGCAGTCCCGGCACCTCCTGCACTGAATGTATGTAATAGCAAATGGGTGCTGGGGTGTGCTGGAGGGTCTATTGTCACTGGTGGGGATCTTTTTTTGCGTGAGGATCTATTGTTGCTGGTATAGGAACTATTTTTGCTGGGAGCGACATGCTTGGGGGTGGGTGGGAAGTAGAACCAAGGGACATGCTTGGGGGTGGGTAGAGGGTGGAACCAAGGGACATGCTTGGGGGTGGGTAGGGAGTTAAACCAAGGGACATGCTTGGGGGTGGGTAGGGGGGAGGAACCAAGGGACATGCTTGGGGATGGGTAGGGGGTGGAACCAAGGGGCCTGCTTGGGGGTGGGTAGGCGGTGGAGATGAAGAGTGACCAGGAAGGGAGAAGGGCAGAGTTCCTGCACCTACTTTCAGAGAAAAAAAGCCCTGCTTACACGACTTGTCTATACTTTCTATACAACCTCCGAGCTGAGAGGAACTTTCTCTGTAGGTACCGCTGCTGCTTATAGTCAAGCGAAAAGAAACTGTAAGTGCTCATAAATTATGTAATAGATTATTTTTATTGGTGGCATCACAGTACACTCCCCGACAGTGCGTGCCTTCATCTGTGTTTTTTTTTTACTCCATCTCCTTTCATGTTCTGTCTGTCTACTGGCCATCTCTTTCCACGACTTCATGGATTCCCCACATGCTTTGCAGCTTCTGCTCTGATGTATACCTTCCATTTTTAAGGACTATATATCCCATGGTACCTTGTTGCCTGGTGTGTGCCTTAAATGTGACAATTCAGAAACTCATTCATAAAACTCATAAAGTTACCAAAAGGTCTACCAAGAGGATCTTCACTCTGTAAACAAAAATGTAAATGTCAGCAGCTACAAATACTGTAGCTGCTGACTTTTAAAAACCGGCACTGTCCTGTCCCAGCAGGACACCCAGGGCCAGTCTTTGGGTCCAGGGGTCTACATCTTAAAAAATAAGTATGAGATTTTTTTTAGCTAGGTGCATGCAGCATTTGTATTCTGCATCTGTTCCCCGCTGGCTCTAATGCCTGGTACACACTACAGTTTTGCAGTGTTGCACATAAAAACACTGACCGCTCCGGTCGTTTCCCAGCATGCACGTCCAACAGAAGCCGGCCAGACCGACATACACACAGGCAGAATGTCGGCTGATATTTTTTGTACTGGCAAATGTCTCCAGACCTTCAGCCCGGGGCTTAAGACTGAGAACTGAGCTATCGATCATCACTGATCGCTCAGTTCTCAGAGCTCCCTAAGCACAGAGCTAATGGATGTCAGTCTCTGACTCTCTACTCTGCTCTTGGGGGGGGGGGGTTCATCTGAATGTGGTTCTCTCTTCATAGACATGTAAACAAGCTTTTAATCTCGATTGCATGCAGGCTACCTGTTTTTTTGTGGCCACCAACCAGATTATTCTCTTCATTCTTCATTGCAGAATGATGCAGATTATTACATATATATATAACAGCCAGCGCAGACTGCTGCTTTTACAGATAGTGCAGTAAAATAGGTTTATCTTTACAGAGGTCAATTGTCCCTGATCCTTGTCCAATTTACAAATTCAGATCATCTGAATGCAATTGCCAGAGATGTTATCTCCAGACTTTATCGCAGTAAAAATTCCAGTGTGCTCAGTGGAAAAGACCTGGTGATAAAAACTTGGGAAAACTGGTCCTGGTGGAACTCTATCCAGCTCGTGAAATCTTATGTTCAAAGGAGCCTATCGCATCATGACAACATGAATTATGCTCTTGAGTTTGGTTCACACGCTTTTGGTTTTCTTGTGTCCCAGGTATCCAGTAGTTAAAACTCCAAAGAGATATCAAAACAGAGACTAGTACAGTTGTCCATTGACTCAAAAATTACTGATTCTGTTTTTTCTTGTTTCTCTATACTAAAACTTTTCAAGTAAAAGACAGTATAATGTTTGCATAGCCAGGTATGTGGCTATATCTTATAGACAAAGGTATTGACATTAAAGTAGTTGTAAAGGCTTGACATTGTTTTACCTTGGTGTGTTCCCTGCATTAAGATAAAGATTTCTAAATATCCCTCCCAAATACTTACCTGATCTCCCCTTGATCCAGCGCTATGCCATCTGTCCTCTCTCCCTGCATTCACAGGACAGAGAGGCAGCAGCGCGAGTCATTGCCTCCTGCTGCTGTCAATCAAACCCAGAGAGTAGGGGGCGGGGTCCAGCCACACTGTGTGTCTATGGATGCACTCAGCCCAGCTCGGGAGCAAGCCCACATGTGTGCCCCCATAGGAAGTGGCTTCCTATAGTGGCTTATGGAGAAGAGGAGGAATCAAGAGCGCCGATGGGGGAACCCAAAAAAGGAGGTTTAGGGCCATTTTGTGCAATACCATTGCAAAGAGTAGGCAAGTATAAAAACTTGTGTTATTTAAAAATAAAAATATTTTAGCCTATGCCCCAGCCATGCATGTCAACTGTAGGTATGTGGTTTGTTCCATGTGCCCACCAAGACTCATGAACTCCAACTAGAGTGTTCAGGTTGTGCATTTTTCTGTTTAGAACTACAATCTAAGGCCCCATACACACAAGCAGACAGATTTGTTCAAATCGGTCGGGCCGACCGATTTGAACAAATCTGTCTGCTGGGGACATATTGGTTTGATCGTGTACACACGATCAAACCAAAATCCCCCCTGCCAGACGGTGCGGTGACGTGGCGGTGACGTTGACGCCGCCACGTCACCGCACCAGGAAGTAAAACACTTCCGCGCATGGGTCGAAACCATTCGGCGCGTGTGCGAGAAGACATGTCTGCTGGTTAGCGTACTAACCAGCAGACATGTCGGGCGGACGGGTTCCCAGCCGACAGATTGGTAAGCATGATTTCCAATCTGTCGGGTCGCCAAATCCGCCTGTTTGCCCGTACACACGATCGAATCTTTCTGCTGAAACGGTCTAGCAGACCGTTTCCAGCAGACAGATTTGATCGTGTGTACAAGGCCTAACAGTTAGGCACTCTAAAGCCGGATACACATGGGCCGAATGCCAGGAGACATTTACTAGTTTGGCTGGCTTCTGTCAGACCAGCATGCTGGAAAACCAGCAGCCGTCTGACTCCCGATCAGCACTCTCAGCCAATGGCAGAGAACACTGATCGGCGTGTTCTGGCGGGGGCCTTTTCCCCTGTCAGAACACAACAGCTCAGTGAGGGAGATTGCTGTACTTCAACTCATTGGGTTGAATGGAAAAAAAACTATAGTGTGTGTACACACAGGCGGAACAAGAGGGACACAGAGCCAAATGCATGCCTCTCCCCCTTCAAGCAGTGATTGGCAGCCCTCCCAAGTTAGCCTAGATTTAATTCTGTCTCTCTTTGCAATAGCTGTGTGTAAGGTTGTTGTTCCAGATGGAGATGCACATGAAATTTGTACCCACATACTTTAAGTCAGCGAGAGTGGCCGGGGCACAGTTTGCAGAGCAAGAATAAAGGATAATAAAAAAATAAAAAAATAGCAAGAGCATGCAATACATACTATAAACATATAATTTAAAAAAAAAGTACTGTAATGCCATTTTAACTCTGGTGCCTACACTTAGGACCTCCAACTCTTCAAGTCTTCTACTTGCCTTTCCCTGCTCAGTTATACTTGCCATGCAGCCAGCTGGCATCATTTAGAGACCTTGATATAATTAAGAGTCCTGCACAATAGCATAATCTGGAGACTAGTACAATGACCCTGTGAACTATGCATTGCCTTAATGCACTTTGTTTGCTACGCTCTGTCTACTCTGTCCCCTGTGGGTGTCTGACTTGACCATGTCAAAAGGTGGCATCCGCACTCTGGGATATGGGTCGGTTGTAATGGAATGTGTGCTTGGTCTAATCAAAATTCTACTTTTTTTCCATTAATGAGGTATTGGAAAATCTTGCCCTAAAGGAAGTCCTCTGCAGGGCTGAAGGGTGAAGTTCATTATATCCCTCGGTGCTTAACCTAAGTTTCCTATCCAGCCTCTGTTTAATTTGTGTTTTGGCAGTCGCAGTATCTGTTTAGGCCACACTTCTCTTTCCTGGATCTGTTGTTAACTCCGGAAAAACAATAGGCCACCAGTCACACCCAGACTGTGGCTTGTTTTGAAATAGAATAACCCTTTGGGCACTGCAGCAAACCCTTGTCTGAGGTTGTGTTGCTGTGAACACACGTGTAAATATATCTGGATCATATTAAGCAAGGTTATCTTTTTAGGAGAAGCTACTTGTTACATAGAGATATGGGCATACCCAGCAATTTTGCTATGTGACGTGATTGTGCTGATTAATTTTTTTTTTTTATTTAATGAAACCATTGGTATTAACAGAGTGGGGGTATCCATGGAGATTAGGTGGTCATTGTCCAATTTGCCAATATATGGTTGGTGAGGGTGATCATTATGTGTC
Source organism: Rana kukunoris (assembly GCA_029574335.1). NCBI lineage: Eukaryota > Metazoa > Chordata > Amphibia > Anura > Ranidae > Rana > Rana kukunoris. Next base: position 101,441,529 of record CM056059.1, read on the forward strand.
CCTGGTCATGTCCGTGACTGCTTTCATTTCTTGTCAGCCGCCTCCAATTGACCATTCCTTCCTGATCATAATTAATTTTCTGAGGCAAGGCAAGCTTTAGGGGTAATGTATATGGCTGCTAGTCTAGCCCCCCACCCCCCCAACACCAGCTACCTATCCAGTATATCTGCCCACCTATACAGTATATTTAGCTGGCTAGTCTATTCAACTGCCTACTCAACAAATCTATGCTGAAGCCTACATATCTACCAATCCAGTATATATGTCCACCTATATATCTAGTTGCCTAACCTATCTGGCTAAATACTCATCTAATCTAGCCCGAAGTCTATACATTTATCTAGCCAGTATTTCTGCCCACCTATATATCAAATTGTACAATCTCTGTGACTGACTACCCATCAAATCTATCCCAACGTCTACATATCTACCTGTTCATTATATATACCCAACCCATAGATCTAATTGGCCAGGCCAGAGGTCTCCAAACGGCAGCCCACTTGCTGGATTTGGCCCGTTGCTTGCCTTTAACCAGCCCTTGGGGCCCTATTTCTTACGCTGATACGAGGCACTGTTTCTCCCACCGACACCATTGATGTAGCACTATTCCTACTTTTTTAACTCCCACTGACCAGCAAACCTTTGGCACTGTTTACTCCCAACAATGTCCGGGCATATTCCCCCTGATGTTTAAAGGGCAGTAAACCAGCTCTTTGTTTTGAAAATTTGAAGTCCCCTGGTCTAGTCTATCTGGAGGCCTATTCATTGAATCTATCACCTAATCTACGCATCTGTCTGTAATATATCTGCACTTTTTCATATTATCTGAATATCTACCTGCCTGTCTACATATCTACCTGTTTAATCTGTCTTTCCTTGCAGTTTACCTACATATGCATTCAATCTGACTACTAATCTGCCTACTAATCACTTTTCTGTCTACCTGCTTACTTATCTACCCATCTAATCTATCTTCCCTGATACATTAACTTGTCTAATCTATCCACCAATCTTCATAGCCACCTGCCTATGTATCTTCCTATCTAATATATCTGCTTATCTACATATTTACTTATCTAATCTACCCATATATCTACCTATCTAATCTAAGTACCTGCTCCACGCCAGTACTCAAACTAAGGGGATAATCTCCCAATGCTACCACATGCTATTACAGGAATATCTAAAAGCATATCCCACTACAGTAACATCCCAATGGGAAAAAGACTTAGGACCCCTAAAGGGGGAAGAGTGGGAGGAAGCAGTTCAGTCTATTCCTAATTGCTCTTTAGATGTATCTAAAAAAGTGTCTCCGCTATATAATGTACTTAGAGTACACTATACCACAGTAAAGCTTCATAGGATGGGTAAACTGGCAGACCCCTTGTGTGGTAGGTGCAGACGGGACCCAGGATATTTCATACATCTCCTCTGCTCTATCATTATTGGAGTGATGTTATCTCACCACTTAATCGGTGTTTCAGACAACCGTACCTCTGGACCTGATCTGTTGCGTGTTGGGTATCTTGGAGGAGGCGATTCCGGAGAGGATGATTAGGATTGCCTTCTCTCAGGCCTTGTTCCAGGCCAGAAAGGTTATCCTTATGGGATGGAAATCATCAAATCCACCTGCAGTTACCTCTTGGATAATGCATATGGGAAATACCCTTATTATGGAGCGGTATATCTATCGGCATAAGAGGGAACCCGTGCAAGTTTGAAAGGCTTTGGGCCCCTTGGCTTGATACACCAGGAATAAGTCCTAGGGAACTTGTCACGTCAAGAATTCTTCAATGTCCCACACAATGATTATGTTTAGTACATTTAATGCCGGTTGCACTAGTTGACTGCTAAGAAGCTTAGACAAGATGGCTATATGAGAGAAACAAACTGTACTTTGGTAGGCAAATGTTTGGTGCGGTATTGACAAATGCATGTTGGACTTTGAAATGTATGTATACTGGAACTTGTTTTCTTTTCAATGCAACTATTTTATGTCTACAGCTACTTGTGTAACTTATCTGGCCATCTATTTATCTGCTTACTTATCTCCGATCCAATCAGACTGTGAACATACCTATCTTTTATGTCTGCTTGCCTGCATATCTACCTTTTTGATCTATCTGTTCACCTGCATATCTATCTCTATATTCATATATGATAGCGTTTGTTCTTATTTAACAGTGATTTGCGTTTTCAACTAGAGCAGAATCATGATGACAAACACACAAAGGGGGAGAATTACTAAACCTGGTGCACTCAGAATATGGAGCAGCTGTGCATGGTAGCCAACCAGCTTCTAACGTCAGCTTTTTTAATTAAACATTGACAATAAGCCCTCGTTCACACCGGGCCGATTTGACATGTCAAATCGAAGGCCTAATGCCGGGAAAGGCACTGTCCAAATCCGCAAAGTCAGCGTTGCACCGATTCCCAAAAGTAGACTTCGGGGGCGATTTGAGTAGACATCTGTGCATGAATCCGCACTGATGTCTCTGAAATCGCCCCCAAAGTCAGACTGAAATGCGGGTTTAAAATCGTGTGAGTACAGCTGAACTTGAACAATTTCAAACCTGCATTCAATGTGCACCTGGGCTAAAACCTGGAAGCTATGCAGAAATGTACCAGATTTTGCACTCTCTAGTTTTAGTAAATAACCCCCTTGTGTCACTCTTCTCACTAACGTTCTGCCTTTTACGTCAACAGACATCTGTCTGCACTTGAGCTCTGACCCCCTTTAGCCGAGACCCTGTGCTTTTCAAGACTGTGCAAATATATTCTCTCCAAGAAACCAGACACCCTCAGGGAATAGGAGGGTGTGAAAAAGGGAAGCAGGCATTAGTTGGACTGTAAATACCTTGAGCCCGGGGGGGGGGGGGGGGGGGGGGGGGTGATAGTGTTCGAGGGAATTGACCCCCCCCCCCCAACCAACTTTCTAGACTCCCTTTCCTGGTAATTAGGCTTTAGGTGCTAAAATGACACCTTCCCAGAGAAAGCATTTTTGGTAGAAATGCTGAGAAACAGATGTTACAGTCATGACTCCTCTGGAGGTGAAAGACAGGCCTTAAAATGCATTTGCCAGAACAGAAGCTGTGTCTTACTAATTGGGATGTAGAATATTGTTTGGGGAGATGGGCTACCTGGTGTGCAAAACTGCCTGCTATGTGGGATTTTATTGCACAATGGATTGCGCTGTACCCGCCAATAGACCAAGATTGCTTTATGCCTCTCAAACGACCGTTTGTTTGGAAAACTGTGGATCCCTTTAGCATCTTAAAAAGGTTATAAAGAGCATTACGACATAGGTTCAAATCAGGCAGAATGTTTAGTGCTTTGTGGCATCATAAACTCGGCAATAGATAAGAGATAATTAGTATATATCCCCTAATGATTGTCATCACCATTGCAATCATTAGAATCATTTACAGGCTGGTTACTGTGGATTTGTGCAGTAAGGAACAGAAAAGTTTTATTCAATTAAATAAAGGTTTTTTTCCCCCCACATATTTATCCTTAAAGTTTGGGGGGGGGGGAAACAAAAGGGGTGTGAGACCATAGACACAATGCTATGACAGATATTGTATGTCACACTCCCCTTAACCCTTCCTTTTTGCCAAAAGATGTTAAGTAAATGAGACAACAATTGCTTTCTATTTAATGATTTCAATGTCTTTAATCTTTGTAAAAAAACACAAAAGTGATTAATCTTTATAGGTATGAAATATCGTTAAAGCATCACTTGCAATAGTTGGGCAAGAATGGTCCCATGTAGACCTTTAGGGTGTGATCAGAGGGACAGTCATAACTCCAGGGACTGGAACAGCTCCACTGATTTTCCCATTTTTTTTGTATCTTGGTATGGATTTAGCAAAATGTATTCACTATTCAGAAAAGGGAACTATTATGCAAATGCAGAATTTAGGCCAAATCAGGAAAAGGATTGAAAACGTCTTGGTAGTCCAGTTGAAAGCCAGTAGATAACCCCCTGAAAGTTATTGCTGTAGAGACAAAAGTGAACTTTTGGGCACCAACAAGAACAGGGATGGACTGGCCATCGGGACTACCGGGAGTTTTCCGGAGGGCCGATGACTTAGTGGGCCGGTTTGAGTGGCAGCCTTTACTTTGAGCATCGCTGTACTGCCCAGGGATGGACTGACCTATCGGCTGGAAAAGTTGCAAAGAACTTTTGCTGTCGGAAATTCTGATCGTGTGTACGCTGCATTATTGTGGGTAAACGGATGAAAAGGCAAATGTTGACTGATGTGTGCATTTTGGTGCAGAAAAATATTCTGAGGGTCCTTAAGTGAAGACTATAATCACTTGTAGATGAGCAATTTAACTTAATGTATTATTTTAACTGATGGCTTCTGTTCTAAATGGACAGTTTCAGCAGAGGGCTTGAAACTCAACTCACAGCAGGAGGCTAAAGAAGGAGATAAGAGGGAAGGAAGTTGTAAGAGAATGGATGAAGCTGTGGCTGCTGACAGAGTGTGAAGTGTAAATAAAATGGATTTCTGTAGTTTCCTGTGTCTGCAACATTATGCATTCCACTGAGAAGATTCATCTTCACCACATCAGTCCCTGTTTCCACATTAAAAAGCTTCACAGGAATACAAACCCATCATGAGACTCTGGAAGGAAGAAATTTTATTGAACATGGCTAGCAGTAACTTGTCAAAAACTTGCTACTAAGTTTTTATTGGTGGTCGAATGTTAAAATCAACTGTCCACATTTTATGGCCCCACAACTGCTCAAGTGCTACTGGCATTCCATGGTTGTAAAACAAAAAGAAACCTTTTTGTTTCCAGGCCCTGAGGTCAACAGCCTGTTTGTGTAGGCAAAGTCATGGCCAACTTGCCCCGGAGGCTTGTCTGAGTTAAGCTTCTTATTAGCCTTAAAGTTAAGAACAAAGAGGGCTTCTGATTTCCATCAAAAAACAGCCAAAGCCTCAAAGCAACCTCTTTGTTCACAATGATTTTATAGTATATTTTGAACAAGCTTTCCATTAAATGTTACAGGCGATGTCAGATAGAGAACATTGCAAATCCAACAGTGTTCAAATTCAACAACTTATGCCCCGTACAAGATTGGAAATTCCGATAGCAAAAGCCTGATGTGAGCTTTTGAACGGAAACTCCGAGTGTGTATGTTCCATCTGACTTTTGCTGTCGGAATTTATGCAAGCAAAAGATTGAGAACTGGTTCTCAAATTTTCAGATGGAAAAAATTCCTTTTGGAAAATCCGATCGTCTGTAGTAATTCCGATGCGCAAAATTCCGACGCATGCTCTGAAATAATTTGACACATGCTCGGAAGCATTGAACTTAATTTTCTCGGCCTATCGTAGTGTTGTACGTCACCCTGTTCTTGACGGATGAAAGTTCAGAGGACTTTTGTGTGACCGTGTGTATGCAAGCCAAGCTTGAGCGGAATTCCGTCAGAAAAACCATCCAGGTTTTTTTTGGCGGAAAGTCCGATCATGTGTACGCGGCATTATAGCTTCCATCACCAAAGAGCATTCCAGATATACTTTGACCACTTTCTCTATGGCTTTAATTCAGTGCCTGTAACTCAGTGGGGTTTATTTACTGTGTGGGATTTTTTTTTAAAGAAAACAGGATTGTTTCCATAACCTGATTAATGTGAAAATAGCTTCATCTTATTTATTGCACCAGATTTTGCACTCCACAGGTTTTAGTAAATCAACCCCCCTGTGCCAAACCAGCATAATTGGCTGGTGATGAACAATCTTTTAGTGCATTGGCTACCTGGCTTTTGTCTAGTTGACTAGCCATACTTTATGCAGATTAGAAAGTTATTTTCGACATTAAAGGTTTATCCAAAACAGAGAGCCTTGCTGGTAATAGATGTTGACTGAACAGTCAGGTCAGGTATGGATACAGAAAAAAGTCAAACAGCTAAGGCCCCGTACACACGTACGAGAACCTCGTCGGGCTAAACCCATCGTTCCGCCCGACGAGGTTCTCGGCCGGCTGTCGAGTTCGTCGACCAGGCTGTCGAAAAAGACGTCGAGCCATTAGTATGGCCCGTCGAGGAAATAGAGAACCTGCTCTCTATTTTGGCTCGACGCCTTGCTCGGCAGTTTGCTCGGCGAAAACGTACACATGATCGAGCTTCTCGGCAGAATATGGATCCCAGCGAGCTCGGTCGTGTGTACGGGGCCTAAGACTTTTGTCGCCCAGCACACATGTTGGGTGACGCCTTCCAAATAGTTTTCTATGTAGCTATTCTGGCAACCGTGCTCACCTGCTGCATTTTTTGGTGTCCAGAAATGGTGGAATGGCATTATGTAAAAATGTAACTCTGAAGAAATGTGTAGTTTGAAAAAAAATAAAAAATAAAATCACAGGCTTCAATTCATGACTTTCAAAAAATTGCCAGTTGCCTGTCATTCTAACTCAATGGCTTAGATACATTCCAGGGCCAGGAACTCCTCACAAGAGGGGTAGGTCTTCAGATGGTTCCAGTGTATAAGGCCTTAAGCACACTGGCAGTTACAGCTGCTGTTTTTGGATTCAGGCGTTTTTTTTGTCGCCAGTAGACTACCCAGCATATTATCCTTTGTGTCCGTGAACATTTTTTTTTAGCGTTTTTGAAGGGGCGGTTTATGCCTGGAAAAAAAAACCCAGAACCAGTGGGTTTTTATAGAGTTTTTATATTTTAATCTTCTATCTTTCTTTTTCAAAGCTTAACTAAACAAACAGAAGATAGAACTGACTGGTCGCCATGCACAGCTGCTTCAATTTTGATAAATCCCCCATATTCTCATTCCCTTCGATCATTTTCATCCTCCAATCAGAAGCCAGATTTGAGAAGTCTAGTGTAGCCAGATTTTGAGAAGCTGATTTTTGATTGAATGTTAAAGGGTCACTAAATAATAGGGTATAGAGACATAAAAGTTAACTGATTCCTTTTCAAAATGATTAAAAATAGATAAAAATCAATCATATAATGTGCCTGCAGGTTAGTTTCACTTTTGAACTGGCTTCATGTTTCTGCAAACTAGAAATAGACACACAGAACAAAAACAAACAAATCCAGGGCAGTGTTTTGTTTTTAAAATGAATCTGATTCATGGGAAGTTTTAGACACACAGTAATGACAACTTAAACCATCGTGAGAAAGCTCCCAGCACTGTGGTTATAAGGAAACAGACAAGCAGGAAGTGTGGAGAACAGAGCAGGATTACAGCAACTTCAAAGCAAAAACGAACAATAAGGACATGAAACCAGTACTGCAGTAAGGTAAAGGAAGCTATTTAGCTAAAAAAAAATGTTCCTTTAGTGATCCTTTAAGGGATACCACACCATCGCTCCTTGAATCATACTAGAAAACTTGCTGCTTGCTCTTTTTTGCATATGGAATTCCTCTTGTTTTTGCGGTTGCTCTGGAATGGTTAAGTGAGATTAGATCAGACACTTACTTTATCTGCAGTCTCAGACAGAAAATATATATTCCTCTTTACATGAAGCACTTCTATATACCCAGAAATAGCCTGCACAGACATCACAGCAGCTCAGTGTGACACAGTGCAGAGAGTCTATCCCCTATTAATCAGAGCACATCTCTACTCCCACTGTCTGGATCTCCAAACAGCACTTATTGTTATCATCTTCCAAAAAATCAGGTCTGGAGCAGGGAAAAAACACAATCAAAATGATTTTGTACAGTTTTTACGAATTAAAAAAGAATCCTCAACAAACATCAACTTCATTAAGAGTCATCTGTCACCTTTTATTTTTTGAGCTTTTGACACATTAGATTGGAGACTATTAGAAGGATCAGTGGTTATACCAAATTATGTTTTTAAAAACATATGTGTCTATAAAAAACATGAAATAAGCCTTTACGCTCGATTCACACCGAGAGACCTCAATTCGCGTGACATGTGAAATCCCATTTTAGTCAACGAGAGAGGTCTTAATTAGCTCTATTCAAGTCACTGCAACTTTCGAAAATGTTCTTGTACTACTTTCAGGCAACTTCTATTCAACTTGTGCCCATAAACTTTAACCACTTCAGCCCGGGAGGATTTCCTGGCTTCCTGACTAGGCCATTTTTTGCGATATGGCACTGCCTCGATTTAACGTACAATTGCGCAGTCGTGCGACTCTGTACCCAAACAAAATTGATGTCCTTTTTTTCCCACAAATGGAGCTTTCTTTTCATGGCATTTGATCACCTCTGCGGTTTCCATTTTTTGCGCTATAAACAAAAAAAGAGCAACAATTTTTAAAAAGAAACAATATTTTTTGCTATAATAAATATACCAAAAGAAAAAAAATGTTTCATTGGTTTAGGCCGATATATATTCTTCTACATATTTTTGGTATTTACTTTGCTATAATAAATATCAAACATAAAAAAAATAGAAAATATTGATTGGTTTGCGCAAAAGTTATCACATCTACAAAATAGGAGATAGATTTGGCATTTTTATTCAAATTTTTTCTTTACTAGTAATGTCGGTGATGTGCGATTTTTTGCGGCACTGCGACATTGCGGCGGACAGATCGGATACTTTTGACACTTTTTGGGTCCAGTGACATTTATACAGCGATCAGTGCTATAAAAATGCACTGTTTACTGTAGAAATGATGCTGTCAGGGAAGGTGTTAACACTAGGGCGATCAAAGGGTATAATTTTCCCTAGGTAGGTGCTTTCTAACTGTGACGGGAGGCGACTGATGGGGAGTAGAGTGAGATCGTTGTTCATAATTACTAGGAACAGACAATCTCCCTCTACTTCCTTGACAGAACGGGGATGTGCTTTGTTTACATTGGCAGATCCCCGTTCTGCCTCTCTGTGGAGCGATCGCGGAGGTGGTGGACATGGAGTCTGCCGGACCTGCTGATTGGCTCTCCCACGTGCGGTGTAGGTGCCCAACGTACAATGATGGCGATTCGCACAGGAGAGCTAACCGGCGGCTGGTTGGGAACCAGTTAATGGACATCGCTTCCAAATTTTGATCTGACATTACAGGAAGATTACCCAAGCATTCTCCGAAGTTGCTTCAAAGTTGCTTCAATGGATGTGTACATTTAAGTATTTTGTACTTTCTTTTTCTATGCTATTTTTTTATTTTATTTTTGTCATATAAAAAATAATAATTAATATTCTCAAAAAAATGTATCTAATTTTATTTTTTGGCGTAGGGCGACTGAGCGTACAAGCATGAAGAGGCACAACTAGAATAGATTCTGCATAATAAGGCATAGTCAGGTGTAGGGAAATACGTAGAAAAATGCTCAAGTATGGATGGGGCCAAGGCAGCCAATGCTCAGGAATGTGTTGGAAACATTTTATAATACTCAAAAAAAAAGAACATGCAGCATTTTCTCTGATATGGTGCTCCAAATGCTCAGTAGTTGTAGTGCACTGCAACAGGACCATCTTAATGCATGGGCACCCCTGGGTAGTTCCCAGGGGTCCAGGTGAATGGGGGCAGTGTCCCAGAAAACAAGGGTAGAGGCGCCTCTAAGGCTGCGTACACACCACTAAATAGATCCGATCAAATTGGTCTGACAGACCGTTTTGATCGGATTTGTCTGCTGGGATATATTGGTTTGATTGTGAACACACGATCAAACCAAAATCCCCGCCGGCAGACAACGCGGTGACGTGGCGGTGACGTTGACGCCGCCATGTCACCGAACCAGGAAGTAAAATACTTCCACGCATGCGTCGAATCCATTCGACGCATGTGCGGACAGATATGTCCGCTGGTTAGTGTACTAACCAGCAGACATGTCGGACAGACGGGTTCACAGCAGACAGATTTTAAAGCATGCTTTAAAATTTGTCTGCTGGGAAAAACTGTTTGCTCGCCCGTACACACGATCGAATTTGTCTGCTGAAACGGTCCGTCGGACCGTTTTCAGCAGATAAATTTGATCGTGTGTACGCGGCCTAAGAGTAGATGTTTAAGATAATTTAATAGATTAATAAATACAGGCAACTCACATTTTAGTGAAGTTAAAACAAGCGTTGTATAAAATTATTTTGGTGGAAATTCACAGTTCAGTCACTGTTGTTCTTCTGTTTGCCGATGCACTGCGCTGTCTGGAGTCATCTTTTTCAACCTCTGTAGGGTGTTGAGGCCGGCGCCTGTATTTATTAATCTATTAAATTATCTTAAACATCTACTCTTAGAGGCGCCTCTCCCCTTGTTTTCTTGACAGTATTTGGAACATGGTTTCTGTTCCCCCATGATGGCAGCCCTGAGCTTGTATGTGTGACCCCTACAACAAACATTTCTTCACCCATCCTCGGACTCTCCTCTATTCACATGCCCCTGAGCCTTGGACTTTTTTATTTTAATATTAACTAATTAATTTATACTGTACAAATTTCTTGTACATTATCATTATATTATTACCAATTTTAAGTTTACTATTATTTGTATTGCTGAGGAACCTGTGTTTTTCACTCTTTGCGCTTTTCCACTTGTATATGGCAGTGTCCCAGAACCAGTACTGTGCCCTCCTAACCTCACCGGAAACCGTGTCTTTCTGCCTCCCGCTGTACTGTGCCCTTTGATTTATGGCATGTTTTCTCATTGTTAAAAATTGATTTTATTGAAAGTACTATTTCCCCTTTAATTCTTGAGGGTAGGTGCGTAAATTGGGACAGGCTGGTAGGGGCCCCAGTATATTACTTTGCCCAGGGGCCCATTATGTTATTAAGATGGCCCTGCGCTGCAATGCATATGCTGTAGAGGTACATTGTACATTGGGGTGCCTTTGAAAATGATTGGAAGGACGCTGCATTAACATGTGCAGAAAGTGTTACGCTAATTTGGTAGGTGTAAATTGGATCTCAATATTTAATTAATTGATGTATAATATAGTATATTCTGTTTTAGTAGGATTTGATTCCCTTTATTGGACTAAGCCTTGTACATGTACTTTTAGGAAGGTAATAAACAGAATGCAGTCAGTGGTTTTCATCAGTTATTCAACTTAGTACATCACTGTCATACTTTGCTTCGCCTCATTAGCCAAGGAGAATCAGCCTGTTCATATAATATACAGATCTATAGAGTAGCAATTGAGTTTAATAGCATAGTGCAAAGAGCAGTGCTGTGTAATAACTTTTATAAACTAAAGAAAATAGACTCAGAAATTGTTTTTTTATTAGTCTAACTACTTTAAATTACTGGAATCTGTTTGGTACATGTACAGTCTTTGTACGGTTATCTTCGCTATACCTAAGGGTGTTTAACCCTTTGTGCTCATCCATCTAACGCCTATTTCTTTTAATTAGAGTGTTTTTCCGGAAGTCCTGAATTACAGGATAGAAGAGGTTGGAGGAGTTAATTAGAGAGTGTGATTGCTAGAAGTTTAGTTTTCATTATACCTTTACACCCAATGGACAGAGTCTGTCCTAAAGGATAGTGTTACAAAGGTATGTATTATTTCAGTGGGTCTGTCCGTTCTCCTGAGTGAGAGAGCAGATGTTCTTGGAAGTCTAGTCTGTTAAGACAAGTTTCCAGTCCGTCCAGCACCTCAGCAGCAAGCTCTAGGTAAGATATCACAGTGAGCTTCTATCTGTAGTGTTTACTTGGTCATTTTGAAGCAGATTTTCAAGCAAATTGAGTATTTACTGGATAAGGAGAATGATGCTTAATGTCTATTTTTTCCCCCCAAACTATGGGGGAAATTGACTAAAACTGGTGTACTTTGGTGCAGCTGAGCTTGGTAGCCAATCGGCTATTAACTTCAGTTTGTTCAATTAAGACTTTGCAATAAAAAATAGAAGTTGCTTGGTTTCTATGCAGCGCTGCATCAGATTTTGCAGTTTTATTAAATAACCCCCAATGTGTTTTTTTTTATATCCATCTGTAATTGTGATTGTTACATGCAGAGTAGATGTACAACGTACAAAAAAAAAAATAACCATTTAAACTTCTGCTACCATCACATTAATCATAATTGGAGTGTTCACCTTCTATAAGACTTACCCTAAGGGTACAGTGGCAATTGTGTGGGCTATGCGGACAATGATGTGTGTGATGACAATGATGTGATGATGTGTGTAATGACTCAAGTGTAGATGCACCATTGCGTTGTTATAACTGACCTGGAGATGATTTGAACACATTAGCAATTTTGCATTAGCTTAATTAGTATTTAGTAATACCAAATGTGCAGATTTTTTTCTCTCTTTTTTCGTTGTATAAGATTTGAAAAGATGAAACATAGAAACTGCATAGGTACTGGTTTACTGTACGTCATTGTTGGCTGTTGTACTGCCATAGACATTGGATAGTGTTTGCACATTTAGGTGTAATCTGCCTATGGAAAGGTCTCTTTTGTGAGATTGCTTCCATAAACATGCATACTTGGATCAACTGAGATCATTGCAACCGAAATGTTGGTTTCTTCAGAGCAGTGTATTGGGGGTTGTCTGAGAAAGCTGCACAGTGACTTCAGGATGGTCATAGATGGTCACATTTCTCACAAAGAACATCATTTAGGGGGATTAATTGACTTTGGTAATGGAGCATGTTCACGTTGCATTGTCACTTAGGTTGGTGAATGAGGTGACACTAACTAAAAAAAATCCCTTTTAAAAATAACACCCAGTCATGTTTAAGGGGAATTTGCCTCTCACGTGATTGAAGGATTGAAGTCAGCACAGCTTCACATCAATCACTAAGCAAAGCAAACATTTATTTTGCAAAGTGATCATACTTAAAGGAACACTAAAGGTTCGTTTTTTATTAGATCAATTGATTGCTGTAAGCTAGAGCATTTAAATATCACTTACCTTGTTTTTCCTTTTGACCTCTAAAATACAGTAATCCAGGTTTGAAAATGCCATTTCCTGTCTCTCCTTTTCTTGCTTTCCACCAGCATCTGAGCCATTTTGCATGGTGGAAAGCAGAATGTGCTCACCCCTCCTTATGACTACAGCCCTGTGTGAAGATGCTCTCTTATCCCTCACAGGCATGGAGGCTAAGCCTAATGGGAACTGTAGTTCCCATTAGGCTGTGATGTAGCAAGAATGAATGCGCACCGCAAACCAGGAAGTCAGTGAGAATAATGATTCAGGAGTGACGGAGGTGAATAAAACAGCTCGATTTCAACAGGTATCAAACTAGTTATAATGCAAAACATTACTTTTTACTTTATCAGCTACTGTCAGACTTTAATTTAAGAGGAAAATATTTTTGTCTTTACAACCCCTTTAACACCCTTGTAAATCAACTCTGTTGACATGCTTTAGTTGGCTATACACTCGTACAATTTTGATATTCTCAATTGATCACTTGTTGAACGTTGTTTAAAAGTACATTACAAATTTTGATTTGCTTTTAACATTTGATTTTGTAATGAATGGACTTTCTCGCATGAAAACCACATTTGCTGTTAGAAATTTGTTTAAGAAACAATTTCCATAATGTTCCTTCAAATTTTCTCATCACTGTGGTCAAACGTGAATGTTGGTTTGACCACTCTAATAATTAGAACATCAAAACTTTTTTTTATTACAAACTATTTATTAAAGAGGTATTGTCATTGCACATGATTAATCGCGAATAAACATTACTTGTATATGAAATACAAGTATATATAAAACTTTAGGAAGGAAGGACCTTCATAAACAGGTTACATTAAAGTCTTCATGTATGTTATATCATAGTTTCATGTTGATTCAGGACATCAAAACTTTCTTAACATGAAAGGTAAAGAACTAAAATACTTTTAGCATATGGCCAATTTAACACCAATCACTGCACAGGTTGGACCTAATGGGGAATTTTCTGACTATTCTGGCTGGAGATGGGATTGGACAAACACGTGCTTCCCTCTTTTTATAGAAAATGGTATTACAGTCGAATGTTGAGGTTTTCCTTGTTCTGTAAAATATTTGTGCATCCTAAATGCTTCTAGCTCTTGGAAAAGTATATACTTTTTCTGGAAGAGCATGTATTGAGGCAGAGAAGCTTGCTCTGTAATACTACAGTCCTTTTTTTTGCTTGAGTAAGTTTCCATTTAAAGAGACTCTGTAAGTTTTTAAAAAACAAAAATCAACCCGAAAATACTTTACTCAAAGTTTCCTTTCAATTGTAGAGACATAGGGGTTGGTTTTCTAAAGAAAGTAAATTAGGGGGGACTCTGCTGACTTCCATCATCCGATCATTTGTGAGCAAAATGCATCTTTTTTTTTTAATTTTTTCAATGTGAAGCTTTACCTAATTTACCAAGCTCTGGAGCAACTTGTGCACAGTCTATTTGTCTTTAGTAAATCATCCCCATAATACTCAAACCTGAATTCCCCTTTAATTGAAGAGCCAAAATAGTTACTCGAAGTTCCCTTCAATAGTAGAGACATAACACACAAAACCAAAGTTTCCTATGATACTAAAGCCATAACACCTCTCTGTGACTTTGTGTCACCTGCCTTTTCTCCATTCCAGCACTGCTGCCTCCATTGGGCTCTTTAGCATTTGGCACTTCTGGGAGTGTCAGATGCCTATGTCCCTGGCCACATGCGGTTTCCTCCTATCCCTACAGGACATGCAGTGTGCAGGCGTGATCCACCATCGTCTGTACCAGAAAGAGGCTAGAGTAATGATCTCCAGCAGACACTAGGAAGTGAGTAAAATATATCAGCAGTACTGAGATGGAAAGGAAGGATAAAATATTATTACAATTTTATGTAGGAGCTGCGGTCGCTCAACGCGATTGGCACTGCGCTGACAAGCTTTTCACCTCTGCAGCTAAGGGTTCGGATCCCGGTCTCGGCTGCATGTGAATTGAGTTTGGTGGTCTCAGCCTGGCTCCCGGTGTGCTATGCGAGGTAAGCCTGCGCTTAGTACGCCCACCCCCCTCCCACAAAACCACCACACTTACACGCACTCGAAATTGGGTTAACATGCACGCACTTTGGCCACGCGGTCTCTAAAAAAGAGAGGCAAAGGACTAACAGGGCTGGCTGAGCGGGCTAGATCCTCTCACTCCCTCATAGGGGAGTCCCTCTGCCCCGTTGGGCTTCAAAGCGGAGCAGGTAGGGTGGGCTGTGTGGGAGGACCCCCTCACACCTGCCATTGCCACCCGGGGGCATGGAGAAAGATGGCAGATTGCCTCTGGGGGAGGTCTGCCTACTCCCAACTCCTGCAGTCCGGCTCCTCTCTCGAGTACACGCACAAAATACACTTTAAAAAAAAAATACAATTTGATATTTTATGGAAAAAATAGCTATAGTTTATGATATCCTGTGCTTTAGCAAACTAAAGCTGACCCTTCACTGATCAAAATGCAGCTGGTTCAGCAGAGACCAGACAACTTTCTATCAATTTGTGGCCATCCCAGCTTAACAGAAGTCTATCGTTTGATCAACTTTTGTCAAAGGGAAACACTGGTAACATTTTATCAATCAGCGGCGCCGACAATTAGCTGCAGCCACTGATCCCTGTATTCTGACAGCTGTGGGGGCCGCAGGGGGCATTCCATGGATAGAAGATTTTATTTTAATGCAATAACAAAAATATGTAAGAGCAAACATGCAAATCACACAAAAAATATTAAGGTAAACAATGGAATAACTCACTGACTTTTTGTAGCAGCACAAAGTATGGTCTGAACAGAAATTTGTATACTTTTTAAAGTATATTAGAGCACATTAGAACAGATCTGTGGTTTCCTAACCTTTAGATGTGCTGGTAGTGCAGTCAACCACAATGAGGGCACCGTTAATGGCTGTTTAAAGGATAATGCATTTACCATGTGTGGCACTTAAAACTATGGCTGCTTCTATGACTTCCTGTCGTTCCTTCTCCATGGGGCAATTTTATTTTTTTTGTTATGTCTAACTTCACTGCAAAGGAGACGCAGAGGCTTACCGCGGCTCATAAAACAGTCCAAACATGGAGCAAGGTTGAGTTTGCTTAGCAGACAGGAATGAGAATTGGGATCATTGATATGTTAATTGCTCCTGTACCTTGTGTTGATGGATAAGCTGCATCTGCATAATATGACATCTCTGTTATTAATTGCCTGGCTGCAGAATATATGAGCATGATGGTAGGTATGCAGCTGAGCAGATCAATGCTCTTTTACAAGTCAGAACACAGATATATCACTCTGGATGACAGGGGACTTCAGTCTGTTTTTGTTTTATCAAGTTTCGATTTTTTTTTTTTTTTTTTGCATGCATGATCATTTTTAAGTGTAGTCAAATCGCTAAAATACACAGATGCAATATGTATGTGTAAGCTGCCAATAAATTGTAACTCTGTTCAGTTTTCTTTTCCCCTATACATAGCTCTGACCCTTTACTCCTCTCCCCTGCAGTCAAAGCAAAAAGCCTGGTCAAGTCTGTGATTTGAATAGCAGCACACTGATGAGGTGATTTCAGTGCTTTCCCCCATCAGCAAGCTGCATTAGAATTCCAGCACTATGCAAAGTAG
Source organism: Rana kukunoris (assembly GCA_029574335.1). Classification (NCBI taxonomy): domain Eukaryota; kingdom Metazoa; phylum Chordata; class Amphibia; order Anura; family Ranidae; genus Rana; species Rana kukunoris. Next base: position 101,457,969 of record CM056059.1, read on the forward strand.
CGGCTGATTGGCTCCAAGGCTGGCCATACATTATACAATTTTCTTCTATAGATTTCCTTTAGATTTACGGAACAAAAAAATTATGAGGCCAAATCTAAACACTTTCAATTTGTGTGCAATTAATTGAAGGTAAATCTAAAGGAAATTGGATAAGAAAACTGTATGGTGTATGGCCAGCTTTAAAATGATGCTCTTTACTCTTGCCTGATTGCTGATATTCAAGCAGGCATTATAAAGACAGACTGGGTTTAACATAAAATAAACCGTTCTTTTATGAATGTGACCTACTTGACGTATTTTAAGGCAGGACCCCAGTTCAATTTATATTGTGGTCTAGGGACACAATGGGAAGGCAGGTGGTATCTCCACAGATGGGATACAGATGATATTAAAAGTCTATAGCAGTCCAATCCATCCAGCACAATGAGTGATGCATGGCTAATGGTTATATCCTTTAATAGCTCCTTTAAGATATAGCTAGCATGCCAAAGAAGAAGAATTAAAAACTTGACCTAGGCTGTATTCTTCAGCTTTAGAAGTAAAAAAATGGCTGCCATTTAAAAAAAAAATAACCTCCATTATTTGGCCATTGTATTGCACTACCTCATAAATGGTGTTACTACTTTCCCGATGTTAGTTTTGCCTTTTATTTATCATGTTTTTTCCACAATTGACCCATTTAGTAATAAACTTCTACAAGTAACAACCTCTTTAGATGTATTTTAAAGGCGTTCTTTGGCTTTCTGTTGGATCCAGGCGGCCTTTTGATGTTTGTCAAAAAGCCGCCACACATCAGCTTAGATAACACCATTTGCCCCGTGACTTTACAATGATTGCACAAACACCCTTATTTTTAGCTGGGCCCTTTGAACAAGATTTTTTACTAAGGAGAGAGAAAAAAAAGAGAGAGACGGAGTACTTAAAACTGTGACACATTTATTAGCTGTTTGTCATTTCAAACATTCTTCTGATAGACTGGTCCTATAAATGTTATGGCCACTTGTAAGTCTTGTAAACAAAGGCCATAGGCCGTAACCAAACACTGGGGCACCTTGTTCCTATCTGTCATCATTCCTCTCCATTCATCCCCCTCTTCCTTGTGGCCATTTAGCTGTTTCTTCAGTTGCTGCCTTTGTTCTCCAAGTCTTACTGGTTGCCCAGTCAAAGCAGGCCATAAACTCCTTAAAACAGAAAAAAAAAGTAAATTTAATGCCTGCTCAAATGTCACATATGAGGTTGGATCACTTAATTTTAGGGCAGTCGGGAAAAGTTCCAGAACTGTCTTTATTGTTTGTGTTTCTGCTACCATAGTGAGTGCTACTGTAAGTTTGAGTATAAATCAACTCAAAAACAAAAATGTAGCATATTGCAGCTTACCAGTCCCTCTTAGGCTGGGTTCACACTGGTGCGATGCCAGACGTTGAATGTGATTTGCACCACTTTGCTGTGCAGATCACATGCGATGTCTGCAATGTGAATTCAGCCATATGATATGGCTGAAATTACATTGCGTTCGCACCAAAATGATGCAGAACCTTTTTTTTTGGTCCGCACTGGAATTGGATCGATTCAATGCTTGTCTGATTTCACAGTTCGTAATGCGATCTGCGAAGTAACAATAACAATAACTTTACATTGACAAACAGAACCGTTCACAGAGAGCAGTGTGAATTTCCTGCGAGTGAATCGCGCTGGTTCCCACATCGTACAAGTGTGAACCGCGACTGAATGCAGTGGCAAGTGCAGAAAAATACATTTTGATCCTGCCAGAAAGTGTGTCCTGTGCACTAAACTGAATTATTTAAACAGTGTTATAAGTTTTCCAGATATATTCTGTGGACTACAAAACAACTCCCCCTGAATGGAGATGGGGGGAGGAGGAGGATGTGTTTGTGGTCCAAACCAGGAGAACAATTCATCTCCTCTATAGATATACAGTGGGAGTGAGCATTGTCACCCTGGTGTATATTACAGGCAGGGTTACCAGTTGAAAATAAGGGAAAAAAATGCGAGAGAAAATTAAACAACGGCAGCCATGATTTGAATGGAAGTGTAGGAACAGTTGGGCATTGTTTTCAACTGCCCCTGAACTGTCCTCTGTTATCTTATCACTGGGTCGTTTACGTTTCTAGGTGGTTGAGTTTAGAGGCATTTTTTGGAATGCAAAAACAATGTGTTCAAAAGCTGAGTTTACAGGCATTTCAAGCGCCAAATGCGTCTAAACGTGGTAATTCGTATCCTGCCGCTTTCTTTTACAGGCTTTTTCATTTTTGGCTATTTGAAAAAATAAATAAAAATAATAATAATTTTTTTAAACGCTTCAAAACGCAGCTAAACACGGCATTTAACCATGGCAAAACGGACGTTTTAAACGTCGGTTACTATGTGTCCTGGTCGCAGGAAAGAAAATTGCTTTGTCTATAATCGGCCTTAATGGTGTGGTTCCTATTTCCAAAGAGGCTTAAAGTGGATGTAAACCCCTCATACCCAGTGAAGTGAACAGCCTCAGGCCGCGTACACACGATGAGACATGTCCACTCAAACATGTCCGATGGACCGTTTGCAGCAGACATGTTTCATTGGATTTTGGTCCGATGGCGTGTACACACCATCCGACCAAAATCCCCTCGGTCTGAGGACGCGGTGATGTGGCGGTGACATTGAGGCCGCCACGTCAGCACTCCAGGAAGTAAAATACTTTCACGCATGCGTCGAATCCATTCGACGCATGCACAGAGATTTCTGTCCGCTGGTTAGTGTACTAACCAGCGGACATATCCGACGGACATGTCTCCGGCGGACAAATTTCAAAGCATGCTTTGAAATTTGTCCGATGGACAATCCTGTCCGCTAGCCCGTACACACGATCGGAGATGTCTGCTGAAACGGTCCGTCGGACCAGTTTCAGCAGATAAATTCAATCGTGTGTACGCGGCCTTAGATGATACACAGGGATGAACCAAATCTTACTACATAGGTTTTGCATGTATATCTGCTGTCTTTACGTTTATATACCGTTTAGAAAGTTCAGATTGTGTTAGGAAATGTTGTCTTCCTGTTTAACGCAGAGTGTGATGTCTGGGCATACAGCTAAGAGAGCTAAACTTGCTGATTGGAGGAAAGGCACACACCCCATCTTATCATAGGCTGAGACTCTCAGAGGTGTTTTGTAACAGGGCCAGCTCCCTGCTAATCTATTTTAGAAACCTCCCCTGACAGAAATGTCAGGCTGCTTTTATCTCATGTGTCAAATAATTTGTCAGGAGTTATCAGGCTGATATCAGAGGAATGGTTCAGGAGAAAACTATGGGTCTTAGCTCTTCGAAGAGCGATAACAAAATACTGCAGATATATGTGCCCAGCTCAAATTTCATGAATTGGGTTTACATCCACTTTAAAGCTAGAATTGGGGAAGTGACACATGACGTGTAGATAAACCAGAGAATATTGGTGTCACCTTTATAGACATGCAGAGGTGTGAATTAAAGACTTTGAATTTTTGTGTCGGTTCCCATATGGATAGATATACTGGGGTAGATTCACATAGAGATACGACGGTGTATCTACTGATACACCGTCGTATCTGTGAGATCCGACGCTCGGATCTATGCGGCTGATTCCTCGAATCAGGTTCCGCATAGATCTCCCTTAGAGCCGACTGGTGTAAGTGAGTTACACTGTCCGATCTTAGGCTGCAATCTCCCGCCGTCCGCTAGGTGGCGCTTCTATTACTAAACGCGACGAATATGCAAATGAGGAGAACCGCCGATTCTGAAACGAACGCCCGGCCGTCGTTTTTTTTTTACGTCGTTTGCGTTCGGCTTTTTCCGGCGGATCGTTACCCCTGCTATATGCGGGGTAAGTGCGGCGTATCCTATGTTAAGTATGGCCGTCGTTCCCGCGTCGAATTTTGAATTTTTTACGTCGTTTACGTAAGTCGTTCGGGAATACGGCCATACGTTAATAGCGTTAACGTCGAAAACAATGATGTCCTTGCGACGTCATTTGAGGCAATGCACGCTGGGAAATTTAGCCGGCGGCGCATGCACGTGATTTAAATAGTAAACTCCCCCTAGCCGCGGAATTTGCATTCCGCCGGGGTATTTACGATCCGCCAGGGCAACTTACGAGGCAAGTGCTTTCTGAATACAGCACTTGCCTCAAAAACTGGCGCAGGCGGATTGTAAAAAAGATAGATCACGCGGATCAAAAGATCCACTGATCTATGTGAATCTACCCCACTGTCTTTCTGTAATTTTACTTATGCATTTAGCCATTTTCTTGAAGTTCTATAATGACAAAAAATAAGACTGGTATGTTCTGCTTCTTATGTGTTAATGTACTTTGGTCTGTCTGTGTAGCAAACAATCATTGCTCACCTCTATTCTGTGTTATGTGACCGTCCTATAAAAGTGAAATGTGGGTGGCCATGAAAACTCTTTGCGCAGCTTGAATCGTCTGTTTATATGGTCACCTCTAGGATTATGGAGGATTTATAGACGTGTGAATGTAGCCTTGCCTTTATACTGTACATCCTTCCTTGCAGCAAAAATATTTCCTCTCTGGTAATCTTTGTTCCCCTCAGGAGGGGCCTGTGTGAAAGAAAAGTTTGCTGTACAATCATAAAAGCCGTTTTTAATGGTCCGGGTCATCCCTTTAAAGTCTGGCAAGTTATTTGCTGTAGGACGACCCGTGACGTGTTTTCGTTTTAACCTTCACACCCGCTTGTTGGCCAGGTGCTGAGGCACGTTGGGTAGATTCTCTACACACAGCTGTTCCATCAACAAGCAACAGGAGAACGCCAAAAAAACCCACGCTTATAAAAGCCGCTTTGCTGGTTTAAATGCCCTCCTGCAAATAGCCAATGAAAATTCCGGCACACAAGACAGAACGCTGAAGCTTGGAGTATTTTGAGCTGACATGTAGCAGACATGTAAAATGCTGCCTGCACCCAGCCAGGAGATCAGAGGGCTTATCTGGGATATTTTACATGTGAATGCAGAACATATAAATCCGTCAGTAGCCGTCCTAGCTATTAATGTATGGAAAGGGTTCAAATAGTTTTTTTTTGGAATGTGTGGTCTATAGCAGTGGAGTGTGAAGTATGTTAGTGTCAGCAGCTCTCTTCCAAGGAAGGGTGGAAGGAGTGCCATGGCATGGATATGTTTTCTGTTCTGGATTTCAAATGCAATGATAACCGGTCTAAATCATGATCTCTATGACCTCACTGGCACTGCATGTGTTTTTTATGCATTTTGTTAACACACCCATGTGTGCGTAAGACAAGGTACTTGCCCTAGTTTTAGCAACAAAGAACATGACAATGGACAAGGTATTCACATCTGTGCATTGTGGCGCGCTATAGGAAATTTTTATTAAAAAATCTCACTGTGGAGGTACAAAACTGGGCCAATGGGACATTCCCCCGGCCAATTGGTGCACATAGCCATGTGCATAACAGCATAAAACTCACTGTGCATCTCAAAACTAAACATATCTAACTATAGTTAAAACTAAATAACCACATATCTAGTACCCAGTTTTCACATGGTAGGATAATGGAAGAAGATATCTATTCCTGTGTAACCTCTCATCCCTGTTATCTGTCTAAGACAAACATTACGAGGACAGCTAGTGTCAAGTGTGATCACTTGACCTCTGGACTAACACCACCCCTCACTTGTCTGGGGCCTGGACCCCAACACTCAACAGGGCCAGGTAGTTATTAATGCACCTATACTTGCGCATTGCACTGATATGTAGTGCAAACATGAATTACTGCAATGCAGTTGTGCTAATGGGCCCTGAACATTTTTATTTTATGCATACCTTATAGCAGGGGTCTCCAAACTTTCGAAACGGACCACTTTTGGACTGTGGTCAGCAGGAATTACATTTTTCCTGGCATCAGTGGGAGTAAACCTTGCCCCATCTTTCGCATTAGGGGAACAATAGTGCTCTGTCTTTAGTGTCAGTAGAAGGAATAGTGCCTCATTGTTGATTCCAGTGACAGGAATTATGCCCCATTTTTTGTGCCATGTGCAGAATAGCATCCTCTTTCAACAGGATGAATAGTGCCCCAAGTCCTGGATAAAGGCAAGCAAAGTGCGATAGTTTGGAGACCACTGCCTTATACCATACCTCTCAGCTTTAGGGAGGGGGTAGTGCCCCACTGTTGATGTTAGTAGGAGGAATTGTGCTCCACTGTTGATATCAGTGGCTGGAATTATGCCCAATTGTTGGTGTCCGTTTTGGCATTACTATATTGTGCTAAATATTGAGCTTGGATTAAGGAGGCAAAGTTAATAAAGATGCAAACCAAATGCTAAATCTGCCATTTCACTTAAATAATCTGGTGATCCTGTTGTAAAGGGTACACGGTAGGAAAATTGTATATTTTAGATGGCTGCAAATTGGTAGATCTTCTAAGCCACTACAGTACTCTACTCTAGATGTCTTTTTATGAAACTGATTAACAAGGGCCATTGCTTAACATTTTCCTCTTGAACAACAATATGTATGGAAAAAATTCTGCCCAGAGAGCAAAGTCAGTGGAAGAACCTTTTCAGTGAGTTTGCTTACTCCTTTGTTTTTTTGGATAGTAGTTTTGAATCTAGAGATGACTACAAGATGAGTTTTACCAGTAACCCAAGCTGCTTACATCTCTATGCCTTCTCCTCACTGAACCAGCATTAGGTGAGTGGTGCAGTCAGCTGCCATTGGCATGTCAAAGGTTGTCTTCGTTATGACAACAGTGATTGTTGCGGTTTTGTGAGTTTAAATACTCTTTGTAGCAGATGGACTAACAGGTGGATCTCTTTCTGACCAGAGCATTTGTGAAACTATGTACTGGCTTGTTTAAGCATCTGAAACTTGATGTCAGGTTTACATTTTTATTATAAGTGGATGAGGTTGGCAACAATATTCTTTATTTGTTGTGACCCAGACCTGATGGACTGATGGAGGAACGCAACACAATTCTGAGATCATTCAGAATTCATTGCAGGTCCTTTTGATACAGTTTACTTGCATTAATCTGCTTTTGCATTCCTGTAGACTTGTTGGGGAGAAAAACTGTTTTGAAGCAAACAAAAGCCCAGGGACAATGTCCCTTATACTTGCTATGCCCTAGATCATGAGTCCCCAACTCCGCTGTCCATTTACACTTGGCTGCCTCCAATCTGGTATGCCCAAATGGAAGAGAACTCAGTCCTCCACCATTTTCTTTTTTTTAGCAGGTCTGATTGCACCTAGAGGTAGGTGGCTGTAAATAGACACAGGTCCGATTTACACCAGCCTGTCCACAGGAATGCATAGACCTTCTGATCAGGTCCGCCAGAAAAACTGGCAGATGGACCTGAATGGATCGCCTGTGGGAAATGTCCTTAAGCGTTAGTTGAAGGACCATGGTCGGCGAGTCCTTTAGTCAAGACGAGCCCCTTTTAGCAAAAAGTATGTAGGCAAGGACACAACAATGCTGTTTTTACAAAAAAAAAATTCAACAAACCTACAAGTGCTTTTATTTTATGACCCTTTTCCTTCATGCTGGCTTTTGCTATTAGAATATATGATATTGAGGTTGAATTAAATATTTAGTATAGGATTACAATTTTGATTTGTTAAGTTGAGCCTTTAAAAAAAAAAAAAAAAAAAAAAGGTCTTGGCTTCAAACTAAAAATATATAACTAAGGAAGAAAGAGGGACAAAGAGAATTAGTCCTGAATAAGGCACAGTCCTTCCAAATAGACAGTTGGGAGTTTTGTGATTGGGCATTTGTGATCAATTAATGTTTATAACATCAGATGAACGCATTGGTCATGTTACACATCACCAATGAACTCATGGGACTTTTGTCAGATGCCAAGTTCTTTGCACCTGTGTTCACAGCTTATTCCACCTGCTTCCATCATTATAAGACAATCCTGCTCTGGCTTAATTTTCTTAAAACATTTAAATGATCTGAACTGTAACAGGAGGGTTCCTGCAGCCCTGGGAAGATAAATGAAATGTTGCTGCTGACATTTCTGAGCGATATAAGAGGGATTCAGTTTGATGGCACCTCCCCATAACTAAACCATGTAAATTTATATTGAACAGTCATTTATTCTCATTTTTGTTTGTTTTTTTCCCCTTTTTTTCAAAGCTCAATAATTGTTATCTTCTCTTTTCAGAATGCCCAGTTTTCAGCTTTAATTTTCGACAAGCTCCAAGTGCCTGACTATCTGCAGAAAAGCAGGAATGAAGGGGAGAGCCGGTGTGACGTCTGCGCAACTCACCTGAATCAACTCAAGCAGGAAGCCGTGCAGATGATCCAAACCATCAATCGGGCTGGATGCCTGCCAGATCTCCTGGATCGGCCCCAAAGTTCAGTGCCCGTGGCCACTGTCCTTCCCAGGCTCTCACCCCAGAATGTGGTGACCATGTCCTCGCAGCAGGAATTCCTGATGATTGCAGGGCAGGTGGGTAGACAGTCTGGAAAATCTACAAATATTTTCTCTGGAACAGAGAGAAAGAAAGGACATGGATGGCCCCAAGGGCAAGGGAATTTCCCGAGTTCCAGTGTGCAAGTGACGGTAGGCCCCAGTGGCCTTGGTGGGGCTTTGAGTTCAGTCACCATACAGGCCCAGCAATACCTAGAGGGAATGTGGAGCATATCACGGGTCAATAGTTTCCTTCCATCTTCATGCCATGTAAGTATTCCCAATTTACCTGTATGTGGTTTTGTCTGTAATATAACCTTAACATTTCAGCACATTAAAATGCCTAAACATTTCCAGAGAATGTTTGATTGTGAGGCAAGTTTTTTTTACAACCTAAGCCTCCTATAGGCTCAGGTTGTCCTTTAAGGCCAACCGATAGCGTCATATTGCATTATCAGGATGAGTTTTTATTAAAAAAAATATTATTTCTAATATCTCATCAAACCCCTGTATTTTCCCCTATACAGTCTATAGGATTGTGGCTTTTGTTTAAAATTAGAATTTATCAGATCTGTAACTTGTTTGATCGTGGATAGCTAAATCAGTTTTGGGTCATCTGCAGCCTTCATTGGGTTGGCCTACATGGTCTGCACGTGTCGTGTCACTCTAAACCTAGTCAAAGACAGGTGGCTCTCCAGTGGATTTTTATGGGAGATAAGAAATATGACAATTGACACCGTCTTGATGCTAGCATTTTTCAAGGTGGTTAACAATGAAGGGCCAGGAATTTCTTTAAAGGAAAGGTTTCCTTTAATCGTTGATAGAGATTTTCAAGCAGAGTTGCATAACACCTGAGGCCTTCTCATCATTGTTCATTCTTCCCAACCCCAATTTATTACTTATAATAAGGAAAGAAAGCACGATAGGCAATTATTCTTGTAATCAGCCATAACTAATGCACCAAATTACCGGTAGATGTCATTGCGTTGTATGGATCTAACTCTGCTGTTTATCAAATGGGCATGAGATACACAATTCATGTGCTACTGACCATCTACGTCCTACCCCAAAAAAGAAGGGCCTTGTAGGATAGAATGTATAAAAAGTGAAAAAATCAAAACTATAAATCTTTAAAAAGTAAGAAATCTGTATCATAGTGAAAGCTTTCCTTGTGTTTTTATTATGCCTATCATGCAGTTACTTAGGTATTCTTCATACAGCTATAAATCTTTAAATGATGATGGAACAAGGGATACCAGAGGTTTAATATCTTAATTGGATGAGCTGAGGAATGATGTGCAATTCTGTAAAGGCGAAGGCACGTAATTAAATTTAATAAGAAAATATCCTTGACACTTCTTCCCTTCCTGGGACTAGTTTACAAAGCAAGGAGTGATGAAGTAACCCATAGCAACCATCTTACTGCAGAAAACTGGGATACATTTTTAGAAAGTTGCAATACTGACCTTTGGATATATTTTACTGAAACCATTTAGAAGCAAGAGGAGATGTTGTGCTTGTGACATTCACTTACAGTGCCTGTAATCTCAAGAAAGTTTCCCTAAAATGCATCTAGAGTTCAGTATTAAAGCGGATCTCCACCCTAAAGTGAAGATCCGCTGATCCGAACACTCCCCCCCTCCGGTGTCACAATTGACACCTTTCCGGGGGGAGGGGGGTGCAGATAGACACGTATCTGCACCCACTTCCGGCCCAGCATTCACGGGCAAAAGACGGGCATTACATCACATCCCGTCTCCCGCCCGTTGTGTGCTGGGAACACTCGGCTCCCAGCACACAGCTGGAGCCAATCGCGGGCGCAGCGCGACTCGTGCATGCGCCGTAGGGAACCGGGCAGTGAAGCCGCAGCGCTTCACTTCCTGGTTCCCTCACCGTGGATGGAGGGGGAGCAGCAGGGTGATGAGCGATCGCTCATCCTCTGCTGCGGACGGCGCTGGACTCCAGGACAGGTAAGTGTCCTAATATTAAAAGTCAGCAGCTGCAGTATTTGTTGCTGCTGGCTTTTAATATTTTTGTATTTGTGAACCATCCGCTTTAAAGTGATACCACAGGTTCAGTCTTTTTTTTAAATAACAAACAAGTAATACTTACCTCCGCTATGCAGTTCGTTTTGCACATAGTGGCCTTGATCGCCCTCTTCTGATGTCCCACAGCGGCTCTCACGGCTCCTCGGCAATAGATAACCCTCTTTGGGAAGCTTTATCCCGAGGGGGTTACCTTGCGGGCGCGCTCCTGTGTCATACACTCGTGTCCATAGCCGCCGAGTGTATGGCTCGGCCCCGCCCCTCAGCAGCCGCCTCATTGGATTTGATTGACAGCAGCGGAAGCCAATGGCTGCGCTGCTATAAATCTATCCAATAAAGAGCCAAGAAGCTGCGGGGAGAGCGACGTGGGATTGCGCATATGATGCATTAAGGTGAAAAAACACCACTTTACAACCGGAGGCCGTCTTTTAACGTCCTCAGCTTTGTGCGGTGATATCTGAATGATGCCTGCAGCTACAGGCATCATTCAGATATCACCGTCTTCAGCCGCCGATTCTGTGCACGATAAGAATGATCAAGGCGGCAGTCCCGCCGCTTGATCATTCTTATAGGCGGGGGAAGGGGACAACCCCCCTCCTGCCGCCATCTGGTGCTTCCCCGGGCTCTCCCGTGCCATCGGGGGCCCAGAGAGCGAATTGGCCGGCGCTGCCTGGGAAGCATAGAGATGACTGGTAAACAGATGGTCACCAGTCATCTCTATGACCGTCGGAGGCCCGGGTGCGACGTTATTACGACACGCCCGGTACCCGCAAGTAAACAAAGCCGCAATTGCAGCTGTTGGCATGTGATCGGTGAATTTTTTTTCACCGATTTCATGCTTGTAAACCTGGAGGAGAGATGTGGGGTCTTATTGACCCCACATCTCTCCATAAAGAGGACCTGTCACGGTGATTCCTATTACAAGGGATGTTTACATTCCTTGTATTAGGAATAAAAGTGATAAAAAAAAAATGTAAAAAAAGTGTAAAAATAAAAAAAATAAGTAAAATAAAATGATTTTTTTTAGGGCTGTGCAAATTAACTTTTAATTAATCGATTAATCTTTAATTTTTTTGATCGATCAAAATCTTTTTGATCGATTAAAATTCTTTCGATTGGTACTCACCTCTCCACCTGCTTCTGGGCCTTCAGAGAGTTCCGTCGGAGATCCGGTAACTTCACGGACACCGGCGGGGCTTGCCGTGTCCATCTGAAGGGCTCCTATCTGCCACACACAAGGGCTGTTACACTTCCCTCTATCACTTCCCTCTATCAACCTGGGATTCTACAGCCATCCACTGGGAGTTGTGATAGTTCACTTCATGGGACATCTACATGCCGACGGACTGATGTTAACCTCTCCTCTGGATTCAGCAGTGGTATCGTTGTACACATTTTTATACCAGTATAATACTTAGCTAAATGTTTTTATGACTGCTTTTGGTACCGTTTGGTATTACTCGTCCCATTTTTACAGTTTATGTAGCTACATCGATTTTATCTCTAGTGCAATATTTATTTGGTTACCTATTTGAAGACTATAAAAGTTTTAATGCTATTCCCATCAAGCGCTTCCTTTGTGTGTTTTTTGCATCCTGCTATCCATTTTTACAGTTGTTGGAGCTGCACTGGGAATCAGCCAGCAAGGAGATCAGCTAAAAGTAGTTGGATCCGTATGTGCGTTATAATTGATCGAAATTAGTCGATTAATCGATTAAAAAACAAAACGATTAATCGAACACAAAAATTTTGATCAGTAACAGCCCTAAATTTTTTTTTTAAACGCCCCTGTCCCCGGTAGCTCGCGCGCAGAAGTGAACACGCATGCAAGTCCCGCCCACACATGTAAACACCTTTCAAGCGTACATGTGAGGTATTGTCGCGTGCGTTAGAGCGTGTGCAACAGTTATAGCACTAGACCTTCTCTGTAACTCGAAAATAGTAACCTGTAAAAAAAATTAAAGCGTCGTCTATGGAGATTTTTAAGTACCGAAGTTTGGTGCCATTACATGAGTGTGGGCAATTTTAAAGCGTGACATGTTAGGTATCTATTTACTCGGTGTAACATCATCTTTCGCATTATACAAAAAAATTGGGCTAACTTTACTGTTTTATTATTTTTTTTATTAATTTTCCCTAAAAAAAAGGCGTTTAAAAAAAAGATTGCGCAAATACCGTGCGAGGGAAAAAAAGTGGCAATGACCGACATTTTATTCCCTAGGGTGTCTGCTAAAAAAAATATATAATGTTTGGGGGTTCTGATTAATTTTCTAGCAAACAAGATTTGATTTTTACATGAAGGAGAGAAGTGCCAAAATAGGCCCGGTTGTCAAGTGGTTAACAACATATATACATGTTTGGCCTTTTGAAATGGACCAAGTCTGTACCCTGTGATTGCGCTAAATTTCGGGGTCTAGTGGGTCACTGTGGTCTTTACATAAAACTGACAAATTTCTACAACATTTACAGTACATAGCAACCCTGACACTAACCCTCTCGCCCAATGCTGTATCCTGGTCTAGGCCAACAAGGCCCAGGCCTAGGGCAGCACTCTGCAGGGGGCAGCACAGACAGTGTCCCCGCCGGCTTGCGCTACACTGTTAGGCAAATTAGTTTAAATTAGCGCCCCCATAAATCGGCCGTACTGCTTCCAGTATGTGGGCGGTTGGCATTCTGAAACTGTGGGTGGGGGGGGGGGTTGCGCTTCTAATTTTTTACCATCCCTGTCCGAGTCCCCCCCATTGCAGAGATTTCCACTCACTTCTTGTCCCATAGCCAAACAGGAAGTGAGAGGAAATCTATGCAAATTAAAGGGAACCCATTGACCCCCCCAGGCCATCAGAACTAGTGTCCCCACTTGAAAATTTCAGGGTGGGTCTTAAACTGCAAGGGGTGTGGCCTTGACAGGAAGGGGCGGGTGATATTTAAATTAGGGGGGCATGAGTTTAGTCAGGCCTAGGGCAGCACAAAACCTTAATACACCCCTGCTCTCGCCTTAAGTGAAGTTAATCCTGTGTTAGCTCTGGGATACAATTTGACAGTGCTAGGTGTCTGGGTACTGACCAGAGCTGCCACGTGGGGGAAAAGGTAGAGAGTCACATGCTCCCCATACCCTGAAGTACCAGGTATTACTTGCTTCTGATGGGGAGGGGGAGGAGTGCCAGGGAAGAAACTCATGTCTGTGTGTAGCTGGTGAGGTCTTCATTATAGCCGACCAATTGTCCTGCTTGGGTAAAGCACAGGTTTGCTTCAGTTGTAACATAAACTGTAACTGAACCCTTATTGGGCTTTAGAAGTATTATTGCCCAAATACATCACTTTTTTAGCAAAAAACCTGATGGAAAAAATAGATGAGGTCTAAACAAAGACACTGTCACCTTCCTCATACAGGAAAAGTGAAAGTGTCTTGCAAAGGCCCTCTGAACCCCCTTATATTCACTGTGCCTGCACTCTATTAACACTCCTTCCTCCATTGCAACTGGCACTGAAATCAGCTGTGACGGCATTATGGGGAAGTGATGATGTCACTTCCTCCATCACGTGACAGGGCTCAGAACCGACGATTCAGTTCTAGACCTGAGAAGTAACACCTGCCCACCTATATGCTCGAAATACTGGGCTGTGTCACCGGATGGGAGGGAGGAGCAAAAGCAAATTAAGTTTAAGGTGGTCAAGGTCCTTTGCAGAAACTGTCAGAAAATAGAATGGGGATTAAGATATTCAAAATTGGTAAATTTCCAAAAGCAGACACCCAGAATAACCTGTCCCTGCTTCACATTTGAACTTGGTGGTGGTCTTAATATTGGTCAGTGGCACAACTGTAGGGTTGTAGCTATGAAGGTGTCTAGCTCCTTACTATGGCATCTGCCCACCTATCTGTTTTTGTCACCAGTAACTGCTATGTCTGTATATAGAAAGGGGCTAAATTGAAGGGATCTGACAGAGAACCCAAGTGAGCAAAGGCAGTGTATTTATTGAAAATAATTTACTGCACAAGTGAAGGAATCTACTGACTCGTGAATAAGGCTGTATATATTTCCTGCTTTTCCCATTTATGTAGAGTATTGATTGCATTTCACTGTGGCTGGTGTAATGGATTTATAATTAGAGGGTGGTCACCATAAACAACAGTAAGATTATTAGCCATGTAAATAAAAACCTAAGGATTTAGGATGAGGTAATTCAGCCGGGTTATTGAGAATCAATGTGTGAAGTCAGCCGGCATTATAACTGCCTTTGGCAGATACCTATTTACATTCCTGAATGGAATTGAAAAGCATTATTGATTACATAGATATAGATTATCCTAAATTGTATGTGAGGAGCTTTGGCAGCAGTCTTAAGGGTTTTGATGATTTTCGTAGAGCATTGATTTGTCACAGTAGTTTGGCTTATGCATATAGTTCATATTGTCCAATTCAATTTAATATTAGAAATCATACCATATGTTACAACTGAAAAAAAAAAGCATTTATCTGTAATATTTTCATGTCAAAGTATAAGCTTAGACCAGGGTTCCCCAACTCTTTAAACAAAGGGCTTGTTTATTGTTCTTCAGGCTTTGGAGTGGGCGGACTGTGGCCAGTGTTAGTAGAAAATGTCCCAGCATCAGTTGGAGTAAACACTGCCCCATCATTGGTTTTAACTGAAGGAATAGTGCCCCATTGTTGCTTTTAGCAGGCAGAATAGTGTCCTATCATTGGTCCTAGTAGGAGGAATAGTACCCCATTGATAGTGTCAGTGGGAGGAATGGGGACCGATTAATGGTGTCAGTGGGAGTAATAATCCATAGTGCTCTGGGAATCCTTTGTCATCTGCGTTCCCTCTGTTCATGATTTTATTGTAAAAAAATATGTTAAGTAAATAGAAAAACAAATACAAAATCCTCAATTAAATATTTTTTTTTTTTTAATAATACATTTTTTTTTTTTTTTTTTAAAGTAATACATTTAACCTCAATAATATAGTATCCTTTTAAAGGTATCGTAATGTTGAAGAATCTTTCAGCTGTACAGTAAGTCTGCCTTCTAAATTATCAGTAGAGTCTTTAAACTCACTCTAACAAGGGCACAGGGCTATATTTTGCTAAACCTTTTTGTGAAAATGCTCTTTACTTTGGCTTGAGGTTTAGCACTTCATATATCACGCTTGTTTTAACCAGAAGTTATAATAGCAAAACCTTAATTCCTTTTGACAAACCTAAGCCCAGGCCATTGTATGTTACAGACAAGGTTTCACACCTCTAGCTGTGTTGGATTTTCCTTTAAATCCCCTCTAGGCACAAACCTTTGGTCGACCTTTAAAGGTGTCTGGGGTATCCATCAAGCGCATGACCTTGGATTTCAGTGATTTGAGCTGATGTCAAATCTGGAAACTGGACCAGATCTAAACTGAACATTTTCTACCATGCCAGTTCCTCTAATTGCTAGCTGCCCTTAGGCACCCGGCTGTCTTTTTTGCTTTCTTGGATAATCTATGTCTAATCCTTGGCCTATGTCAGATTTAATACATACGTGAATTCTAAAGTAATTCCATTTTTGTTTTTTTAACCCTTTTTTTTTCTTCTTGGATGCCCTAAATGTCACGATGATCCATTGTGTTCCCAGGTACTGCTAAACTTTCCAGTGCCATTTGTGTGATACTACGTGGGCCGTTGCTGATGTCATAATCCAGAGACTGATTTACAGGGTTATCAGGAGTGAACTCTGTTTTCTAGACAGAAAGTTGTTTAACCCCTTCCTTACCTGGCCATAGGGGAATGACGTTATGGTCATCCCCTCGCCGATGAGACTGGACGTTGCGATTGCCGCCGGGCACCCGCGATTTCCAGCAATCACGTCAGGAGTGTGGATCTGTGTGTGTAAACACACAGATCCACCTCCTGTCAGCGGTGAGGAGATCGATGTGTGTTCCCAGTACAGAGGAACACACATCGATCTCCTCCCCCTGTGAGTCCCCCTCCCCCTACAGTTAGAATATACTTTAGGACACATTTTAACCCCTTCAGCGCCCCCTAGTGTTAACCCCTTCCCTGCCAGTCACATTTACACAGTAATCAGTGCAGTTTTATAGCACTAATCGCTGTGTAAATGTGAATGGTCTTAAAAACGTGTCAAAAGTGTCCGATATGTCCGCCGCAACGTCACGGTCACAAAAAAAAAACGCAGATCGCCGCCATTACTAGTAAAAAAAATAAAATAAAAATGCCATAAATCTATCACCTATTTTGTAGACGCTATAACTTTTGCGCAAACCAATCAATATACGATTATTGCGTTTTTTTTTTTACCATAAATACGTAGAATACGTATCGGTCTAAACTGAGGGGAAAAAACGTTATTTTTTTTAAAAATATTGTGATATGTATTAAATAAAAAGGAAAAAATATTGTGTTTTTTTTTTAAATTGTCGCTCTTCTTTTGTTTATAGCGCAAAAAATAAAAACCGCAGAGATGATCAAATACCACTAGAAGAAATCTCTATTTGTGTGGGGAAAAAAACATAACGATTTAATTTGGGTACAGTGTTGCCTGACCGCGCAATTGTCATTCAAAGTGCAACAGCGCTGAAAACTAAAAATTGGTCTGGGCAGGAAGGGGGTGAAAATGCCCTGTATGGAAGGGGTTAAAAAAAAAAATCTGCAGAAGATCAGCAGTACCGAGGTGCCAAAAGGTATCAAGGGAGTTAAAATTGTATCATGCTCTTCATTGTTCCCAACAGTCTGCATAGTACTTTCCAAAATAAAGGGAGACAACACAGTTATAACACATTACAAGACAGGAGGATTAGGAGGGCCCTTCTAGTGAGACCTTACTATCTAAAAGGGAAGGGCAAGTGAAACAAAAGGTAATAAGTGTGTGGCGATGAGTTGTTTGAGAATTAAAATTTCAATTGTTGGGTAAGGGCGGAACAAACTTCCCTAACGAGATGAGTTTTCAGATATAGCCTTAAGGCGTGCATGGTAGAAGATAGCCAGAGAGATTAGGGTAGGGCGTTCCAGAGGATGGGAGAGGCTCAAGCATGGGAGGAGATGATGAGAGAGCTAGAGAGTAGGAGCTGTTGGGAAGAGGATAGTTTGACCGAGTTGGTGATGTAGCTTGGGAACAGAGTTGTTCATTAAGGTAGGCAAATAAGAAGGGAGTTGCACTGAGAATTAAAATTGGGTAAAGACGGGACAGGCTTCTCTAAAGAGATGAGTGTTCAGAGATCGCCTTAAGGTGTACGTGGTAGGAGAAAGTTAGAGAGATTATCATAGGTGTTCCAGAGGATGGGGGTCACTCTAGAGACATCCTAGATGCAAGCATGGGAGGAGCTGATGAGGGAGCTAGAGAGTAGGATGTGTTGGGAAGACCAAAGTGGACAGTATTATGATATTATGCCACCGAGTTGGTGATGTAGCTGGAAGGGCAGAGTTGTGGGTGGCTTTGTATGTTATTTTTAAATTTTAAGTTGGAAAATTGGAAGACCATGGAGGGATTGACAGAGAGGGGTGGCGAACTTTGAACGGTTCATAAGGTGGATAAGTCTGGCAATGGCATGCATGATAGACTGATGGGGCTAGCCTGTGTTAAGGTAGGCCAATAAGAAGGGAGTTGCACTAGTTGAGTTGATAGATAACCAGTAAGTGAATTTATTACCTTGATGGTGATGTTGATTAAGAAAGGGAGTATTTTGGAAATGTTACCTAACTTAAATGGATGTTAGATTTTTATTATAACACAGTGCTTTAGCAACTTTGTCTTCCATTTAGAATTTAGGTCTTCTATAATGAATTGGCAAAGCAAGATGACAAAGCATTGCCCTTAATAGTCATTGTGGGAAACCCTGCCAACAAATCTAAAGTGATGTCTTAAACTAAACTCAGGCTCAGCTGAAAACTGAACATCCCCAGCTATAGCAATGTCAAGATAACACTAAAGTGATATCACTCATTCTACCGGTCGGGCCAGGTATGCTACTGGTCGTTTACTTGGTTAGTCTGGGTTATATCTGTCCTAAACTTGGGGTGGGGCCCTCAATAATTAACTGATTTAATCAGCAGAACCATTTTTGATATTTTCTTTCTTCTCTTTGTGGCTCAGAAGGCAGAGATGTCTGAGGCCGCTCACAGGAACCTGGAGTAATTAACTCCCATCCATTAGTGAAGATTAAAAGCCTCAGTCTCTCTTTATTTTTTCCTTCAGAATCATTTTTCCTTTTTCCTTGAGAGTCCACCGCAGCCGCACATAATAGTACATAAATAATTTATGTCCAGGCTTTAAAATTTAAATCAGGAGCGCAGGACGCAGCTATGCAAACTGTTATTTTAAGCAATTCAGTTAGATAACAGAAATCACTTTTATAGAGAAACAGAACTAAAAGAAGAAAAAAAAAAAGATAAAAATCAATTATCCGGATTGCCTGTTCATTGTACATTCCTTCAGTTCACACATCGGCGTAGAGAAAAGCTTCCACCCTGTGTGTGTCCTGACCTTGTACTTGTCAGAGTCTGCACTGAGATGGCAGCTGTCAGGTACAAAGTCTGGGAGTTCTAATTGTTATTAAAGGCACACAGCGCTAAAGATTTGAGGAACTGTGCAGCAGACCAGCCCAACTCTTTTTGGTATGTGGACTGTGTGAATAAGGGCCCTATGACGCCTCATTATTTTTACATATACTACCCGACCAGGACTTCTGGAAGGAAACGTGAACTGAAGCCTGAGGCAGTGAGGTGTTTTGTTTTTTGAGGGTGGCAGGCTGTTTTGCTTTCAGTGTCTCCATCTTTCTGTATTATTCCAAGGCAGGCATTTTCAATTCAATGCTGCCAAACTCTAGGGACAGTCCTAGTTTTAGAAAACTTGCCTAGAAATTTTGTCCCTGCTTCTCCAACTTTTAGGCTTCCTTTAACAAAGCTCTTCCATTGCAGTGTGTTGCCACATGCATTTCAACAAGCAGTATTTCATACAGTATCTTGCCTTAAAGGGTAACATCACTTTAATGAAGTTGTCCTTCAAATACCCCTCCCCCAACCCTAGCTCCCAGCTGTCCCCCATTTGGAGGGACTGTATTATTTTGGAACAAAATCGCTCCCTCCTCATTTTTATTCCTGGCTGTCTCTGTTTTAAGTCTGATGTATAGATTTCTATTAAATAAAAAAATAAAATGCTATTAATCCACTGAAACAGTATGACCATCAAGGTTTTGGTAGAACGGATTAATGCAATCAAAAAGTCCTCCCTCTAAGCCTGGGTTCACACTATTGCAATGCAGGAACCAACGTGATTCCAGTGCTGGTTCCCGCATCACATCTCAATCGCAGACAGTTCACACTGCCCTCTGCGAACCACTGCGGGTGTCAATACTAAGTTAATGACCACCCTCATATCGGTTTGCAGATCGCAGTGCGTACTGTGAATTAGGACATGAATTGGATTACATAGGTGTGAACACCTATGCGTTTCGATTCCAGTGTGGGGAAAAAAAGGTTCCTGCACCTTTTTTGTGCAAATCCAATGCAAGTTCAGCCATACAACTGTGTGGCTAAATTCGCATTGCACAGACAATGCATGTGATCGGCATAGCAATGCAGTGCGAATCACATGCGATGTCTGTGTTTGCATACAGTGCAGAAAATAAGTATTTGAACACCCTGCTATTTTGCAAGTTCTCCCACTTGGAAATCATGGAGGGGTCTGAAATTGTCATCGTAGGTGCATGTCCACTGTGAGAGACATAATCAAAAAAAAAATTCCAGAAATCACAATTTATGAATTTTTAACTATTTATTTGTATGATACAGCTGCAAAGAAGTATTTGAACACCTGTCTATCAGCTAGAATTCTGACCCTCAAAGACCTGTTAGTCTGCCTTTAAAATGTCCACCTCCACTCCATTTATTATCCTAAATTAGATGCACCTGTTTGAGGTCATTAGCTGCATAAAGACACCTGTCCACCCCATACAATCAGTAAGAATCCAACTACTAACATGGCCAAGACCAAAGAGCTGTCCAAAGACACTAGAGACAAAATTGTACACCTCCACAAGGCTGGAAAGGGCTACGGGGAAATTGCCAATCAGCTTGGTGAAAAAAGGTCCACTGTTGGAGCAATCATTAGAAAATGGAAGAAGCTAAACATGACTATCAATCTCCCCCGGACTGGGGCTCCATGCAAAATCTCACCTCGTGGGGTCTCAATGATCCTAAGAAAGGTGAGAAATCAGCCCAGGACTACACGGGAGGAGCTGGTCAATGACCTGAAAAGAGCTGGGACCACCGTTTTCAAGGTTACTGTTGGTAATACACTTAGGCGGCGTACA
Organism: Rana kukunoris; assembly: GCA_029574335.1. Classification (NCBI taxonomy): domain Eukaryota; kingdom Metazoa; phylum Chordata; class Amphibia; order Anura; family Ranidae; genus Rana; species Rana kukunoris. The sequence goes on from CM056059.1 coordinate 101,478,733, forward strand.
CACGATCGGATATATCCGATGAAAACGGTCCGCGGACCATTTCCATCGGATATGTCCGATCGGGAGTTTGATCCGATGGCGTGTACACACCATCGGATCAAATTCCCCGCCGCCGGAAGGCGCGGTGACGTGGCGGTGACGCGGCGGTGACGTTGACGCCGCCGCGTCACCGCAACGTCACCGCACCAGGAAGTAAAACACTTCCGCGCTTGCGCCGAATCCATTCGGCAGCGGCGCGGCGGCGGTGGGGGCCGACATGTCTGCTGGTAAGTGTACTAACCAGCAGACATGTCGGGCGGACAGATCCCCACCGGATAGATTTCAAAGCATGCTTTGAAATCTGTCGGGTGGAGAAATCTGTCCGCTAGCCCATACACACGAGCGGAGATGTCTGCTGAAACGGACCATCGGACCGTTTTCAGCGGACATATCCCCTCGTGTGTACGCGGCCTAAGACGTCATGGTTTGAAATCATGCATGGCACAGAAGGTTCCCCTGCTTAAACCAGCACATGTCAAGGCCCGTCTTAAGTTTACCAATGACCATTTGGATGATCCAGAGGAGTCATAGGAGAAAGTCATGTGGTCAGATGAGACCAAAATAGAACTTTTTGGTCATAATTCCACTAACCGTGTTTGGAGGAAGAAGAATGATGAGTACCATCCCAAGAACACCATCCCTACTGTGAAGCATGGGGGTGGTAGCATCATGCTTTGGGGGTGTTTTTCTGCACATGGGACAGGGCGACTGCACTGTATTAAGGAGAGGATGACCGGGGCCATGTATTGCGAGATTTTGGGCAACAACCTCCTTCCCTCAGTTAGAGCTTTGAAGATGGGCCGAGGCTGGGTCTTCCAACATGACAATGATCCGAAGCACACAGCCAGGATAACCAAGGAGTGGCTCTGTAAGAAGCATATCAAGGTTCTGGCATGGCCTAGCCAGTCTCCAGACCTAAACCCAATAGAGAATCTTTGGAGGGAGCTCAAACTCCGTGTTTCTCAGCGACAGCCCAGAAACCTGACTGACCTAGAGAAGATCTGTGTGGAGGAGTGGGCCAAAATCCCTCCTCCAGTGTGTGCAAACCTGGTGAAAAACTACAAGAAACGTTTGACCTCTGTAATTGCAAACAAAGGCTACTGTACCAAATATTAACATTGATTTTCTCAGGTGTTCAAATACTTCTTTGCAGCTGTATCATACAAATAAATAGTTAAAAAAATCATACATTGTGATTTCTGGATTTTTTTTTTTTTGATTATGTCTCTCACAGTGGACATGCACCTACGATGACAATTTCAGACCCCTCCATGATTTCCAAGTGGGAGAACTTGCAAAATAGCAGGGTGTTCAAATACTTATTTTCTGCACTGTATGTGTTAACCCAGGCTAAAAATTGTATAGCACCCAAGTGGAGCAGGTAGGGCGGGGTGAGTGGGAGGCCCCCCCTCACACCCGCCATTGCCACCCGGGGGCATGGAGGAGGATGGCAGATTGCCTCTGGGGGGAGGGTCTGCCTACTCCCAACTCCTGCAGTCCTGCTCCTCTCTCTCAAGTTCACACACAAAAATACACTTAAAAAAAAATAAAAAAAAATAAAAAATTGTATAGCACAGTAAACCTTCTTAAAACAGAAGGCATTCACAATCCTTAAAAAATCCCGAAAATAAGAGGATTATTCCTCATTTCAGGGAGTTGGGTGGAGTCCTACAAACTCTTACTTTACACCCTGTTGGCCAGATAAACATCCAGAAAAACTGATGTGTAATGCAAGTATAGACTAGTTTTTTAACTTGTACCTACAGAAAGCCTATAATTAGGCTTATTTGTAGGTACTGTGAATATCTCATAAACGTGCACTGTTTAGGAAATATTCAGTGCATGCAGCCGGTGACATCACTGATGGATGCGCTCTAAAGGTCTGGCATACTACAAGCTAGTGCCATAAATGAGGGCTCCCGCGTGCATATGCGGAAGTGAAGTTTTCACAGCCCCGGCCACACAAACCCGGAAGGAAGACCGGGTGAAGATGTAAGCCCTCTCAGTGGTTAAAGCACGCCACTGGAAGGCTTCATTTTGAGGTAAGTCCTGCATAATGGGCTAGTATGTTTTACAGGGGAATGTTTTTTTTTTCACCAGTTTACTACCAGTTTAATTCCAAACTGAATGCCTTCTCGCCATAACTTGTGTGGGTTATACTGTCTCGCTGGGTCCCAAGCCCTGCTCCACAGTAGCCATGGTTTCCATAGGCTTCGGCAGGGATGGACTGGCCATTGGGACTACAGGGAGTTTCCCGGTGGGCCGATGGCTCAGTGGGCCGGCTTCAGTGACAGCGGACCGCCGCCCCCCCTCCGCTCCTCTGTCTCTACCTTCCCGCAGCCCTCACCTCCTCTACCTCCCCGCAACGCTCACCTGGGGGGAACAGAAAAGCAGGGGGAGGACCAGAGGAGCAGAAGGGACGGAAGAGGAGCATGGGGGAGAGGACAGGAAGCTGACTCAACAGCTATGGCCTGGGAGTTTCTCACTTCTGCCTAATCTTGTCCCATAAGGGGGGCACTGAACTGATTCTTTGCCCTGGGTGAAATAATGTCTAGCTTCCCCACTGGTAATGCCTATAAGAGTACCAGTACCAGCTGTTCTACTCTAATAAAGTAGAATGGCTAGTAAAGGGGGTGCGGGGGTTGCGGGAGCTGTCCGTTGGCCATGGGAGAGACCTGTCAAAGTGGGCCAGTCTGGATGAAGTCCAGGGCCAACTTTTTGTCCCAGTCCAGTCCTGGGCTTCGGCTTGTATAAGAGCAGTCTCAGCCTTTTCGCTGGGGTCAAGTGTAGTATCTGTTCTTATCAGTGATCCAGTGGGGGCGCTGTGCTACTATTCTGACCTCACCAATGTTGTAGTGTCGGCTATGCAAACCTGCTGGAGTAATGTGGGCTTAGAAGGTTAGTACCGGCTGGAACAGAAACTGGAGCTCCCACAGGCAGTTGGGGCCTGGAAGTCGGAAAGCTGAAAGAGCCCATTACCTTCTGGTTTGAAACATTATACCTTGTCTGCCCATGGGCTGGGAAGTCAGAAGGTCTGCCGTGCCTGTGCCCCCTGGGAGTGGGGGCCCTAGGGGTGCTCTTAGTAACACTTGGGTGTGGGACCCAATGGTGTGAACAGAAAACATGGTCACCCCCCCAAGGGCTCTTTACTGTGCAGCCCTTGCATCCAAAACATCCTGTCTGAATCCTTTGCCTGTTGCATATCCGCACCATTACCTCTTTGATTCCTAAGGATTTTCAGCTGGGTGACTGGGGACCACAAGAAGTACAAGCCATCCAGAAGAGTGGGTGCCTTCACATTAGTCAGGGGACCTGGCTGCAATGTGTTGGATGCAAAAACTTTGCAGAGCTGGGAAGACTATTTAAAGGACAATATCACAAAAACGATAGAAAACCAGATGTGTAACTTATGCACAGCGCATGTTTTGGTACTGTAATGGGGTGCCATTCTATACGCATGGCAGTGGCAACCCACTGGAACGGAGTGCCATGCTTGCAGTAACATAGTAAAATGAGCAGGCTAGGGATTTCTGAGTGGGACTCCATTGGGGAGTGGAACACTATTTTGGCAATGTGATGACAGATAAAAGCGATGTATATGCATATACTGTATATACATTTTACTTTACTCTGAAGTGATGACTAATGATTGGCTGTAGAAAGAATTTGTGGAAACCACTCAGAAGAAAAGGCATCAACATTTGCCTGTGTTCAGCTGCCAACAATCTTGCGGTGCTTATCAAGTGATGTGCGTTACATCTCTGCTCTCCAGCTGCAGACCTGTACTGTTTCGCAATCGGCTGCTCTGGTTGTGTCTCAGACCACCACAACACATGAGGAATGCATTTAAATGAAAGGAAATGCTTGGTTTATCGTGTGTAATATGTTTGCCATATGTTTTGTTGGCATTGATATAGCCAGATATAGATGTTCATCTGTATTTCATTGATAAACTGGATATCATCCATCTGGGAGTCAGTTTCCTTAGCGTAACTGATGATTTCCTTAAGGTGAATCTCCAACTTTTCACCCCTTAAAATGATCGAAGCTTTCCACATGCACACGACATATATATAGGTGCATACCTTATTTTGAAGGAAACCTGTCATTAGGCAACAATTTAGATTACTGTTGTTGATTTGCTTCTGCAAAGCATAGTTCTTCCTGCCTATGGCTTTGGGGCTTTAAGTCACTGACCCTGAACAAGCATGCAGCAAGGGATGTCAGAACAGTTACCACTTGCTGTCACTGGTAGATAAGTAATCCCTAATTGTTGAAATACATTTGAAACAAAAAAGTTCTGAAAAAATGAAAATAATAAACAAATTCCTTTCTCTGATGCCCATTTAGGAAATCTTTGCTTTGTTGCAGAGTGAAGCCATCTGAGGAACCTAACATTTAGCACTTTTGAGTTTGCTATATGTCTGCATAGCCAGCAATGCTCTGCGGTTCCTCCTGAGGGCCGTCACGTTAATACAGTGTCCTGTAGAACCCTTAGGCCCCATACACACGATCGGACATATCCGATGAAAACGGTCCGCGGACCATTTCCATCGGATATGTCCGATCGGGAGTTTGATCCGATGGCGTGTACACACCATCGGATCAAATTCCCCACCACCGGACGGCGCGGTGACGTGGCGGTGACGTTGACGCCGCCGCGTCACCGCCACGTCACCGCACCAGGAAGTAAAACACTTCCGCGCATGCGCCGAATCCATTCGGCAGCGGCGCGGCGGCTGTGGGGGACGACATGTCTGCTGGTAAGTGTACTAACCAGCAGACATGTCGGGCGGACAGATCCCCACCGGATAGATTTCAAAGCTTGCTTTGAAATCTGTCGGGTGGACAAATCTGTCCGCTAGCCCATACACACGAGCAAGATTTCTGCTGAAACGGTCCATCCGACCGGTTTCAGCGGACATATCCCCTCGTGTGTACGCCGCCTTAGGGGTGGCTAGCGGAACCCCAAAGTGTGCAGGAAACGTAGGCATCTGACACACCCAGAAGGGGGAATGTAAAGGTCCTCCTTAGTACAGAGATCACCCATATTAACCAGTAAAATGAAATCATGGAATGGGCCAGAAGGGGATGACAAATGGTGAAAATAATGGAAAAAAAAATGGAAATAGCTGTATACATGTAACTCCTGATTTGAAGTTGCTAAAGCATTGTGTAGCAAAAATTGCAGTCTGTTAGGTAAAATATATTTTTGTTCCTGATATTCTGCAGCTTCTTTGCAGCCATTTCCCATCTGCATACGCTCCAGTGATGGCGGCATGGCATATCTTAGGATTGATTTCTTGATGGTGATGACAATGGACTATGCCTGCATCGTGTGTTGAAATGGCTAACTGTAGCCTCCATCAAAAGCCCGTATGAGAGGGTAGTTACTTGGTAGTTACTTGGTAGTTACTAATGCTGCCCAATGACCAGAGCACTTTTTGTGATTCGACACTGCGTTGATTTAACTGACAATTACGCAGTCGTGCGACGTGGCTGCCAAGCAAAATTGGCGTCCTTTTTTTCCCACAAATAGAGCTTTCTTTTGGTGGTATTTGATCATCTCTGCGGTTTTTATTTTTTGCGCCATAAACAAAAATAGAGCGACAATTTTGCTATAATATCCCCAAAAAAGATATATAAAAACATTTTTTCCTTAGTTTAGGCTGATACGTATTCTTCTACATATTTTTTGTAAAAAAAAAATCGCAATTAGCGTTTAATGATTGGTTTGCGCAAAAGTTATAGCGTTTACAAAATAGGGGTTAGTTTTATGGAATTTTTATTAATATTTTTTTTTACTAGTAATGGCGGCGATCAGCATTTTTTTTCAGTACTGCGACATTATGGCGGACACTTCGGACACTTTTGACACATTTTTGGGACCATTGGCATTTTTATAGCGATCAGTGCTATAAAAATGCATTGGATTACTATAAAAATGCCATTGGCAGTAAATGGGGTTAACACTAGGGGGCGGGGAAGGGGTTAAGTGTGTTCCTGGGTGTGTTCTAACTGTATGGGGGGGGGTGGACTCACTAGGGGAAATCACTGATCTTCTGTTCATACATTGTATGAACAGAAGATCAGCGTTTCCCCCGCTGACAGGACTGGGAGCTGTGTGTTTACACACATAGCTCCCGATCCTCGCTCTGTACCGAGCGATCACGTGTGCCCGGCGGTGATCGTCCCCACCGGGCACGTGCGCGGGACTCGGGGGGCGAGCGGGGACTGTTGTGTTCTGACAGGGGGATGCCCCACCCCCCGCCAGAACTCTCTGATCAGTGCTCTCTGACATTGGCTGAGAACACTGATTGGGAATCGGTCGGCTGCTGGTTTTTCAGCATGCATGTCCAACAGGAACCAACCTCTTTCAGACATACCGACATACACATGGTCTAAATGTCGGATTTTTTTTTAACCCAACATTCACCCTGTGTGCATCCAGATTAAGTGTTGTTTATCTCTGGTGCTTTGTTCCTCTGCTATCAGCATGAGTCACTTCTAAGAAGTTTTCCCTACACATGAGATAAAATTTGTGTCAGGGAGGGAGCTCAGCATACAGCTTGTCTATTAACAGCACCATTTTTCTGCTGTGTGGAGGAGGGTGTGTTCTTTTAGCCAATCAGCTCTCACACGCTGTAACTGCAGCCTCTCTCCGCCCCTGCTCTGTGCTCCTCACAGAGGAAGGAGGATTTTAAAGAGAAGACTGCAGATAAACAAGTAAAATGTACGTAGGGAAATTTTTTCCTCTGTGTATCATCTGAGGCTGGTCACTTCACTGGGTATATGTAAGAGTTTACAACCATTTTAAGTGATTTAGGTGACGAGTACACAGAAAGGGTGTTGATAAAAAAGAAATGCAATAAAAGGCAATTCTAGTCTAAATCAAAAGTTTCTTTAGTTTCTAAAAATGGATGTTTAGATCTCAAAATGTAATTTTTAAATCATGAGAACCAGTGGAGGGCCATGCTTTGTTTCATTATTAGAGAAGAATTCCAGGTACACAATATATGCCATATCTAGTCAATACACCTGGAAGCTGGAAATCACTGAAGTAGGTATCCTTACTCCAGACTCGGGTACACCCATTTTAAGGTTTTTGGTTTTGCAACGTTGAATGCCTGGCCTTTTCCTGGAACCTGTATGCTGCATTCTTTGAGTAAACTAATGTTTTTATCATCCAAGGAATGTTTATTCTCGATTCTTTTATGGCACAAAGCTTTTCCCCGCGTTTTTCTCTTTCACGTCTCATTTGTCAGAGTTTGGGGCAGTAGCGGCCAAAGCTTAGGTATAAATTCTCCACCAGGACAGTTGTCAATGCGCCTGAGGAATTTGTGTTTTTCCAGGTCAACCATTCAGCATGGAAGCCACACCGAGAATGTTTTACATTTTCTGAATACGTGGAAAGTGTTCTCTGATTGGACAAGGAAGAGAATGTGACATCACCACCTGCCTCTTCACCTCGTCCAATCAGAGACATTTTCCTTTCATCCAGTTAATGCAAAACATTCTCGAATCGGCACCTGGCCAACCTCCTGTGCTTGGAATGCAATAGGGCAACTGCTTAGCATGGGACCTGGAAGCAAGTGGGGATCACCGAGGTAGTGCTGTCCATGTCAGTGATTTCCAGCTTCCAGGGGCATCAGACAGGTATGGTGTTTACATAGTTACAATATCTATACCTGGAATTCTTCTTTAACCACTTAATGACCGGACCAATATGCTGCTAAATGGCCAGAGGCATTTTTACAATTCGGCACTGCGTCGCTTTAACAGACAATTGCGTCGTGCGACGTGACTCCCAAACAAAATTTGTGTCCTTTTCTTCCCACAAATAGAGCTTTCTTTTGATGGTATTTTATCGCCTCTGCGATTTTTATTTTTTGCGCTATAAACAAAAATAGAGCGACATTTTTGAAAAAAAACTATATTTTTTACATTTTGTTATGAGAAAAATCGAATAAACTAAATTTTAGTCAAACATTTAGGCCAAAATGTATTCAGCCACATGTCTTTAGTAAAAAAAAATCGCAATAAAAAAAAAATTAGCTACCTAGCGGCAACAGTGACACTAATACAGCAATCAGAAAAATTATCGCTTAGTGACACTGGCAATAGGGGGTCAAAGGGTTAACTAGGGTGGTGATCAAGGGGTTAAAACTTTATTAGTGGGGGTACAGGGGCTACCCTGAACCTAACACTAACTGCCTGTCACACTGACACTAAATGCAGTGATCAGTAAATATATGATCACTGCATTCAGTGACAGTGTGACAGGGGGCTGGGGGGGGGGTGATCGGAAGGGGTTAAATGTGCCTATGTGTGTGGTGTCAGTGTAGTGTTGGTGCGACTTACTGTGTAAGTCTTCTCTCCTCTCACCGGATTGAAAATACCGCCGAGAGGAGAGCTGACATCACTTCCTCTGCCTATGTTTACATGTTTACATTACATAGGCAGAGAAAGTGACACGCGGGGAGTGCGCGCATTGGCTGGGAGCGATCTAGCCAATGCGCTCCCACAGCCACGGGAACCGCCGCATGTACCGGGGGGGGGTCCCGATCGAACCCCCGACCCACGTCTAGGCAGGGACGTACAGGTACGCCAATGTGCCTGTACGTGTCATTCTGCCGACGTAAATGTACATGCGGCGGTTCATAAGCGGTTAACAATGATAGGCTGGGGAGAGGTAGTAACACTAATTTCCATTTTTTTTTCATATATACTCCCAACACTTTATAAAAGTTTTTAGTAGTATAACAGTAACTTATTTTCATCTTGTTCCAGCTTGCCATACATACAGCCAAAGTTGTTCTCAGATCTAACATTGTGAGTTACAAAGAGAACGTTTCCTGATCCGATTTCAATTGTCCAAACAAGCAACTACCCAGAAATACTGAAGACCCACTCTTCACTAACCCAGCCATCCATTACTAATGCAGTCATTTAAAAACACAATGGAACGTATAGATTTTCTTTAAGTGCATTATTCAAGTGTTTCTTAACTCTGGTGCTTCTCCATGCATCCATCTTTCTGCTTCCACAATTCACAGCAGCACGCCTTTCGCTCCTTAATTTGTCACTAGCAGCTCTTTGCTGGTGTGGAGCAGTATGTGTGTGTGTTTATTTGTATGGAGGGAGTGAAGGAGTGTAATGTGAGGGGATGGGCTCTATACAAAGCGAGGGGACAAATGTGTGTGTGCGGCGTTCATTAGGATGTGTTGTTAGGATCCTGTGTCAAGGCTATTTTTCACATTGGATGATGGGGAGAGCGTATGTGCACGTAGAGCGCTCCTGAAAGGGGATCTATCAAAGTAGCTGTTTTTTTCATTTATAACTTCAAGCCCTTTAGCCAATGATTTGTGAACATTTCCTTGTTTATGACTTTTCCAACGTACCCACCATTGAGATTTATTTGCATGTCTTATTGGTAAATAGTTAACAACCTATGCAGCATTGACTGTGTTTTAGCCAGTATGCCCCCGTATGTTGAAAGGTTTTTGGTAAACTTTTCTATTGTACTGTTTTCACCATGCCCACCATCAACATTTTTTTGGATGTGGTATTTACTGTTTTTGTAGCCACCATCCCCCTGCATGGAGTAATCTTATTGTCCATTAAAGTCCACTTATTGGATGGGGGAGATGGGTTAGAAGGGCCATAAGTCTTGGCAGTTTCTGAAGTTAGGGAAGTGGAGCCGTTTAAGGGTCAGGGCACCAAAGATTAATATTTTAGCGTTTCATGGATGCTGGTGAGTCAAACATTTTCTTCTATAGCTCAGGGACTTAGATGCTGTGACCATTAGAGGGGCTTTCTGCTCACCCTGTTGGGCTATCAATTTATTTTATTGTATGCAGAATGCAACAGGAAAAGCTGGAGCACAAACAGATAGGTGGGGACACTCAAAATTCTTGGATAGACAGAAATAAAATCGTGAATTATGGCAAGAAGATATATCCAAGGCACACAAGCAGCTAGTGGATGTCTGAGCCTACTTGAACCCAACTATGATTATAATATAATTTTTGGGTAGACTGACACTAAAATAAAATCTGATCAAAGACTGAATGGTCCATACTATTCTAGTCCTGCAATAGCAATCATCTTCCAAGTTTCAGTAGGTTGACTTCTATGTTTCAGCAACCTGAAGGATACATTCTGACAGTTTGAACTGAACCAGATAAAGGCTTGTAGAAGCCACATAAAATCATTCCCGATCATTTCCCATTTTTTCATGCTTGTCACAGCGTGTCAGCGCACAGCGCCCATAATAGAAGGTGCCCAGGCTTCTGTGCTTGTCGTCTGCAGTTTACAGCCGTCTCTGTGATAGGGCACAACAAAGCATGGTTGTCCTCCCTCATTATGTATCCTTGCCCTTAAGGTGACTTTAGAAGCCCCTGATAGAAAATGTAGACAGACAGATGGCTTCCACTTGTTTTATTTGTGTATTTTACTCTTATTTTATTTATTTTTTTGCTGTTTGTTTTAGCCTGACTCTACATCCATGGACGGGGGAAGGGAGAGCAACAATGCTGAGTCTTCTTCAGGGCCTAATCACACTGAGCAGACCATGGCAGGACAGTCTCAGCAATGGATATCACCAACTGCAGAGGCTTCTGGGACATCAGCCGCGGCTTCCTTCTTCATAAGGTACATACATCAATCCATATGCTTCGAAATAATTTTATGTAATCTATAACTGGTTGCTAAAAAAGTTATGCACTAGGAGACACTCTGTTTTTGTCAAAATACAGATGAGTTAGCAGTGAGCAAGCTGTCAGAGGAGGGGGCAGAGAGAACAGAGGGATGACTCCTTAGTGTGCTGCTGCATCTTCTTTATCCAATCAGCAGACTAGGGGTATGTTGTTAATCAAGCTGTGCTGTTGCTGCCATAAAGGTCAAGAATTTGACTCTCATGACTGGCTGGGTTTTCTGGATTGAAAGAATGGCTGAGCTGAACAAAATACCCTTTGGTATGTAGCCTCCTTATCCTAAACAGGGGCTATTATGTCAGTTAAGTTTTTGGCGAGGCTGTAGTTGGCTCAGACTATATCGTTTTTCACCTTCTTTTTCATTAAGCTTAAGTTGGCTTGTGATTTCTTACTGTCGTCACTAGATTTCACTGGTTATAGTATGAGATTTCACAAACAAAACTAAGTTATCAATATTTATATTTTCTTCAACCAATCCAGTAGGATGTCTATGCCACTGGTGCATGCTGGAGGAGGATATAAATATTTGGCACAAGGCACGTGTTTGCTATCTTTCCCTGGTCTGAGGCCTAGGGATGTGATGCAGTTATGCCCAATAGCCTGTTTTGGGGTCTAATGTGTGCAGAAGTGGTCCTGAAACTGTCCTGTCTGGTTTGGAGGAAGCTATGCCAAGGAAGAGACCCAGAGGAGAGGCCCCTAGTTGGAGAAAGGCAGAACGAAGGTTGGTCTTTCAAAAGGGCCTGGTGACTCTCTTGGGGTTGCACTGAAATTTGAGAATGTGCTTACAGTATTGTCGGTATGGCTTAAAGCTTCTGACACTGTGAAGCTGGACATTGATCTAGAGAGTCTGTAAGGACTCCTATCCCTCACCTTCTTAACCATTTTGCAATAAAACTTAAATAAGGCAAAAGTGACTGGTGCCCAATATCCTTTCTTGGTCCTCCCATTTTAGCCAGAAACTTTGCGCTGGGGTGAAATCTTAGCTCACTTCTGCTTCTGGGGGTGCTATCTTTCTTTACAGTGTCAGCAGGGTGCTTTAAGTAGGTAATACCATTCCATCATATGTATTCAGCTGCATATTTAGCTTCTAGTCTGGTGTTCAGTTCTAATTGTATGTGGCAGCCCACCCCGTATTTACTGCATTGCTTATTTTCATACACACATATAAAGTAAATATAGGGATGTTTTTGACAGCAGCCTGTCAATGTTTATTATACAATTTTACGCTGTTCCACTGCCTGGGGTAGCACTTCCTGTCTGCAGTGCCAATAGCACAGCCAGCATTAAGAGCATATGTTTGGTGTAACAATGTTGGTGCTTATGGGTATCTAAATCAATGTTGCTACATGACAGCAGATTTCAGGACACTGGCTATAGTAAAAGTGGCTAGATGCATGCAAAATCTCCTGAAAGCTGCCAGTCTCAGGCCTGCTCCTTTTTTTCTAGTAATTTACTTGGGGGCAGGTGGTCTAACCTCTAAAATCTAGGGCTATTACTGGAAATGACAATCGCCTAGTATATTCGGCTTAGATGGTTGTAATGTACTTGCATATCAGTCCATATAAACATTTTGGCTGTGAAACCGTTAATGTGAGTGTGGCCATGTTTTCTGTCTAGTATGTCTTTAGGAAGTTCACACTAGGGTCTAAACAAAAGGTTGTTCATAAAAATGCCTAACATGGCTGGTTAAAGTTATTTTCACTTTAAGCATCAGTCTGCTGTTTATTTTTCTTGATGGATTACTCAAACTTCATAGACCGTGTGTTTGGTATGCTGCAAGCTGCAGCCTATCCCGCACAATTGAGGCATACATCTTGGGCGTAGATAGATTAATATGACAGTATTACATTTACTCTCTAACTGGCTGTGGATTAAAGCATCTCATTATTGACTAATGAACAATAATGTTATACATAATCTGTGGGTCCCTCTCCTATCACGGTCTCCGGATGGTTCACCGCTAGGCATTTTTGGTCATTATATTGGCCATAAAATAGAGTCGGTAATTGAGGTTATTCATGGAACAGGCACCTTATCTGCTCCAGGCTTGGAGAAGCAGCTTGAAAATATTCCCTATACTGATGGTGTTGTGACTGAGCATATGATTAAGGTATTGAGCCAATACACCGCTAATGAAACACACAGATATATGCAGCAATATTAGGAAAAGCTCTAAGTGACTAATGCATTTTGTTCAGAGCATCCGAGACTTCAATTAGTTCCAATAAATTGTTGCTACAGCTCTACATTATGGGGCTAATCTGGTTAAACAAACTTAGCTGGCGCTTGTCCTTTTTTTTTGAGAGAGAGTGTCTGAAAACTTGTTGTGTTTTTCCATGTCTAGGACATCAAATAAAAAAAGCAATAAAACAAAATGCTGAAATCTCTTTAGTGACTCTGCATTGCTATATTGAACATCTTTGTATAAACCCATGCTCCAGACAGTACGTGTCGCCGGGGACGAGCTCTAGCGCGTTACACGCCCCCGTTGATACCCAATTTCCGTCCCTTAAATTAATTTAATCACAGTTCTCTTCTGTCTTCTCTTCTTTTATTTTTATGAAAGGAATTATGGTTGCCCATTGTCTACAGTAAATATGAGTTTTTAGACTTTTGTTGGATGACCTTGGGGTGTTTCCATAGAAACTGGTGTTAAAGAATTATTTGTTATTTTTGAGTAGCATTATAAGCTAATATAAAAGTAAAACAATTGAAATGATGGAGATTTTGCACTGAAATGGCAATCTTGTTGAACTTGTTTTTTTTTTTTTTTTATTGTTTAAAGGGATTTTATTGTGTTTTTTCTTTTAGGGTTTTGAAATTAGAAATTCCTCTGACTGGCAATTTACAAAAATGCAGTGCTTATGTAGTCTTCTTTAATCCATGGAAATCAATTGCTTTAGAATTTAGTACGTTATAAGAAGAGCATTGACCAAATTAAATTAAGAGGTTTAGGAGGTGAGGCAGTCAATTTAGTGAGTCAACAATATTATGGCAGCAAATAACAACTTGTTTTTAAACTTGCCAGAAACCACACTTAAGTCCAAAATGATAGTATAAGGTAAGGCTGTTCTTTAAACCAGCAACACCCATAACATAATATTCACAGAAAATAAGATTGGGTAACCAATGTGCTGTATTTTGGTTTGATAGACCTCTTGGGCAATGCTTTTTACGGGTGTACTTAAAGAAGAGCTCCAATCTGTAAAAAAAATAAAAATAAAGTCAAACACTGTAGCTTTGGACTTTTAACCACTTAAGGACCAGAAGATTTCCCCCCTTAATTACCAGGCCCTGCGTCGCTTCAACTGACAATTGCGTGGTCGTGTGGCGGGGATATATTTATGGCATTTTTATTAATTTTTTTTTTTTTACTAGTAATGGCGGCGAGCAGCTATTTTTAGCAGGACTGCGACATTGTGGCGGACAGATCAGAAACTTTTTTGGGACCATTGACATTTATAAATCGATCAGAGCTAAAAATAGTCACTGACTTACTCTATAAATGTCATTTGCAGGGAAGGGGTTAACAATAGGGGCGATCAAGGACTTAATTGTTCCCTAGGGAGGCGTTTCCAACTGTGGGGGCAGCGTACTGACTGGAAGTACAGAGACTCACTAGGGACAGCAGATCTATCTCTACTCCCCTGTCAGAACAGGGATCTGTCTGTTTACATTGACAGATCTCCATTCTGGCCCTCTGAGGAACGATCGTGGGTGGTCGGGAGACATCACGGCCACTGGCCTTGCACACCCCCTATAGCCCTTAAAGTGGCCGCTGTACAGCTACGGCCATTTGCAAAGGGGAGCCAACCTTCCACCGTATAACAATGGCGGCTGGTCGGCAAGTAGTTAATATAAGCACATTTGCCTGTCCAGGGATCCTATGATGTTGACACCCCAAGCTGATTCATCAATCGGCTTTGGGTGCAGGTGCCAGCCTTATAAGTGAAGGAAACCGCCAGTGAAGTCTTCAGGCTTCCATCAAATTCTAAGGCTTACACAGCTCTGCTACACAGCACTTGTGGACAACACCAGCTAAGGAATATATTGGTGGCATTTTTCTATTCCTAACCTGTTGTCTGCACCGTGAAAGAGCACACGCAGACCCGTAGGCTCCTAGTTCCAACTTTTCTTCTTTTCTGAGTGTTTTTTTTTTTGTTATAATACTTTTCAGTTGTTTTATATGCCTGACATTTAGCTTTACTGTCACATTCACAACAGAAAAAGAAGGTCTTTGAGTAGGTAGAGTATATTCTCAATTTAAACTGCCATCTGAAGGTACTAGTAGAGGTTGAAAGACCGATTTCCTTGTAAGCTGTTTTGAACCAAAATGTTTGATATGTCCATAGAGTGTCTTCAAACTTCTCCTGGTCAACAACTATGGGACAGGTTGTTGTCCCCCCGATAAGCCAAAATCAGAGTTCAAAATTAGTGGCGCACCTCCCTTGGCCTAAACGCAAGCTGTTTCCAAAAGCTAGCGGAAGAAAGAGTAAAGCAATCAATTCCCCAATTCACGCTAAGCAGCATAGATGAATAAATCTCCCCTGCCAACTGTATTCATTGTAATGCCACGGTGCAGTCGATCAGTGATTACATCTGATAGGATGCCTTCACTGTATGGCTGATAATTTTCTACCTGTTAATACAATTTTTAAATCAACGTTTGCCGAGTTGGGTGGTGCTTGCAAGGCCAGCCAAGGCCTTTAATTTCGGTTGTCGCAACAGGAATCAAACAAAATTCTATGGCTAGCTTAATCCTCCACCTTTGGGTAACCACAATCTCCAGAATTAACTTCTTTTGAATTGCATCTCCACTTCAGGTTGTTCAGTGTGGTTTAAATGGTTAAAGAATGAGACGATGAAGGTTAGAGGCAGGAAGTGCTATTTTATGGCGGTGTATGATCATCTGCACAATTCCAGGCCAGCCTGTATGGCTGTAATTAAGGAGGAAAGACTTTATTGCTCTTGTAAAGCATTTACCATAATTAGACTGCAGTCCATCTGACAAAGGAAGAGGTTACACAAATGAATAGCAACAGTTTGCTGTGATTTTTCAAGTCAGCGCACCTGGCGAAGAATAAGGACACAACCTTTCCAGCAAAATAAAATTCCTGCAACTTGACGGCCGTTTTGTGTAACCTCAAGAGCTCCAGATGTTACCATTGAAAAAAAAAAAATATATATGTGAATCATTGGAGAGCAAATGGAAAAAAGAATGAAAGATTATGAATAATATACGGTACATTGTGCAAGGTCCACATGTTAAGTTTTGTTGCATTGAAACCAGATGTTGGAAGATATATGGTAGCCAATTAAAGAATGACTTTGTTGTCAGCTGTGTGGGGACCAGCTTAATAGAAATAATGTTAAAGCTCCTCAGTCCTGTAGCAAATTATAGTTAAATACTTCCTCATCACGTAATATTCTGGAACAATTTACATTTTTTTTAAACTTGAGTGGCAGTGTCTATACCTTGCATACGCCTAAAAATGCCTTGTTCTTATTAACAGAAAATAGAGATAATACTGGAGATCTGGATACTGTTGATGTAGATTTAAAAGGGTTGTCTAACTGTATACAGCAGAACCACCTGAATATTTTTTTCAAAAGTTAGTGATTGTAAAGACTTGTTTTTTCCCTATAAAAACAACAATCCTGTTCTACTTCCCTGCTCTGTTGCAATGGATTTGCACAGAGCAGCCTGGATCCTCCTCTTCTTGGGTCCCTCTTCTGTGCTCCTGGCACCTCCCTTCTGTTCAAGGAGCTTGCTATGGGGACCCCCGAGCCGAGTCACATTAAGAAACAAGAAACAAACCCTGCCCTGCCTCCTCTCTTCCCTGATTGGCTAGCTGACTATGTTTGACAGCAGCGGCAGTCAGTGGCGCTACTGCTGTGTCTCAGTCAATCAGGAGGGAGAATCTTGAATGGCTAAAAAAATCATGGACATCGCTGGACAGAGAGAGACCATAGGTACGTTTTAGGGGGGCTGAGGAGGGTTGCTGCTTTTTTTCTGCCTTTACAACTCCTTTAAAGTGTATGTAAAAGAAAAAATAACAGGTGTGGTGGCTTCATCAGTTTTCCACCTTTTAGGATTTTTCCCTTTATTTTTCCTTGATAATCCTGCCAGTAACGCACGTCTTGTCCTAAGATGTTGCCTAGGACACCTCCCCTTCTCCTCAAATTCATTATATAGGATTTTGTAGCTTACAGAGATTTCAGTTTGATACACAGGAACAGGTATTGTTTTGTACTTATAGAAAATGTTCTTAGCCTGAAAAAAAGAAAACAATTGTAATCACCACATGAAAGGACTGAGATGAAGATAAACTCTAAGGCTTGGTTCACATTGGTGCGATGCAGGAAACCCTGCAAATCCAGCACAGGTTCCGTGTCCCACCTGACTCGCAGGCAGTTCACACTGCCTTATTTGAACTGCTGGGTGTGTCAATTCAAAGTTAATGACACCCCCAGATCGGTTTACATATCGCAGTGTGAACTGTCAATTCAGACAGCAATCAGATCGCATGGGTGTGAAAAGGGTCCTGTACAACTTTGGCCCCAATGCGATGCAAATTCAGTCGCATTGCACAGACATCACATGTGATTTGCACAGCAGTGCGGTGTGAATCACATGCAATGCCGCACAGCACAACGCTATGAACCCAGCCTGCCCCGGCACACACTAATAACTCTGTGTGTTGCTGACTCCCCCTACTGCCCGAGCACCCCCCCATGTTGCCCCATCCCCATAGTGCTGCTGGCTTCCCTCCTCTTCTTTCCTCTCGCCTCTGCTGCTGTGGGGAATGTTTCAGGATGGAGAGCGTGAGAAAGGGCTTGTCAATATGCCATTTACCGGCCTCTTCCTTTTCTAATAGTCACTCAGTGTCCATTCATAACTGCAGCATAGTAAACTGTGTTTACTATGCTGCAGGTTGTGAATGAACAGGAAGTCGCTCAGCACAGAGAGCTTCCTGTTCCTTCACTGTCCAGTGTAGCTGAGGTTGCAGATAAAGGCATGTATGTTTGAGCTTTGCGGTGCACAACCTAATGCAATGGGCTCCGCACACCTATGCTTAGGAGCAAAGATACATTTTAGACAACAGTATCCTATTTAACAACAATTCAACTACTGGTAAGGCTATTTATTTATTAAACAAGTGTCTAGCAGACAGTTGATTATTAAAGGGCGTGGCTTAACAAAGAAAACCCCTTCCCATTTCATGCTGTCAGCAATGGCACCACATGAAAGACAAATGTCACAAGGCCTGAGAAAGAAAATAATACTGTAGTAAAAGTGATACAAAAATCTAACAAATATGGAACTGCAACTATCTCACAGAGACATCCAGGCCATCCACAGATGTTAACATCTTGACAGGAGCGTCTTCTGACATAAAGTGTTGAAGAAAATTGCCATGCAAGTTTACTGCAGTTCGCTAAAGAAGTAGAAAGCCAAACTGGAGTGATTGTTTCCCGTGACACAATACAGTGTACACTGCAGAGGAATGGCAAGCATGGGTGTCGTCCACTCGGGAAGCCTTTCCTAAAGCCCATGCACAGCAAAAATAAAAAACACCTAGAATTTGCCAGGGCCTATGCTGAAAATTAAGATGATTACTGGGACTCTACTCTGGAGTAATTGAGTGATGTATGGCGTCACAAAGGTGAGGAATACAAAGAAAAATTAATGGTACTTACAGTGAAATGTGGCAGTGTCTTTCTGTGGGGCTGCTGGTGTCTGGGAGCTGCATTTCATTGATGGTATCATGAATTCACCAGTGTACTGCTCTATATTGAAAGAGAAGGTGCTGCCATCACTCCGTGCCCTTGGTCGTTGTGCACTTTTCTAACATGACAAGGATCCAAAACACACGACTAAGGCCACTGTTACATTTCTGAAGAGGGTGAAAGTGATTTCAGTGGCCAAGTATGTCTCCTGATCTGAACCCAATTGAACACCTATGGGGAATTCTGAAGATACAACTTGTTAATTTCCTTCTAAATCATGGAGGTCATACAAAATACTAAATATAGCAAGGGCCGATCCAGAGTCTAGTCTCGGGAGGGGCACTGCCAGAAATTAAGATGTTGCTTACAGAACTGTATTTAACGTATCATACAATCATAACCTTGTTTAAAACAGTGACACATTAATCATTTCAGATTAGATTATTACATTACAGACAGATTTGTAATGATCACTGTCCCCACACTTGTGTCACCACCTTCTTCATTACTGTCCTCCACTTGTGCCACCTTCTTCATTACTGTCCCCCACTTGTGTCACCTTCTTCATTTTTGTCCCCCACTTGTGTCATCTTCTTCATTACTGTCCCTCACTTGTATCACCTTCTTCTTCATTACTGTCCCCCATTTGTGTCACATTCTCCTTCATTACTGCCCCCCCCCCTTGTGTCACCTTCTTGATTACTATCCCCTCTTGGATCTGAGCTAGCCCAGCCAGCAGTGCAGCAACAGCAGGTCAGGCCGGCTGCTGGAAGTCACTTTCTATGCATGCAGTGCTGCTGGGCGGTGGGCAGTGGTGGGCCCAGGGCCCCAGAGATGGAGTGGAGCAGTGGAGACACTGGCTTGAAAAAAATCACACACACACCAACCAGTCCCTCCCTACTGCCAAGTTCACTTCCTCTCATGCCAGAGAAGGAGGCGGGTGGAGACAGCTGTGCAGTGCAGCACTAGGCGTAGGCCTCCCCCCGCTCGGCCTCACTCTGCGTGAGACTGTGACATCACTGGTTGCTAGATACCAGTCAGGGTAGCCCTAGCACCCAGTTCTGGCAATCTAGTTTAGAAGGGTGGCTGTGTCTCGTAATCTGTAATATTTTCTCAGATCCCCCCTGAGGTGTAGTAGTTTTTGTTGTGGGGTGTATTCATTTTTGCATCAACTAATTTGAGTAAAATTTAAGATTTTTTACCCTAAGTTATATTATTTACCTTACTTTCATGTAATGAGCTAAACAAATGTTCTATAAAACCCAGTTTTGTCAACATTTTGGAAATTATTGTTGTGTTCATTGAGATTTTGATTAAAATTGTACTTTTCAAAAGGAATGCACTCTTATGCTGAGCACTGTATATTTGTTTAGGTATATTACTATTTTATATAACTGAATTGTTTTCAAATTAAAATCCCTGCCTGCCTTAAAAAAAAAAACTATAACCAAATCCATTGTATGCATTGAAAAGTCATGTTTGTGGTTTTAATTAAGTTGTCCAATATTTTGGCAGTTACATTTTGATGCTGTCCAGACAAAAAACAAAACCGAGTATGTTAAACCAAATGTAAACTAAGATGCCTCCAAGCCCCGATGTGCCACAGGGAGTGTTGATGTGTAGGTTATTTTCCCCTTTTGTCTGTAATAGGCCTTCTGTTCCATAAGGTGAAAGTCAGGAAAGAGGCCAGATTGAAGGGAGGCTCACTCCAAATTCTCAGATTTATTGCTAGAGTAATTGCTAAGAAGCATAAACCATACAAACCATATGTGATTGAAAAGCACACTATCTTCACTTGCTAGACGGCTGCTGAAGGCCCGGATTGTGCCAAGCAGATGGCATTTGATCTGATAGAACAGAAATGTTTATTTTTTGTCATGTTTCTTATGAAGGTTTTGTTAAACTCCTTTCCTGAGAGATGTGCTTGCATTTGATTATTTACTTACTCAGCAGCCATCATTACTGTTCAATAGAACATAGCCATTGGATCCAGCTGCTAGTGATGAACCCTTCAACCCCAGAGACAAAGGTGTGCTGTGGGAGTGAATAATTTAAAGACATGAAAATCAATGCAGATAAGATACATACCTAGGCTGTAAGACATATTAAGCATTTTGCTTTTTAGTACTACTGAGTGAGGACCTGTCAAATTATGTGACAGTGCTACCAAGTAAGAGGGCTGGGCAGACCGAGGACTGGAACATGACAGTGATCAGGTGTTGTAATTTTGAAGTTTAGAAATCATGTGCCTCCCCCTCTTGTTTAAAGGGAATCCAAAGGGGAGATTTAATAAAACTGGTGCACACAGGATCTGGTGCAGCTGGGCAAAATAACCAACCTAAAACTTCAACGTGTTCAATTAAGCTTTGACAATAAACCTAGAAGTTGACTGGTTACTATTCACAGCTGCTTCACATTCTGTGTGCACCAGTTTTCGCAAATATGCCCCAAAGTGTCAAGGTGTGTAGATGATAGCACTGGATCAAATTTATTGGATGGTATCCTCAAAATATGTCTCAATGGCCTAGCAGCAAGGCAGCTCTTAAGCCAAACACCAGAAGCTAGAAAGTCCTGACCATGTGGAATGTGTGTATTTGGTGTATTAACAGATGAATGAGTGGGGTATGCCTTTAGGGCTGCACTGGATTCTCATACTGGTGCACTCTGGGGAATTGACACATGGGTTGCAGTATAAATCCAATTTTTCTGACAACTACATGTGCCACCCCTTCAATAATACCGGGGTCCTGATCTTATTCTTTGATCAGTGGGTGTCAATTTATCAGTACAAGAATGCAATGCAACTCTAAACTATGACCCTCTTACCCCTGAAAAAAAAAAAAAAAAAAAAAACGGAACATCCAATGTCCAGATTTGTTGAAAAGGAATGGAACGGATTACAATTTTTAGTCGAGGAACATTTTTTTGTTTATACAGTTGTCACCTCTGATGTGAACATGGATGTAACTAATATAAGCTGAACTGAACTTGGATGTGCAAACTGATTGTCTTTTTTTTTTTTTTAAAACCGTACCTGAATAAATGATGGGCCTAAAGCTGAACTACGCACATGAAAAAATGCATGCCTGTGATCTATGAATAAGCCCTGGTGGGCGGGGCATAACATGTCAGGGGGAGTTGTCTTTGGAGAAGCATAGGCTGAGGCCATATAAAACACTCTAGGTCGGACAGGGGAGCTGTGTTGCGGATGCCTTTTATTGTTGTTGCCAGATTTAATCTTTCAAATACATTTTTTTGGGGATTCATTCCCACACTTCCTGGTTTCTCGCCTAGGAGAAAATTATATTTTTATATTTTATGCCTGCTGCCTTTTGGCATACCAACATCGCTTATCCCAGTAGGTTGCAGGGTACTTTTCATGCATCTTGTCACCAGAGATGTTTCTATTCCTGGCTTTTCCAGCTGGCCTCCCAATGCCGTGCCACAACACATGCACATCTTCAGGGGGTTGCTGCAGGAACTCCAAAAGAGACAGGAGGCCCCCAGATGACATTAGAAGAAGATGGCGGTGCTGGACAGGGCGTGTTGCAGTGGAGAAGCAGATGACTGGGGTGTGTGAGTGTTTTTTTGTTTAAGAGAGGGAATAAAATAGAGGAGGGGGGTGAATTTCCTCTTTGGGTGTTTCAGTGTAGTTTTGAGGCCTCCAGAACCCTTTCAAAACATATTGGTTTTCGCATTTACGACACAAATTTATTTTCCTTTTTTTTTTTTATATCCCATTCATGTGCACAGGGCCTCACAGCAGTGGATGTATATTGTGATTCTTGGTACAGAAGCTGTTACATGGCTGGCTGATCAAGTACATTGCAAATGCTGAGCCAGGCTGTACCTGTCAGCCGTCACAGATACGGAACACTGATTGATATGATGTACAGGCAACTTCTGGAAGCAAAGTAACTTTATTTTTTCCAGAACGATCCCTATGTCTTAATATAGCGCATCCTCTCAGCCGCCGCATGTCACAGAGTTCAAATCTCTCTCTTTGGTTAATTATGCAGCCATGATAAAGATGTCAAGTGTGCAGGTTTTCCTTGCTATGACAAGGCGAACAAATCAAGGGTTTGAACAAAGTAAGCTTTTGCCTGGGAGACTTCCACGGTCCCTGGGAATGCCTGACTAGCTACATAAACAAACAATCAGAGGGTGCTATCACCCAACCCAGGATGATTAATGGGAGGGACAAGGCCTGCTTGTTCCCAGTGATTAATTAGCCCCCCTTTCCACACATACACATGATTCCTCTCTGAACAAAAAGATGGCTGCAAAATAGACTTGGGGGCCTATATATAAAGATAATAGGTTACCGTTTCACTGCTCTTTTGTTTTAACCTATACTTTTCATGCATACGTGTTTTACATAGAATGTTGCACGGTTTAAAAAAAAATTGATAAGAGAAAAGTAGATTGGTTTCAAAAATGTTCATACACTGGTGAATGTGATTGAAATGCAGCTCACTCAAGAAAATAGGCTTGTTTTACCAAAGTTTCTTTTTTTTAAAGATAACGTTAAAATACAATTTGGGTGTTGAATTTTATATAAAACTGCACCCCTGAACAAATGTGGCCTATGGTTTTATGGGAAGGAGGGGGCAGGTAAACACGCAAAAATAAGGGAAAGGGAACCGCCATAGCCAAGGAGAACATGTCGCAGGACATCCAGGATGTACCCTAACTCCAAGTAAATACCAACAGATGTAACCTTGGATTGATAATTCTGTAAATCTGAATCTTTTCTAAATAACGTTTTTTACTAGTTATCTCAAAAAGATTAACATTACACAGCTACATATAAAGTTAGAAAAAGCGAATACAGGGATAAAACAATACGCTGTATATATGCAAATGCATCAAGGAGTAAATCCGAATCTTAAAGAAGGATGGGCCAAGGTTTGAACATTAAAAGAAGCTTTTCTTATAATGCAAGGGAAAAAAAGATTGGTATTCTTAAGTGATGCTAAAAAAACTAGGGCCGATTAATCGAACACAAACATTTTAATCGATTAATCGTCTAATTTTGATTAATTATAACATACATACATACATTTTTTGGATCACCACCATATACAGTCCCCACTGTAATATCCACAGACATCTCCCCCACTGTAATATCCACAGACATCTCCGCCACTGTAATATCCACAGACATCTCCGCCACTGTAATATCCACAGACATCTCCCCCCCACCCCCACTGTAATATCCACAGACATCTCCCCCACCCCCACTGTAATATCCACAGACATCTCCCCCACCCCCACTGTAATATCCACAGACATCACCCCCACTGTAATATCCACAGACATCTCCCCACTGTAATATGGTCCACATCTCCCCCACTGTATAGAAAGATTAGTACTTGCTTAGTCTTGCCAGAGAAGCTGGCCTTACATGAGCAGTTGAGGCTGGGTGCTAACATCAGCGCGCCACTCTAGGCTCGTCTAGGCCACGGCCGGGTGGACCAAGATGGCCGCAGCTCCGGGAGCTAGGCCAAAAGCGAGGCCTTTCCTATGGCCTTGGGCAAGCTTATTTCTATGAAACAATAAAATGTTTGCGCCTTGGACACCTATGGCAAGGGACTGGCATTGTGTTTTGGAAGCACAACAGGAAATGAGAGGAAAGCTCCACAAAGTGAGGGGAACAGTTGTCATCATAACAAGTGGCCCAGTTGGAAGATTTCACCTCTATTCTTGTTCTGGGGACATCTGTAATTTTTGCATTTTCCATCACTTTCTGTCCCAAGACAATGTTCAGCAGGGTCAGTTAGGATGGTAAATCTCTCCAGCAGGGAACTTTGTAGAGGTACTAACCCTTCTCTGATTGAACCAACAATTGGTTAAAGGTGCATTCCTGGCCTTAAAGATGTCACTTTTGGCTTATAGAAGTTGATTTGGGGAGTTCAAAGCCTTAAATAAGAGCTAAGACATCAGCTTACACAGTGTAGTTTGTTCTACTCCTGGAAGCTAAATAAAGCAGTGGTAGAACAAAAGAAAAACGGGTATGAATTGCTAGGGAAGATGGTGTGAAGTGAACTTGTTGCTTTGCCCATGCTGCTTCATATAGGTTGCATTTACTCCACCAGGCCGCGTATAGTGACCTATAAAATTTGCAACGGTATAAGCCATATTTTGTATAGGCAGCACAGAGTTGTTGTTTGCCTTTATGTAAGTCATGAATTGAAGTTTGAATTGCAAAAGTGGTTGGACAGAATTAGATAATTAGAATTAGATATATTTTGGAGAATTTTTTTTCTTTTTATTTAGTTGTCTGGGTGTCTGACATTCCTTTCTACATTACATTCTCTTACAGACTAGTTTTAACTTGATATGAGATCTTAAATGAATATGATCTTGAAAGTTGCCAACACTAGATCACCAAAGTGTTAACAAGACTCTAGCTAAGGGCTGTCCTGTGTCACTTTATATTGGTGTGTCTAGGGAAAAGCCATAAGTTTGCTTTATATGTTGCCGTGACACCGAGCCGCCAAGAAAGGAACTCTCCAGGGTGCCTTAAAAGACAGATTCTATTAAAGGGGAGGCGAGTTAAGTAAAATAAGTCCGTACATCTTCAATCCAAAGGGGAACAAGCCCTTCCGCAAAGCCATTAATTGGGATGAGGGAACCACATAAGTTTATGATCTCTCATCAAGTTGCTCGTAAATTCTCCCATAACCATCTTCTTTTAGAGCAGAGAAGGGAGGGGAAGGCTCCTTCATTGACTTGATCTTTAGGCTAAAGACAACTCTCTGACCCCACTTGACTGCAATTGCTAAAATACTGTTGTGTGTTTTTGCCCTGTTAAAAGTGTTAGGCCTCGTACACACGATCGGACATATCCGATGAAAACGGTCCGCGGACCATTTCCATCGGATATGTCCGATCGGGAGTTTGATCCGATGGCGTGTACATCGGATCAAATTCCCCGCCGCTGGACAGCGTGGTGACGCGGCGGTGACGTTGACGCGGCCACGTCACCGCACCAGGAAGTTAAACACTTCCGCGCATGCGCCGAATCCATTCGGCGGCGGCGCGGCGGCGGTGGGGGACGACATGTCTGCTGGTAAGTGTACTAACCAGCAGACATGTCGGGCGGACAGATTCCACCGGATGGATTTCAAAGCATGCTTTGAAATCTGTCGGGTGGAGAAATCTGTCCGCTAGCCCATACACACGAGCGGAGATGTCTGCTGAAACGGTCCATCGGACCGTTTTCAGCGGACATATCCCCTCGTGTGTACGAGGCCTTAGATAAAAGTCCTTTTATCAAGGTCTGTTTTAAAGTTTATGTCTATTAGGATGATCTTTTTTTAAAGGAAAACACTCTTATGGATATTTGACATTGTACATAGATCCAAAGCCATTTTTTCCCCCCATTCATTGGAGAGCTTTCTCTTTACTTCCTGTCCCGAGAACAAAACAGGAAGTGGTGATAAATACCATCTATGCGATTGGCTAGGTTCACACTAGCTGACTCTCTGAAAAGGGATCCACGTGGATTGCTTTTCAGAGTGTGACTAAGCAGTTCTATAAGGTGCTCATGAGGCAATCCTGCCACCTCCTGTGCATACTTTAAACTAAATCCATATAATAATATGAAAACCACCATGAATAACTAATACATCATGGAACTTCCACTTTTTGGACTCCTCCCCCCCTCCAGTGTTACATTTGGCAGCTTTCAGGGGGAGGGGGGAGCAGATACCTGTGTAATACAGGTATTTTCTCCCACCTCATGGCATAGATCACTGCTGTGATCGCGGTGACCTACATCATGTCCGCCGCCTACACTGTCCTCCCTGCTGTCTTCTGGGAAACACACAGGTCCCAGAAAACAGCAGGAACCAGTGAGAACGTAAAGCGCGACTTGTGCATGCACAGTAGGGAATCGGAAAGTGAAGTCGCAACGCTTTACTTCCTGATTCCCTCACCGAGGATGGCGGCGGGGCAGCCAAGAGATTAACCGGCTTCAACTGCTGACATCGTGGGCACCCTGGACAGGCAAGTGTCCATTTATTAAAAGTCAGCAGCTACAGTATTTGTAGCTGGTGGCTTTTAATATTTTTTTTTTTTAGGTGGACCTCCACTTTAATGAAAACCAGGTCAAATAGCACAAGTGCATCTCCTCTCCACAAACAATAAAAAAAAAAAACTGTTGGGGGTTTTAACTTCTCTATATTCTATCCAAAACGAAAACAAAAATTATTTTAGGTAAACTTTAGACTGTGGGTGAAGTAATAAAAAGTTTTCTTTAGTCTGGTAAACATGAAATATATTGTAGAATATCAAGCCACCAGGTGGAGCATTTGCTTCCTTTTCACATGCTTTCAAATTTCGCATTGCCTGCTGTTATGAAAAGCCTATTGATTACAGAAGACCTAACCCTTTCCCATTCTATCCGAAACATATATAGATACACTTCAAATTAAACACTCATTATAATCTTATTATTGTTAGGAGATGCTTGGAAATAAATTGTTTCTTATTTATAACTTAAAAACGTTGTTCCAGCACATATTTCAGTAGAGCCTGCCATTTTCTGGGAATGTTGGCTGTTGTTTTTATAGAACAGATGGGTATTTAGGACAAATTAATTGCTTTTGCTGAACGTCGCTTTGCACATACTCCGAAGAGTCATAAAGGTGAATGGACATTGTTAACAGCATTGTAAAAGCCGTCAGCTTCTTCGCCGCCTTCAGAAACCTGCTCAGATATGTAGTTTAGTTTTATAGCTTTGCAGTTTTAAAAACAGAAATATGTTTTACGGCTCCTTGGATATCCTTCAGCCAGCCCGTCCTTATCTGTGTTATGATAGTATCACAGTGAATATTATTTACTAGTTTTTTTTTATATTGTTTTTTTTTTTTTCGCAGAGAGCTTTCTGTGGAGCAGCCAAAGCCTACTAGATAAAAACATTTCAGGTTAAGTATTTAAATATCTGGAATAATAAAGCCCAACTCCAGGAAAAAATTTAATTGAAATATTGCATTACTTTACTTCTCTGTCTTGATTGCAACACCTATTCTAAGCCATCCTGCAGTAATGGAGTCAACATCCCCTCTATGAGCAAAACTAATATCCTGCCCTGGGGACCAGACATTTCATGCTTATTATCCTCTTAGGTACTGGTCCCCTCACTGCCTCTGTGGGTTCTTCTGCCTCTGGAGGAGAAGACACAGCCATTGGAAGTGTCGCCTCCACCAAGAGGAGGTGTTCACATCAAGCACACAGTGATATGGGCACCCAAAGAACAACCCCAGATAGTAAACAGAAGTAAGTAAAATGGACATTTGAATCGTTTTGTTTTTATGCCAGTGGTTAGTTAGAGGGGAGTGGAAGGAAGAACACCTACCTGTCCACGGATCCAGGGCTGTTCTCACCGAAGCTGGTTCTTCGCCAGTCTTTGAGTCTCCAATGCCAGCATGTCTAGCCTGGAAAGCTGACTGGGACTTCTAGTGGCTTCAAACTGGCTTCCCACTGGGCATACATGAGTCACACTGCTTTGTGAAAAGTCCAGTAGCCTCTTGGGATCTGTGACATGTCCCAAGAGGTTGTGGGCAGAGTGGGGAGAACAATTCCAGTGGAAGTAGGATCAGGTATCTGCCAAAATTAGGTACCCATTCCCACCCCCCCCCACAAAATGTACCTCCAACATTGTTAGAAGAGTGGAGAGGATTCTTTAAAGTGGCTTTAGGTTGTACTTGGATTTAAATTATATTGGATCAACCTTCGATCAACCCCAAAATTAACTTGTGGGCTAATAGTTATTAGAAAAATCAGCACATCACTGTAGGGACTCCAATGGAGAGATCTCCCCAGGCTTTTCCCTTTTATCTCTCTACCCCATGGTGTCTCATTTTGTTTGCTGCATTCATCATAAAATAAATGGAGATAGTTGTTGCATCAGTGAGAGTTCTTGCTACCTATATAGGTTGGTTTGGCCTTTAAAATAAACTGTGATAGGAAAGTGTGAGTTATACAACTTGATTTGGTTTAATAAATACAGAGCTGTAATGTGGTTTAAAGTCAATTTTTGCTTTGCCCATTCAGAGCAAAGCAACAGGTTTGCTTCAGTTCACCTTCATCCCCAGCATATACTTTTCCATCACTGCCTTGCTGCTGCGCTTGGTGCTAGGAGCCAAAGAAAATACCTAATACTTTTGGGTATGCAGGAGCATAGCCTAGGTCACACAATGCTGTCACATGGTATGGGGGCCCTGGCCACGTGTAAGCTACAACTCGACAACTCATAACTTACACAGACCTTTCCTTCTCTCCCAACAGTTGAACAATGGGGCAAGGGAGCGTCACAAGTCAAATATGTGCTGCTGGGGAAGAATATATTGCAGTATATCTATTGCATTTCCCTGACAGGACAAAGTACAATAACCTATAGCAACCAACCATAAACCATATCATATAATTAGGTTTCGTTTTACTGAAGTAAGTGAAAGAAGAATACTAATTGGCTGGATTAGGTACTCAATAAATGGTTGTGTCGCATAGTAAATAACATTTCTGCTTTTAGGTTTGAAGTCTATGCATCATAAATAACCCATATGTTGCAGTACACTCCATAGTAACACATGGACTACCACTACGGAACTCTCCTTTTGAAAATGGCCATTGTCTGGTTGACATGCTGATTTGGAAAGGGGTGGGGCGCAATAATGGCCATCTTGGGAAGTACCTGCCCACAGCATGGCCCTGATATACTAATAAATTTTTAGATACAAATGTTGATTATTATGTATACACATGGAATATCCTGAATGCATTTACAGTTCATAGTTTTTCTTTGTCAATGAAAAATAGCATATTTCTAAAAAACCATACAATTGCAGCTGTGTTCTTTATAAATAAATATTCTATACAGCATATGTACATATACATACCAGCTGTTCTCCAAACATACCTCTTTTGCATGCCTTTCTGAGTGAACACGTTATTCTCTCTGACTATCGTTCATGGAAATGACAGCTTGACCTTTTTTTTTCCTGTGCAAAGCAAGATTATTCCTTTTCTGGTTTCTAGATAATTTTAATTTTAGCTAGATTGTTATTAGCGCAATTCAATTACTGGAGCCTATTAAAATACAACTTCCTATTTGAGATGCGTTTCCCTTCCATTAGAGGAGATAAGCAGAGTTGAAAGTAAGCATGTTTGTATTTAAATATACAGTATATCTTACAGGCAAAGAATCCTGTCCATTGTCATAATTACTCCCTCTGATTGGATGTTGGAGAAATGCTGCAAGATTTCTGATTATGATACATTTCTGTTCAGTGCATCTCTTGAGTTGATACCTAAAGTGTATGACAAAGCATAAAAAAACATATTCAGTACATATCCACAATATAAGCACATTTCTTCATGCGGTGTCTCTTTACAAACGCTGCAAGTACAGAAAAAATATCTGTTGATTCCTCTAGAAATCCAGTAAACTTCGAATCTACTGTAGTGAGCTGCCAACTTTCCCTCTACTACATTGAAAACCAAAAACCTTGTTACCAACCTCCCTTCTGACCTGCAGAACTCATCCCCCTTCCTCTTCTCCATAACATATAGGGCATGTGTACTGCAGTCCAATAAGGGAAAATACAGGCAGAAATGACAACACTGCTTGGCATTTCAGTCTAGCAGATGCAGTGTTATCAGCTAGCAGAAGATAGGAGCTCACTGGATATCTGGCAGAATCGAAAGGTATTTTTCAAGTGATAAAATATGGGTAAAGTGTTGCAAAGATGTGGTCTTTTAAAAAATATATTATTATATCATTAGTATAGTTCCCCCATTATCTGTTAATACAGGAGACCAGGTGCGTTTCTTATCACCATTTGTTAAAGTAGGTCTGTAACGGAATTACCCGTGACGCCCAGAGACTTTTAAGGGATGGGGGATACTCCTGTGCCAGCGTCACTAAGGACTCTTGGGTCTAAGGTCACCCTGTGCCCCTTTTGGGCATAGGGTGACTGATAAATGATAATTCATGTTTTGCAGGAGATCTGGACATATTACAAGCTGTAAAAGTCAATGTTTTATTTAAGGTGAGGACACATGCTTTTGCGGTGTTAATTGAGGCTGGCTCCTGAAAGAAATTCCATGGTGTGATGCTAATAACACTGTTTAAAGCCTATTGATGATCAGGTGTGAATATGTTATTGTCGGAGACAGAACGTCTGACATAGGAATGTGTATTCTGCAGGTGAATTACTTATTGGCAGAGTCAGAACGTCTGGGGGAAAATTACCTCGACTGAATGTCATTATCTAAGAGAATGTGATTGAAGTTCATTGTGTGATGTTAGGGGGGTGGAGAGTTTCATTGTCCCTGTGATTAACTGTGAAATGTTTGTAACTGTATAAGAACCAGCTGAGTTTACCACTAAAACTAGGGTTGTCCCGATACCACTTTTATAGGACCGAGTACAAGTACCGATACTTTTTTTCAAGTAGTCGCCGATACCGATACTTTTTTTAAATGTGTCCCCAAATGCAGCCATGTCCCCCACATATGCAGCCATGTCCCCCACAAATGCAGCAATGTCCCCCCAGCCATGTCCCTCCAGCCATGTCCCCCACATATGCAGCCATGTCCCCCCAGCCATGTCCCTCACATATGCAGCCATTTCCCCCCAGCCATGTCCCCCACATATGCAGCCATGTCCCTCCAGCCATGTCCCCCACATATGCAGCCATGTCCCCCACATATGCAGCCATGTCCCCAAGCCATGTCCCCCACATATGCAGCCATTTCCCCCCAGCCATGTCCCCCACATATGCAGCCATGTCCCCCACATATGCAGCCATTTCCCACCAGCCATGTCCCCCACATATGCAGCCATGTCCCCCCAGTTCAAGTACTCCCGCAAATACTCGGTATCGTTCTCGATACCGATACTGGTATCGGTATCGGGACAACCCTAATTAAAACATCCATACATTTGACTCCGAACACAGAGCGTATTTATCGTCTCTCTGAGGGAATTCTTATGGATCGGGTCTGCTGGCTTGTCAGATAAGCAGTCGTGGTTGGGGCGATGGAATGGATATCGTAAATGGTGCGTTACAAGGTCTAAGTGCTGAAAGTTGCATGCATGAGTGCCCCCAAAAGGTACCTCCTATGGTGGGCACTTAGAAGGGGGGAGGAGCTAGGAGTGCTGACCGGGCACCAAAGAACAGGAGTTTTGGGGTTGCTCTGTCTGTTCAATACCATTATATATGCTCTACCATTATATATGGCATAAAAATAGAGGTTTACAATCCCTTTATTGTGTATACTAGGTTTCATTGTGCAGTGCAGTAGCAAGAGCCACTAGACACACACTGCTGATATGCCCAGCTAATACAATCAGTTTAAAGTAGGAGACATGATTTATAATTTAATTTTGGATTTAGTTCATAGGGTTACTATTGCACTCTGATACATCTGGTAAAATACATATTATACTAAACTGCTCTGTACAATGGTTTTACACAGAGCAGTACCGATTCTCCTCTTCTGTTCTCCCCTGATGGCGCTCCTGGCTCCTAGGCAGAGGGAACTCATGCAAGCTTGATCCTGAGCCCCCCATCACTGAATTTAAGTGACAGCTGCGGTAGACAACGGCTCCTGCTGCTCCCACAAAGTCCAGAGGGAGAGACAAAGCAGTGCAGCTGCTCTTGGGCGCTGGGTTGAAATCTGGCCCAGGTAAGTATTTAAGGGGGGTGCTGCACCTAAAAAGCCTTAATCCAGAGAATGCATTAACCACTTAAGACCAAGGCCATTATGCAGGTAAAAGACCTGGCCAGTTTTTGCAATTCGGCACTGCATCGCTTTAACTGACAATTGCACGGTCGTGCGATGTGGCTCCCAAACAAAATTGGCGTTCTTTTTTTCCCACAAATAGAGCTTTCTTTTGGTGGTATTTGATCACCTCTGCGGTTTTTATTTTTTGCGCTATAAACAAAAATAGAGTGACAATTTTGAAAAAAAAATGCAATATTTTTACTTTTTGCTATAATAAATGTCCCCCAAAAAGATATAAGGTTTAGGCCAATACGTATTTTTCTACCTATTTGTGGTAAAAAAATCGCAATAAGCATTTATCGATTGGTATGCGCAAAATGTATAGCGTTTACAAAATAGGGCATGGCGGACACATCGGACAATTTTGACACATTTTTGGAACCATTGTCATTTTCACAGCGAAAAGTGCTATAAAAATGCATTGATTACTGTGAAAATGACAATTGCAGTTTAGGAGTTAACCACTAGGAGGAGCTGAAGGGGTTAAGTGTGACCTCATGTGTGTTTCTAACTGTAGGGGGGCGGGGCTGGATGTGTGACGTCATTGATCGTCTTTCCCTATATCAGGGAACAGACGATCAATGACACTGCCACTGTGAAGAACGGGGAAGGTGTGTTTACACACACCTCTCCCCGTTCTTCAGCTCCTGTGACCGATCGTGGGACACCTGCGGCTATCGGTCTGCGGGTCCCGCGGGCATGGTCACTGAACTTAGGACCGGGTCACGTGCACGCGCCACCCACGACTGGGCTATTAAAGGGGACGTACCTGTACGTGCCTGTGCCCAGCTGTGCCATTTTGCTGACGTATATCTGCGTTAGGCAGTCCTTAAGTGGTTAAGTAAAAAAAACTTTTAGCCTTTACAACCCCTTTAAAGGAAGCTGCAGAATGGTGCACTTATTCAATATTGTGCCATACAGTAATATACTCAAAGAATGAATATGATTAGTACCCAAAGAAACAAATAAATAAATGTGAATACAAGTCCAACTAAAGCCCAATGGTAGGAGTCAGTTCATATAAAGGTAAAAATCTCATAGGCATAACTTGAAGAAACCGATAAAGCATCAATCCAAACATCGACTGTTATATTTATGAATTGGCCGCTCACCTCCCAACAATGACCCAAGGGTCAAACAAGGCTCATCAGATAGTCAGATAAGGAATCCTGCTGATGGATCTGTAAGTCTGAATTCACACCTATGCATTTTTGCATTTTGCAGATTTGCACTACAGAACCTGAACCATGTTAGATGGACTGTAGGGCCGCGTACACACGATCAGACATGTCCGATGAAACAGGTCCGACGGACCATTTTCATTGGACATGTCTGAAGGAGTCTTTTGGTCTGATGTGCGTACACACCATCGGACCAAAATCCACTCGGACCAGAACGCGGTGATGTAGAACACACTGACGTGCTGAAAAAAGGAAGTTTAATGCTTCCAAGCATGCGTCGAATCAATTCGACGCATGCGCGGATTTTGGTCTGATGGTTGGGCGTACTAACCATCAAATCTGTCCGACGGACAGGTTTCCAGCGGACAGGTTTCTAAGCATGTTTAGAAACTTTTGTCCGCTGGAAAACTGTCCGATAGCCCGCACACATGATCGAATATGTCCGCTGAAACTGGTCTGCGGACCAGTTTCAGCGGACATGTTCGATCGTGTGTACGTGGCCTAGCACAAATCTGCAAAATGCAAAAAGCACTAAAAATCTATAGGTGTGAATACAGCCTAAAGGCATCCAGGTCCCAGACGAAGAACTACGTCCAAAACTTGGCATCAAAACATCTTGGGTAATTCCATGTATAGAGGAAACAACTCACTCCAAGGAATCACACTCCTTGTATAAAAGGAGCTCAAAGGAAGCAAAGAACAGATAACAAATAAAAATAGAGAAATCTTAATTTTTTGTCAGTAATTTACACCTCATGTGTGCAAATGTCCATTTACATAATGTACACAACAAAAACGCATATGCGTGAAATTGCATGCAAATACATGCATTTAAAAAAAAGTCTGAAAAGGTGAATGCAAGAGGCCTAAATGAGATATTTAAAAGTAAAAAAGGGGGGATGAGCGCAATATATACCACTATAGATCTGGCATAAAAACAAAAAACACAGCAACAAAGTGCAAACTGTGCAGCAAGCTGTGCAGCAACGTGCAAATGGATATAATAGTGGTCCTATAATATCAAATAAATCAAATATTCAAATAAATTAATCCGTGAAAATGTGAATGCATATGATAATTTTCTTGTAATATCAAATAAATATCAAACAGTATAATAAGTTCATCCGTGATGTAGCAATTAATACTGTGAAAATAGGTGATGATCTTGAATAAAGTGAGCTCACATTGCGCTTACCTTAGTAAGGCAAAGAAAAAGCCTTGAACTGTGAAACACTTAGGTGAGGTCTCCAGCAGGTGTCCTTCTATTCTCTCTGTAGGATGATGTTATAATCCAAATGAGGGTCCAATGTTCCAGGGTGTGGAGATGCGTGTGTTCCAGTGGTGCTCAAATAAAAAGGGATGATGCCATAGTGAAGTATGTAGAAATAACGGTTTAATGAAAAAGTAACAACTTACATAAAGTAAACAAACGAGTGTACAATCGGGTAACACATCTACTTCCGGTTCCGGGTCTTACATGTTACGCTGCACCACGCAGCTTCATCAGAGATCAGTGACCCTGGAACATTGGACCCTCATTTGGATTATAACATCATCCTACAGAGAGAATAGAAGAGCACCTGCTGGAGACCTCACCTAAGTGTTTCACAGTTCAAGGCTTTTTCTTTGCCTTACTAAGGTAAGCGCAATGTGAGCTCACTTTATTCAAGATCATCACCTATTTCACAGTATTAATTGCTACATCACGGATGAACTTATTATACTGTTTGATATTTATTTGATATTACAAGAAAATTATCATATGCATTCGCATTATCACGATTAATTTATTTGATTATTTGATTTATTTGATATTATAGGACCACTATTATATCCATTTGCACGTTGCTGCACAGTTTGCACTTTGTTGCTGTGTTTTTTGTTTTTATGCCAGATCTATAGTGGTATATATTGCGCACATCCCCCCTTTTTTACTTATCATTATTGTTTATTCATTCATTACAATTTAGATTGAGCAGCATTTATATTATTATTCCACTCTATCTATTTGGTGGCGCAAGAGCCTCACTAACACTAAATGAGATATTGTTGATTAGATTTGCGTATATTTTAGGTAATCTTGTATGATTAGGGATTTACAGCATAGTTACATTTATACCGTTTCCACTAAATCCCTTCTTTGTGTTGTAGCATGTACAAAACTTCAACATGATTTTGGCTTGTCGGGTAACAGTACTCAGGAGCTAGATGTTATAGAAACAGCTGTGATTCATGCTATTTACAGCAGACACATTAATGCCTTGCTTTTATTTTTATCTGGCTTTTAAAGTTGTGGTTTCTGTTGCATTTCTCTATGGACAAACATGAGTCATGGTTCAACTTAATGATACTAGCCATCCAGTTACTGGTCAATCCGTTTAATGTTAAATCTTAATTTAAATGGATGTTTCTTTTTAAATATAGATTTTTTTATATTATGCAAAAATGTTTTACATCATAAAAAAAAAGGATAACAGAATATCTGTGACCTGAATGACCAATGTAACCTCGTCTCTAAGTATTTTTGACCCTCAGTAGACCTAATCTGGGCCTCTTGAAGTCTGATTCCACTTAATTCAGCCTGCAGTTGAATTAACTTTATACATTTTTGCGTGTCTTCATATAGGATGCTCAAAGTTCCAGTTCACAAAATGGCTGACTATGCAGCTAGTGGATTTTAATTTTTTTTTATCAATGTCTTTTTTGCCAGTAATAATAATGTGTGCATTCCACTGAAAATGTACAGTTTGGTCTTTATGGATTGACTGTTTACAATCTCTTTCAACAAATCTCCATTAGCGGAGTGTTTTAATGACCTTTTGCATCAGTGTGCCACGCCAAGTTTAACATTAAAATTGGAAAGGAATTTTTCTCTGCGGTAGTGTAAATGTGGGCACGGCTCTTTCTTGTAATTCTCACATATTTGTTGACCAGTCTTGGTCATTACTCAGCCAGTGTGTTGATGTTATACGAGGAGCCCCATACAGAGAGGGAATATAAACATAGTATCGAATGCTTGAACTACGTCATTCTTTGTGTGTGTTTTGTCTTCCCATATGGGACAAACTTCCCATATAATCAAGATAAAAAGGTATGTGGCTGAAGCATACTGTGATACATTGTGAGAAAGGTTTGACTTTGCACTATAGTACTTTGATGGCCATATTCAGGTTTACATCTTAAAGAAAATAGAACATTGTTGAATACATTTTGAAGGAAAATATTACATTAACATTTTTAATAATTTTTGAAAATTGGTCACAATTTCCGAAAATATGTAGGAATCTTTTTACAGGAACTGCCCATTTCATTGAGACATGGAAGTGTGCAAAGTATAGTGTATTCTAATCTGCTGAGCTAAACCAAGGTAACTTGTGTTCCACTGAGGAGTTGGTTTTTATTAGCTGATTGGCAGAGGCATGATGGACAGAAGTTGAGCGCCACTAAATATTGCTATCCCATTAAACGGGGGTCTCCTGTTTTATTGTGTGTAGAAACTTTATAGTTTTCAAGGGGTTACAGCAGTCACCACACAATGATTTTTTTTGGAAATGGAAGCCACTTTCTCCCATTTGTGCATTGATCCTAAAGAATATGTAAACCCAACATTTCATATTCCTGATATGACCCTGCTGTACAATGTACTTGTACTTCATACATGTAAGCTGAACTCCAGAAACATTTCAAAAATAACCTTGAAGTAGGCTCTGCCTGCACTGCAAGCGTTTAACGTTTGGCTTTGTCTAGGGTACCTTCTAAAATACATTTTATTTTCCTTATCCCTTGTTTCACCCTTTTACCAGTCCCATGAAGCTACTTCTCTTTGGTTTTACTTTTGTCAGTCACACTCTACCGTCACCACATACATTGCAGGGCAGTCTTGTATGGTAAGTGAGGCTAGAGAGGGCCTGCCCACAACCCAGGGTGTCAGAGGAAAGAGGAGAGTGCTGGCTGCTGTGGGGAGTAAGGGATACAGTAGGTAAAACAGCTTTAAAATAGTACCTTAGGCTGAAACAAGCACCCAACCCTTGTAGTAGGTAGGGAACCCCACTTCAAGTGTTATTTAGGAATCTATTTGTCTCTTTAGCTCTAAAATAAAGTCTCCAGTCCAACTTTTTTTTTTTTGGGGGGGGGGGGGGGTCCTGTGGACTATAATGGAGAAACACGAAGGGAAGGAAAATCTCCACAATAACAATTCTGATAGCAGTTAACAAGCTCAGAGGTCCTAACCCTTTCTTACCACCCAGGATTGCTGCCTGGGAAGACTTGTCGCTGAAAAAGGGTTTTGAGTCAGAGGCCTGAAAAGCTTGCACTGCCTTGCTGGAGGGTACAGCTTGGGGAGTCAAGCTTGAAGCATTGTTGGAGCACCAGAGGTAGGAGCTTAGATTCTGAAGAGTGTCCTAGAGCACTGGGTACATCCGGTGGCCAGTGGACATTGGAGGATGTCTGGTGGTTCTGACTGAATCTACTCAACATTCTGAGGAATGCTGAATGTCTATCTCAGCTTAAATGTTATTTTATCTGTAATGCCTGGAATCATTTTTGGTTGCTTTGTGGGTATCATCTACCTTAACTCTTTCCTAGAGTTTACTGAGCCCCCTAATTAACTCTTTAAAGGTTTCTAAAGTGACTGGTGCCAAATTTATTCCACCCCTCTAAGGCGGTGTACACATGAGGGGATATGTCCGCTGAAAACGGTCCGATGGACCGTTTCAGCAGACATCTCCGCTCGTGTGTATGGGCTAGCGGACAGATTTCTCAACCCGACAGATTTCAAAGCAAGCTTTGAAATCTATCCGGTGGAATCTGTCCGCCCGACATGTCTGCTGGTTAGTACACTTACCAGCAGACATGTCGGCCCCCACCGCCGCCGCGCCGCTGCAGAATGGATTCGGCGCATGCGCGGAAGTGTTTTACTTCCTGGTGCGGTGACGTGGCGGTGACGCGGCGGCGTCAACGTCACCGCCGCGTCACCGCGCCGTCCGGCGGCGGGGAATTTGATCCGATGGTGTGTACACGCCATCGGATCAAACTCCCGATCGGACATATCCGATGGAAATGGTCCGCGGACCGTTTTCATCGGATATGTCCGATCGTCTGTACGCCGCCTAAGAGTTGAGAATTCTGTGAAAGGTATGAAATGTGATATGGTCGCTGTTTCTTTCTGTTGATGCCATAGAATGGGAAAATTATGTGGAGATTATTGTATGTATCTACTTATTGTTTGTTTTCAATTACCACTAAACTCCATTGCCACATTGATGACATTCTATTGGACGAAACGCGTCACTGGAGCTACAGCGGTGATGTCATTACGCCCAGCAGGGTGATGATCGTGACTACCTGTATTGCATATGATCTTCTTGCCTATTTGTTGTAAATAGTTGTAACTTTATTAAATGCTGGATTTTTATAACTACTACACTATGAGACACTTCTTTGCCTTTGCTTCATACTGAGTTCCATATGTGGATTATTTTGGTCATATGTGGATTATTTTGGTCAATTGGATGTTTTTCACTTGAGAGCTTCATCACATAATCCATCTATCCCAGTGGGTTGTCTCACAAAAAAATTCCTTTTGGACTGTTTCCTATAAGTGTGCACATATTATTTATTGGTTTTATTTTCAACACTTCATGTATTTCACTTACAGGTTGTGTTATTTCATTTGATGAATTTTTGTAATCTTTATATATATATTTATGCATGTGGACTTTATTTGGATAGCACAACACAATTTTGGTTATACTGGTCACTTATGTATCGTTATCGTTATGAGATGCTAGGCCACCATGTCATCGGGAGGGGCCTATCTCAACTCTCAAGGGTAAGAGGGTGCTACAACTAGTTCATATCAATCTCCACCCTCAAGGAGCTTATAATCTAAGGCCCCTATTTCACATTTATACATACAAATACTAGAGCTAATTTAGATAGGAGCCAATTAAAGGGGTTGTAAAGGTAAATTTGTTTTTCCCTAAATAGCTTCCTTTACCTTGGTGCAGTCATCCCTCACTTACCTCATCCTTCGATTTTGCTTTGAAATGTCCTTATTTGTTCTGAGAAATCCTCACTTCCTGTTCTGCAAGGCTTTCACCCTGGTGTGGAGAAAGCCTCTTGAGGGGGCGAGCAGGATGGTCAGAATGCCCACCAACACACAGCTCCTTTCTCTATCTGCAAAGGAGAGAGCTTCCTGACCCCCCTGCCTCCCCCTCTCCCCTCAAGAGGCTTTCTCCACACCAGGTAGAAAGCCTTGCATTACTGTGTGTAGTTACAGACAGAAGAACAGGAAGTGAGGATTTCTCAGAATAAATAAGGACATTTAAAAGCAAAATCGAAGGATGAGGTAGGTGAAGGAGGACTGCACTAAAATAAAGGAAGCTATTTAGGGAATAGCCTTTACAACCCCTTTAACCTACCAGCATGTCTTTGGAGTTTGGGAGGAAACAGGAGTACCTAGAGGAAACCCACGCAGGCACAGGGAGAACATGTATGAAAGTCAGACAGTTTACTCTGTTTTTCCAAATAATCAGAGTTTTATGAAAGCCTTCATAATCAGTTGTAACCATTTTCTTATAGTGTCTTGATAGAACTGCAGCCACCTTATTAATGTTAAAACTTTATTGAATGCCGTGCATTTTTAATTTAATGTTGTTGAATAATTTTACAACAAAAACCTTAAACCGTATTTTATAAAAAGTGAAGACTAAGATGAAAGTCCAAAAATCTGGATTTCCAAATAAATGTGGATTTGACTGGAACCGTGCCCGGGAGCTGTGTGTTGTGGAGCAGATTAGAAGGGAGACAAGTGGCTTGTACGAAGTAATTATCTGCGGGTTTCAGGAACATAGCTGTACAGAGGTGCATGGAGCTCACAACTTTGTCCTTCCTCATGTTGGGTTTTCGGTTCAACAAACCTGGCAAATCTCAATTGTTCAGAGGGTAATGAAGCCTATTTTGGAGATGATATTTAGGAAGCAGGGAGGACAAAGAAAGCCCATAGGGGCCCGTGCTTGGGCATTTGCGGTTCAGACAAGCACAAATTAGACGGAATTAAAGTTAATCTGTCTGTTGAATACTAACAAAAGAAGCACAAGAGAGCCTGATCTAATGTGCTGGAGAACGGTCCTGAAATTATCTCTTTCTCTGTCCTGGCTGCAGACCAGTAGAGAATACAGGAAATTTGTAGACGTAATCCCTCAAGTGTCGGATGCAATCATGCTTTCTGTGCAGTGAAAAGATAGTCGTAAAAAGGGAGACTTACAAAATAAGGCTACTCTCTTTGGGTTGCGTCAGATCTATTACCAGAAAGTCTAA
Source organism: Rana kukunoris (assembly GCA_029574335.1). Taxonomy (NCBI): domain Eukaryota; kingdom Metazoa; phylum Chordata; class Amphibia; order Anura; family Ranidae; genus Rana; species Rana kukunoris. Next base: position 101,519,519 of record CM056059.1, read on the forward strand.
ACTGAGCAGATTCTCATACGTGAACTGCACTCTAAGGCCTCGTACACACGAGGCAATAGATTTGTTCAAGACGGTCTGTCCGACCGATTTGAACAAATCTGTCTGCTGTCATTTTGGTTTGCTCGCGTGTACACACGAGCAAACCAAAATCCCCGCCAGCAGACAGCGCGCTGACGTGTCGGTGACGTGGCGGTGACGTTGACGCCGTCACGTCACCGCACCAGGAAGTAAAACACTTCCGCGCATGCGCCGAAACCATTCGGCGCCGGTGCGAGACGACATGTCTGCTGGTAAGTGTACTAACCAGCAGACATGTCGGGCGGACGGGTTCCCACCCGATAGATTTCAAAGCATGCTTTGAAATCTGTCGGGTGGCCAAATCCGTCGGCTCGCCCGTACACACGATCGAATCTGTCTGCTGAAACGGTCTAGCAGACCGTTTCCAGCAGACAGATTTGATCGTGTGTACGAGGCCTAACACATTGTGGAAACGTCGGATGAACTGCCCTATCCTATTCAAGTAAACTGAAATGCAATATTTGAAAGCATATGGGTACTCCAAGGATACCACTCCTGCTCCTAACATTAAAAACGCCTGTAAACAAAACGTGGCAAAACGCAGGTTACCGCGTTTATATGCTGTTACAGACATTTGGCATTTCAAATGCCTCTGAACATCTATCCTGAAAGCATTTTTTTGCTTTCCAACACATGCTTCTGAACTCAACTGCCTGGAATGGACTATAAACAACCCTGTGTACATGTACTGATAAGATGACATGGAGGAGCTTTCAGGGGCAGCTGAAAAAAAAAATGCCCAACTTCTCCTAAACATCCATTTACCAGCAGCAGTGTACATGAGGCCTTATGACAGGGATATGCAATTAGCGGACCTCGAGCTGTTGCAGAACTACAAGTCCAATAAGGCAATGCGAGACTCTGACAGCCACAAGCATGACACCCAGAGGCAGAGGCATGATGGGACTTGTAGTTTTGCAACAGCTGGAGGTCCGCTAATTGCATATCCCTGCTCTACGGTTTTGCTTGTTTGCTGTACACCAACTAGCTATGTTAAAGGCAGCATTGTTATATGTCACAAAGGGCAAACACTGAAAATTAATAATCTTTAAAGTTTATGTAAATCCTAACAATGAACTTTGTTTATTTGTTCCTGTTTGGTCTATTGAGTATACTATTGCATGCATTTTGCTATACCGTGGAACCTCAGGTTATGAGCATAATCCATTCCAGGAGAATGCTCATAATCCAAAGTACTCGCATATCAAAGCGAGTTTCCCCATAGAAGTCAATGGAAGCGAAAATAATTTGTTCCGTATTGAATTCAATGGCATGCAATACTGCATGTGGCCAGAGGTGGGGGGCATCGGAGAGCCCCGGAAAGGCCGAAGACAGCTCGGCTGAACTTGGAAAGGCTCGGGAACAGGTCCGGCACCCCCCCCACCTCAGGCCAAATGCGGTACTGCACACCACTTTGGCTTGAATCCTGCTAGTTTTGCGAGAAAACACTCGCAAACCAAGTCAGGATTTAAAAAAAGTGTTATCCTAGGTGACAAATCTGCTCCTCCATAGATGCAGGACAAGTGTGTTAAGATTGCAAAGTGATACAGTTGGGTTGTTTTACTAAAAACTGGAGCGTGCAAAATCAGTGATTTTGAAGTGGTCATGGTGGTTGGAGTCATTCTGTGAAATGTAGCCTTCGAATATCCCGTCAGCCACAGTAACAAAGTTCTGCCTCCTATGATACACGTCACACTGATTCAATGTCCCATCATTGGATCAGTGTTCTGTCTATCTAGGAGGCAGGACTTTGTTACAGTCCTCCTCCTCACACAGACTGGTCTTTCCTGGTGAGAACGTCATCACTTCCGGCCACAGTCTTTAACCCAAAGGGGCCGTCCACACACATATTTTCATGGATTTCTGTCAATACAGCTGTTCCGAGAGGGCTTGCACTGTGTGGTCCCGACACAGTTACCAGCATCTAACCAAAAGCTCCTTACCACTGGTTGCGATCAGGAGTTTTCTGATAACGTGACAGCCAATCACAGCTTGTCTTGACTTAATAAACCTCTTAAAGGGCCAGGAGCCGCCGGAGCGTAGAGGTTAAAATTATACCTAGTGATCCTGCTGTCAAGGTCCTTGTTTGTGTACTTCATGTTATGGGGTGACATGGGATTTTTTTTTCTGAATTGTCACCACACCAAATGGGCTTCTGATGGAGACAAGTGGCCATTTTAACATTACACAGGCATGATGCACTGTTGTCTCCATCAGAAAAACCAGAGCCACGAATTGAACATTCAGCCATCTCTGAAATGCATGTAGAAAGGAAGTGGCTAAAAAGAGTCTCCAGTACATCAGCAGCACTGGTAATGATTGCAAAACATAACCTTAAAAAAGGTCAAATCATTTCTACGGTTTGAAACATTTTGGCAGATCCATAAATCGTTTCCATTGGATTATAAAGGCTAAGCCAGTAGTGTTGCATTTTAGCCACTCCAGGGGATTTTTGTGTCTGAAGAAGAGGAGGACAAATTGTTGATTGTTTAATCAGGATAAGCCATTTAATTTGTTGTTAAATTCAGTCTTTTGCCAAGTGCAAAATGTTTATTTTTCCCATATTTTATTCAACATGAATATTTTTAAAGGCACCATAAAATACCAACTTAATGTCGCATCTTAGATACACATTAGTGCAGCGCTTGTTAAGTACTTAATATTGCTTCTAATTCCATATCTATTTGAGAGTAGATGAGCCACATAGTATGTGCTAATATTCTGGTCATCCAAGGGAATTTATTATCTTTGTTACGCTTTTCTTCTCTGTGTTTGCAAAAGTGATAATCCTTATGCTGCGTACACACAATTGGATTTTCCGACAAGAAAAGTCCGATGTGAGCCTTTGATCGTAAATTCCGACCATGTGTAGGCTCCATCGGACTTTTCCTGTCGGAATTTCCGCCAACAAAAATTTGAGAGCTGATTCTCAAATTTTCAGACGGAAAAAAAATCCAATTGGAAATTCCGATCGTCTGTAGAAATTCTGACGCATGCTCGGAAACAATTCAACGCATGCTCGGAAGAATTTACCTTAATTTTCTCATGTCGTTATAGTGTTGTACGTCATTGCGTACTTGACGGTCGAAAGTTCAGAGAACTTTTGTGTAACCATGTGGATGCAAGCCAAGCTTGAGTGGAATTCCTTCAGAATTTTTTTACTTGACATTGGTAATAATGTCTTTAGCCCCATACACACGGTCAGACTTTTGGCCAACCAACTTCAAAATCTGCAACTTTTCAAATTTGTCTGATCGTGTGTACGCTCCATCAGACCAACTTTTTCAGGTTTCATCCAACAAAAAGTTGGGTCTGCGAACGGACCAACTTTTCGGCAACAAAAGTCTGATGGTGCTTTGTGTGACCGTGTGTACAGCAATCCAACCAACTTTTGTACAAAGTGCAAATACGCATGCTCAGAACCAATGTTAAAATCAACCAACAATAGCAGAAGTTAACCAAAGGGTGGCGGTAAAGAGCAGAAAAGAGCAGAAAAACCACGTGACAATGGGAAAGTTTTAGAAAAGTTTGCAGAAAAGTCTGACTGTGTGTATGCTATGGGTGTGACCGGACAAATCAATTAGGAAAAAAATCCAAGGGAAATTTTGTTGGATGTCCTACCGTGTGTATGGGCCTTTTGAAGCATTTATACAGCAGTTTCAGATCATATTAATTACATATGTGAGCTGAGCATCCTGTCTGCAACCCAGCACAATTGATGTTCTTGGTCGGTAAACTCAATCAACATCTCAGGCAAATATCTGTGCAAGGAGTTGATTCCAGATCAGGATACATGTAGGCTGCTAGTGGCTTATCCTACTACACTCACAGTCACCGAGCACATTTAATTGTCTACTAAAATGATAGGTGAACACTGTGGTGGCCACACATTTGCATGTACAATATTATGAACATTTCTAAATGACCTTCAATGTACAAGAGCTTTTGGAGCATATAATAAAACAAATGTACAACACATACATGTAAGTAATACTATATAGCTTTATATTTTATCCCGAGTGGAACGGTGTGTAATTATCTCAATGAAAGTCTATGTATAGCTTCAACGATAGAATTCCACTGAAAGCTGTTCGAGTTTTACAGAGTAGCAACTTTCCAGATCAGGTTATACATAATGTTTAGGTGGCATATCCTGCAGCCGGTGTTACCATACTGCTTCATTTAATTCTATGCACATATTACCCAGTTCTGTTTACATTTGCTAGTGATATGAATCGTAAGTTTAGTTCTTCTTTACCAGGCACCTTTAGTGCAGTTGTCCTTAAAAAAAAAAACCTTATACCCGCTAGTGAAGCACACGATGTATAACACCCTTCAACTTGATCTAGTCAATGTTCCTCAATGACAAGAACAGAGGAACAACTGCAAGTGCAAACAAAATATCTGTTCATTCTGCCAGAAGTCCAGTGAGCTCCTAAGTTCTTGTGCGCTCTAAAATGTCAAGCTCTGCTCAGTTGACTTCTATGAACACTTCCCCTTGTGAAGACATCATTAGAAGGTGTAGTCCGAATACACTTCTACCTGAGTGTGACAAAACTGCTATTCCAGAGATGCAGCACAAGTGCATTAAAGTAGAACTATAGGCACAACTTTTTTTTTTTCCATTTAGGATAGAGTAAGGGTCCTTTCACACGGAGCGGACCGTTTTTCGATCTGCTCCGTGTTTGTCCGTCGGCTCAGCGGGAATCCCCGATGAGCTGTCGGCGGACAGTGCGTTCCCCGCACACTGTGCAGGGACCGCCCTGTCTCTCCTCTGATATCCCCTATGGGGAATCAGATGAATACGGACCGTGTGTCCATATTCATCTGATCCGATCCTTCAGACGGAAGAAAAATAGGGTTTTCTTCCGTCCGAAAAACCGGATCTTTACGGAGGCGGGTCATTACGGACGTTAGCGGATGCATCATCCGCTAACAGCCGTGATCACATAGGCTACCATTACAAGTCCGTAATAAACGGATGAACGGTCCGCCCATGTGAAAGGACCCTAAGGGAGGGTTATAACCCCTGTCAGATTTTTTTTTCACCATCTGTGTCCCATTGCAGAGATTTTCCCTTTACTGCCTATCTCATAGCCAAATAGGAATTGAGAGGAAATTCCTGTAAATTAAGGAAATTACTTAAGAACCCCAATCCACCTGAACTAGTGTCCCCATTGGAAGATTTCCCCTCTATTACTTTTCTGGGGACAACCGTTTACTTTTATCTTCAATGATAATGGTAAACAGGGCAAATAGAGAGTGAGAATGCCCCAACTGGGGCACAGATGGCAATAAAAGCCTGACGGGTGTTCTAATCCCTCTCCACTATATCCAGAACAAAAAAATAAAATATGTGTCACATTTGTTTCCCCTGCCATAATACCCAACTTTTTCCATTTGCCGGGGAGTTTTGGGTGTTCTTGTCCACCCTTGGGTGTTCTAGGAGAGTGGATCCCCTCATAATGGTCACTGCATGTGTGCTGAGATATCACCAAAAGATCCCCTGAGAGGAACAAGACATTTTCAGATGGTTTATCTCTCCAGCAGCTAGTAAAAACTCATTTTTGGGTGGACTGATTCTTTACAAGTACAATCTTTTCTATATAAAAATAGACAGTTGTTTTCCTGAGTACATGGAACTAAAACTCATGCAAGCTGGTCAATGCAACATTCCTATTAACGGCAAATTCAGTCTACTGGAACACCGCGATTGTTGAAATGTGTTTTTTTTTTTTTAAAGTTTCTCCTGCAGGCTTCCGCTAGGGAATTTCCAGGCTGAATCTTTTGGAGATGTAATTATCTCATCAGTTCTCTCTCCTCTACGTTTTACTGATTGTCTATCGAAGTAGATGTGCGCCTTCCATTTCCTGACATGTTTCCAAGGGCAGCGTGAAGAGAACTGTTCACATTGTGTGCAAAAATAACATGGAAGCTATAGTAATTGATTTGTGGCTGCTGTGTGTACGGGCATTGGGGATAAATATGTACATTCTGCAGCTCAAGTTAGACAACCAGTCATTGATTATCTGGAAAGGTAGAGATAAACTGCTAATTGGATCATTAAATATGAAATATTTATTAGCACATACATGAGAATGAGTTGGTTCAGTCAATCATTAACACAAGGTTTAGCTGCATTTAGTTTTAGAGCAAATAAAAAATTATTGGAAATTATGTGAGATATATCGTTTTATGTATTGGGGAAATGCCATGGTTAAAGTACAGGCGGTCCCCGGTTTACAAACAAGATCTGTAGGTTTGTTATTAAGTTGAATCTGTAAGTCGGAACAGGTACATTGGGAATTAGAGGTGTTGTATGTGGAGTAGCGTTTTTTTGGAGCTGGGCGGTGGGGTTGTGTGACTTACCAGTGCCCATCAATGCTGACCACTGACCTACCTGTACTTACCTACCTGCACTGACCTATCTGACCTACATACACTGACCAGTGACCTGCATGACCTAACACACACTGACCTACTGACAATGGCATAGATACACACACACTGACTTACCTGAGCTCAGTCGTGGTGTCAGTCACTCGTCACTGTCAGAGAGCAGAGGAGCTGCCATGCCGAGGAGGAGGAGGAGCTGCCATGCCGAGGAGGAGAGAAGCTGCCATGCCAAGGAGGAGGAGGAGCTGCCATGCCGAAGAGGAGAGGAGCTGCCATGCCGAGGAGGCGAGGAGCTGCCATGCCAAGGAGGAGGAGGAGCTGCCATGCCAAGGAGAGGAGCTGCCATGCCGAGGAGCAGAGGGAGGAGAGCCGCCCGCCCGAGCAGTGTTCGGCGGCTGCATTTTGAAATTCCCGCCTTCTGGAGACTCTGCAGGCTATGATGGACGCACCACGTCACACGTCCCATGGTCCCCCTGGATTGGCGCTGCAGGTTCCAGAAGGCGGGACCTATGGCATTAGGCCCAACTCGACCAACCTCGGCCCCAGCCGCACTCGGCCAAACTCGGCCCCAGCCGCACTCGGCCAGACGCGGCCCCAGCCGCACTCAGCCCCAACCGCACTCGGCCCCAGCCGCACTCGGCCAAACTCGGCCCCAGCCGCACTCGGCCAAACTCGGCCCCAGCCGCACTCGGCCAAACTCGGCCCCAGCCGCACTCGGCCAAACTCGGCCCCAGCCGCACTCGCCAAACTCGGCTGCACACGGCCACAGCTGCACTCAGCCATCAGATCGGTCCCTGGCCCCAGGCGCTCGGGGCCAACAATACAAATCATAGATAAAAAGATTCGGGGCTTTTCGATGGCCCATTCGGGGCTCCAGCTCCCAAGCCCGGGCCTAAAGACACTCCTGTTTACAAACCCTTTAAGAGGAGAGGAGCTGCCATGCCGAGGAGCTGCCATGCCAAGGAGGAGGAGGAGCTGCCATGCCAAGGAGAGGAGCTGCCATGCCGAGGAGCAGAGGGAGGAGAGCCACCCGCCCGAGCAGTGTTCGGCGGCTGCATTTTGAAATTCCCGCCTTCTGGAGACTCTGCAGGCTATGATGGACGCACCAAGTCACACGTCCCATGGTCCCCCTGGATTGGCGCTGCAGGCTCCAGAAGGCGGGAACTATGGCACTCGGCCGAACTCGACCAACCTCGGCCCCAGCCGCACTCGGCCAAACTCAGCCCCAGCCGCACTCGGCCAAACTCGGCCCCAGCCGCACTCGGCCAAACTCGGCCCCAGCCACACTCGGCCGAACTCGGGCGCACATGGCCACAGCTGCACTCGGCCATCAGATCGGTCCCGGGCCCCAGGCGCTCGGGGCCAACAATACAAATCATAGATAAATAGATTCGGGGCTTTTCGATGGCCCATTTGGGGCTCCAGCTCCCAAGCCCGGGCCTAAAGACACTCCTGTTTACAAACCCTTTAAGTGTAGCTTCAGCCCAAAAAAATGTTTTTAAGCTTTTTGGGTAGCATAGGGAAAGGTTATCACCCCTGTAACATTTATTTTGCTGTCTGTGCCCCTGTTCAGAAGATATTTCCTCACTTTCTGTCCCAATGACAATTGGATTTTGAAAATTTTGGGTTGTTGTGGAAACAAGCCTTGGTGATAAATCTTCAGTATTGTTCCCATAATAACTCCTACAAGGGTTAATTTCCCTTCCTAGGGGTAGATTTCCTCTCACTTCCTGTTGTCTCCTTCCGTTTGTAAGTAGGATTCGTTTGTAACTAGAGGACCGCCTATAAACTTGTTTTAAATTCCAAGTATGAAGTTGCAGTTGTGGTAGACTCCCCACACCCCACTGATACAGGGAATGAGCCTCACTAATCAACAGATCTGCACTAGTTTTATGAACGGTATACATACTAGATCCCAGACTTGCTGGAGCTAAAAGTTGATATTTGCATACTTAATGGTCTCAGTTTGAGTGTCCCAGGGAGCTCTGAAAGATAAAACGGTGCATGTGGATGCTGATTTTAACTGGTTATTGGCTTTAGATAGAGATATAAATCCACACATTAAAATCTCAATCATCAACATGTTAATGTAATTTCAAAAGTCATGATCAATCTTTTTGTATCCATTCATTTTTGAAGCCATCATTAAAATACTTGGTGATCCTACCTTAACAATCCTTCTTCAGGCACTTTCTGTTATGGGTTAACAATGCTCTATTCTTGTTTCCCAGTCACATATGGCAAATAGACCTTAAAATAATATCTTTGAGGGGGAAACAAATTTTAGCTCATGGTTTAGATTCTTGTTTAGAGAATGCTCTAGACCAGGGGTCTCCAAATTTGCTAAACAAAGGGCCAGTTTACTGTCCTTCAGACTTTAGTGGGGCCAGACTAGGGCCATTGGAAGTAGAAAATATCTAGTTATGCAGTGAGAATAAACAATACCATATAATTGGTGTCAGTGGGAAGACTAGTGCCCCCATCATTGGTGTCATTGGAAATAATTATGCCTCATCATTGGTGTCAATGGAAATAATTGTGCTGCATCATTGATGTCAATATAAGGAATTGTGCCTTTTTGATGGTGTCAGTTGGAGGAATAATGCCTCATTGTTAGTGTCGGCATCAAGAATGATGCCCCTTTGTCAGTGGATGGAATGGTGACCCAAAGTCTCTATAGAGGCAAGATGAGGGCTGCATCCAGCCCCAGGGCCACATTTTGGAGACCCCTGCTTTAGACAAGTGGTAGCTTTGCATATAAGTTAGCAGATCTGCCCATCACAGTTAAGCCTGTAATTAAAAAAAGCTAAAGTGTGAACCAAAAAAATACTCCTAGCACCTGGTTTTATTGGCAATTCTTTGGCTCCCCAGAACATTATTCAAATCCCCTGTATGCTGTAGTCCAAGGATCTCCAAACTACGGCCCTCCAGCTGTTTCAGAACTACATTTCCCATGAGGCATTGTAAAATTCTGACATTCACAGACATGACTAAGCATGATGGGAATTGTAGTTCCTGAACAACTGGAGGGCCATAGTTTAGAAGGCCATAAACAAGCTAACAAGTACAAAGCTACCAGTGGACTACAGTGTAGTCCACTGGTAGCTTTGTACTTGTTAGCTTGTTTATGGCCTTCTAAACTACCCACTTGCAATCCTTCTTGTTTCAATAGAAATCTATACTAGGTATTTGATACTGAGATTTATTGTATATTTGCACTAAACTCTGAGTTTGGCAAAGCTTGTTTATGCACATAAAATGTATCTGGTGTTAATACATGCAGTCTGACTTTGAATAGCCTTTATTATTCTTGATATCTAAACACAACGACCAATCAAAATTCAACATTGAAGCACACAGTTGTACACTACACTGTTCATAGAGAATATCCATAGTAAGGATTTGGTATATCAGTAAGCATTAGAGAACAAGTTATGTAAGAGCTTTTAATGAATAATTAGTATGTTTTATCTCTTTTTTTTGTTGTAAAACCATGTACCTGCCAGGCTGCATCTGTTAAAATCTATTTTTCCCCAAAAAAGCCACATTTACAGTAATTGGTGTAAATGTTTCGGAACGCATCAGCTGTGTTTTATCAAATCCCTGTGGATTATACATATGTGGTGTTGATATATTACCAATAAGGCCTTTACACAAAGCGCTGGTAATTCAGCGCTAGGTAATAATATAAAAGCTTTTCTGCAACAGCGCAAATTGCTTTAAGAGATGAAAAATGCGTCTATGAAGCCTTTTCATTTGCAGTGGCGTGTTAGTAATATGTATGGGAATGTCGTTTCATTGTACCGATAAGACGTTAAGAGTGGCATGCAATATCTCCTTAACTGCCGGCTCCATGGAGCCCATCTGGTGCCGACGGTGGCTAGGGGACCATATAAGCATTTTTTACGATGTCAATGAGATTTCAGAAGTCTTGGACTCAGCTGTCAAGCTGTTGGATAAAAAGTTGCCCAATAATTGAAATTCTGCTGGGGGACAGATTAAGTCTGCAACTTGCTGCCTGCATCTCAGGCTGAATTTTTCCTCGATGGGTCTCTTGGTGATTTGTTCTTATGAAATGTGATTAGGATGAAATGACTTGATTTGTTAAACAGGCCAAGATGACAATGAACATCTGTTTTGATGGACTGAATTGCTTGGGGTTTTTGCACTAAGTGACTTTTCTTGTTACTTTGTTGCAGAGCGGCGCAGAAGCTCAACCTGTCCTCGAAGCGCAAGAAGTACCATCCGCCGCTTCCGCACTCCAGGGAATACTCCAGTTTCCTGACCAACTTCAGTGGCATTCTTCAGCTTTGTCCACCGCCAACTCCTCCATGTTTGATGAGAGCAGTGTCGAAAATCAAAGACAACCCCGGCATGGGAAAGGTAAAAAAAAAACAGAAGCATTTTTTTTTTCTGTAATAGTAAAAATAATAATCTTCTCACCAGAGTAATTGCTTCCCTATTTGCTAACTTTTTTTCTATCATTGATAGATTTTTCCAATTTTATTCTTCTTTCAGCACAATCTAAATCTTTATATCACTGTGATTGCCAGGAACATTGTTGGGAGGGGGCAATAAAATCAATCTGTTTCTTTTCTCTAAATGGAAGAAATACATGGTTTCCCTTAAATCTATGCCTAAAGCCAACTTTTTTTTATTTTTTTTATTAGAGTACAGAATGGTAAAAAAAAAATGCCAGATTTTTCTTTTTCATCTGGTGTGCCATGGGGGAGATTTCCTGTAAAGTAGACACAACAGGAAAGGAGAAAACCGCTGTCCAAAGTGAGGAAAGCTGAGGAAAATCACATTTTAAGGAATTGTTACCATAACAAGGGTCCACGCTGGAAGATTTGTTTAGCTTTAATCCTATTTTGGTGAAAACCTATATTTTGGATTTTCCTTCACGTTCAGTGATGATGGTCAACAGGACAACAATGATCTCCATAATGGAGACATACAAACTTGACTGGTGTTTAGACCCTTCACCACGCTTTAAGCACTTTAAGCTATGGATTATGGACTTGGTGATAATGCTTATTTCATGCATTCTGCATCTTCATTGCAGCAGGAGAGCAGCTGGCATTTTTGGCAAAAATAAATAGTGGTGGGCACTTTAGCAGTCCTGATTTAGAGAAATAGGCTTTGTAACGGGTGGATTGCTTTACAGATAGGAATGGTGATGCCACATCTGCTTAATTGGTTGCAGTCTCAGATTTAGATTATATAGGGATCCCAATTATAAGAGACATAAACCGTCTTAGTTACCTGTTTTTAAACAAGGTGCCTGGCTGGCGAAACACGCTGAAACTTGTGGTTTCCATTTATCTATTCTGCTTGAAGGCCAAGTCATGTTTTGTGTGCGAAACATCTACATATGCTTACAGGAACCTATCTACCTAATCCTCCATCAGACCGCCTGGAAGCAGCGATAATGCCTACAAATGGTTTGATATTCTGTGCAGCCAAGTACAATATTATACAAGGTTGCTTATGTTTGTTCTTAAGAGCTCACCTGTCTTTACAGTCCCTGCACAATCCACCCACCGTTGATAAACATAATGGAGGAAATTATCCACTCTGTGTATTAATGTGTTGGAAACATCAAACAGTTCCATCCACTTAGATAAACTCACCCTTTAAAAGCAATGAGCCAACGCGGAGCGCCTCTTTTAACTGAAATTTTTCCCCCCGCTTGCCGCGGTCTCTCTGGAAGTTATTAAATTTAATGTTGGAATAGTACAAATGATGTCTGAAAGCCATTTTATGATGACACTGGCAAGCAGTTGGATTATACTCAATCTCTGACATTAATGTGCTACTTAAGGTAATTTATCATCCACCGGCATTAAAAAGACATCTTTTCACTGAGAATGCCGAACGGCATCTTAATTTTCCATTTCCTGTCAAATTTATATATAAAGTTTTTTTTTTTTTCGAACTAATAGGATCTCTAGTCAATTTTACATATGTAACACTTAAAGAAAGAAGCACTAAGTGCTTGTCATTTGCCTGGGATTCTTTAAAAGGAGCATCAGTATTGAGTATTCAGTAAGGAAGCCGCAATCAAGTTCCTTTAATGGCAGCTTTAACTGCAGTTTTATCTTGTTTGTCTATCTCGCTAAAAAGGGGTGTTCTACTTTTAATTTAAAATGATTATAAACATCAGACTTGAAATGTGAACAGAGCATACCCCTCTACCCTGTACTTTAAATTATTAGCACAGTGTAATTTCTGTCTACTGCCTCGTTCTTTTGCTATCAGCATGATTCACTTCTGACAGATTTTCCTGACACCAAGAGAAAAAAGGTGACAAGGAAGGGAGTTCCAGCTGATTTAGAGCCCCAGCTCTGTTCCTATGGGCTGTGTGAAGAGGAGTGCATCCCTTCCCTCCAATCGGTTTTCATTGAGCTTTGTGTAACCTTAACACTTCGCCCACCTGCTTTCTGAAAGTCCAGACAACCTGTATTCATTGTGGACTGGAACAGCAGTAGAGAAGAGAAGACTGCAGATAAGAGAGCTCCAGCTGATTGTTCTGTGTGAAGGGGTGTGTGTCTGTTCCCTCCAATCAGCTCTCACTGAGCTTTATGTAACCTCAGCTCCCCACCCCCTGGTTTCTGAAAGCTCAGACAAGCCGCATACATTCTGGACTATGAACAGATGTAGAAAAGACAATACTGCAGATAAATAGGTACAACTTATGTAGGAGGGTTTGTATCATCTGAGGCCAGTCACTTCACTGTGTATATGTAAGGGGTTACAACCACTTTAAAGTGGGCATCTGCTTATTTCCCCTATGTGAAATCCCTCTCCCTACCTGTGTCATACATCATTGGGCTACTTGTCTTGTTTTGTTTTTGGACTAAGCTAGTCCCTTGATGTTCTAGAACACTGGTCTCCAAACTGTGGCCCTTTGCTAGTCCTTATCCCCCCTTGGGGCACGATCCCATTGACTGACACCAACAATAGGGCATAATTCCTCCCACTGACACCAAAGATGGGACACAAGTCCTTCCACTGATACCCACTGACACAAATGAAAGGGCACAATTCCTTTCATTGGCACCAACGATGAGGCACTAGCCTTCCTACTGACACCAAATATAGGGCATTGTTTACTCCAGCTGGACATCAGGAAATGGCCCTTAAAAAAAAAAAAAAAAAAAGATATACCGGTATAGTTGGAGACAGCCATGGCACAAACATATCTTTAAACTTGTTAGAAAAGTAGGTTGTTTCTTTACTCCTTTGTGGAGAACAACAAAGCTGAAGTACCGCATGGGCGGCACTGTATTGAAGTAGGGCTTAACATTTAGTAGTGTCTTGAAGGGATTGGCTGATAGTTATCATTGAGAAGTGTTTTATTCATATAAAGGCAATTTATGGCTGTCATGTAGATTGCATTGTTGTTGTACAGATCAGAACAATGTGGGATTGATTGTATGCTTGTTATTCCAAGTAATGTGTGCTAGTAATCTTCTTTTGTAGTCCTTGGTACCTCCCATCCATCAATATGCTAATTACATGTTCTAATAAACCCTTTTTTTTTATTTTAGACCCAGTTCTTTTATCACTGGGGTTTCTGTGCTTCTCTTTGTAATGTAGGCAGATTATGACTGATGGGAGGCATTGGCAGGGTATTGTATATATCTCTTTGTGCAAACATCACAGCAACCTGCCTCAGTACTCTTCTCAAGAGTCATCAGCCCTGATACAAGAAGTGGGTTGGCCCTTGGGGTGAGTTATGCAGGAGGAATGGGCATTTCTAGGCAGACTGTATTTGCATGCAGACCTCGCTAGGAACCCCAGCATGTGATTCTGAGCCTCTATGGTTGAAAGAACTGAAATCCAATGAACGAAAGGGACAGTCAGCCTAGGGAGGAAAGGGCTAGATCAGGGGGTCTTCAAACTTTCTAAAGAAAGGGCCAGTTGCAGACTTTAGGGGAGCCGGACTGTGTCCAGTGAGGGTAAACAATGCCCGATTTTTGGTATTAGGGGGAGAAATAGTTGGTTTCAGTTGGGAGGACTAGTGCCCCATTTTTGTTGTCAATGGAAGGAAAACATGCCCCATTGTTGGTGTCAGTAGGAGAAATTGTGCCCAATTGTTGGTGTCAGTGGCAGGAATTATGCCTCAAGGGCTAGATAAAAGCAAGCAAAGGGCCAAAGTTTGGAGACCACTGGACTAGATGATGCTGGATATTCTCCAGCCAAAAAATGAGATACAGTGACCCCTGCTGTTGCTTTGTGTGCCACTCAGGCTCACGAATATGGGGTATGTGTGTGGACTCCTCCCCATCCACTGCAAGGAGTGCTGGCAAGGAATAGAGCTGGCTCTTAGCTGTAGCTCAAAGGAGAAGAATGAGGTAATTCCCTAATGCTGCACATCCATGTAGTCCTACGATGGTGATGAGTGACAACCTCAGCCTGGCCAGGCCATGCCCACAACTCATTTTGGTCCAAATCATTAAGCTCTGGGGGTGGAGCAAAATGAGTTGGGGGCATGGCCTGTTTGGAGTGCAGGCTGAGGTCGTCACTCTCATTACGATTGTGGGACTACATGGATGTGTGGCATTAGGGATTACCTCCCGGGAAATGAGCCACACGCTTTCTGACTTTTGTTGCAGCATCGAATGCATGCTATGCAAAGCTCACAGTGTGCAGTGAATTTGGAGTAAGCAATTTCAGTACAGTAAAGGAGCCGGTACAACTGTGCAAGGGGGAAAGGAAGGCTAATGTTCAGCTCTAATACTAATCTTACATTATTCTTTTTTTAATTGGATGCCATTTTCTTTTCTTTCACTCAGCAAAATCAGCCTTCTGCAAGAAGCCAAAACAAAACTGATAAAAATAGAGAACAGAGGGGTGCTGATCAGTGGTGCATTCAGCTAGATTATAATGCAGAACATGTGCTGTATAAGATATTCTAATATTGCGCTAACAGATTGGCATAGGCCTCTACGGGAAGTGAAGATTCTGCTAACTGCTTAGTGTTGGGCAATTGTTATTCAGTGTTGTAAATATGAAACTGCCTCTGTGGTGTTTAAAAGGCTTTATATTCCCACCAATATTGAAGTCTGATCGAGTTATGTGTCGGGATCTGGAGGTGCCCGGTTCTCCAAAGTAGCGTTCGCAATGAAAACAGCCTTTGGCTTGGCCAAGGCGACTGCCAGCTGCGAGTCATGCAAGCAAATAAACAGCTTGTATGAAATATCTTTCATAAACCAATTTTGTAAGGGTTAGGCATATCTGTCAGTTTAAATTACACGGAAGGCAACATATTGGCACTGAGAATCAGACATCCCTAATTAGATTGAGCCTGCTGAGAAGTAATGAAGAAGCCTCATTGGGGGAATGGGATTTGCGAGTAGTGGTCTTTATACATTGCTGTGGATCTGATGTAAAGAAACACATTCAATAAATATGGTAGTTGGATGAGTAGGACAGTAAAACATTTAATAAAAGTTTTATTATTCAGTGTAATATAAGTGTTGCATTATAACTATAAGCAGAATGTGACCTGGTAAAAGTGGCTTGGAGTCCCAAAACAGCAGCACTCCAACTAAGAGAGAGCAGGACTGGGAGCCAATCAGAACCCTGTCAGTTCTGTCTACTCCTCCTCTTATCCAAGTGCCCCCACAGCCCCACCCGAGCCAGGCTGCCTGCGTCCATAGACACTGCTCTGCCTCACTTCCTCCCAACCCCTGCTCACAAGATTTGATTGACTGCAGCAAGAGCTAACTTTGTAATCATTACATAATTTTTTTTTAAAACAATCAATATACCTGAATTTGATCTGGTACCATCCTCCTGAAATTCATGTACAGCAGGGCTGGGGTGTGAGAAAAAAAAATCAAAACAAGGAGCCAATCAATTGGAGGCTGTTACATAGTTACGTCTAGTTCAAACAATAAAAGGGGAAAGAAAATTATATATACACAACCCTATTCCCACAGGTGATCCAGAGGAAGGTAAAACCCCAGCAAGGCATGATCCAATTTGCCCCAGCAGAGGGACAATTCCTTCCTGATTCCTTCCTGATTCCCAAGAGGCAGTACGATATTCCTTTGATTAACTTTACCTATAAATATTAGTATCAAGATTATATTATATACATTTAGGAAAGAATCCAGGCCTTTTTTTTAAAGCAAGCTACTGAGCTGGCCAAAACTGCCTATGGAGGGAGTTCTTTCCACATTTTCAGAGTTACTTACTGTACAAAAATCTTTCTGTATTATGAGATGAAATCTTTTTTCCTATAGATATAAAGAGTGCCCCCTTGTCCTCTGTGATGACCTTAAGGTGAATGACTCAACACCAAGTTCACTATATAGACCCCTTATATATTTGTACATGTTGATCAAATCCCCCCCTATTCTCCTCTTCTCAAGAGTGAATAAATTCAGTTCCTCTAATCTTTCCTCATAGCTGAGCTGCTCATGCCTCCATCAGTTTAGTTGCCCTTCTCTGCACTTTCTCCAGTTCTCCAATATCCTTTTTGAGAACTGGTGCCCAAAACTGAATTACATATTCCAGATGAGATCTTACTAATGATTTGTACAGGGGCAATATGACTGCAAGTGCATACCTCTCTTAATACAAGAATGGACTTTGCTTGCTTTGGAAACCGCAGCTTGGCATCGCATACCAATATTGAGCTTATGATCTACCAAAATGCCCAGATTCTTCTCCACTATGGATTGCCCCAGTTGAACTCCCCCTAGTATGTATGATGTATTGCATAACTTTTTCACTTTTACATTTATCAACAAACCTCATCTGCCACGTAGTTACCCAATAAAACAGTGCATTGAAGTCAGCTCCTTCACACTACAATACTGTGTTGAACCGTGTTGCCTTAAAATGCATGCATGTTGCATTTCAATGCAACATAACAATGGCCAATGCAGCATTGTAGTTTTTTTTTTTTTTTTATAATATGTCATACCTTCCTGCTCTGCAGAGTGGTTTTGTGCAGAGCAGCCCCAATCCTTCTCTCCTTTGGGTCCTCTGCCGGAGCTCCTAGCTGCTCCCCCTTGCCTAGTGCCCCTATAGCAAGGAGGAGGAAGTTGGACAGGAATTCCCTCTCAAAACCAGGTACTCACCCCCCCCCCAAAAAAAAATGGCATGCAAATTGTGCCATATCAGGGGGCAAGGAGTACTTAAAGCGGAAGTTCCACTTTTGGGTGGAACTCCGCTTTAAGTATTGCTTTAAATAAGTCAGACAAATTGGATATTGAAAGGGAGTTCTGGTGGCTGTTTCCAGCTTAGTTAGACTTCTTTTTTAAGGCAGCTACAGGCAGGGCTGTCTTAAAGTATGGGCACTGCCCAGGGGACCCAGGTGCATTGGGCCCCATGATCATTTGGAATTACATCATACTTGCCAGCTGTCCCAGATTTTCCAGGACAGACATGCTTTTCTATAAACTGTCCCAAGATGGCTGTGTCCCAGGAAGCATCCCAGAAGCTCTACTATGCCCTCCTAAAACCTCCATGTACTGTGCCCTTTGTGTTGATTAATCTTTGATTTATGGCATGTTTTCTTATTGTTTAGAATACATTTTATTGAATGTGCTGTACCAATGAATATATGGTTATGTTATCTTCTTTCAACTATTTATTTTACATTTTTTGAAAGTAGGTGCATACATTTGGGCAGGCTGGTAGGGGTCCCAGTACATTTCTTTGCCCAGGGTCCCGTGATACTATTAAGCTTGCATTGGGTACTGGAAATTTGACTCAAAGACACTTCATATAGATTTGGCTTTTAACCGTTTCCAGCCTAGTTATAACATATAAAGCTCTTTTTAAAGGTTCTATTACTATGGCAGGAAATAGGACTCGAAGAAACCCCGAAAAAGTTCCAGAAAGAGTAACTTCGTATAACTGGTGATAAATTCATCTCCCAATCCTCATTCTCTGCAGGTTTCCCCCCCAAGAGCGCACATACCTTTTAAGGTCTAGGAATATAGATACGCCACAAATGAGAGCCCAATATAAACAATGAACCTGGCTCCAAAGTGGTTGTCTAAATGATTTGATCACCATTGTGTAGGTTTACTTTAAGTGCTTCATAATACACAAAAAACCCACTGTACATCAGACCCACAGGTGATCATGCAGTTAAAAGCAAATGTGAAAGCTTCTGTGTTTTTTCCTCCCTTAAAAGCTCTTGTTAGTATAATGCAAGTGACCTTAGAGCATTGACTGGTCTATTTCAAAGTTACATTACATGGTGAGATCTCAGCATTTTGTGAACATCTAAAAGCTGACATTACAGATATTGGCGCATAGTGTGTATATTTCAGATGTAGCTGATGTTAGGTGAGGATGGGTAGTTTTGGGGGGGGGGGGGGGCTGGGCAGCTGATGGAAATGATGATGAGTAAAGGTCAGGATCAATATAGAATTCCCTTTCTCCTCGTCTAAGCTGCAGTATTCTAATAATAGGTGTAAGAGCAATGAAAGGCGAGTTGATGGAGCCATTTATCTCCACTCGGTTAGCATTATTTAGTCTAGAATGGTGCAGTTATGTTCATAAAATAAATAAAAAATTGTCTGTCTGAAAGGCTCAACATTCTAACATTAAAGTGGTTGTAAAGGTTGAAGGTTTTTTTACTTTAAAGTCTTACTAAACCCACAACAGAAAAATCAGTGTATATATGCAGTAAAGCATATTTGTTCTACTCACTGTGGAACCTAAGGAGGTAATCCTCTGCTTTGTGTATGAGGGCTGTGTGATCCTGTCTTCTTTGATCCTTCTCTTCTTTAAATGACTCCAACACATCTCTCAATAGAACAGAGTCTATGGAGTCAGGCTGCACATGCTCAGTTTGGCATGTATTGCTAGAGAGTTTTTTTCTTCTTGGGAGAGTGCATGTAATCAGCATAGGGCCAATCGTCACTGTCCAGACAGGATCAGGGGAGAATAAAAACTCCTCCTACAAGTTTAAGCAGACAGCGATACAAGTCACAAGACTCCTGTATACTGTAATGTTGATGATAAAAAGTATTTAGCATTTTATATTTACTAAAGCTATTGCATTTCCATATTCTGTGTACTGTTAGAGACCAGATATAGTGAACGCAGGGTCCAGGGTGTAGTAACATTTTAATGTATTCCATGCATTAAGGTAAAACAAACTTCTGTGTGCAGATCCTCCCTATAGATACCCCAGTATGATCTCAATCCAGCGCTGTGCCAAGGACTCTTTCTCTTCTAACTGGACATGAAGGCAGCAGCGTGAGCCATTGGCTCCTGCTGGTGTCAATCACAGCCTCTAAGGACAGAATGGGCAGAACGAGGGGGGGGGCGGAGGTGACACACAGCGTGGCTCAAAATCGTCGAGCCCACGTGACTGCCTCAATAGCAAGAGGCACTTGGTGGGGGGGAGGAGCCAGGAACACCACCAGTGGCCCCCAGAAAAGGAGGATTGGGTCTGCTCTGTGCAAAACCATTGCACAGAGCAGGCGAGTATGACATGTTTATTGTAATCTCTTTACAAACACTTTAATCCCAGCAATAACCAGAGGTGTTTTTCAATGTCACTGTATTTAGGTATGGCTAGGGTATACAAATGTTACTTTAAAGTTATGATTTACAGTGGTCGGGGTTAGCTTTAAGAAGAGAGTGCTTTTGAAAAGTACAGAGGGCAAGACACAATATGTTTTCTTAAAGCCACATACACAAGGGCAGAATGTTGGGAAACATTTACCAGTTAAAAAAAAAACCCGATCAGTGCTCCCAGCCGTCGTTTTAGCTTGCTTTTTGGCTGCTAGCAGGGTGCTTTTTAACCCCTGCTAGCGGTCGATGAAGGGGTAAATATCGCCCACAAAGTACCGCTGCTCATTGTTTTCAATGGAAAGGGGTGCCCCAAAGATGCTACTTGCAGGACCTTTTTTAATGTGCCACCGCTCTAGTGTGAAAGCACTTTACAGGTGCTATTTTAGTTGTGTTATGACAGTTTTATTTTAGTTTTGGTTATGACACCAGACCTTGGATGGTTTGACAGTTTGATTGCGAGCACAGCCAATGTGACATTATATTCCTGGCATGCTGCAAATGTAACTTTTTTGAAACTGTTATATTGATGGACTTACTTCTGCTTTAATGAACACAGAGTTGCATTGGTTTTGTGCCTTTTGTATCTGGAATATAGTTTTAAAACTAAACAAAGCTCCCAGATTCACTCATTCTGTAGATATCCCCCAATGTGTAGATTAAGGGGCTTTACAGCGCCAGAAAACATAATGAACGCATACATTTTTTTTTTCCACAAAATCTGAATATTCTCAGTAAGCCTGGCAGACCACAGCGGCATACGCAGCCTGGAGAAGATTGGTTTTAATTAGTCATTTTGAACGCCGGCTTTAAATGACTTTTAACCGAACGTCACCGAAGTGTTTCAAGGTTGGCAAAAAAAAAAAAAAATGTTAATCAGGCTTGTGCCAGAAAAGGTTGATGCAGCTTTCACAGGAGTTCAGCCTTGAATCTGTCAGCAACAATGCACTGGGAGTTTTGAAGCAGCGATTTCATTTATTTTAAGGCTCACTTAGTTTCTAGGACTGCCTCTTCCAATTCAGATCACCGCGGCAGCGGAAAGAGAGCATTGTACTCTATTAGGCAGTCTGTTCCGCTGTAGAATCGCTCGCAGGAGAAGTAATGTGACTTTTTATGAAAGCTTTTATAATGTGCCGGTGATGGAGAGAAAAAGAGCCTTATTAGACTTGCCGTCTAAATCATTCTTCTTCTAGACAAAGAAATAAGCAGTGATCTATTTTCTTTTACCCCTAAGTGTGTTTTTATTGCTATTATACTATTCAGAAATGGTTGTTACACGGAGCAATGAGGGAGCTGCACATTTTCTTAGGAAGCAGCTACGGATGCAGGTTATTTAGTTTTGCGCGCATGAAACGCGTGCCATGAAAAAAACGTTATCGGGTTTATTTAATGAGGCAGCACACAGAGGAACATGCAGAAACCCATAGCAACCCGATTTGACTATGTCAATTTAGAGTTTTTAGAGCAGTTTTGAATAAAAACATTTTTTTACAGGTTATTGTTAATTATTTTCCTTAACCACTTAAGGACCGCCGCATGTACATTTACGTCGGCACAATGGCACCAACAGGCACACCAACGTATATATACGTTGGTGCCTTGAGGTGGGTCGGGGGTCCGATCGGGACCCCCCCGGTACATGCGGCTGTAGGAGCGATCCGGGATGAGGGGGCGGCTATTCGTTTTTGCTATTTTTTTTTTATTGCGATTTTTTTTTTTTTGTGGCTAAATACATTTTGGCCTAAATGTTTGACTAAAATTTTGTTTATTGATTTTTCTTATAACAAAAAGTAAAAAATATTGTTTTTTTTTTCAAAAATGTCGCTCTTTTTTTGTATATAGCGCAAAAAATAAAAAATCGCAGAGGCGATCAAATACCACCAAAAGAAAGCTCTATTTGTGGGAAGAAAAGGACGCAAATTTTGTTTGGGAGCCACGTCGCACGGCCGCGCAATTGTCTGTTAAAGCGACGCAGTGCCGAATCGCAAAAACCCCTTGGGTCATTTGGCAGCATATTGGTCCGGGTCTTAAGTGGTTAATAAAGGATTCATTCACAATAAGGCTAATGGTTACTGCAGTGTCTTGTCATTCACTGCAGCCAATCTGAAATAAATGTGCTTGTTCTTACTATGTGCTTTGTATATCATTTTTGCACTACGCTGTCCTATTAAGGGCCCTTTCACAAATACGGATCCCGTGAGGATCTGTACCTTTAAACACCCGCTTGCTCAGCGGGGATCGCTTCGTTGATCCCCGCTAAGCCGGCAGATGACAGGGCGGTCCCTGCACACTGTGGGGGATCGGATGAACACAGACCGTCTGTCTGTGTTCACTCGATCTGCAGATGGTTGGAAAAATAGGATTTTCCTCCATCTGCAGAAACTGACCATAGCGGGGACCGATGAGATCAGGTGTCAGTGGATGTTCATCCGTTGACATCCGCTATCCCATAGGGACTAATGTATGTCTGTATTTCATCCAAAAACGGATGGATGAAATACAGACATATGGTCTGCATGTGTGAAAGGGGCCTTTTTGTGCCCAAAAGATGCACCATGCTATCTGAATAGCGCAGCTACAATGTCAACTATCTGGGCTTAAAGTAGAGCTGCACGAATAATCGTTAAAAAATTGCGATCTCAATTCATCCCCACTCACGAGCTTAACCCGGAATTTCCACGATTCATATAACAAGTGCAGAGCTATTCTCTGCTCACACCTGTCAAAAAAAGACAGCTGCCAAAGTTTATCACAGCATTGCTCAGTGCTGGGATAAAAAGAAACATTGTATAATTTGGTTCTTTTAGCTCAAAGGAATGAACTTCGGTCTGCAAATGAGATCAGTTTACCACTTAACCACTTAAGCACCGGGCCAAAATGCAGCTAAAGGACCAGGCCAATTTTTGCAAATTGGCACTGCGTCGCTTTAACTGACAATTGCGCGGTCGTGCGACGTGGCTCCCAAACAAAATTGGCATCCTTTTTTCCCCACAAATAGAGCTTTCTTTTGTTCTTTTGGTGGTATTTGATCACCTCTGCGGTTTTTATTTTTTGCGCTATAAACAAAAATAGAGCGATAATACTTTTGCTATAACTATAATTGATACTTTTTGCTATAATAAATATCCCCCAAAAAAAATATATATATATAAATGTTTTCCTCGGTTTAGGCCGATACGTATTCTTTTACCTATTATTGGTAAAAAAAAAATCGCAATAAGCGTTTATCGGTTGGTTTGCGCAAAATGTATAGCGTTTACATAATAGGGGATAGTTTTATTGCATTTTTATTATTATTATTTTTTTTACTACTAATAGCGGCGATCAGCGATTTTTTTCGTGACTGCGACATTATGGCGGACACTGCGGGCAATTTTGACACATTTTGGGACAATTGTCATTTTTACAGCAAAAAAATGCATTTAAATTGCATTTTTTATTGTGGAAATGACAGTTGCAGTTTGGGAGTTAACCACAGGGGGCGCTGATGGGGTTATGTGTTCCCTAATGTGTGTTTACAACTGTAGGGGGGTGTGGTTGTAGGTCTGACATCATAGGGCCGCACCGAAGTTCGGGTTCCTTCGACATCTCGTGACGCGCTGTCTGCGCCGGGCTGAGGGACATCAATCACAGCTTGTGATTGGAAACGCCCAGTCACGCGCGATCGCCGGAGGGGACGAGAGCCCGTAAAAAGGTAAGTATAAAAAAAAAAAACACCGGCATTCTGCCGGTCGGGTGGTTGGGCTCCGATTCATGCCTGAAATTTGTTTGGAGAGTGAACCTCCACTTTAAGTGGTTCAAGACTAAGCCTTTTTCTGACACTTGTTGCTTACAAGTTAAAATCAGTATTTTTTTACTAGAAAATTAGTACCCCCAAACATTATATATATTTTATTATAGATAATGAAATGGCGGTCGTTGCAATATTTTACACTGTATTTGCACAGCGGTCTTTCAAAAGCAATTTTTTTCTATATTGTGAAAGACGATGTTACGCTGAAAATCATTATTCTCATTTTATCCAGAATCGCGCAGCTCTGGCTTAAAGTTAACTTCAGGCACAAAAACGTTAGTTTATATATATTTCCTAATTGCCACAAAGGATAGAAATTAATTTTGCGTGCACCAATAGCCTTTACAAATCCAGACATTACCTTGTAAATGTAGCGATGACATCATCACTGGGCTGTACAAAGCCTTTGCAGACATCAGAGCTGTGGGTGGAGCCCAGCAGCCTTCTCACTACAGGCTGCCTGCAGAATACTACAGGAGGGGGCGGGGACAAGACCAGTCCTCCTGTACAAGAAGAGAGCAGCAGTGACTGGTCTTTATTACAGGAAACTCCTGCACAGAGTTTCACACTAAATCATTGCGCTGATCTGGAAGAAATACTCAAGGCATGCAAAGATTCAAGTAAGAGTACATTTCCACAATTTTTGCTAAAAATGAAAACTGTATCACACACTGTACCACCACATCTAGGGGATTGTAAGCTTCGTTCTTGAGTTTAGTTATGCCTGAACATATGGCCCTCATTTTTTATTAACATTTTTTAGTCTCTCTTTATTTGCTATACACACTTTTCACTTCCGTGCGGCAACATTTGGCTGGTGGGAGCAAACAAACGACTAAGAATTTACACAGGGCTGAGAACCCATTTCTTACCTCCATATGACACTGCTGTGTACCTGAGCAGCCAGTTGGCCAGCTCAAGTCCTGTAATGTAGGAGGCTGAATAACATGTTCTCCATACCTGGAAGTACTTGTCATTTACTTCACTTGTGACAGCTGAAAGGAGCACTAGGGGAAGGAAGGAATTGTGTGACTGGGGAGGGAGCAATTAAAGTAGTTCTAACATGTATTTACTCTCATTCATGATCTGCATTAGGCTAGGTTCATACTGCTGCGAATTCAAAATTGTGCGATTTTACCGCAATTTTGCCGCGATTTGCAGCTGCGATTTCAGAGAATACCAGTCTATAAGAGCTGAATTTGCATCGCACATGGATCAAACTTACACAGGACCCTTTTTTCCCGCAGCTTAGATTCGCACCGCAATGATGTGAACTGCACTAATGGAAAACAATGTTATTTTAATGACTTGCAAATTTGAGAAATCTAAACGGCTCAAATTCGCAATAGAATTCACAGCAGTGTGAACCAGGCCTTAAAGTGAAAAAAACAAACAAACAACCTCACTATCTGTCCTACTTTCTGATTTTTCTAAGCACCCACCTGGCTCATCACCTCTCCAGCACTGCCTCCAATTGCAGCACCACTTACCTCACTTTCTACTTTCACAGGAGACACCATGGGCAGCAGAGCCATAGGCACCTAATGCTGTCAGTCAAACTCCTGTGGGAGTGGGGGCGAGGCTTATTGGCACTGTTTATGGATGCACGCAGCCACGCATGGGTGCCCCCTTACCACACGGCGAGACACCTGGAGAAGGGAGAAGGTGACCTTTCTGTGCAATATCCTTTATTTTTTATAAATAGACTTTAGTGTCACTTTAAGTGAACCTGTTGCTTTTTCCCAGCATGAGTAAAGCACATGTTCACTTTAATTACCTGTAAATTATGTTTTGTTTTATGTAGGAATGGTATGTCTTCTAAGCTGTATAAATGTAAAATTGTCATAAAAAAATATATTTCCTCTCTTCTCTTTAATGGCTTTCTCCAAAACTAGTCTAATAACCCCATGCTTCTTCTGTGAAGCTTTACTTGTACCATGTGTTAGGCAGATTGAAATGTATAAAAGTCTACATGGTCTTCAGATTAAAGCTGTACTTTTCCCAAACTGCAAGGGTTCAACACTCGTTATCTAGGGTACCTAAAGAAGCCTACAGTGAGGGGAAAAAAGTATTTGATCCCCTTCTGATATTGAATGCTTGCCTACTGACAAATAAATGATCAGTCATGGTGGCAAAACCTGTGTTGGCAATCACAGAGGCCAGACATTTCTTGTAGTTGGCCAGCAGGTTTGCACACATCTCAGGTGGGATTTTGTCCCCCTCCTCTTTGCAGGTCCTCTCCAAGTCATTACCTGTTTCGAGGATGGCGTTTGGTAACTCGAACCTTCAGTTCCCTTTACACATTTTCTATGGGATTAAGGTCTGGAGACTGGCTAGGCCACTCCAGGACCTTAATGTGCTTATTCTTGAGCCACTCATTTTCTGCCTTGGCCATGTGTTTTGGGTCATTGTCGTGCTGGAATATCCATTAATGACCCATTTTCAATGCCCTGGCTGAGGGAGGAGGTTCTCCCTAAGATTTGATGGTGCATGGCCTCGTCCATCACTCCTTTGATGCAGTGAAGTTGTCCTGTCCCCTTAGCAGAAAAACACCCCCAAAGCATAATGTTTCCACCTCCATGTTTGACCGTGGGGATGGTGTTCTTGGGTTCATTCCAACTCCTCGAAACATGGCGAGTTGATTTGAGGCCAAAGAGCTTGATTTTGGTCTCATCTGACCACAATTCTTTCAACCAGTGCCAGTTCTTCTATGAATCATTCAGATGTTCATTAGCAAACTTCAGACAGGCCTGTACATGCGCTTTCTAGAGCAGGGGGACCTTGTGGGCAATGCAGGATTTCAGTCCTTTACGGCGTAGTGTGTTACCAATTGTTTTCTTGGTGACTATGGTCCCAGCTGCCTTGAGGTCATTGACAAGATTTCCCCCCATGTAGTTCTGGGCTGATTCCTCAACGTTCTCATAATCATTGAAACTCCACAAGGTGAGATCTTGCATGGAGCCCCCAGACCAAGGGAGATTGACAGTTATTTAGCGTTTCTTCCATTTGCGAATAATTGCACCAACTGTTGTCACCCTCTCACAAAGCTGCTTGGCGATTGGTCTTGTAGCCTATTCCAGCCTTGTGTAGGTCTACAATCTTATCCCTGACATCCTTGGACAGCTCTCTGGTCTTGGCCATGATGGAGAGATTGAAATCTAATTGATTTATTGCTTCTGCTTCAATTTATAACTTTTTTTCTGGATATTTTTGTTGTTATTCTCTCTCTAACTGTTAAAATAAACCTACTATTAAAATTATAGACTGATCTTTTTTGTCAGTGGGCAAATGTTCAAAATCAGCAAGGGATGAAATACATTTTTCCCTCACTGTATGCTCGTTCCTGCAAGTTTTTCCTCTCAGGGCAAGCTGCTTCTCTTTGGCCGGTGGCCACACTTTGATGTCATCATGCACAATGCAGGAGCAGCAGACAGTGGGAAGAGCAAAGGGGGTAAGATAAGTAAAACTGCCTACTGAAAGAAATTCTGAAAGGCCCAATCCCAGGCGATACTTTGATTTTGTTTTTAGATAAAGTGGGATTGGGTTAGGCCAGCCTTTTTTTTTAACCAGGGTGCCTTCTGAGTTCTTCAGGGATGCCTTGGCAAAATGCCTAAAAATTGCTCTAAATTGCCCAAAAATTGTGTACAAGCCAATAGGTAGATCAGGGTTGTTTTTTTGTTACACAAAGCCAAAAGTTTTTGTTGTGCAAAATTACAGACCAGGAACTTCCTGGCAAAAATGATCAGGTGGGGGTTGGGACTAAGATCCCGAACATGCCCAAGCCCATCTCTAATTATAACCTTGGGTACTGGGCCCATGAAGTGCGAGGTGGACATCGGGAACCTGCACAGTATCCATTTTTGACCCCCCTCTTTGTTAGCACTGGGGTCACGTTAGCTGTGTAAGGGAGGAAAAAAAGAGGAAGAGATGCTGGAATACTAATCGGTACCAGTGTATTTGCTTCAAAAGAATAATTCACCTCTATTGTTGGGTGTCCTATGTGTGTGGATGCTGCTGCAATATGTAAAACTATTAGTTTATTTTTAAACATTTTAGAAGGGGGTGCCTCAAGATCATCAATAAATTTAAAGGTTGCCCTGGCTGGAAAAAGGTTGAGAAACACTGGGTTAGAACTCCTGTCTGCTTTTTTTTGTCTTTGTCCATGTTGAGAAAGTTTCCTCACATTTCCTTATCAGTGTTAAAGGAGGTTATCAGGACAGGAAGTGATGAATAGGTAGGGAATAGGGGAAGCCAACAATAAAAAGAAAAATCAAATAAACTGGTAAAAAGTTGAAACACCATTGTTTTTTCTGTCCTGGAGACACCAAGCCCCTTGTTTCTGGTCACAGGGGTTTCAGTGGGCCAGAAAGGGAGTGGAACTTTTCCTGGTGGATGGGCAGACCGCCATAAAAACCTGAAGTTCTTAAAGGGTCACTAAAGGAATTAGCTTCCTTTACGTTACTGCAGTCCTGGTTTTATGTCCTCATTGTTCGTTTTTGCTTTGAAGTTGCTGTAATTCTGCTCTGATCTCCACACTTCCTGCTTGTCTGGCTCCTTATGAAAAATCTCATGGCAGATTTTCACTGTGGTCCAAGCTGTCATTACTGTGTGTCTAAAACTCCTCAGAACCAATCAGATTCATTTTAAAAACAAAACGCTGCCCTGTATTTGTTTGTTTTTGTTCTGTGTGTCTCTTTACTTCACAGAAACATGAAACCAGTTTAAAAACTAAACTAAACTGCAGACACATTACATGTTTGATTTTTATCTATTTTTAATCATTTTTAAAAGGAATCGGTTAACTATTATGTCTCTATACCCTGTAAACAGTCATTTCAGCTAAAAGATTTTTTTCCTTTAGTGATCCTTTAGAACAAAAAAGGATACCCCCAAGGAAACGGGACATTGTAGGCCAGGCTCAGAGTAAAAAACATGGACCAATCAAAATACAAATGGATATTTGTTAAAAAAGTGACCTATATGGTCCAACTACCTCTGCATGACAATCGCAGAGTGGTGTGTAGATATGGAACACCAGGGGAGGAGAAAGTGCACCCAGTGGAAGATAGAGGAGAAGTAAAGTTAATTAACAACACAGTGTGTGATGCAACATGGTTAAAAAGCACACTCTCCGAGGGACAGTGGAGAATGCTCGACGCGTTTCTGGTCTCTTGAGTTAGCAGAAGATCATCATCAGGGGCCAGAGAGTTGTACCGCATAAAATTCTCATTCGCTGAATTTGCGGAAAGAGGGGTCCCTTGTTGGGGTAGCAGTGGTCACAAATGGGTTCAGGGTGTGTCACTAAGGATGCAGCCCTTCCCGTATAGAATCGCAGTCCCGAATTTAATTTTCAGTTGATCCACCTGGATCACAAAATGGGACAGTTGCTGTAGTGTCCACGGCCCGATGGCGTTATCCCTGGTGTGTGTAGGGTGCCCTTTAAGCGTCCCCACTGCTGCTCTATAATAGGCAATATCGGTAAACCTTCAGTTATAGCAATTTATATAATTTTTTTTTAACAGACTGTGTAGTAGACATTTTCCAGTACGTTGTTACGTATCCACAATTGGCACTAGCAACATCTGCCACATCATTAATTAACCGATGGAGTTTCCAGTTGATTGCTAGAAATCCTAAAGCCTGCTATATGCAGAGATTTTGGTTCAGATTGCATTCCCCTATAGCTGTGTGACAAGCAGAGAGGGATTCCTGTTCCATTCCACTCATTTACCATCTCAATGTGGTTAATCCTACATATATAAGAATGCAGCAGCTGAGCTGTAGGGTGGGGGGATGTTACCGTGTAAAGACCGAGTAATTAAATGTATAGAGAAGAAGATACTTGAGATGGATTTGGTGTCTGCCCATAAAATTCAAGAGATATGAGAATAAGATCTCTGGTGTATAGTAGCTGAAAAGAATTAGCATATATAACATTTTGTGTATATATGTTGTTAATTAGAGAGATCCTCTCCTACCACCGCCCCCTCCTTTCCAGGATGCTTTTTTGATTGATGCAAATCAATGTAGCAATATCATACACATATACTGTACATATCCAAAACCCATTTGCCCTAGGGATCAAATATTTGCTCCGCAGGAGGTAAACAATTCTGTATTTTAAATAAGACACAATAAAACTCACACCCATGTAATAACCGTTGTGGATAATCACCGGCTGTTTATTCTTTGGATGCTTTGTCCTGTATCTCCCCAGTTCTCGTCCTCTCTCATTTACTGAGTAGCCAGAGGTGAAGCCCCTGGGCTAGGAGGATGCAGGGCACCTTTGATCTTATTATGCAGCAAAGCCAGAGCTGGAGGCATAGCAGGACAGGCTGGACAGTGAGGGGGCAAGGGGGCTTTAAAAAAAAAAACACTTTATTATTAATATAGTTACCCATTGCGGACAACTGCATTACATACCAGGTGAATGCTTATTTTCATTTCAAACTGAACTGTATTTTGTATTCACATTGACCAGGTGTAATAGAGGCTATTTTGCAATTTTAACATAACTATATTTCATTATATATATTTATATATATAGTAAAATATGTAAAACCCAACATTTCATATTTCTGATATGTGCCTGCTGTACCATGTACTTGTATTGTGCTAAATCCCTGCTGTTCCTGCAAGTCCCTCTGCTTTCTTTTTAAAAACTGACCACACTAGGAATGAGAGCACAGAGTTCTCACTTCTCAAGCTGTGCAGACTCGGCCTGCTCTTCACCAGCAATCAGTCTTGCCCTGAAACTCTCACCCATTCATTGAGAAGACCAGTGTTCTGCTGTTTCTCCTCCCCCAGCTCTTATGCAGCTGAGAAGAGAGGGGATGTGATTATTTATAGAAAAAAATAATGTATTTGTGATTTTTTTTATATGTATACGCAAATACTTTGCTTTACTCTCCTATTTTAAACTGAATGGGATGTTTTAAAAGTTAAGGGTTATATATACTTTATGCTACGGGGCTTAGCTTTTTGGCTGAACGTAAAGAAACTGAGCCAATTCTCCTATCCACGCATTAGTGGATGGAGGAATCCTCCTTGCTGTGCTATTGTATTCTGACAGCAGGGAGACTCCACCACCCCCACCCCCTTCAATGTCAGAATACATAGATCAGCGTTGTAGCCGCTGATTAAATGCCTTTTTTCAGCAGGTCCATTTAACAGAAGTTTGATAGCTAGATCAATAGATTGACTTCTGTTGAGCAGCAGTGGCAACACTGGGATCAAAATTCAGCCAATCCTGGTGAACCACCTGAATTTCAACCTATTAATGGTCACCTTTTGCAGCAGAGGAAGAGTTTCAGCGCAAACAGGTAGTTTTGACGTGTGCTGACTTTCTGGCAGGATTAACTATATTTCTATGTACTTTTTTAAAGCATTGGGAAATGTTAATGTATTGCCGAGTTATACTTAATGCCCAGACATACAGTACACTTTAGGATTTCTTATTTGTTCACTGGAAACTTTTTCTTTAAATAAAATACATGAATAAAAACCTGACAGCTAAATAATTTTTTTTTCAACTTTCTGTTTTTTCTTTTAATTTCAGTTGTTAGTTGCTCCCTTAGTCCCATGCCAGTACAGCAAGGAAGTAACTAGCTACTTAAGTGTGAGTGCTATAGAAAATTATTCCCCAGCAGATGGAAATCAGCCTCCGATGGTTGAATCTACTTTTCTAATACACACTTGAGAGTTCTTGTACGTTCGTTTTTTTGACCGCATGTAGTGTACGGATGTGAGTTCTCCTCCCTCCCTCCCTCCCTCGCTCCCAGATTATAAAGTCTATTCAGGTTTTTTTTTTATAACCTATAGAATTCAGCACTTTAGCCTTGGGCTACTCAAAGGAGATGAGATAGTAGGTGGGAGGGGGTCTGACCTAACAGATTCCAATTTCTGTAATAATGAATATGGTAAAATAGGGCCTGTTAAACCGTAGCATGTATTAAAATCTATTTTTATAGCTGGCTCAAGAGGTGAAGCTTCTAACAGAGATGACCCAATACTCCTCTTTCTGTAGACCCTTTTAATAGACTTTTTTTTCTAGGTGCAATAAGCAGATATCCATTCTAAGTAGTAAAAAAAATAATCAGGGTACTACAGTTTGAATTGGAGGGTTTATAAAAGGTGGCATCTGATTGGCAGCTACATTTACAGCACTGAACTGCTATGTGCACCATGTTTTATTAGGTTCTGGTAATGTACATGTAAACCCTAAAAATAACCACCTCTTATTTGCTCCCTTTAGTCTCTAAAGCAGAGTTTCAGGAATTAGACAAAATCTACCTTACAGTAGGCCTTTAGCCCCCCCCCCGCAAGGGTTAACAACTTGTTTAGTCTAGGGGTGTAGGAATAAGGTGTAATACTTACTTATAAGTTCCAATCTACCCTTCCAGCACTGCTGCTTCTCAGTAGGCCTTTAGCTCACCTCTTCACCCAGGTTTAATAGCCCCCCCGTGAAGGCAAGGTCAATTCACAAAGTTAACAACTTGCACGTTTAGTTCAATTCACTCTAGGGGTACACAGAAACGTAGGAATAAGGTCAAATGTTATTTTAATACGTTATTTTAAAGACAAATCGTTATTTTATATCGTTAAATATGTAGTTCAAGATTTTTTTGACAGTTATCAATCAGCAATCGTTAAATTAACACCTCCCTCATCCCCATCTTTGTGACCAGTCCAGCACTGCTGCTTCTCTGAGGTGCATTGGACCCTGGCTGTACGCTCACCTCTTCACATACATTGCAGGTTTAATAGCCCTGCTGTGTTAAATAACGATTATGCTTTCATGAATACATGTTTGTGTTAAATAAAGGCTGAAGAAAACCAATAACGTTTCTC
Organism: Rana kukunoris; assembly: GCA_029574335.1. Classification (NCBI taxonomy): domain Eukaryota; kingdom Metazoa; phylum Chordata; class Amphibia; order Anura; family Ranidae; genus Rana; species Rana kukunoris. The sequence continues at coordinate 101,552,190 of CM056059.1, forward strand.
TTTGTGAATTGACCCCAGTGTTACCAAAAAGTGTTAGGACTACAGAACACCTTCTATAGGTTTATAAGAGGGTGTTCTATAAACAACATTTCTGTCCAAGGGTTGTAGGCAGGTGCAGTTCCGCCTTCCCTTTTGTAGGTGGTGCTATTCCAGCAGCCACTGAGCAAGAGGAACAGAGGTTGAGAGGAGCTTTTCGTTCCTCTGAGGCCTCTGTAGGTGTCATCAGGGGAGCATCTGTCCAATTGGACGTTGCTGCACTGAATCTTTAGCGAGGGCAGTGATAATAATTAGCACTGCCCCAGTGCAGTTGGTGCGCATTTGCAATGTGGATAGTTTAGGGACAGGATCCCTGCTACCTAGGCACGTTGCACGTAGCAGTTCAGAGAGGTTATGGTTGAGGGATAGTGCAGGTATACTACGCTTGGCTCCACCATATGGGAACCTTAGTTGGGATTCCAATCTACAGGCGCCTGCACACCTGTATTCCCATCAGCCACCCCCTTCATCAAATGCAGTTTTGGTAATGTAGCCTACCAAGGAGTCCTCTCAAATAAAAAGACTTAAAGTTTTTTTTTCTTCGCCATGTGACTGGGTGGCTTAGTTTGGTTTGAGTTCTTCTTGCTCATCACTTTATTATTTTCACCTGTGGTGAAGCTCTAATATAGGAGCGAAACATGTAAAGTTTAAGGTCCTTTTGGGAGCACATACTTTTCCATTTCTTTTTTCTTGGGGTCACATGATTGAATATCTTTTCCTTTTTTAGCCTGGGTGACATGTGCCCTCCAAGACATTGAATTTCTACTAGAGAAGGACTTTTGTAGATATGTTGAATAAGGGAATCGACCATAAGTGGTGTATTTGCATCCACATGCATTACATATCTGAGAGACATAGGTCTTGATAGGCCATCAGAGAGATAGCTTCACATTCTGGGTGAGATTTTTGGACACTATTCACCCCTTTACAATTAATGTACATTTCATGCTGGGACAGGTGAAGCGAAAGCCATTTGCATCCTCTAAGACAATACTTATTGGCCCAGATTCATAAAGCAATTACGCCTGTCTAACTGGTGTTAGACAGGAGTAATTTCAAATTGCGTGCGCCGTATCACTAGTTTGAATCCTCAAACCATGATACGGCGGCTTCGGGCTTCGATCCGAGAGGCTTACGTCTTCGTAAGCCTTCAGATCTACGCTGCAATATTTTTGCGGCCGCTGGGAGGAGTTTGCGTCGTTTTGATGCGTCGGGATATGCAAATGTGTTTTTACGGCGATCCACGAAGATACGAGCGGTCTTCGCAATCGCTTACGTCTGTTTTTTTTTACGTACTGTTAGACCAGCTTTTTGCTGGTCTAACGGTGCGTAGCCCATGTTAAGTATGGCCGTCGTTCCCGCGTCGAATTTTATTTTTATTTTTATTTTTTTTACGTAACTCGTTCGGGAATAGAAATGTCCGTAAACGACGGTACTCAAACAACGAATGACGTAACGACGTGATTTCGCGCAATGCACGGCGGGAAATTTGCGAACGGAGCATGCACAGTTCGATCGCCGCGGGAACGCGCCTATTTTTAATCCTTCACGCCCCCTACTCGCATAGATGGATTGCGACGGGAGAAATACACTACGCCGCCGTCGTTTACTGGACAAAATCTACCTGGATTCCACGTAGAGACAGGTAAAAAACGGCGGTGTAGTGTATTTCTGATACGCTACGAGAATCTAATTCTCTATGAATCTGGGCCATTGTATGCAATTGTCTTTATATCAGCCATCATTATTGGATCAGTCCTGAGGGATAAAATCAAACTTCAGGGACAGCAGTGACTTCAGGTGAAGAATGAAGAGCTTAATGAGTGGAGAAAAGAGGGAATAGGAAGTAACAAACAAGGGTGGAAGTGACCTACCTCTCTACAGATTTACACTATCGAAAGAGTTATTTAGAATTATTTTTAGGATTAATGCCTGAATGTTGTAATGAGGAACCGCTTTAAGGGGAGAGACCATTCCATAGGCTGCTGAGCTGAGTAAAATTCAGCATAACAAGAGCGTTTTTTTACTTCTCATGAGGGCCACATGCCCTTTGGTAGTCTTTGTTCTCCTTTTGATGCATATGCATGATGATCTGACCTTGTGAGGGACGATCCTAGAAGGGAGATCAAGATTGAGTTATAATCTCTGTGAAGTCTATTGGAAGCCATATCGTGTCTGATGAACGATTGAGTGTTGTTAGACAGCTTATAATTTGTTGGTCTAAGGGTAAATTTACACCCTTTATATGAGAAACATTTACATAAACTGGAAGTGCCCTATACTTTTTGATATATATGGACATCCCTATATTTAGGAAGTGCTGAATTTTTACATCCTTATTCATGTTATGCATGTTAACTGTAACCAACAGTAATACCCTGTACACGCGATTGGTTCATCCGATGAAACCGGTCCGATGGATTTTTTCATCAGATATCCGATGAAGCCGACTTTCATCAGTCTTGCCTACACACCATCGGTTAAAAATCCGATCGTGTCCAACGCAGTGACATAAAACATGACGACGTGCTGAGAAAAATGAATTTCAATGCTTCTGAGAATGCGTGGATTTTTAACCGATGGATTTCCCCACAGACGATTGTTTTTTTATATAGTTTTTTTAACCATCAGATCATTTTAAAACGGGTTTTAAATTTTTTTACTGAAGGGAAAAAAAACGATGGGGCCCACACACGATCGGTTTTTCCGATGAAAACGGTCCATCGGAACCGTTTTTATCAGACGAACCGATCGTGTGTACGCGGCATTAATGTCCGCTGCTGTTTTAAGTTGAAATGTGTTACCTAAGCGTACAGGTTGAGTTTTTACTATGTGTTAAAGTATTGAAAAGAACCGTTATACCCGGTAATACTAAGACTTTGTTGACACAGTGTTCGGAACTGTAAGTGAGCTACTTGCCGCCATCTTCCATGTGTCAATTGTAACTTTTACATTATCAAATAATTGCACCCCCTTCTTTTTTAATTCTTTGTGCCTTTATCTTGGGGTACCAATCAACTGGTCCTGCCTAGAGGGTGACAATGTTGCTCCTCTATAAATACAGTACGATGATTAAGGGTTGTCGCCCTAAGACAAGAAGTGTGTTTCTGGCAGGAACAGTAGGTGAAATTGCAGCTACCTCCTTTAATGACCAAGACAAAGAGATCAAAACAAGCCATAGGAAACATTAACAAGTTCTCAAAGTGGAAATATCTACTTAATTTACCTTCAGCTTGATAATCCAGTTTTGTGGCCTGTAGGCAGGAACACAACTTTTTGTGACATAACCATCAAAGGCAATTTTCAGTTCCGCAATTGAAATCACATACTTACTTATATAAATCATCCTCTTGCTTATATAATTTTTTATAAAGAATGAACAAAAATGCCCTACATGTTTAATAACAATTGATATTTTTTACAGGTGAAAGTAATGGTGAGAATCTGCCCATCACAAGGGATCCATGATACATCAGAATCCATGTCTTTTTTAAAAGTTGATCCTCGAAGGAAACAGATCACTCTATATGACCCGCCTACATGTGGCCCCACCATGACTGGCCACAGAAGAGCTGTGGTTGCCGTCCCAAAGATGTTTGCCTTTGATTCAGTGTTTCCTCAAGATGCTTCACAGGTAAGTCGACTTTCAAATTTTGTACAACACATTTTAACAAACATATTGATTTCTAGTGACAAATCCAATTGAATGCAATTGAACGCACCTTTAAAGCCTCGTACACAATCAATACAGTTCAATACAAAACAGCCGACAATCGAACCATGCGTATGGCAGCCGCTCCGCCAGCCGTTTGGAAGCATACTAAGAAACCGGCAGCCGACCAACTCACAATCAGAACTCTCATTGGCTGAGAGAGCTGATTTGAGTGTTGGGGGGGGGGGGGGTTGCGGGGGGCTTACATCCCCCTGTCAGAACACAGCTCAGCGGGGGGGGGGGATCTCTGTACTAACATTGAAACTTTAGTACAGTGGCTCCATCCGTACATAGTGTGTACCAGGCTTAAAGTGTTAGGCTGCATTCACACCTAGGCGACAAGATACGCCGCGTACGCGGCTTATCTTGCCGCCTGTAGATGAAACTTTTTTTTTTTTTTTTCTTTAACATTGCGGTCTATGAGCGAACGCCAATGTCGCCTGAAAAAAAGGGTCCGGGACTTTTTTTCAGGCGACAGGCGTGGAGATGTGAACAGTCTCCATAGACCGCAATGTTATTTCACATCTCGAGCGACAAGCGCGACGGGCGTCCGGCGTTTTGTCGCTCAGATGTGAATGGAGCCTTACTATACCCCCAACAAGTAAAATCAGTCTGTATATGCAGTAAAGCATGCTTGTTATATGCACTGTGGAACCAAAGGGGTTAATCCCTTACAATTGTGTAAAAAGGCTGTTTGATTCAGTATGCACAGATCCGCCCCTCCTTTCACTGTCCCCTAAAATGTCCACATAAGAGTTATTGGAGTCAACCTGCACATGCTCAGTTTGATGTTGATGGCTAGAGAGTTACTTTTTTTCTTGAGATAGTGCATGTGATCAGTACAGGGCCAGAGGGTGGGGGGTCCTTCATCCTGATAGGACAGCCAGTGCAGTGTGAAAACTCATCCTACAAACATTAAACAGACTGATAAAAGTCTCAAGACTGCTATATACTGCTGATGAGAAAAGGTATTTAGCAGTTTATATTTTTTTAAATGATTGCATTTCCATGATCTGTGTACTGTGGGAGACCAGATATAGTGAATGCAGGCTCCTGGGTTTAGTAACACTTTAAGTGTAATTTGAGGTTAATTTTGACAACATTTCTTCAATGGGGAAATCGTAATGTTACTGCAGCTCTATAAAAAAATCTCATTGCTAATCATTGTACCATTATTCCAGAAACTCGGTTAATGCTGCATATATGGAATGTGTTGGGCTATTTGCTGCATCATTTCAGCCAAATTTCAAAAATTTAGCAAATTGTTTCCATTATACACACTTTCACCAAACCAAACTCTTATGTGCCTTTCTCATTATTTGCTATCGTAAGTTCCCTATCAAGCTTTTAGAAAACTGTTTTTCTTCAGCCTTAAATATCATTAATGCTATATCTCCAGAGACACCACTTGTATGATAGCATGGCAATTTGCTTACTCAGTAAGATCCACAGTCAGTATCATCTCACTTAGAACATTTAGAAGTAGAATTCAGTGTAATTATTGAAGAAAACCGGGCCATGATACTATCAGCTTGATCATAGGTCGAATTAGGAGACACAGTATCTTTGGGTAAGAACGTTTTCTTTTGCAACATGCAGACATTTTTTTTGATGTCTGATTATTGGTGCCTCTTACCTTGACACTAAACCTAAGACCGAGCAAAACATATCATGGACCTGTTTTCTGGCATAATTGCTTTGTGCAGTGGGACCAAAAGTCCAGAAGCTGTGATTTACTACTGCAGATGTGAAAGGCTTAAGCTGGTTTCCCTTGCTGCAGCAGTGATTTATTTACAAATGTAAATTCAATACAGTTTTATCCAACTTGTTGTGTTACAAAAAGTGTTTCTTGTGTGGGGAAAATCCTTTTTATTTTATACCCGAAGCCTCCTTGAATAGCAAGGGTGAAACAGAAACCAAACTACAACATGGAGATGCTAGAGGCTGAACTACTTGTATTTGAGAGCAAACCAGAGTGGGGGTACACAAGAATATACCGAATACAAAAGCTCAATTGCCTGTAAAAGTTTTTCAGCTCAAGTTTGAAAGAGGCCTAACTCAGTAGATTAAAACCTTGTTCACACGGACAGCAGAGGGGGTGTTTTGTCAGATATGGCGACCTGTCAGAATTGGTAACGGAAGTGATGTTTTGTTACCGCGATGTTGCTACACCCCACATTTGTTGATTATTAAGGATACACTAAGAAGGGGGTAAGCGGACATCTTTTTACACCCACCGGAGTTTGTATGTTACACGTTTGTATAACCATAAAATGAGCTTATATAGTGAAATACAGTACTTAGAACTCAGTGTGACTGTTTACATGTTGAATTTTAAAAGCAGCAAACTTCTGTGAGATTGACAAACCTGTACTATACAAATCCTGTACTGTACTAGTACAGAAAGTACTATATTTCACTATATAATTACATTTTACTGTTATAAAAATTAGGGTTGTCCAGATACCGATACCGAGTATTTGCGGGAGTACTTGTACTCCCGCAAATACCCCCGATACCTGAATAGAATACTTCCCCCCGCCACCGCATACCGCAAAGCCGCCGCGTTAATCTCTGTGCATTACAGCGCCGCATTACAGGCAGCTTTCGTTTGAATACCTGTAATCCCCGCCGCGCCATGTATAGACACTCCCTTCCTCGGGATTGGATGGATCTGTCCAATTCCGAGCAAGGGGGAGTGTCTATGCACGGAGCCGTGTGTATAGACACTCTCCCTTGCTCGGGATTGGACGGATCCATCCAATCCCGAGAAGGGGAGTGTCTATACATGGTGCGGCGGTGATTACAGGTATTCAAACGAAAGCTGCCGGTAATGCGGCGCTGTAATGCACGGGGATTAACGCGGCAGCAGCAGCAGCAGCTGCGGCATCATCTACCACTAGGTATGGGGGACATGGCTGCATCTATGGGGGACAGGACGTGGCTGCATATGTGAGGGACAGGACATGGCTGCATCTATGGGGGACAGGACATGGCTGCATATGTGAGGGACATGGCTGCATCTATGGGGGACAGGACATGGCTGCATATGTGGGGGACAGGACATGGTTGCATCTGTGAGGGACAGGACATGGCTGCATATGTGGGGGACATGGCTGCATCTATGGGGGGACAGGACATGGCTGCATCTATGGGGGGACATGGCTGCATCTGTGGGGGACATGGCTGCATATATGTGGGGGACATGGCTGCATCTATGGGGGACAGGACATGGCTGCATCTTTGGGCGACATGGCTGCATCTATGGGGGACAGGACATGGCTGCATATATGGGGGACATGGCTGCATATGTGGGGGACATGGCTGCATATGTGGGGGACATGGCTGCATATGTGACTGACATGGCTGCATCTGTGGGGGACATGGCTGCATCTGTGGGGGACAGGACATGGCTGCATCTGTGGGGGACATGGCTGCATATATGGGGGGGGACATGGCTGCAATATATGTGGGGGGACATGGCTGCAATATATGTGGGGGGACATGGCTGCATTTGGGGACACATTTAAAAAAGAAATCGGTATTCAGTATTGGCGAGTACATGAGAAAAAGTATCGGTACTTATACTCAGTCCTAAAAAAGTGGTATCAGGACAACCCTAATAAAAACGTGTAAAATAAAAAACTCCGGTGGGTGTAACACGATGTTCACTTACCCTCTTCTTACTTACTATGGAGTGTAGGGTGTAGCAAGATGGCAGCGACGAAACGTCACTTCCGTTACACATTCTGACGGGTCGACACATCTGACGAAACAGGGGCAGTAAAAACACACACGGGCTGATCTCCCGTCTACGAGTCAACATTGTGAAGAAGACTGTACACATTGTTATGCAGCAGCAAATTTTATACAGCGCTTCACTTTTGGTAGGCAATACCGCAAATTAAATACACAGCATTCAAGTAAATAGGAGTTCTCAACTTCTGTCCTTGGGACCCACTAACAGGCCAGATTTTAAGTATTACCTTGGGGAGATGCAGACTAGAATACCGCAATCACTGAGCAGGAAATGATATCACCTGTGATGTATTTCAGCTATCTTGCAAACCTGGCTTGTTAGTGGGTCCTGAGGACAGAAGGTGAGAACTACTGGTCTAATGCATATGGTTGTGGTTGGGCAAGATCACCCCCCCCCCCCCAAAAAAAAAAACAGGCATTAAGGAGGTAGCATATCTTCTCAGAGCCTCCTGTCAATCAGCTCTAAAAAGTGATCCATCAGTTGCCTATGTGAACAAGGTCTTCGTTTTCATCATGCATAGTGTAGAAGAGTGCACACTATCTCACAGCTATTATAAATGCCAGTCTGTACTTTGATGATTTACTACCACGAACCTAGTACCAATTCTGGAGCTCAATCATGTCCCCCCTTTTCTGAATAGCCCAAGATGAGTCTCTTTGTGCTAACAGTCCAATAGATACCCGACCGTATTTGTGCAGCATAATCGGAAGTAGTCATTTTCCCCATCTTCTCTTTATAGGCAGAAGTTTGCTCTGGGACCGTGGCGGAAGTCATTCAGTCTGTTGTGAACGGTGCAGATGGATGCATATTTTGCTTTGGTCATATCAAGCTTGGTAAGCTCCCAGATATGTTACAGATAATTACTATGTCAGTCTGTTAATTACATGCTGTCATTTAATGGTTCAGCAAACACACAGAATGCAAATAGATTATAGCTTTTAATTAGTTGCAAAACTTGCTTAAGTTAATTCCTGCAGGAGAGGTTTGAACCAAACTGTAGCTACACAAAAAGCAGAAACCCAACCTTGCAAGTCTGATCATTGTATAAAAAAAAAAAAAAAAAAAAAATGGCGATATTTTTCCATTTTAAGATTTGTATTCTAACATTTTTCTGAAACAAGGCAATCAATTAGTATACAACAGTATGTAGAGAACTGCAAGGATACCTATGAACATTCAATGTAAATTTCACAGTAGACTATAAAACATAAGCTATAATGTTATAAATTGCTAGAGATACATAGGTAGTGTGTATAGATTATTATGTAGTGGGCAGATAATCATTTTCAGTATAGAAGAAAAGTATTTAATTGCGAAGTTGTGTAGCAAGGGAGGAGAACAGATAGAAACAGACAAAGAACATTAAAGAAAGGTTTGAAAGGTGAGATGGGAAGATGTATCAGGGAAGTAATAGGAGTATATGGATGGCAAAGGAGGAGAAGGTAGGAGAGAATGAGGTCTGGAGTATTACAAATGGGCATTAGAGGAAAGCAATGTGTAGTTAGGAAGCTTGGTTTGCATTTAGATAGTTAAGCGGACGTATCAGTCAATAATTATCTTATCTAGGCGGACCAAATTTTAATACATTTTGCTAAGGTCTATGAGGACTGCAAAAGTTTATCTGTAATCATTGTCCAGATTAAATGTTTGTTGAAAGCTGGAAAGCATCTACTTATTTATAGAAAGGCACTTTAGCTTTTTCTCTGTTGTGACATGAGAACAAAAGTAAGACTATGATTGATGTATTTCTGGTCTGTGAACACAGCTTTTGCAGAAATAGTTATTGGAAAAATCAATGCTGGATTTTTTTCAGCACTTGAAATGCAATTTAAAACAAATCATGTCCTCTCCTACACACTCAGCAAATATTCTGAAAGAATATGTAAACTGATTCAATTGGCATGGCGCATTGTTGTTGCCATCAGGAAACCCATCCGGAGATATGCCAAGCAGCCATGGCATTCATGAATGTGTATAAGAATTGGTTGCAAAAGGCTGCAGGTATTTGGCAGCACTTTTAATAGTTATACGATACACAGAGCTTCAACAAACTAAATGTCATTTAGTCATGGTTTACATCTACTATTGAATGTAGCGTAGGCACCACTGGTGGTGGTAATTGGTACCAATAACTTCCTGATCCTTCACTACAAGGGGCCCCTCATTTGAACAGTTAGTTGCAGCGATCTGAGGAAGTGACAAGTGTACTTTTAGGCCTTGTACACACGAGGGAATAAATCCGCTGAGCATGGTCCGACGGACCATTTCAGCTGAAAAATCCGCTCGTGTGTAGGGGCAAACGGACCGTTCTGCCCGGATTCCTCGGGCGGAAAAATTTCAAAGCATGCTTTGGAATTGTTCTGCCGGATAGCTGCCCGTCAGATATGTCCGCTGGTTAGTACGGCAAACCAGCGGACATATCTGCCCGCACATGCGTCGTATCCTGTGAATGGATCCGACGCATGCACGCAGAAGTGTTTACTTCCTGGTGCGGTGACGTGGCGGCGTCAACGTCACTGCCGCGTCACCGCGCTGTCCGCCGGCGGGGAATTTGATCCGATGGTGTGTACAGCCATCGGATTAAAACATCCCGGCGTAAATATGCGCTGTAAACGGTCCGGGACCGTTTACAGCGGATATATCCCATCATGTGTACAAGGCCTGAGGCTGCATTTACACCTGAGCGTAGCGTTTTGCGGCATGTTTTACTGCGTTTTGTCGCAAATTTGGACAGGTCTAGGGTCACCAATGTTAAAAACAGAAAAACGCCCAAATACGTTCAATTCGAGCGACAAAAAAAGGGTCCAGAACTTGTTTGAGCTTCAGGCGTTCAGCGTCAGGTATTTTGAAGTGGAGATGTGAACCATCTCCATTGAGAATAATGTATTCTTTCCCCTCTAGCGTTTTGGAGCTTTATGCTTCAGGCGACAAAACGCTCAGGTGTGAATGCAGCCTAAAGGATTATTTCAGTTGGGTAAAAAAAAAATAATAATTTAATATTGTTTTTAGGCATCCTCCTGATACTGTAAGTCTTATAAACTGTACTTGTGCCCTTTCTGCTACAGCACCTGCCATACTAAATTATAGTGGATGCAGGAACAGAAAAGATTTCCTATCCGAGTCCTGCTTGTTATGTTAATCAAATTTATTTCAGTACTTCCTGAGTTACTGTCCAGGAGCCAGTGTGGAGATCAGGAGACAGGCATACACGGACAAGGCAGAAGTCCCTATTTACATTGTATATCAGCTAGGCAAATAGCATTTTCAGAAGGCAGAAGTCAGCAGTGGCAACCTCCAGGCTTCTCTTCACTAGGTTCAGTAAAAGCAGAATCCCAGACTGCCCGCACCCCTTTGCATATATGCAGGATATAATACTAATTTCACAATCCTTGTGCCCAAAATTGTTAGTTATGTTGCAGCATCAGTGGCCACTGTATGTCCTGCAATGTACATGAGGATGTCAAGGGTCTGCCCACATGCATGGAGAGTGCAGAAGGAGAGAAAATAAGTTGGTATAAGGTAAGTATTCTGTTATGAAACCCCTTAATGGAAAAAAAAGTATTATATCCTGAGGGGATGGGGGCATACAGTCAATTTTTTTGACTAGCCTGAAGTGGGGACTTAAAAAAGAGAAAGTGAGGTATTTATGGAAGATCTAAAATTTAGATCTCTATATGTGTACTTGTGACACAGGGGAAAAAAAAAATCAATATCTATGCACAGATATGTGGCTAAAAAAGATATTCTTCTAAAACAACTACAGTATAGATTTGTTACATGTGGTCATTTAAAATAATAATTTGTGCGAATTGGCAGTCTATTTTTTCTCTTCTGCACAATTGTAAAGCAATCACTGGTTGATCATCTGTACAAATGAGCCCATTGTCCTGAAGACAATCAGAATCTAACCATGCTTTCTCCTTTAGGTAAGACCTACACCATGATTGGTAAAGATGCCTCTACACAAAGCCTTGGCATTATCCCTTGTGCAATCTCTTGGCTTTTCAAGCTAATCAATGAGAGGAGAGAAAAGACCGGCACTCGCTTCTCAGTCCGAGTATCTGCTGTGGAAATCTGCGGGAAGGACGAAAACCTTAAAGATCTGCTAGCTGAAGTAGCCACCGGTAGCCTTCAAGATGGTCAATCCCCAGGAGTCTATCTCCGAGAAGATCCAATATGCGGCACTCAGGTATAATGACATTCTACGGATTATTTATTTAGAAGTTTTTCCCTTTCTTTCTCTCAAATAACTGCCTTGTGTTTGTGAATCTTTATTTTCGGCCATTAAGAACCTCATGAAAACTCTTGCTTGCCTACAAGCCAGAATCTCTAGTCCCTGGGTGTACATATTTGTTTTTTTGATTGCCCGGGAGACTTGGCCGGTTGTGGAAGAAAGAACACCCTTATCCTAATTAAGTGTTTTTTTTTTTTTCTTCATGCTTGCAGCTTCAAAACCAGAGTGAGCTGAGAGCCCCCACAGCAGAGAAAGCCGCTCACTTTCTTGATGCGGCCCTAGCGGCAAGAAGTACCAGTAAGCCAGATTGTGATGTAGAAGATAGAAGGAATTCACATATGCTTTTTACTCTTCACATATACCAGTACAGGATGGAGAAGACTGGCAAAGGAGGAAGTATGTGTGCTTTTGTTATGCATTTTACATACTGTATAGTGTGTTTATTGTCAAAACCGTGGTTATTTGGAGGTTGGAAAATAATGACTTGCAGAATTTAGAAACATATCAATAGAAAGTGTAATCAGGCCATTAAAGATTATTCTTATCAGTTGCTATTCTACTTTAAACGGTACTCTTAACTTTTATTCTATGTAATATATTACAAATTGTGTAATCTCAAAAGAAAAATGTGGTTAAAGAAATGTGGAGGCTACCATTGGTGACCATTTCTTATGAAAATGCCGGCAGTCAGGTTTGAAGCCTTCAGTACTTGCTATGGCACTGACCTAGAACAAGTATGTGGATCAAGCGTTCGGTCTTCACACTTTCTAAACTGCATGCTTGTTAAAGGGTCAGTGTTCCAGAAAGCCAGAGACAGCCAGGCTAATTGCATTTTTTAGATGGAGTTTGCTAATGAAAGCCCTTCTATTTCTCTCACTACAGCTTTCTTTTAACAAGCCGTTAACGCTTTGCAAGTGCCAGCTCCCCAGGGAAAGGCATTAATGGATACCAGAGAAACTTACATATATTACCACATCAGTTAAGGGTAAATGAATCCCAGACTCTCCCTTTCATCTCTCCATATTTGATTGGGAACATGAAAGCGAGAACCTACTGGGGTAGTCTAGGCAAGTTTTTCACCCTTCTTCACACTTTTTTTTTTAATGAAGCCAAATGTAATCAAAGTAAGTTTCTTTGCCACTTGGAAAACATAATCTCTACAGCATGTAGTGTTGTATTGCAGGTGTACATAAAAATGTGATGCTCTTAGCAGGTTCATGGAAAACAATGGTGCTTCCTACCGTTGAATAGAGAAGTGTGGTTTCCTTGAGGCTGATATGTGTTGGGGGAATACAAAATGGAAGGAAGTGGATGTAGGATTAAATAATGGTCGGACTGGGCTAGGTAAGGTTGTGAAGTATTGAAAGGTCAAGTTTAATTTTCCTCCCGAGATAATCAAGAATAGAAGCATGTGTTGCCTATACCGGCGAAGACCACTTAGATGTAGTAAACACATTCATTGTAAGTTGTGTAATGTAAGGAGGGAGATGCATAGTTAAATGACATGAACTGCCTAACCAAATTTCTGAAGCGTTGCGCACACTGAACTGGGAAAAAAATTGTGCCTAGACTCTTTGTAGAATATTTGACTTTATTGGTAAAGTGCTCTACTGCTTCTTTTAGATTTATTTTCTGTTAGATTAGGTTGGAGTTTGTAGAGGAAGGATACAGCTGGATGATGTGGCTGAGTAAGGCTGCTTTCACACTGTGAGACGCTTTGCAGTCGCTATTGCGCTAAAAATAGCACCTGCAATGCGCCCGGAAAGAGATGCTCCTTTCTAGCCAGTGTGAAAGCCTGAGGGCTTTCACACTGGAGCTTTGCGCTAGTGGGACGCTAAAAAAAGTCCTGCCAGCTGCAGCTTTGAAAAAAAAAAAAGTAGGAAGAAGCATTTCCTCAGTCTTCTCTTCCCCAGTGATCAGATAATTTTGTAAAAATACATTCTTTTTTTTTGTTTAATATCCATTTATTGAAGAATAAAATGTTGACAAACAGAAGAGACATAAAAACAAAGGCATAATGTCTATAACAAATATAAAATACAGAAGAATCACTCAAAGATTATCAGGGGCGGCAAGTACATGGAAGTAAGGTATAACAGTGCATGGTGGCCTGGGTTAATAATAGGTAATACTCCAACAACAATCATTAAATTAAGAGAGAAATTCAAAAGGAGAGTATAGAAAGAGGAAGGAAAAAAAAGATGGGAATGGGGGGAAAGGAAGAGGGCTAAAATGCTGGCCTCAGGTGGCTTAAAGTAAATTCGGAAATCATGGATTAAGGTTCATGAGACATTAAAAGTACAACATACAAGTTAAAAGTGCATATAACTAAAGTTTATAAGTTGGGGTTCATCAATAGAAGGGTCTGCAGAAGGTACAAACATAATATTTTTATAACAATTCCTAAGCCCTGATGAAGAGTGTGTTTGCCCCCCAAAATGCATTGTCTTTTTTCTACTATGAATCAATTTTATCACAAAGTGACCTTGAACTCTTGGAAGTGTGTTTGGCACACTCTTGGATTGTACGTTTGTGAATTCTCAGCTCTGGGTCCTTTCCTTGTGACAGGGGTGGTCCCTGTTTTGGTGGAGTTCTGCCAAATCTGAGCCACTGTGCCCACACAAAATCAGAATCCAGTGCCCCATTTGTTCTGGTGTTTTCTCCCTATCATGGCAGTTCACACCATCACCTGTGGTGTACGCTAAAAAAAATGTATGGTCTGCTGTACTTTTTTCAGCATAACATGGTGCAATGCATTTCACCGCATCATATTGTGCGCCCAATGGAACTGAATTAAATGTCATTTTGAGACATTTCAATAAAGTTGTGAGCAGACACTATATTGCGGTGCACACCGCAGTCCTAAAATATAACCAAGGATTCCTTTGTGACAATCTAAACAAGTACCAAATCCATTTACTATGTGATGCTCAAGCAAAAAGTATACAAAAACCTTTCCTGACCGAGACAAATCCTCCCTTCATTTGTTTCTCTTCCACACGTTGCAGCTCATGGTGGGAGGGGTTCAGCAACAGAGGCACTGTTTTCAATCAAGAAAGCAGTGGGTAGGACTGATTGATAAGCTACAGGCTTGCGAATCAACAGTGGAAATGCAGATAGCCACGTCCGCTGAAACATGTTCTCATCCTACATGCGTGACAACTCTGTTCTAAATCCATGAGCAGTGCAGCATTGTTGCCACACAACCACAAGAAACTGCATTAGTTCATTCGGTTTGACTTCATTGGCAGGTGTTTGTGGAACTTTGCAAGGGGGGCAAAGATAAAACTAAGTGCAGGTATGCAAGATATTTTTAGAGAGATGCCATAGTTCTACTTGAAGAAATACATGCTACATATATTGTTTCTTTTTTTCCCCTGTCAGTGTCCGGAGGACGCAGTCGTTTGCACCTTATTGACCTTGGGAGCTGTGAAAAAGTGTTGAGTAAAAGCCGTGAAGGTGGAGGCGGTTTATGTCTATCGCTTAATGCACTGGGCAGCGTCATAATGGCCCTAGTGAATGGAGCCAAGCACATCCCATATAGGTAAGCTTCTATTGCATATCAAGTGTCAGCCTTGCCACATCAATAATTTTTAGCTTTCAGTGTCCTCTCATTGTGTTTGTGTGTCTCACGCTTGTACATGTGGTATTTTTTTTTTTTAAATGTCTTCTTATAATGTTTTCATAGTGCTTGCAGGTCATTTTAACCACTTGCTTACTGGACACATATACCCACCCCAGGCCGATTTTCGGCTTTCAGTGCTGTCACACTTTGAATGACAAATGTGCCGTCATGCAACACTGTACCCAAACAAACACTTTTTTTCACACTGATAGAGATTTCTTTTGGTAGTATTTAATTACCACTGCGTTTTTTTTATTTTTTGCTAAAGAAACAAAAACAGACAACAAATTTTATACATCTAAAACTAAATTTTTCATAGTTTGTTTTAAAATTTTGCAAACAAGTAATTTTTCTCCTTCGCTGATGAGCGCTGATGAGATGGCACTGATAGGGTGCACTGATGAGGTGGCACTGTTGGGCACAGATGAAGCTGCACTGATAGTGACACTGACGGGCACTGTTAGGTGGCACTGGTGGGCACAGATTGGGACAAATTTCCCTGTAACAGAAGCCAGTTACTTTTTTTCTCCTCACGCTGGTCGATTGGCCCTGTTCTGTGATCAGTTGGGTCCAAAGGACTCAACGATCAGAGAACATTCCACCAGGGGGGCACAAGCAGCACAATCACAGGAGGATGTCTATAGATGCCCTCCTGCCACTTGAAGCCATCTTTCGGCTATTGTCTGAGCTGAAAGTTGTTAAAGGTATCCCATACAGTTTAAAAGCTGAATTTTAGCCAGATATAAATTCTTGCATTTGTTTTTTAATGCAACTAGTGACTTCACATCAGTCTCACTGAGCAGAGAGATAGTTTAAGTAGTCGACTTGCTTTACTGCCCATTCACAAGCAGGGGTATGGATGGAAGTGACCAAGCTAAATTGCTTAGCTGAAGTAAAGAAAGAGCAAATCCTCTTTCCAGTGGCAAACTGGGTGGCGATACAGTTCCTATCAATTAAATATGCAAGGAATGTTTGTGAAAAAAAAAGGTGGTGCATTGTTCGACCACAAAGATCTGTGCTTTCAGGGGGGGTGGTGCCACACACCTTGCAGTTTCAAGACCAAAATCCAGTGCTATTAAAGGTAACTGTAGTATACAGCACCAATCAGCTTCCAGTTTTTTTTGGCAAAGCTTAATTGAACAAGCTAAAGTTAGAAGCTGATTGGCTACCATGCACAGCTTCACCAGATTTCGCACTCTTCAGTTTTAGTAAATCAACCACATTGCAAACATATATTGGTTTTGTATTGGTACTACCTAAGTTTTTCAGAAAGGAGGCCAAACAGACTTACTTTTCCTCGATATTATGATTAGTGCCTAACTGCTTCATTTCTTGAATTGTTTGAAAATTCTGGTGTCAAAAATGGAAATAATTAATCCCTTAGTAGCCAAGGGTGGTATTAACCAAGTTGCATTGAAGTTTATGACAGTCTGGCCAGGTTAAATTACAGCTAGCTGTCATTTATAGCTCTGGAAACAGCTGGTATTTTTAATGTAATCCTTTTACTTGCTTGTTGGCATGCCCTTACAATGCTGGAATAAGAAAAAAAAAAAAGAAGGAATGTCTCTTTCCTCGGGAACAAATGCCCAGCGCAGAATTTTAATTCACATTCTCCCTTGTTAAATAGGGACAGCAAATTAACTATGCTCCTGAGGGAATCTCTGGGGAATATTAACTGCCGAACAACCATGATTGCACACATCTCGGATTCTCCTGCAAATTACCCAGAATCCCTTGCCATCGTTCAGCTCGCTTCAAGGATTCATCGAATGAGAAAGAAAAAATCCAAGGTTAGTTTGTTCTTTCTTTGTACTGCATGTGGGTGGGGGTGGGAAGTATGCCTGATGTCATGCCGCACTGTATTACGAATAGAGAAATTTGTTTTTGCACTTTCTTCTGTAATGTTGAAGTGCAGCACTTCCAAGAAGATACTCAGGATACAGTATATTTATAAGTGTTGTACAAAAATTGGCTTATTTGATATGGCAGTACTAACATGCAAAGTGCAGTAACCAATAGCAAGCAGATGCCACTTAGATCAGTACTGTACTTAGATCAGTGAGAGGTAACTCCTGACTGGTTGCTATAGAAACACTTGGAAGGGTACCCAGTTAAAGGATAATTTCCCCCCAAAACTGGTATTTTAGTGCTTCAAAGATTTAGGCATATTTAACCACTTAAGGACCGCCTAACGCCGATATACATCGGCGGAATGACACGGCTGGGCACAGGCACGTACATCGCCTTTAAGAGCCCAGCCGTGGGTCGCACACAGACGTGACCCGGTCCGAAGCTCCGCGATCGGTCACAGGAGCTGAAGAACGGGGGAGAGGTGTGTGTAAACACACCTTCCCCGTTCTTCACTGTGGCAATGTCAGTGATCGTCTGTTCCCTGATATAGGGAACGACTATCACTGATGTCACACATCCAGCCCCACCCCCCTACAGTTAGAAACGCACATGAGGTCACACTTAACCACTAGAGGGCGCTGTAGGGGTTAACTCCTAAACTGCAGTTGTCATATTCACAGTAACCAGTGCATTTTTATAGCACTTTTCGCTGTGAAAATGGTCCCAAAAATTTGTCAAAATTGTCCGATGTGTCCGCCATAATGTCGCAGTCATGAAAAAAATCATTGATTGCCGCCATTAGTAGTAAAAAAAAAAAAATTAATAAAAATGCCATAAAACTATCCCCTATTTTGTAAACGCTATACATTTTGCACAAACCAATTGAACGCTTATTGCGATCTCTTACCAAAAATATGGAGAGGAATACGTATCGGTCTAAACTAAGGAAAAAAAATATGTTTTTTTTTTATATCTTTTTTTTGGGGGATATTTATTATAGCAAAAAGTAAAAAATATAGAATTTTTTTCAAAATTGTCACTCTATTTTTGTTTATAGCACAAAAAATAAATACCCCAGAGGTGATCAAATGCCACTAAAAGAAAGCTCTACTTGTGGGAAAAAAAGGACGCCAATTTTGTTAGGGGGCCATGTCACACGACCGCGCAATTATCAGTTAAAGCGACGCAGTGCCGAATAGCAAAAACTGGCAAGGTCCTTTTACTTGCATAATGGTCCTGGGTCTTAAGTGGTTAAAGGATAATTTCACCTTTTTTTAAAAAATAATAATAATAAATGCACGTTTTTGCACACTGCAGCCTGTAAAGCATTGCAATGCCAGGATCCTGAAAACTTTCAGTCAGCCTGTACCTCCTGTATGGACAGACAGTTACTGAACTTCAGGAAGAATAAAAGGAACTGCAAGAGCATTCACCAGCACACTTATAGTTCACTAAGAACTAAAAAGCCATCCGCCACATTGGCAGCTGGTACTTGCAGTCTATTCATTCATAGAAAACTGTGAATGCCTCAGCTGCACAGCAGGTACTATGGGGGTGGGGGAAGATCCTCCACCCATTGTCACAATGGGGTATCGTTGGGGTATGCGGGCAGGTGCTTAAAACCTAGTACACACAGGCTGAATGTCAGGCAGCATTGGCCCGTGTGTACTACAGCCGAGCGATGGGGCATTAAATAAAAAGGTCTCAGATCAGCGCTCCCAGCCAATGACCAGGGTGTTCATGTCAGGGGGGCTGTCAGAACACAAAAGTAGGGGTCAAACACCCCCCGGTTCGGTTTGCGCCAGAACATTGCAAAGTTTGGAACCAAATCCTATTAAAGTCTATGGGACCCAAAATTGAAAAATCAATAGTCCCCATTTTGAAGGCTTATATGCAAGTTATTGGTCATAAAAAGGATTTGGGGGCCCAGGTACTGCCCTGAAGGACATGTATTAACGCAAACATGCATGCAGCCTGGAATGTCAGGAAAAGGGGGGGGGGGGGCGAGCGAGCACATCCTCCTTTCCTGAACCATACCAAGCCACATGCCCTTAACATGGGCCTGTGTCCCCATGTTGAGGACAAGGGCCTCTGCCCGACAACCCTGAGCTGTGGTTGTGGCGGTCTGCGGGCAGGGGGCTTATCAGAATGTGAAAACCCACTTTAACAAGGGGGCCCCCTCCCTATGTGAATGAGTATGGGGTACACTGTACCTCTACCCAGTCACAAGAAAAAAGTGTCAAAAATAAAAACAGGAGGCAGTTTTTGACAATTCCTTTACTAGAAAAATATATAAAAACAATGTCCCCCTAATGTAGCTTCATCGTCAATTAGGACATCCACTTCACACATAAAAGAAAATGCTCCGCGTGCGACGAAGGCTAACTACCGAATGCCTGCTCCACCATTTTACAGTTCTTAAATTGGTAAGGGGCATGCCCCCTTGTGACGTCACCGACTGGTGCATGCTGAGTTGGTGATGTTGCAAGGGGGCAGCGACCCAAAGGGTTTGGTATAAATTGTTTTTTTTTCACTTTTTTTATATTGCCAACAGGTTTTTTTTTTCATTCAGCTGTTAGCGGGAAAGCCCGTTGACAGCTGATAGCAAGAGAAAACTCACCCAAGCTCTACCACTGTATAGTGTAATCTAGTGTGCAGAGTGGTCGGTGCTCTGGATAATTGAGTTCACAGTGAGTCCATAACAAATACGATCCGGCAACTCGACAGCTTCTCCATAGAAAACTTTATTATAGCACCATAGCAGTAACATTGTCCAAAAACTGATGCATTTCAGCCTAAGGCCTCATTCAAACGAGGAGTCCGCCTGCTCCCGCCAGCTCACTGAGCGGGGAGGGGCTTGCCGGGCATCGTTGTCTCCTATGAAGCGATGTGATGAAAACGGACATCATGTCTGTTTTCATCAGATCTTACCTGATCTGATCTGCCATGGACGGATGGGGACATATCCCCCATACGTCTGTTTTTAGCGGATCGGATAGGGTCGGATGTCAGCGGACATATCTCCGCTGTCATCCGATGCTCCATAGGGATGCATAAAGCGTCCGTTCAGGTCCGTCGTCAAAACTGACAGGTGGACCCGAACGGTCCGTCCGTGTGAATGAGGCCTAAGCCTTCATCAAATGCTGATGACTCATCTGTTTAAGGCACAGTGGTTGGCTTCCTGGACCAGCTATTCACTGTGCCCTGATTGAAAACTAGGGTTGCCAGCCTCAGTAAAACCAGGGACAGCATGTAAAAATCACAAGATTGTAGCTGCCCCGCCTCTCCAGTACCTTTTTTTAGTGTGTGTATGTGTATACTGTGTGTGTATATCGTGTGTGTGTGTGCGTGTATACTGTCTGGCCCCATAAACTATTGCCTGGGGGCCCCATGAGTTGTCAGTCTGCCCCTGTTGACAAGACATTGAGTGGTGACCATGTTCTCCTTCTGTGTTGCAATTAATCTCTAGCAACCTTAGTCATGTCACTATTATTATTATTATTATACAGGATTTACCGGTATATAGCAGTTTGTGCACTAAGCTAGTTACAAATAACATGTCCGCTCTTTCATTCATATGGATGTAAAATGGGTTTAACAATTAGTTTTTATCACTTAGTTCAACATTTATAGGTTAATATATCCCCACAGCCACACCCACACAGAGATTAGTAGAAAAGAAAAATATGCAGCGGGCAATTTCTAATTAGGTTTTCTTTTTCTTCTGTCTTCTAGTATGCATCAAGCTCGTCTGGAGGAGAAAGCTCCTGTGAAGAAGGTCGTGCACGAAGACCACCACACATGAGACCCTTCCACCCAAGAACGGTAGCACTTGATCCAGACTTTCCTGGGTTGGGAATGCATAGTGATCCGGACTATTCCTCCAGTAGTGAACAGTCCTGTGACACCGTTATCTATGTTGGTCCCAATGGAGCCGTTTTGTCTGATCAGGATTTAACAGACAATGAAGGTCCTCCAGAATTTGTTCCCATCATACCTTCACTTCTTAAGAAAATAAGCAAGGACAACATATCAAGCCTTCGTGTTGATAATCATTTAAAATGCAACACTTTTGCCGAGCTACAGGAGAGACTTGAGTGTATTGATGGCAGTGAGAATCCATCCAGGTTCCTTAACGAAGAAGCTATCTCAGTAGCTCTTTCTAAAGCCATGGAAAATGCACACTCTATGCCAGTACAGGAGAAACCACCATGTTCTCCCAAGAAAGGGCAAGCAAGTACTGATTCATCTGCTTTTTCACAAAACTGTTCAGGATCGGAAACAAGTGCACCTCATCTCATATCTGATCAGCCTCAAGAACATGCCAAAGCCGAAAGTACACGTATGGACTGTTTCTCAAATGGAGATCAGCTGACAATCACAGAAAGGCAGACGTGCCCACTGTCAAGTGCTGGCAAATATAAAGAGCAATTAAAACCATTTGCTAATTCATCAGTGAGAGAAAAAAGCCTCATTACAAGAAGACCTCTACCCAGTCCTGCACCACCACCTCCTCAGATGAACTCATATATGACCTCAGAATCAAGCAGTGGTGTCAGAACTCCTCCCGTTGGCATGAGCAAGCTAAGAAGTCAGGACAAGCACAATTTAGTAGGCAGCACACTCCCGGTTATTAGTAGCACTCCCAAACAATCTGGTCCAGTCGAGGTACGCAGGTTTTGCTCAGCAGTAAAAAGCAAAGGTTTTGATCGTGATATCTTAACTACCACAGTAACTTTGCAGAAGCCTGTTGAACTTAATGGAGAAGATGAACTTGTTTTCACTGTTGTAGAAGAGTTGTCTATTGGTGGTATTCTTGACAATGGTAGACCTTCTAGCGTCATTAGCTTTAACAGTGACTGTTCTCTGCAGGCTCTTGCCTCTGGCTCTAGACCAGTCAGTATTATTAGCAGTATTAACGATGAGTTTGATGCCTACACATCACATATATCCACTGCTGGTGTCAACATTGATATTGTGGTCCCCTTGGCAGAGGATCAATGCACAGTCAGCAGCAGACGTTCATCCATTAGTTCATGGCTGAGTGAAGTCAGCATTTGTACAATTAGAAGCGATGGAGCACAGAACTGTGACACTTTGCTTCCTCAAATGACTAATAAAAGCAGTGAGATTGTAGATTGTCTGAATTTGGATTCAGAGAACACAAATGTTCAAATGGACCAGAATCTCAAAAATTACCTTAATGATAGTGGGTTTTGCTTTTCCGAAATGGACAGTGAAAGTATTAGTTCTGGTCTGCTTTATACTAGCAATGAGAAGAGCCTTAAGACCTCTGAGCTAACCAAAGCTATGCCAAGCAGTTATCAAGCAACTAGCCAGACTAGAGCTTGTAGCACCCGGGGTACATTATCATTTGACACGATCCACTCTAGTCTTCCTCGGAAAAATAAGTCTACCTCATCTGTTACACACAGTAGTGCATTGAATGAAAAGGAAGGCACTTTTGAGGATCCTTGGACAGCACGAATGGATCATTTCTTGGAAGGAAGGACTGAAAATCAGCCACTTTCTGCAAAATCTTCCATTCTGGGTACAGACAATCAATTTAAACAGAGTTCAAAACTTGCACAAACTAGCACACCTAAGGCTCTGAAATCCCAGATGATGCCGGCATGTTCACAACGGGTGGTGGATGGCTGTGAAGTGGATGCCAAAGCTGCCACCAAAAAGACAGAACCCCTTACAAAAGTGCCACAACTTAGGAGAGGTGCCACAACTCTAGGAGTTACAACAAATTACAGCTCTCAAACTGAACATAGTACTAAAGGGGGGTTGGATTCCGTTTTTTCTGATAGTAGTTTAAAATCATCAGGGAATAAGAAGAATTTGCCTCAAAAAGCAAGTATGCTGCCAAGACCTGGTGGGACAGGACCCCCTGCACCCCCTGTACGAAAATCAAGCTTAGACCATAAAAATGATCCGCTACATTCAAACAGCCTTTGTAGGTTAGAAGAGTGTAGCCGGTCTACTCTAAATGTGGAAGAGGACAGCGAAACGCAGGTCAGCAAAGTAACCAAGAATGACCATTCACTACCCAAAGCTGTATCCAGCTTAAAGAGTAAGTCCAATAAATCAGAATATGTCCAACGCTATGGAAGTCACATGTCCCTGGAAAGATGTGAGAGCGTTGCATCCATGGGCTCAAGAACTAGTGGGCCTCGTGATAACACTAGTGGAAATAGTATTAACAAAGCAAACCGAACTGTACCAAGGCTTGGGGTTCCATCTGCATCCAGCATAGTTACCTCACCGCCTTCCTGCAATCCCACCACCAAAAACAACCAGGCTAAAAGTTCACTTTCTCAAAAAGCAACAACAAGCTTGACCAAGAACCGTAGTCTTTCAACCAATGGCTCAAAGTCTCTTAGTTCTTCAGTGAAGTCTTTGAACCAGTCTAACGGGAAAGGTTCTGGTATTCCTCCTAGTGGGAAAGCAGTTTCCAGATCTGTACAGTGCATCAGCAGCAAGTCTGCCAGAGGAACCATTATGGGGACTAAGCAAGCCTTAAGGGCAGCCAACAACCGCGTCAATGAGTTGGCATCTGGCAGCTCTGGCAAAATAGGTCACCTTCGAGGATCGACGGACTCTGACAGTGGAAATGACAGTGGTGTTAATCTTAGTGATGAGAAATTGCAAACACCTGTTTTGCCATCACCTTATAGCAAGATAACAGCCCCAAGGAGACCCCAGAGATACAGCAGTGGTCATGGCAGCGATAACAGCAGTGTTCTCAGTGGGGAGCTGCCCCCAGCAATGGGTAGAACAGCCCTCTTCTATCACAGTGGGAGCAGTGGCTATGAGAGCATGATCCGTGATAGTGAAGCCACCGGGAGTGCCTCTTCAGCTCATGACTCAATGAGCGAAAGTGGAATGTCATCATCTGGACGGTTGAGGAGCTTAAAATCTCCAAAGAAAAGAGGTATATTTTTTTCCCCTTTTATGTAGCATGCTTATGTTCTCCTATTTCAGCACAGTGTCTGATTAAAAAAAAAAATCTCTTACCTAACTGTAGACTTGTAAAGTTTAAACAAGCTAACACCATTCACAAATGAGTGTAGTGGTACCTATACATGTGCAGAACTGGAGATATTTGACATTGTAATTAACATTTCCGTGCAGCTAATTATTCCATATTATTAGTCAACTGAAGCCAATTACAGCCTTCCAGTGGCAGTTGCTGTAGTGATATTATGAGATTACTGAACATGAAGTCAGCTGTGGGGATTTCCCTTCTTCTGCATTAATCTCATGTATTGAAATTGACACATTTGTGAATATTGTAAAAACCATTTGAACTCATGTATGCCCTTTGATTAAAATAAATAAATAAAACACTAATGAATTACTCCCATCCAAACCTGTAATGCTATGATTTGTGGTTAACTTGAAGTACCCTCATCGGGTAACCTGCAGCATCCCCCCCTCCCCCCCAGTCTGGTTGTCATCCATAGCAGACAGTGCTTCACCCGGGCGACAGGCAGTGGGCATCATGGGCAGCAGCTTTCCCTGCTTTCCTCTGTGGGTATCATGGCAGCTGCCGTCTCCTCCTCAGTGGCCAATCGGAACACTTCTCTGTTCAGCCAATCAAGAAACGGGACTCAGACCCACTTCTTGATTGACTGGGAGTATGAAAATGGCGAATATTCATTTGCTATTGTCACACAATAGCCTACCCTTTTTAGAAGCCCATTAGAACCTCTGGCTCTAATCACATGCTTCAAAAAATGCCCACCCCCCCATTGGGCTGTTACAAGTGGAACCTGGTGGTTTTAGTCGGTGCCTGGCTTTCTAATTCTTGTTCCCATAAAACTTTACCTGTTTCAGCTTTCCAGGATATAATAGTGAATTCGTTCAAAATGAATAGTGGGAGGTCCTTAAGACTGGGCTCAGTTCGGGGTGCCAGACCTGGGAAATCAATCCCAGATATCCAGAGTAGTCTCTGGGAGATATAAAACCCTGTCAGATGATTTAACTCTCCAGCCTCTACCGAAAAGCTAAGCTAAAGGTTTTTGGTGGACTGACTATTTTATGACTACCTTCTTTTCTTGTTATCTCGTTTGAATTATACAATTTTTGTGCTTTAAATACTTCCACTTTCTTTAAAGGACTTCAACGCAGAAGACTAATTCCAGCTCCGCTCCCTGAAGCCACAACAACAGGCAGAAAGAACAATGTCACTGGTCAGTGGGTCGACCTGCCTCCCTTACCTGGTACTTTAAAAGAACCCTTTGAAATTAAAGTCTATGAGATTGATGATGTGGAAAGATTGCAGAGGCACCGACATGAGGAGACAGAGGTGAGTGCCATCTTTAGTGGTCTAAGACTCTAACTTGTAGAACCAAGCTCCCATTGAGACAGTTTTGTTGCAATAATAAAGTTAAACACAAACTCCAACCCACTCTTTGCACTTTATCATGTTGACTGATGGCGTAGCTTTCAAAAAGAATTGCAGGGGAAGCTTTCCTTAGAAGGGACAGCCCATGATACAAGAATGAAATTAAAAACAAATAAAAGAAAGGTAAAAAAATTAATAAGACACACTGAATCTTACTTGATTCAGTGCACTTAACCAGATGCCGACTGAATAAGGGGTCACATGAGTACAGAACGTTTACTGTGACCCACGGGAAGAGAAGGGCCAAAAGAGCTTTGGCCCTTCTTCTCCTTTAAGTTAGCCAATAAAAGGATATCACCTGCAGTGTCAATGTTGATACAGTTAGAGAATGGATTACACAGCTCAGAAAGTACACTTCCAGTGACCCTCTGAGGTGGTTTATGCATTTAGGTGCAATGGATAAAGATAATTCAAATGTCAAATACCCAAGTAAATATGGGAGCTTCCTTTTTTTTTTTTTTTTTTTGCACAGCTGCATACTTTGCTGGATAACAAAAGTAGCTCAATTAACATGTTATCTGAACACTTTTGTAAGCTTATGCCACAATGACAGTATTTAAATACTCTACATTCTCATATTACCCAAGTTGGGCATGGTCAAAGTGGCTGTTTGTGGGTAGCTAAAATGGTACGTTAAGCTGAACTACGTTGGAATGAATTAAAAAAAAACTAACGAAGAGGAATTGAGAAATTGAAAATTATATTTAGAAAATTAAACTGGGATTTTCATCCAGATAGTGAACCAAGAATTCCTGGGCAATTTCAGAATCTAGCTGCAATGAGAATGTCACAGTTGCTGCTTTTATGATTGATATGTTGGGGTGCACTTAGCAAGGAAGATTAAAATAATTCCTTTGCACAATTAATTGTGTTTAAAGTGATGGGTGTTCTGAGCTGGGAATATCAATGAACGGCTTATGAGCGAGCTTTAGCTTCTGATTCAGCTCAATAGCCGTTTATTACTCTCTTGCATTGGGATCATTAACTCTTTATGTAAATCATATCAAGCTTTTCAGTTAATGGGTTATTAAATCAGACATTGTTAATTTGATTTAGTTGTAAGGATAAAGTCAGTGATATTTAGTTTTTTTTTTCTGTAAGCATTAAATGAGATCCCAAACCACAAAATAAGGCTATTTATATAAAATATTTAGTCTAGGTTCACATTGGAGCGATTTGTCATGCGATTTGAGAGATCAAATTGCATGATAAGTCGCAGCCTATTAGAGGCAATGACGCTGTTCCAATCGGTACGACATCGATTTTGTGGTGCTGCACCGATTTGCAAAAGTAGTTCCTGCACTACTTTTGGTCATTTCAGGTGCGATTTCAATAGACATCTGTGTATGAAGCCGCACAAATGTCTATCAAGTAGCAGCTGAAATTGCGCTGACCTTGCTACTTTGAAATCACGCTACTTCAAGTGAAGTAGCACGATTTCAAAGTAGCATCAATGTGAACCAAGGCTAAAGAGGAGTTCTGGACATTTTTTTTAAAGATAAGATTGCTCCCGTTTGTTTTTTCACAATCAAATATCTCCCAAAGTGTCTCCTTTTCTGTAGTTTTGCAGCATTGATCACTTACTTTGTTTACCTTCTGCACAGCATGGCCATCCTGACAATGGGCATGTATAGCTCACTGGGTCTCTTTTCTGGGATTTGGTGCATGCTGGCTACCCAGCATTCACTTCCCGGTGTAGCGCATACGCAATCCAAAGGATGCTACCAGCGATGCAGATTGACTCATGGGATTGATGACGCTCATCTCTCAGGAGCCAATGCGCGGCCAAGAATAATGTACCTCTATGCGGTGAGGTACACAGAAAGATGATCCATATGCCTTTTAAAATAAGGTAAATCGCCAGAAAAAAATTGCCAATATCTTAACATTTAATTATGAAATAGATGGTGCAAAGTTTGAAAAGTGGGTGGAACTCTGCTTTAAATAATATTGGTTTTCCACATGTAGTTCTAGATCCCTTCAAGTACCTTTGTTACAGGTGGATAAAAAAAAAAAAAAAATCAACTAGTTAAATATACAGAAGCAGTGCATGGAAATTAGAGAACTGTCTGCTAAAGGTTATATATCTATATGGTAGTCTGCAACCTTCTCAAAATTCTCTTGGTTGGTTGATGTTGGGTGGGGAGGTTGAATAGAACCAGTGGCATAACAGCTGCCATAGCAGTCCATGTGGCTCATATGGGACTTTGGTAGGAGGAGGGCATCAGTAGACTAAACTATAACGTTTCTAGTATAGAAGGGCTAAAATCAGACCTCAGAAAAAGGGTTTGCTTAGTTGTGGTGGCAATGAAGACGTATTGGCCGGTAAACTTCTTCTACAAACTGAAATTGACCTTGTATGCCTAATGCAGTCACAAGTCAAAGCTGGGGTTTCTCATTTTACAAAAAAGAAGCTAAAGTTTAAAGTGGTTGTAAAGGTCAGTCTTTTATTTTCTAAATTGGTTCCTTTAAGCTAGTGCATTGTTGGTTCACTTACCTTTTCCTTCGATTTCCCTTCTCAATGTTTTTTTTCTTTGTTTGAATTTCTCACTTCCTGTTTCTCCTCAGTAAGCTTTCCACCATCATCTGAGTGGTGGAAAGTCATTTAGAACAGCTTACTGAAGAGCTTACTGAGGAAAAACAGGAAGTGAGAAATTCAGACAAAGAAAACAAAGCAAAAAACAAAAAAAACATTTAGAAGGGAAATTGAAGGAAAGGGTAAGTGAACCAACAATGCACTAGCTTAAAAGGAACCCATTTAGAAAATAAAAAACAAACCTTTACAACCCCTTTAAGAAATGTGTATTAATGCTCTTGCACCCAATTACTCAAGAACCATAACATTTTTGTCATACAGGCAATTTTTTGCCTATTACTGTAGATGCAGTCATTATTCAGGTATTCAAGCAGATACAAAATCCCCAGTGGAGATTCCTCCAGCATGGATGGAAAAATCTTTGCCTGTGTGGCTAGTCTTACTTCTCACCCCATTAAACAATTGCTGTGGGGCCCCATGATTAGAACAGTCATATAGGCTATTTTAAGTGTGCACAGGTCAAGCTGCTGTTCCTCCAATTAGTACTGAGCCATGAGCCTGAGCATTTTATTTTAAAAGATTTACTCCTGTTTGAAAGTCTCCGTTATAAGTTATTCAAATTGAAATCTAAAGAAAATGGCAAACTTGTTAGGGGAAGCAGTTTGTTAAAAGTTGAAGCTTCTCTGCAATGGTATCAGGGTGCCCACATTACAATTCAATAGATATTTTCACATATTTGTTTTCCTTGTGATTTTTTGCCTTTCTGCTGTGTATTTGGCTAACTTACCTATTTTTGATTTATTTTCAGACTTTTCAAGATATGGAAAAGGTAAGAACCCTTTCAATGAAAAAACTCTTACGTACATACTTAAATATTGAAAAACACATGGCTATTAAAAAAAAAAAAAAAAAAAAATCGAGACCCAGAAGAAAGCAAAAAAACTAAATGTGGTGTAGTTTGCACTGGGGGGAAAAAATATTTCCTAATTCCAGAAGACATTCTGATATTCCCTGCATCAAAATATTTTTTTTTTTCTTAAAACCAAACTACTAGTTGCCATTTTTCGAAACACATCCAGACCATTAGTGAAGTAATTTGCTGAGTTGGATAAGAACCATTTTACTATAGAAAACGATTCCATACATCAAAACTTTTAGTGCAAAGAACCCCGTCCATGCGTGAAAGTTAAACCTCTTTTCTTTCTCGTACATCACGGGACACAGAGCGGCATATTCATTACTATGTGGGTTATATGGAGTACCTTCAGGTGTGGACACTGGCAATCTTCAAACAGGAAGTCCCCTCCCTATATAACCCCCTCCCCTAGAGGGAGTCCCTCAGTTTTTTCGCCAGTGTCTTAGGTGTTGGTCACGGAATAGCTTTGCTCCACATCCTTTGGGATTAAGGGCGGGCTAACCGGATCTGTCCAAGGAGCCTCAGTGCCAAAGTGGACAGTACCCGGGCCCCAAACCGTGGGGTTTTGCCTATAATGCTCCTCTTTGGAGGGCTGGACCCTGGGCCCAGGACTTGGAGTTTGCAAAAACCATAAGGTTCCTGTTTTGCCAGGGTGCTATATAGGTCCAGGACAGTGGGTACCTTCATAGGACCCCAGGGCCTGAAGGTCTACTACGCTACCCACGGAGATGGGAGAAGACTGGATCAGTTTGCTGGTCAAACATCCTGCAGCATGGAGCAGGTAAGGGGGAGCCTGCGGGACTTGGTTCGACAGCAGGCTCCCCGGGGTAACCTAAAAGGGGGGATAGCCTGAGTATGCTCTGCATGGGCAACTGTGATCACTATGTCTTAGAGACGGGATGACACCCTTTCTCCCCCCATTACTAGGCCCCCCTGTCTAAAGTGTGTTGCTAGCTAACCTGCTGTTTCTTCCTAGAGGCTAGTAAAGGATCCTTAGGGGCCTTAAAAGAGTCCTACCTGGCCGGGAGTTTTTGAATCTGCCGCCGTTTTCTGCGCCATGGATCTCCAGCAGCGCGGCTCCTCCATGTTCTTCCTGTTTCCGGGTACGCGCGCGCGCGCGCGTGCACGCGCGCGTCTTATTGACGAATTTTCGCGCCATCCGGACAGGAGGGCGGGGGGGGCGGGCCTGCGGCGTCATACAGGCGCGCCCTTCTGCTGTTATAGACAGCAGGCCTTGTCAGGGCTCAGTCTGTGGCTGATTGTTTCAAGAGAGGACGCAGGGCGGCAGAACAGTGACTCCCGGTGGCGGAAAAGGGGTAGTACATATGGACTTTGTCCCAATGTCTATTGTTAAGCCAAAGAATCCCCCTTATTTGACAGCAGGTTGGAGGCTGGCAAACTTAAGTTAGGGGCATTATGTATGGTCATAGAAAATATATAATTATTTAAAAAAAAAAAAAAAAAAAAAAAAGACCAACATACAGGCCCATCAGTTTGTGGGGACACTAGTGATCTACTTTCCCCTAAACTCTGGAATTGTACTCCTGGCCACTACAGTCTGTTGTGTGGGCGGAGTCCCTCGATTTTTTATTATGGCTTCCAAGGGTTCGGGGTCAAAGGGTACAAAAAAGACCAAAAAAACAAAAGGGTTCCCTTTCTGATTCTGATATGCCGATTCTTTCCCCGCAGCTTATTAATTTAAGAAGCGCCTTGGATGAGCCATTAGGGGGATCTGGTGCGGAGGCTGGCCCGGATCAGCCCAGCCCTGTGTTTATCACAGAGGAGATGCTAGCCGTATCCCTAGGGGGCTAGAAGAGAGAATAGCAGCATTGATTGCTAGAGCTATTCCTGGTAAGAAACGGGTTAGATCCCCATCACCAGGCAGTGTATCCTCAGATGCTGAGATTCTCTCTCCGGAGGAATTAGAATCACAGGAGGATCAACTGGACCTGAACCAAGAGGGTTCAGGGATTGAGGGGTCTACCTCTGAGGAACCATTTTCAGACTCCCAGACAGAAAGACTGTGGGTACAGTCTTTGACGGACATGGTCCGCTCGGCATTTAGCTTGCCATTACCAGAACCTCAGGTTCCTCCGGTATCCTCTCTGGGCTCTTTGAGAGCCCCGTTAAGCAACGCAGTTTTTCCGGTCCATCCTCTCTTGGAGGAATTGATCTTTCGGGATTGGGTACGGCCGGACAGGGTTTTTCTGCCACCGAAAAGATTTGCGGTCATTTATCCCATGGAGGAAAAATTCTCCAAGAGATGGAAGCTCCCAGTAGTGGATGCAGCCATCTCATGTGTGAATAAATCACTAACTTGCCCGGTGGAAAATGCCCGGTGGAAAATATACATATGTTTAGAGATCCGGTTGATAAAAGATTAGAAACACTTTTAAAAGCATCCTTTGCTACGGCAGGAGCAGTGGTGCAGCCAGCGGTAGCTGCAATTGGAGTTTGTCAGGCATTAAAAGACCAGACAAAAGAGATGTTAAAAGACATGCCTACCCAACAAGCAGAAGAGTTTGCTGACATTCCCAGAGTTCTGTGTTTTGCGGTAGATGCTATAAAAGATTCCATCCAGCAGGCTTCTCGTTTATCACTATGTTTGGTACACATGAGAAGGCTCTTATGGTTGAAGAACTGGGCGGCAGAACCCCCATGCAAAAAGCTTCTGGCAGGATTTCCCTTCCATGGAGGGCGACTCTTCGGAGAGGATCTGGATAAATATATTCAGACTATGTCAAATGGCAAGAGTACCCTTTTACCGGTCAAAAAGACATTCCGGGCTCCTACATTTAAAAGGCAGCTTTTTCCTGTCTCGGGGCCCTCTAATTCCAGGCAGTATCGACGGCCGCCTGCGCGATCCAACGGTAACAGTAGATCGCAGGGACAAACCCCTGGGGGTAAGAAGCCGTGGTATCGCAAGCCGTCAAAGGCAGCCCCTAAGTCTGCCTTATGAAGGGGCGCCCCCACTCTCACGGGTGGGGGAAGGCTTCGTCTCTTCTCAGAAGTTTGGGAAGCCAAGATCCCCGACAAATGGGTCCGGGCATCTGTAACCACAGGTTACAGACTGGAATTTCTAAGGTATCCTCCGCCTCATTTTCAAGAATCAAGGCTACCAAGGGATCCAGCAAGGAAGGCCTCAATGCTGGCAGCCTTGGATCACCTGCTTTGCCAGGACGTAATTTTAGAAGTGCCAGCCCAAGAGCAAGGCCTAGGTTTCTATTCCAATCTCTTTGTCATACCAAAGCCCAACGGCGATGTCAGGCCAATCTTGGACCTAAAGAGGTTAAACGGTTATCTAAGGGTGCGGTCCTTCCGGATGGAATCCATCCGGTCAGCAGCCGCCGCGCTTCAGAAGAACGATTTTCTGGCCTCCATAGACATAAAAGATGCTTACCTTCATGTACCAATCTGTCAGTCGCATCAAAGGTTTTTACGCTCGCGTCGCGTCGGGCAGCGACACTTCCAATTCAGGGCGCTCCCTTTCGGGCTGGCCACGGCCCCCCGGGTATTCACGAAGATCCTAGCCCCAGTTCTGGCCAATTTAAGAATCCAAGGAGTCACAGTCCTAGCATACTTGGACGACCTTTTAATTATAGATCATTCACGGACGGGTCTGCAGAAGGCAGTAAACCTCACGGTTCGGTACCTCGAAGAATTCGGCTGGGTCCTAAACCAGGGAAAGTCAGCATTCCAGCCTACAAAGCAGTTGGAATACCTCGGCATGAGGTTAGACACGGAACGTCAAAAGGTGTTCCTGCCCCTTGTAAAGATCAAGGCGATCAAGGGGTTGGTTCAGTTGGTTATAAACAAGAGAAGACCAACTATTCGCCTGTGTATGCGATTACTAGGCAAGCTAGTGGCCACATTCGAGGCAGTACCTTACGCTCAGATCCACACTCGCGTCCTACAGGCAGCCATTTTAGCAGCCTGGGGCAAGAGGGCACATGCCTTAGAGTCCCCTTTGACGCTATCATCAAGGGTCCGACAAAGCCTGGCCTGGTGGTGGAACCCTCAGAACCTTCTAAAGGGAAGATCCTTCAGCCCTGTTGTCTGGAAGGTAGTTACCACAGACGCCAGCCTGGCAGGCTGGGGGGGCGGTCTTCGAGGGGTTCTCCCGCCAGGAACTTGGGTGAAAGCAGAGAGGCAGCTCTCCATCAATATCTTGGAAATCAGAGCGGCTCGCCTAGCCCTGTTGGCGTGGACCTCCAGATTAAAGGGGTTCCCGGTGAGAATCCAGTCAGACAATGCCACGGCGGTGGCATACATAAACCACCAAGGGGGAACCAGGAGCCAGGCCGCTCAAAGGGAAGTGAACTTGATTTTTCAATGGGCAGAGGTTCATGTACCCTGCATTTCAGCGATATTCATTCCCGGAGTGGACAACCTCCAGGCAGACTTCTTAAGTCGCCAGAGTCTGTTGCCAGGGAGTGGTCTCTGCATCCCCAGGTCTTTCAGACAATCTGCCAGAGGTGGGGAACGCCAGACGTAGATATAATGGCATCCAGGTTCAACAAGAAACTAGACAGGTTCGTGTCGCGAGCGAGGGATCCTATGGCCTGCGGAACCGATGCGTTGGTTTGCCCTTGGCATCAATTCAAACTTCTATATGCATTCCCTCCACTACAGTTACTCCCCCGCCTGTTGCGCAAGATCAGAGTGGAGCACAAGCCAGTCATTCTAATAGCTCCAGCTTGGCCCCGGAGGGCTTGGTACTCACTAGTCCTGAATATGGCAGTGGGAGACCCTTGGACTCTTCCTCTACAACCAGACCTACTCTCACAAGGCCCGATCCTCCACCCTACATTACAGCGTCTAAATTTGACGGCCTGGAGGCTGAATCCCTGATTCTCAGGGGTAGGGTCTGTCTAGGCAGGTAATCCCTACCCTGATTAAGGCTAGAAAGCCGGTCTCCAGGGTAATTTATTACAGGGTGTGGAGGAACTATATAGGCTGGTGTGAATCCAAAAGATGGAATTGCCGCAAATATACTATTGATAGGGTGTTAAGTTTTCTCCAGCTAGGAGTGGATAAAGGCCTGGCACTAAGCACAATCAAAGGACAGATCTCAGCTCTGTCAGTGTGGTTTCAGAGGCCGCTGGCCACCCACTCGCTGGTAAAGACCTTCTTACAGGGGGTCTTGCGTATTAATCCTCCTGTCAAGTCACCAGTTTGTCCTTGGGACCTAAATCTTGTCCTGTCCACTCTACAGAAACAGCCTTTTGAGCCTGTGGCTGAGATTCCTTTACTCTTACTGACAAGAAAATTGGTTTTCTTGGTCGCCATAGTTTCGGCCAGGAGAGTGTCAGAATTAGCAGCCTTATCATGTAAGGAACCATATCTTGTTCTGCATAAGGACAGGGCAGTTCTCCGGCCCCATCCTTCCTTTCTACCAAAGGTTATATCCAAATTTCACTTAAACCAGGATTTGGTACTTCCATCCTTCTTTCCAAAACCTACATCTAGAAAGGAGGGTTGCTGCATACCTTGGATATTGTCCGGGCCATGAAGGCCTATCTTAAAGCTACAGAAAAGATCCGGAAAACAGATGTGTTATTCGTTCTACCAGATGGCCCCAAGAAGGGGCAGGCAGCTGCAAAATCCACCATCTCAAGATGGATTAGACAATTTAATCATTCAAGCCTACGGGTTGAAGAGGTTGCCTCCTCCGTTGTCGGTAAAGGCCCATTCTACCAGGGCCATGGGCGCCTCTTGGGCAGCACATCATCAGATCTCTATGGCTCAGATATGCAAGGCAGCAACGTGGTCATCAGTCCACACGTTTACAAGGTTTTATCAACTAGACGTGAGAAGGAATGCGGATTCTGCCTTTGGGCAGGCAGTACTACAGGCTGCAGTTTGAAATCCTCGGGATCAGAAACACCCTTGGTTAATAAAAAAAAAAAAAAAAAAAAAAAAAGTTTTTCTTGACTAAGTTGGAATTATTATGATTTGAGTTTATCTCTAAATTGAATCCTTCTTTGGAAGATGTCTCCCTCCCCTCATTAAAGCATTGCTTTCGGACATCCCACATAGTAATGAATATGCCGCTCTGTGTCCCGTGATGTACGAGAAAGAAAAAGGGATTTTTAAATACAGCTTACCTGTAAAATCCTTTTCTTGGAGTACATCACGGGACACAGAGCTCCCACCCCTCTTTTGGGTGACCATTTTGGGAGGCATACTGCTTGCTACAAAACTGAGGGACTCCCTCTAGGGGAGGGGGTTATATAGGGAGGGGACTTCCTGTTTGAAGATTGCCAGTGTCCACACCTGAAGGTACTCCATATAACCCACATAGTAATGAATATGCCGCTCTGTGTCCCGTGATGTACTCCAAGAAAAGGATTTTACAGGTAAGCTGTATTTAAAAATCCCTTTTTCCTCCAGTTGCAAAGTACCACATTTTTTTTAATTTTTTTGCAGTGACAGCTTGCCACTGAGTTTATTATATAGACCATTAAACATATTATATTTTCCCTAACTATTTCTTATCAAGGATAAAATATATTAATAAATAACATCTTTCCTCATGCGTAAGGTCACCCATGCCCTTTAATAATATAGCTGACTTAAAGAACACTGTAAGATAAATACTTGTGAGCCATTTTACCTGTCACATGATTTGTAGTCGAGTCTAGTTATTGTGACTTAGTCATGCCTGTCAAGAAGATGACGTTTCTTTGTCCAGCTTTATACTCTCTTGTGTCACCTTTGAACTTCAAACCTGCTCGTTGGATAGTGATTGGCAGTGCTGTTTGAATCATAAGGCTGGATGAACACAATTTCAGATCCTTTCAAATACATACATTCTAAAATTTCAGCCTTGCATTAAGTGCTTTGCCTGGAGTTGCAATTTAAACTTCTCTTAAAAAAAAAATCATTATCAGCTTTTAACCAGATATAACTCGCATAATGGCCTCATTCTATTTTGCTAAATGTAATATATATAACATTTGTGTTTGAGTCCATATTTTTACTTAATTGCCTAGTTCCAATTATAATTTGAAAAACAAAATCTGTTTAAGTAGTTGGTTTTCAATCTCTGTCCATTTAAAATGGATTGGAAAGCTGCGTCTCCGTATACCATCATTTTCACTTAATTATCTCATCTGCGAGTTTTTGTTTTGTAGCTAATAAGTTAATTAGGATGGTTGATTTATTTAAAAAATGCAATGAAACAATGTATGTAAAGGGGAAAGTGTATTCTTGTTTGCAGTTAAAATGTTAATTAATTAGTCAGTGACTGAAAAGAGTACATTTCAGATTTTGACTGGCTCTGCAACAGTTTAAATTACATTTTACTGGTTGGCAGTGATCTAAATAGAGAATGAGACAAAGGACATACATATATTCCTGCCAATATATGTATATTTGTGTAAGGGACATCACCCCTCACACAGTTGGCAACATGGTGACCCCATAGGAAAACTTCCCCTCTTCTATTCTAATAACAATTTTAGTTTTTTCTTGCATTGACTCCAGCTGACAATGGTCACAAGCACAGGCAGAGAGAGCAGATCCCCCAACTGGGGAAACAGAGAGCAATTAAAACATGACACAAAGCCTCCAGTGGGATCCCAATAGACTCTAAACTAAGTTTTACACATCTTTACGGAGCCTCTAATTACCTTAATAGTGCCAGGCTTCACAGTACAAATCCACATAAAGGAAGATATTCAGTGCATGGATTATCAGTTTCTGAGGGAGTCTTGATGCCTTTGTGGAATTCTTCATTTATTTTACATTATGGAAAAAGGCAGTTTGGGTTCAAGATCATAGATTGCATGTGATTCTTCAGCTTGCCATCTGAGTTGCAAGCTACAATGTGGTGCATCCTAAGGGCTTTACCAGGAGAAGTCTCCTTGTCTGTTGACACCCTTACTTAAGCCTCGTACACACGGTATGATTGTTGGCCAAGCGAGCATCTGATTTTTGTCAAAAGGGCATGTGCCAGGATCTTGTCTTGCATACTAACATTACACAATTGTCGTGCCACAAACACGAATGTAGTGATCTAGTTACAAGAAATTTCAGCTCTTGAGCATCACCCTTTGGGCCCCTTCTGCTAATTTCATGTGTGGTGAGCATTGATTGCGAGCATGCGTGTTTGTACTTTCAACTTTTGTGTGATGAATTTGTGTACTGACCATACAAAAATCAGACGTGGAGCTGTTGTCCACCGAAAATTTACTAGCCTGTCATCCAACATTTGTTGGCTGAAAATTGGACAATTGTCAAAAGGAGCATACTAACGGTAAGAATTTTGGACAACGGTCTGTCAACAGACAATCCCCTTCCAACAATCGTACTGTGTGTATGTAGCTTTAAGTCTATAATACTAGATTAGAGATTTTTTGATTTACCTTCAAGGGGTTAGCGCATATAAAACTGATATTTTAGTAGTGCGTGAACGTTAAAGGGTCAAATTGCCAACTCCATGTCACATTAGTAACATATTCCCATTAGATTTCCTAGGTCACCTCCCCCAGATCATAAAACCCTGTTCGTCTCACTTTATTCTACAAGAGGTAACAAATTTAAGGGGTAGTAAAGGTAAAACTTTTTTTCCCCCTAAATAGCTTCTTTTGCCTTAGTGCAGTGCTCCTTCACTTACCTCATCCTTAAATTCTGCTTTTAAATGTCCTTATTTCTTCTGAGAAATCCTCACTTCCTGTTCTTCTGTCTTAACTCCACACAGTAATGCGAGGCTTTCTCCCTGGTGTGGAGAAAGCCTCTTGAGGGGGGAGGGGGCGAGCAGGAGTGTCAGGATGCCCACCAACACACAGCTCCTTTCTCTATCTGCAAAGTAGAGAGTGTCCTGACTTGCCTGCTCGCTCCCTCCCCCCTCAAGAGGGTTTCTCCACACCAGAGAGAAAGCCTTGCATTACTTTGTGTAGTTATAGACAGAAGAACAGGAAGCGAAGATTTCTCAGAAGAAATAAGGACATTTAAAAGCAAAATCGAAGGATGCGGTAAGGGAAGGGAAGGAGGACTGCACTAAGTTAAAGGAAGCTATTTAGGGAAAAAATGTTTTACCTTTTGCTACCCCTTTAAGCAACCAACAGGCTGTCAAAGACCCTCCTTCATTAGCTGCTGTGGGTGGGTTGTGTTGGGATCTCCCCAGTAGAGACCCAGAATTGTGGATTGACATTTAACTACCCCAGCAATTGCACAAAATTTGATTTAGGTGGATTGATATTTATTACAAATATGTTGTTTTAAGCATTTTATATTTTTAAAAGGTAGATTTTATGTTTAAATATACTGCTATATGAAATTACATTTTCTTTCTATTTATTTAAAGGGTCTAATGTACTTCAACACTAAACTGAAAGTTGCAGAAAGACGACAACAGAGAATTCGAGATTTAAAGGCAAAGCATGAGCTGTTAAAAGAAGAGTTGGAGGAGACCAAGACTCGATTGATGATGGATCCGAACAAGTGGACAGGACAGTGTATGTATTTTTGTTTATTGGGCCAACCATGAATAACTGACAACAGGTAGCTGGATTTCCATACAACCAAGGCACTCCTCTGGGAAGCGCTCTTTACCCGGGTTCCAATTTACATTCACCTACCATGACCATTATATAGCATTCTCCCTCTATCTGTGGGAGGATGATTGGAAGGCCATTAATTATTTATTTTGAGGGTACTTGCTCTGAGGACAGTCATCTGTATCCTTATATTTGAACTATAGCAAGTCACTGACTTGAAACAAGCATGGGCATGCTACACGTCCCACAATATAATAGAATCTGCCATTTAGCTTTCAGGAAAACATATTTTAGAGATTTTATTTGTTTTAGCAACTCTGAGCTTAAAGAGACACTCTAACTTTGCAAGGTTATAGTGTCGCCTTAACCACTTAAGGACCGCCGCATGTACATTTACGTCGGCAGAATGGCACCGACAGGCACATCAACATATATATACGTTGGTGCCTTGGGGGGGTTCGGGGGTCCGATCGGACCCCCCCCCCCATACATGTGGCGATCCGCGCGGCTGCAAGAGCGATCCGACAAGAGGGGGCGGCTATTCGTTTTTGTCTGCCCCCTCCGGATCGCTCCCAGCCAATGCGCGCGCCCGCCCTGTCACTTCCTCCTCCTGTGTAAACACAGGAAGGAGGAAGCGATGTGAGCTCTCCCTCGGCGTTTTTTTCAACCACCGCTGAGGAGAGATCACCACACAGTAAGTCCTGCACTAACACTACACTACACTAACACTACACTACACTAACACTACACATAAACACATTTAACCCCCGCGATCGCCCCCCCTCCCCCTGTCACAGTGTCACTGAATGCAGTAATCATACATGTATGATTACTGTATTTAGTGTCAGTGTAACAGGCAGTGTGACAGTCAGTTAGTGTTAGGTCCAGGGTAGCCCCCGTACCCCCCCTAATA
Source organism: Rana kukunoris (assembly GCA_029574335.1). NCBI lineage: Eukaryota > Metazoa > Chordata > Amphibia > Anura > Ranidae > Rana > Rana kukunoris. Next base: position 101,591,692 of record CM056059.1, read on the forward strand.
AAGTTTTAACCCCTTGATCACCGCCCTAGTTAACCCTTTCACTCCCTAATGCCAGCATCACTAAGCGATCATTTTTCTGATTGCTGTATTAGTGTCGCTGTTCCCGCTAGGTAGCTAATTTTTTTTTTATTGCGATTTTTTTTTTACTAAAGACATGTGGCTAAATAAATTTTGGCCTAAATGTTTCACTAAAATTTAGTTTATTGATTTTTCTTATAACAAAAAGTAAAAATATTGATTTTTTTCAAAAATGTCGCTCTATTTTTGTATATAGCGCAAAAAATTGCAGAGGCGATCAAATACCACCAAAAGAAAGCTCTATTTGTGGGAAGAAAAGGACGCAAATTTTGTTTGAGAGCCACGTCGCACGACCGCGCAATTGTCAGTTAAAGCGACGCAGTGCCGAATCGCAAAAAGGGGCAAGGTCCTTTACCTGCATTTTGGTCCGGGTCTTAAGTGGTTAAAGCCCACATCTGATCCACTTATACTCACCTTATTCACACTCCTTTACTGCTTCCCTGCTGCAGTAGTACACCCTGGGTAGGCTCTAGTGTTGGGTAATCCAAGTGGACAAAGTCACTGTTCCTTCTAATAGGAGTGTGTTTGGGCCTGGCACATATGCTTATACCTATGCACAGTCACATGGGAGGATTTGAGCAACAGACTGAGGTCTATATAGGAACAGGGAGGTAGAGAGTGGGCATTAGAAATAAATGTATCTTTGTCAATAAGTACTTTACATAAACCGACCCATCCCAGTGGATACTTGAAAAGCACTGCCATTTAATAATGGATGCAAACTTTTATAAAACCTATTTATATTAAAATGTTTTGTCCTGTGGAGAAAGCAACTGGTCCACTTGAATGCCAGCCCCACCAGCAACTACTGACCTTCCTTAGGTTCCTCTTGCTATGGTGTACTCTCTCTAAGTCATGTCTTTAAGCTCATAGTGGGCTCTCTCTACCCCATGTGACAGTGCTGGGTGCTTGAACAGGAGATTACATAGTTACAACATTGACACATAGGCAGGAGGATTTTTCACCCATACTTGTTTTGCATCGAGTGGCAAACTAATTGGGCAAAACAAAGGTTAATTTCATGCTCACAATGTTGACAAACCTATCTGACATATGTACCTGTATATAAATATTCCTTTTAATTTTACTCACAGTTGAGGTGGACCCAGGCCTTGAGGAGGAATCTCAGGAGTATCTAGAGGCGCTGGAACAAGTCACAGAAGACCTGGAGCTCTGTGTTAATGTATGCAAATCTCACGTCATGATGGTGACCTGCTTTGATATTGGGATGATCACAGATCAGCAAGATGGAGGGAAAGAAGTGGAAGTCTGAAAGAGATGGACACAGAAGAATATGAACTAATGGACTTGAGAATGAAGATTTTTGGGAATGATCCTGCACAGTGCAATGAAAAAAATTAACAAATGTACATCGGAATGTAAAATTGTAAAGAATGTTATTGGATTGAAACCGATGATGGATTGTAATGTTTCACAATGAATACGGTGCCTCTAGACATGGTTTAGCCTACTTGAACAATCTAGTTTTGCTTTGGAACCAACTTCAACTCGACTTAGAGTGGCCTCTGTAATAGAGCATTTAAAGGACCTGAAGCTTTGAAGCCAATTGGAAGGCAATGGGATGTCTTCCCTGCTCTAGGCTCCAGTTAAAGGGGTTTTCCACCTTCAAATTGCAACTATAGAGGGAATGGTTTATGGTTCTAGAGAATATAAGTCAAAATTGATTGTTTTCAATAAGACTTGTTCACATCAACAAGTTGTATTAAAGCTGATCATAGATGGATCGAAATTTGGCCAGTTCAGCAAATATAACAACTGTTGTAAAATTTCAATTCAGCTGCAGGGCTGATTAGTGTATTCAGACAGTAAAGGAGTCCCTGCTGTCAGAATACAATGGCAAAGCAAGAGGATCCCTTCATCCATCTTGCTTGTTTGGGGTTTTTGTTGTTTTGCTGGCTGATTGAAAAAAACAAAACAAAACAAAAGCAATGATCCCATCCCTCCCTGGGTAGCCTGCATGCTGATTTTGAAAAGAAATTCATAATAATATACAGTTCTTTCAAATTCCAAACGCGGCTAAAATGGACACCAATTCAATGCATGTTAACACATGAGCTATAGTGTGAACGAGACGTTAAGCTAGCCGGACATAGACTTTCCAATTACCTTATTGCTTGCATGCAAATCCACTCTTCAGTGATCTCCTATTTATGGCCCCAGCAGTAACTGTTATCTCCAGCTAATCTTTCCTTATCACCATAAAAAATAATAGAGGACAATATAAAAGAAAAAAAAATCTCTTGACTCTAGCATTAGTGTTCCATTGTTTACAGCCAGGAATGGGGGAAGGGAGTATTGCACAAAAATACCAAACTTGCATGTAATGTGCAATAAACCTGGACTTTAGTCACAATGTTGGATCCTTCAGTAATCAAGATTGTCCATTTTTTACGAACTAGCAAAAAAGATTTTTGGTAGAATTTACCAACCTATCAGAAATTACCTTTAGAAAGCCTTTGGGCAATACGTTAAAGCAAAGGCAATATATATATATATATATATATATATATATATATATATATATATATATATATATATATATAAATGCAGTTTATGTATTACCACCCTTACCAAAAGCTTTAGGCCCCATGTACACTGCTGCTGCTAAACAGACGTTCAGAGGCAGTTGGACACTTTTTTCAACTGTCCCTGAACTCATTCAATGTTATCATATGTGTACATGTACACAGGTTCGTTTACTGCTGATTTTAGGCAGCAAAAAAATGAGTTCAGATGCCAACATTTCTGATGTTTCAGGTGCCAAACATGGCTAAATACAGTAACCCACGTTTAGTCGCCTTTCGTTTATAGGTGTTTTTCGTTTTTGGCCATTTAAATAAAAAATTTAACGCTTCTAAAATGCAAACGCAGCAAAACGGGCGTTTGAAACGTGGGTTACTATCTGTCAAGTTAAATCGTTCAGGAGAGGTCGAAAAAACATCCTATGTACATGAAGCCTTAGAATAGATGGCTCATCCAGGATATCAGTGAACTTGTTTCCTTACTTGGGCCCATTCACACCAGGGCAGTTCCCACACTGGTACATTTAATGCAGGTGTTAAGGCAACCAATTCAAATGAATAGGCTGCCAAACTTCAGTTGGCCAAAAGTCAAACATGCACCATGGTTGGTGGGCACAGCGCACTGCAATGCACAGTAGTGTGTTACGGCCCTAAATTTCCCTTGGAACTATGAAATTTATGTTTCATATCTCTGCCTTTCTTTGAACTAGATGAAATTACAAGCATATGGAGCATTCAGTAAAGACCCTTTACTACTTAAATTTTGAATTCTAATTTACGTTGGTAAAGAGAACATTGCCTAATAAAAAGAAAAAATAACAATTTAATACATGAACTCTAAAGTCCATATAAGTGATTGCAAGCCCTTGAACATTTGTCCACCGATTAAGATCAACAGCTTCTAATAAATGGTGAGGTCCAAGGCATCTTGAGAAATTTACACGCTAGGTTTTTAACTGAAGCACAATTACAAAGAGCAAAGTCAATGCTTATTTTTGCGTTTTGCACATAATTATCAAATAAAACCTATAAGATTATCGTTGCTCATGTATGATAGATGCTAGCGCTGTGTATGGACTTGTTTATTGATAGAACAGAGGCCTAATATTGTTTAGGACAATAGCGATGAAGGGGTCTCTAGAAGTAGCGGCCGACCCATTCAACTGATTACTATTGTTGGGATGCTCCATAGATTTATGGTAGTAAACCTCTTTTTTTCCCATTGTTCATTGAGGGGCACCACTTCATTCATGAGCTGTGTGCGTTGATCTAATCACTTGCAGCAGGATGTGACAAACAACAAAAAGCAACCTAAGCAGCCAACGCCCTCTCCAAGTTAAATCCTAGCATCCGAGTAGTTAAGATGCTCCTCGTCTATTTCCTCAATTCAAGGGTTTTTCTTAATTTTGTGGTATTTGTGCTTTCTGGCTGCCCATCATGCGTAAGGCATGGTGATGTCCCATCCATCTAATGAATGAAGCTGTGTACCACACTGATTGACAGAGAAAATAGAATTTTACTATTCATAGTAAAGTTCACTGAGAGACATATTTCCTATCCCTCTGGTTGTTGGTGGAAAAATCCCTTTTAGAAATGTTTTAGAGAGAGCCAGTCAACACATTACAAAGCCATTGGTACCCGTGGGTGTCAACCGGATCAGAAAAGGAACATGGTTTAAAAAAAATGTGTGATTTATGAAAAAAAAAGTGCCTTGTTTTCATATGAATTTTTTTATTTTATTTGGTGCTAAAATGAAAAGCCAGCAAACCTAAGCAGACCATTAAATGTATCAACATTTATATTGTACAGTATATGTAAAATTCCTTTGTAAAAAGTACAAAACAGAAACACTGTAGCAGGAGCAATAATCGATTCTGTTTCCATACCTGAATTTGCCTTCTAATTTCACTGAAAAGCTGGTTTTATGCAGCAAAATTTAAAAAAAAATCGTATTTTGTACCTGGTTAAACAAACTACAACATGGAAAACACAAATTAAACACTTGTATTAAAAAAAAAATGCAAAACATTTCTGAATTCTGTTTTCTACCACTCCATAACCAACTGAAAAAAACCTTCTTATGGAATTTGCAAGATGGAAATGTTAATTGCAGATAGATGTGTAATATTTTTACTCTGCGATGGTTCCAAAAAGCATGTTAACTTTATTGTTTGTTTTTTGTTTTTTTATCTAATGATACTGCTTATGCATTTTATAATCCATTTTTTTACAGTTTTTCTATGGAAGGCAAAAACTCAGGTCAGACCTATATAGATGCTGCATGTGATGTGTGCATTTTTTCTGTTTTGTATGAAATGGCTAAGCACCGACTGCTGTATGATTGCCATTTGCCAAACACTTTGCAAAAGGTTTACGCGTGTATGTATTATTACATTTCATATGGAGTCATATTTTCTGATCATCTTGTTTTTTATATGGGGTTTACAAAACCTTTGTATAAATGTACAATACCTTACTTAAACTTTTATCTGTGAATAAAAGATACATTTATTAATATACGATTGGCATTATTACCTTTTTTACTTAAAGCAGCTAAAATGAACAAAATAAAAATGATTAGTCCATTAAAATGAGTCCACTAAAAAGCAAAACACTTTGCGTGGCGGAAAACAAACACTGCACCTCACCCTGAACACGTCATCCCCACTGTGAAACATGGTGGCAGCAACATCATGTTGTGGGAATGCTTTTCTTCAGCAGGGACAGAGAAGCTGGGAAGATAGATGGAGCCAAATGCAGGGCAATCTTAGAAGAAAATCTGTTAGTCTGCAAAGGACTTGGAGCGGAGGTTCACTTATACATTAGGACAACAACCCTAAACATACAGCCAGAAATGGAATGGTTTAGATTAAAGCATATTCATGTGTTAGAATGGTCCAGTCAAAGTCCAGACCTAAATTCAATTGAGAATCCATGGCAAGACTTAAAAATTGCTGGAGCTATTTTGCAAAGAAGAATGGGCAAAAAAGTCACTCTGTAGATGTGCAAAGCTGGTAGAGGCATACCCAAATTGACTTGCAGCTGTAATTGCAGAGAACGGTGGGTGGTTCTACAAAGTATTGACTCAGGGGCTGAATACAAATGCACGCCACACTTTTCACATATTTGTAAAGGATTTTGAAAACCATTTATAATTTTCCTTCCACTACACAATTTTGTGCCACTTTGTGTTGGTCTATCACATAAAAACCCAATAAAATACATTTGCATTTTTGGTTGCTTAGCACTACCCCTGGAGGAGCTGCTGGTTTGCCCTGGGTGGCATGCCACCTCTGTATCTCTATGTAACAACGATGAACACCACCTCAAAAGCAATCAAATAGAACACTGATTCAGATAGTCACTCCTCCTGTGGGGAGGTCACCACCATAGCCAATACATGCACATAGGAAAAAGTTTAGGTCCTAAAGAGAGCACCAAGACAGGGTGCCTCTACGGACCAAGCGGCTATCAAGGCAGTGACCGACAATTGCTGAGTACAAATTTTTGTACTCCGAAATTGTCCGTCACTGCCTTGATAGCCGCTTGGTCTGTAGAGGCACCCTGTCTTGGTGCTCTCTTTAGGACCTAAACTTTTTCCTATGCACCTCTGTATCTCCACCGTCTAGGGTACCTGATGAGAGCTGCAGTAAAAGGAATGTCCACACAACAGGTGTCTTCCCTGTGCTTTTATTACCCAGCCGGGTAAAAACGGTTAAGACAGTAGAGAGGTGAAGGGATAGCAAATAAGGAGACAGTAGATTCAGGTATAACTGAACACGGGAAACAGTCCTGCTACCAACGACACTTTACTTTACCACTCCAGCCAGAGTGGGCATAGCGCAACCGGACAGGCCTCTCCCACAAGCCCGGCAGCCAGAATGTCACTCAAACCTAGGATCAAGTCTCTGCCACAGACCCTCCCATAAGATTGGAGACAACCTATGGTCCGGAATCCTATCTTAGTAGATTCAACACCCAGATCTCCTTCAGGTAGTTTTGAACAGTCAGTAGCTAACAGGTGACCAACATCTATCCTGTCAAAACTCTGGTGGTCCCCGATGAATGGACAGGCCCCTCCTGGGACACCAGCCTCGTGCTAGGTATTTCCTGGACAGACTCCTCACCGGTCGGCTTCCTCCACTTGGACGGACAGCTCGGGACCCCCTCCAGATTGAGGACCCAGTTGACTACTGGGCCCACACAGTGGATCAATTGCTCGGGAACCAGGAACACTGTTGCTACGCACACCCCGGCCAGGAGGGCCACACGCGGGGGTGTCATGGAATGGCTACCCCAATGGTGGGCTCCACACGAGGAAGAACCTCGAGGTAATGGCGTCTGCCCCGTCTACTTTGCTTAGTTGGCTTCGGACTGTCAAATATACAACCTGCCGATAACTTCTATATGTGACAGATGGTGAGTCCCTCCTGGTGTCACGTACCTGGTACGGAGCAGAGCCTGACGTGCGGGAGTGGCCACTCTTGCTCCTCTGACTCCGGAACCCCTGGTAGTGTGGACAGGAAGCGCTGGAGTTCAGAGTTGCACTAGCGCCTGGCGGGGATGCTGTGCAGGAACTGCGGAGGTCTCCTGTAGTCTCAGGAAGGTGTCAGAGGAGCTGGAACAGCAGGTCCGTATACAGCGGGAGCTGGATACAGGTGACCCGGATCAGCAGGTAGACTGGGTTCAGGCGCTTGGTGCAGCTGACTGGAACAGGCGGCAGGAGGGAGGTGTTTTGTAGTGCTGGGCGCAGATCGCTGGAGTAGTTAGCCAGAGGAAGGTGTGCTGTAGTACCGGTGCTGACAGGTAACAGGAGCTAGTGCGGATAACTGGAGCCATCGGCAGGAGGAAGGTGTACTGTAGTACGAATGCAGGCAGGGTCAGGCAGGCCGGGTCGGATACAGTCAGATGGATCAGGTTCGTGAATAGAGCAATAGCGAAGTTGTAGTCCAGGCCGGGTCGGCAGCAGGCGGGCAACAATCAGTTAAGGGGGTAAGGCAGAGGCAGTGTCAGACAGGCCAGAGGTCAGGGCAGGCAAAGATCAGAAGGGTCAGAGACGAGCCGGGATCACGGGAACAGACGTCAACAGGTAACGGGTCTCAGGTGGGCAACAGGAACGCTAACGATCGGGCAGCAAGAGGCTGTAGGATGAGCCCCATTAAATAGCCTGGACTGGCGCCAAAATGGCGTCAGCACGTGCCCGCGCGCCGCTCCCGCGATTGCGCGTGCCCGTGCCCGTGAACGTGTGCGCCGATGTGCCGCGAATTCGCGCTCCCGGCGCCCCCGTGCGCGCCGTAGTGCCGCTAGCGCCACCTGGTGGTCGACCACGTCCATGACACCTGGGCTCACCTGTGCCCTACAGTAGTTCAGGACATCCATTGGTAGTGTCAGGAAGACGAGTCAAGGTGAGACGTGCTACATTCATGTCTTAATCTCCTCTGGAATCCGTGAACCAAGAAGCGCTCACTTCCAGGTTCAAAGTAGTCAGATCTTGGCCAATGCAACTAGGAAGATAGCTGATCGAGCCTACCATGTGTTCAATCTAGCTGGAGGGAGTGCTTGGAGTAATCCAAGAGACCCTTAATGCTTTTACAAAGTACACTTTTCACTCCCAATGTGCTATAACATCACTGGCAAGGAAAATGTAAAAAAAAAAATATATTACAAGAAGTTAAAAGAGAAAAAACAGCGTGGTAGTCGGTGGTGTGGTGTGTCAGTCTGAGACACCGCATCTCCATTCTAGAAAAGGGGCTATGAGGTAGGCTCTTTACCATGTGATGAGCTGCATCCACTCACAGCTCATCACATGGTAACCAGGAAGTGCCGTTTAAATCTGCCTTTCCTCTATTCGTGCTGACAGGCAATCGGCTGCTCTCCTAACAGGGGGGTCTGCACTGAGAATCAGCACATTGATTATTAGTGCCGACCCATCGAGAATGTCCAATGGAGACCACCAGGGATGCCCACTGGAGACCACCAGGAATGCCAATCAGTGCCCATTAGGGATGGCACTCTGTACCATCAGTGATGCCTGCTGGTGCCTCCTGATAAGTGCTGCCCATCAGTGCCATCCATCAGTGCTGCCTATAAGTGCCCACCAGTGCAAACTATGTGTGCCCATCAGTGTCACCTATAAGTGCCCAGTGCCACATATCAGTACTGCATATAAGTGCCTCATCATCAGTGGCCATCAATGTCACCTCATCAGTGCCAATCAGTACTGCTTCATCAGTGCTCAGTGAAGGAAAAAAACTTACAAACTTACTAATTTACACATTTTTGTAACAGAAACAAAGAAAAATTGTCTTTTGTTATTTGTAGCGCAAAAAAAAAAAAAAACAGTGGTGATCAAATACCATCAAAAGAAAGCTTAATTTGTGGGGAAAATTTATAACAATTTTGTTTTGGTGCAGTGTTGCATGACTGCACAATTGTCATTCAAAATGCGACAGCACTGAAAGCTAAAAATTGGTCTGGGCAGGAAGAGAGTGAAAGTGCCCTGTATTGAAGTGGTTAATGATGCTTAAAGTGAAACAAAAATGACCAAATCCTTTTTCTATAGTGCCTGGGTGGTCCCCTTAGTCTGCGTGTAAAGTGCCCTATTTGTACCGTGTAAAGAACCTGCTGCAGCAAAAGTGACATTTATAAAGGGAAAAAAAATGACATTAAAATAATTTTCCCTGCAAGCTTTCTTCAGTTAGTAAACAACGGCTTTGGATCACAATTTAGTGCACTCGGAACAAGATTACAGATTTTTGGGATAAATTCTGTCAAATTGCAGGTATGTTAGGCTGCAATTGTGCTAAAAAAGACCCACACAGCTGAGCTGTGGGAAGTGGGCCAGGAGATAACTGCTCCACAATATGATGGAATTCAGTGGATGCTCTCAACTCTTCCATAATGCCTGCCTCTAGAGCAGTGTTTTTCAACTCCAGTCCTCAAGGCACACCAACAGGTCATGTTTTCAGGCTTCCCATTATTTTGCACAGGTGATTTGATCAGTTTCACTGCCTTAGTAATCACCACAGCCATTTCATCTGAGGGAAATCCTGAAAACTTGACCTGTTGGTGTGCCCTGAGGACTGGAGTTGAAAAACACTGCTCTAGAGGACATCCTGCCTTGTTGGGGTTGTTTTTTTCCCTTCACTTTCCTCCTGTGCTCTATCCAAAGTCGTGTCAGTGACCGCATCATCATTATCCCCTCCATCCACATCATCACTGGAACCAAAATTGTCACTACGCTGTGGCTGGGGAAACATGACTGCCAATGTGATGTTTATCAGTGTCCTCCCCTCTCTGTAAGCTCATGTTACTCATTAGGGCAGCCATTAGAAATTTTGGGGCCCCTTACACAGCTTTAGGCCTGGGCCCACCGAGGCTTGACCACCAACATTCCTCAGGGCCCGCCCACTCCATAATTTATCCCCATCCATGCCCAGTATCACCCATTCCTCTCCACAAATGTATCCCCCATCCACCCCCAGCATCACCCATCCCTCTCCAGGATGCTGGGCGTGGATGGGGATACATTGTGGAGACTGGAGGGATGGATGGTGCTGGGCATGGGTGGGGATGCAATGTGGAGACTGGAGGGATGGATGATGCTGATTGAGCTGCATTGTGAAAATAGATGAGGGAGGACTATGTTTGGGCATGAGAGTTATATTGTAAAGAGGCTTTCCACAATGTAACTCATCATCATCCATTTTCACAATGCAGCTCGATTCCAGCTTATCAGCATCAACCAGGTGTCCCATCCAAGGAGATCAAATAAAGTCCAAATCTACAGGCAGCACAGGAGCACAGCAGCACACATTGCATTTTTTTTACTTGCCCTCCATGCTGCTTTCTAGTATCAAGCTTCCTGCTGCACCTGCTAGGGCTGGGTCAATGTTCGCTGTCGACAAGCTGACCAACCCCCCTGCCCGGGTCAAATGAAAGGGGGGGGGGGAGAAAGATGAAAGAAAGAGGGGGGAAGGTGGGGGAGTGTTGGGGTTGGTGGGGAGAGAAAGGGTAAATGAAAAAAGGAAGGTGCAATACGAGGGGAAAAGAAGGTGGATGAGAGAGAGGAAGGGGAAGAAAGGAAAAAGGGAAGGAGAAAAAGATATGGGAACAAGAGAGAAAGGGAGGGGAAAAAAGCTGGGGAGAGGTAGAAGGGGCAAAGATAGAGATAGTGGGGTAAGAGAGAGGAGAAAGAGTGAGAGGAGGGGAGAAAAAGAGGGGGGACAAGAGAAAGGATGAGAAAATATATATGGGGGGAGAACGATGGAGAGGAGGGAGAGAAAGTGAGAAAAAAGGGGGACAAGAGGGTGGGGACTGAGGAAAAGGAGAGAGACTGTTGGGAGGAGACCATTCGGTGGGTGGGAGAAGAGAAAAAAACAAGAGGAGTTAAAGACAGGAGATAGGAGGGAGGAAGAGAGGTGGAGAAAGAGGGGGGGGATAAAAGGAGGAGTGTAAGGTATATAAAAGAGTGAGAGGGAAAAAATAATGGGGGGGGGGGAAGAGAGAGAAATAAGAGGTATGAGAGAAAAGGGCAGAGAGAGAATTGGAGCAAAGGAGGGGAGACAGGGAAAGGAGGGGGTGAAAGAGGAGAGAGAGTGTGTGTGTGTGGGAAGGTAAGAAGGGGAGAGAGGGAGGAAGAAAGGGGGCAGAAGAAGTGATGGTGGGGGTAAAAGGATTGCTCACCAATTATTGCTCCCCCATTCAGGCTGCTTCCCCTTGGGCGTCTATACTTGTATTGAATCTCCCACCAAGCTGCTCACATATCCCCTTTTAATGCACACTGCGGGCAGTGCAGGGAGTAGGAGTGGGCAGGGTTAGGCGGATCCAAATGGCAGTGCAGTGTGGGATTGGACAGGCGGTCGCGGATGCAGTGAAGTGAGGAAGGGGCTGGGGAAAGGTAGTGACAGGACAGGATTGGTAGCGCTTACAGCCTAACTCCCGAGCAACCATTCTTAGCTTGGCTTGGCCCAGTCTGCTTCTGCTGCCTGCACACACTAGTGAACTAGTCACTAGTGAACTAATCAATCCAGCCATGATTAAGAACCAAGTATTAGTCCTCATTTTTGCTGTGATTTGTAGTGCTTTTACCCTTATTTTACAAATGAAGGCAACCAAAAATGTTTTTGGAGTGCGGCTGTCCAAACTTTTTTCTTCCAATTCTTGCTTAATGCATTGCTTGCACCCGTGATTCCTGAGCGGAGATTGATTGCCAAGTATATTCATCTGGAGCGGTTACTCCCTTCCCCTATAGAGTATAGTGGACTGTGTCCCTGTCCTCTCTGCATATGCAGAGTGGACATCCCATCCACCCGCTCCGCTCATTGTGGCCCACGACCGGTTACTAAGTCGCTTAAGTGGCCCTCGCTCTTCAAAAGGTTGGGTACCCCTGTACTACATTCAGATACATGACCCCATCCACTGGTCCCCCAATGCGGCAAAAACGGCCTTAACCTTTAGCAGAGAAACAGCCCCAAAGCATCATGTTTACCCCGCTGTGCTTGACTGTAGGGATGGTGTTCTTAGGGTCATAGTCAGCATTTTTCTTCCTCCAAACATTACATGTCGAGTTAATGCCAAAGAGCTCAATTTGGTCTCACCTGACCACAACATTTTTTCCCGATCTTTCTTTGAATCATTTAGATGTTCCTTGGCATGGCTTCTTGAAGAAAATACTGACTATACAGGCCACTATGAGGTCATGGAATTTTCTTTCAGCATGACAATGAACCAAATCATACTACCAAGGCAACAAAGGAGTGGCTCAAGAAGAAGCACATTAAGGTAATGGAGTCTGCAGACCTTAATCCTATAGAAAATGTATGGAAGGAACTGAAACTTTGAGTTGCCAAGCGACAGCAAATGAACCTTAAGGATTTAGAGAAGATCTGTAAAAGAGAGTGAACCAAAATCCTTCCTGAGGTGTGTGCAAACCTGGTCACTAACTAGAAACGTTTTACCACTGTGCTTGCCAAAAAAGAGCTTCTCCACCAAGTACCAAGTCACGTTTTGCTTGGGGATCAAATACTTTTTATACTCATTAAACTGCAACTTAATTTATAACATTTGTATCATTTGTTTTTCTGGATTTTTGGTTGATATTCTGGCGGGATATTTAGGCGGGCGTAACGCATCTCATATGCGCTACGCCGCCTTAACTTAGAGAGGCGAGTACCGTATTCAGAAACAACTTGCGCCCTAAGTTACGGCGGCGTAGCGTAAATGGGCTGGCGTAAGCCCGCGTAATTCAAAGTAGGCAGGTAAGGGGCGTGTTGTATGTTAATGAAGCGTGACCCCATGTAGATGCATGGCCGAACAAACAACGCATGCGCCGTCCGTGGACATAACTCAGTGCGCATGCTCAAAATCAAGTCGGATAGAATGCCTAAGATACGCCGAACACTGCCTACGACGTGAACATAACTTACGCACAGCCCTATTCGTGTACGACTTACGCAAACAACGTAAATGACGTAAAATTTGACGGCTGTTCCGATGTCCATACTTAACATTGGCTGCGCCTCATATAGCAGGGGTAACTTTACGCCGGTCGTACGCCTTACGTAAACAACGTATATCAATGCGCCGGGCGCAAGTAAATCCGTGAATCTACGGAAGCGCCCCTAGCGGCCAGCGTAAATATGCACCCTAGATACGACGGCGTACTAAGACTTACGTCGGTCAGGTCATCCTAAAACTTACGCGACGTATCAATAGATACGCCGACGTAAGTTGTTTCTGAATCCGGGCCTCTGTCTCTATCATTTAAAATACACCTATATTAAAATATATAGACCCTTAATTTTTTTGTAAGTGAACAAACTTATAAAATCTGCAGGGGATCAAGTTATTATTTTCCTGTATATATTTTCTTGTGGTTATTGAATAATATATTTAATGTCTTTGTGCAGCAAGGGGCGTGAGGCACAAAGGATAGAACATCCCATATAAAAGAGCAAACATAGTATTGTAAATAATCTAGAATAATCTAGAACTAATAAAAAAAAAACACAAAACACCAGAACTAACTGCAAATTGACAAAAGTGCCTATACAGTGTATATGGGTTGTGTACTTTTTGTTTTACAAAAATGGATCACCAATGTCATTCCTCTCTGGCGTACATTAGATGTACACTCACTTTTAATGGGGCTTTACGAGAAAAATGTCCACGGCATGTTTTTCCCCTCAATGACTAATGCCTGGCGTTGGCCATGTTTTCTTGTCACTGGGAAGCTGGCACTACATTTCTACAATAATGCCATGATTTCTTACGGCTTGTAACAGTGTATCACAGGAAGGGCAAAGAGGTGAAGACTCGGCAATAAAATTAGGTGTCATTTTACAGGTCACTGATTGGCGTACTTTAATTGTAGAGGCTATAAACCCACAACTGAAGACAGAAACAATATAGAATACATGGCCATCATTCCATGCTTTGTTCCAGGTCCTACATAAAGGGGAGGAGAAAGAGGAGAGTAAAGCTATGGAGTTTGCTTTTGAACAGAAAGAGCATTAATAACTGGCATGGTCTTATGTGTTGGTAAAAAAAAAAACGAGTCCAGCAGAAAACCGGCATATTGTCTGAAAATGAACAATTCTTGAAATTACAAAAAGGACAAAGTCGTACTATAATATTAGACGAATACTTGCCTTTTTAATGTTTTTACACACACTTTGACATCATGTGAAAGACTTATTTGTGTAGTGTCACACTGATATGTGTAATGTATGCCAAGTATTTGTAGAAATACAAAAAACAAAGTCACTTCCAGTGCACCTTCCAAGGTGTGGCGTAACAGATATCAGATAAAATGGTGGTGTAAACGGTATATATGGTATCCCAAAGCTAGGTGGATGCTGCCTTCCTCAGATGGGGTAATCCAAAAGGAACTACAATAAAAACAGAAATGGAAGGCACGCCTAGTGCATTACCAGAGATAATTTAATAATAAAAATAAATTGTGTAAAGTGGGTACTCACAAAATGCAACTAAACACAGTGCAAGGACATGCACAGAACACGGGGCACAGCTAATGCACAGTGTATGCACATGTCACCAGGTTTTATCCCTTTAAACCACTTGTCGACTGGGCTATAGCCAAATGACGGCATCCCATGATCGCGCCCGCCACACGTTTGCTGCTGAGTGGGGGTTCTGTGATTACAATGTCCTCCAGACACTGCTGATCAAAGATTGAGGTAAAGAGACAATCAGCGGCTCAAATCACAACTGATCACAGAACGCCGCTCCTTTCCTCATTCTGACAGCGTGAGGATTGGCGAAGAGAGCCGATAACTGTCATTTTTAAAAAGGACATCTACACCGATAATTAGCGCACAGATTACCAGTGTTCTGATTACCAGTGCAGTGCCACCAGTGCCGCCAATGTGTGCCCACCTGTGCTGCCAATTAGTGCCCCTGATTAGTGCCACCTACCAGTGCCCATCAGTGCTGGTTAATTGGACGTGCCATATGAGGCCTTGGGCATCGACTATCACCTGTACGTTGATGGAATGCCAATGCTTCCGATTGCCGTATATGTGCTCTGTCTCATGGGGGGGCTGGAGTGCCACATGTGTGCAATCAATGGCCCCCACGGTGCGTGGGAACCTGCCAATTCTGTCGAAATCTGTCATTGCCTTCAGCCGCAGGTCCTCAGTGGTTGGTTTGATGATTTGGTTGGCCAGGCGTCTGAGGATTGCAGGGATAAACTGGTGCACACATCTGCTCATGGAGGATTGTGACATCCCAGCCACCACTCCACTTGTTCTTTGAAAAGAGCCACTGGCAAGGAAATGGAGTGTTGCCATGACCTTGACCAGTGGCTGCACTGCATGTGAGCGGTGTGTTGGGTTGGTGATGTCATCCTGCAGGGTTATGGTTAATTCCAGGATGGCATGAGGGGTGAATCTGAAGATGAGATACACCTCAGAATCACTCATGCCAAAGATGTCTATGCGTGTGCGGTATATCCTCTCCCGTGCCCTCCTCCGTGCCCTCCTCCTTCTTTGCTCATCTAAAGTCATTAGTATGGCTATGAGCAAGGATGCCCCTGGCATGTTGGCATAAAGTTTGTTGTCCAGCAAGTGTGACTGGTCAGCTCCTCACTAACAGTGTTGCTTTAGCTGACATGTAGACGGATTGTCTAATTTTATTCCACCTTTTCTATGGTCTAATTTTAATTTTAGACAGGACGTGCAGCTGTTGCGCACAGCGCATAGCCTGCGCTGCACCAACGTTCTTTTGTGGACCCCAGTAACTCCCCCATTTGCATATTTGACTAGCAAATCAATGGTGTGTCTAGCGCAGTTTTGCGCGGACGGATACGCCGGTCTATCGAAATTACGCCGGTCCAAAAAAAGTAGATTTCTTGCGTATCTCATTTTGGGGATGCGGCGCATCGAAACGAATGCGCAAATTTAGACTAAAGCCCCATACACACGGTCAGACTTTTGGCCAACCAACTTCAAAATCTGCAACTTTTCAAATTTGTCTGATCGTGTGTACGCTCCATCGGACCAACTTTTTCAGGTTTCATCCGACAAAAAGTTGGGTCTGCGAACGGACCAACTTTTCGGCAACAAAAGTCTGATGGTGCTTTGTGTGACCGTGTGTACAGCAATCCAACCAACTTTTGTACAAAGTGCAAATACGCATGCTCAGAACTAATGTTAAAATCAACCAACAATAGCAGAAGTTAACCAAAGGGTGGCGGTAAAGAGCAGAAAAGAGCAGAAAAACCACGTGATGATGGGAAGTTTTAGAAAAGTTTGCAGAAAAGTCTGACTGTGTGTATGCTATGGGTGTGACCGGACAAATCAATTAGGACAAAAATCCAAAGGAAATTTTGTTGGATGTCCTACCGTGTGTACGAGCCTTTACGCCGCGCATCTCGTGTAACGCCGGCGTAATGGCTCTGTGAATCTGGCCCCTATAACTTTTGCGAAAACCAGACGCTTATTGCGATTTTTTTTTTTACCAAAAATATGTAGAAGAATACATATCGGCCTAGACTGAGAAAAAATATGTTTTAAAAAGAAAAAAAAAATGGGCTATTTATTATAGCAACAAGTAAAAAATATAGATTTTTTTTTCAAAATTTTCGCTCTTTTTTTTGTTTATAGCGCAAAAAAAAAACGCAGAGGTGATCAAATGCCACCAAAAGAAAGCTCTACTTGTGGGGGAAAAAAGGACGTCAATTTTGTTTTAGAGCCACATCGCACGACCGCGCAATTGCCAGTTAAAGCGACGCAGTGCCGGAAGCTGAAATTTCACCTGGGCAGGAGGGGGGTATATGTGCCAAGTAGGCAAGTGGTTAAAAACTTTCTAAAACAGCTTCCATATATTTATTTCATCTGTGTATTTAGCAATTTGCCTGAAACTCAGTTTTAACTATGTATATAACAAGTCTACAAAAATTATGCAATTTGTACATAGAGGCCTTTTTGTGTGTTTAATTCATCGGTAGCTTATTATATCCTTGATTTATATATTATATATTTCTAAAATAATGAATTTGTTTAATCATTCACTTCAGTTGCTGGAGTTTTTTCCTCTTCCAGTGATATTTTGCCTTAAAAAAAAAAAAAAAAATACAAATGTTCCCATGTGCTCTATACACATTATAGGCAGCAGTTTGAAAACGTATGTCCATACTAAGCACGGATCCTCTGAGGTTCTTTAATGATTGACAGATTACTGCTGGAAAATGCATTTCCTTAGCAAAGCATTTTTTCCAAGCATCATAAAAGAAAAGGAACACTTTATAACTGTGGCTGCAAGCAATCTTTAAATGTCCCCGTACATACATGAATCCCTTTAATTGGTTTTTCTTACAGTCTGTTGGATGTTATATTTACTCTCTGAAGTTGAAAGTCTGCCTCCGAAAGCTGGTTTTAAATCTTGCAATTTCTGCTGAGCTGGCAGAATGAATTTCTTTTTTTTTTTTTTTTGCAGGCCCCTTCCTCCGTTTCGGGCCATTCCCATTATCTGTGGGTCTTTTTGGCTAATGCTCATGACGGCTAGTGCAATATCATTTAGAAGTGTAGGCCAATTGCTATAAAAAAAAAAAGCAAGCGGCCTTTATAATTTAAATGGAAATAATCTTTTTTTTTTTTTTTTCATGTAACGTCCTTTAATCTTTTGTGGGCTAGCAAATGGAGACATCTGTTTCTAACTGGATGTACCTGAAACTAATCAGCACAATCAAGGCATTCTCCAGGACACTTAATTGCCTGTCTTTTTGTGCTCACATTACCTGGAGTTTCATTCATCATTGTTTGGCAAAAGAGGGTTTCTGGACTAAAACCCAAAACTAACATATGTATTCAATATGTATCATGTCTATGTGAAATAACATATTTTTTATTATAAATGCATTTTAAAGGATCAGTACACCCAAAGGTGAAACTTCAATTGTTGATGGAGTCTAATGAACTGAGACACCTGCTGGATTCTTTTGTTTCTTTGAGTTCATGACTGAGCACCCTTTGGTAGTTCCTGGCTCTGTTTCTGCTTTTTTTGGGGTAATTCCTTTTTTCATGTTGTATTCTTCATAAATCTAAAATAAATTAAAGTTTAGCAGGGAGAACAGGATTCTTTCCTTATGGGCTCAGCAGATGCACACGGTGATCTCACCACTGGAGTCTCTCAGAACTTTATTACAAAGAAATTGTGGTTTAACTTGTATCCAAAGGCAAAACACTCAGGGCTGGTATACACTATTGCACTGCAGTTACATTTTTTTAGCAGACCATTTGCGAACATAGCCTTTTGTGGGATACACAATAGCACAGGATCACCTTCAAAGCATAGGCCCCAGTCAGGACAACTGGGCCTACCTGGCAGGAACACAGCCTCGTGCGAGCATGGCCACTAGGCTAAAATTGGACAGAACATACCTCGTGCCAGGAGAGCCACGAGGCAAAGAAGACTTCCAAAAATGGCGTCTGCCCCTTCCCCAGCATGCCCAGCGGGAAGACCACTCCCACTGAGCTGTTCCCGGAGAAAGACACCCAATACACCCTGACTTGCTTGAGTTCCAACATTGGCCTGTAGTGGTAATGCCCTCTATAGGGAAACAATAGGAAATCCCTCCAAGCACAGCCAAAGCCGGAACAGAGGCTGATTTAGCCTTAATTAAAGTCTGAGCTAATTATCAGCTCAGACACCCACTAAATTTGAACATATCGCCTGGTCATCAGGAGCAGGGCGCTACAGTAGTGAAGGACCAGTCAATGTAAATTGAAAGGGAGTTTAGTTTGGTTAAAGGATAAGTTCACCTTTTTGGGCAGAATTTCACTTTTCATAATAAATAGAAGCGTTTTCCAATGCCATTCCTGACCCAGCCCTCCCAATGTGCTTTTCTCTCAATTATCTCATTCACATGATATTTAGAATCTTGTAAGTCTTGTTGTATCTTTTTTTAATGGATTTTCAGATTACATCACTTCCTGTGGCTTGTATCAGCAATCACTTTCTGTTATGTCATCTCCCAGAAGCCATCACTTCCTTGTTGCATCACAGAAGAGGGCGTGATAGGGCATGTTCACCACTCTGGACAACACCTCCCTCTTTACAATACCACCTTTCACCCACTTCCTATACAATCTGATTGCACAATCTCCTTTAGATATCCCATCAGCTATGTAGTACATGGGCCTGCTCCATTTAAAAAATATTGGTAAATCTAAAGGAAATTGAAATTTTTCACAACAAATGTCTGACGGACATATTTTTATCAGGCAAATGTTTTCTGTGAGAACAGACAAACTTTCCGGCAACAAATGTCCTACGTCGGCTAATCCAATCGTGTGAATAGTGATGTCGCGAACATAACATTTTCCGTTCGCAAATATTCGCGAACGGGGCGAACCGCTATAGACTTCAATGGGCAGGCGAATTTTAAAACCCACAGGGACTCATTCTGGCCACAATAGTGAGGGAAAAGTTGTTTCAAGGGGACCAACACCTGGACTGTGGCATGCTGGAGGGGGATCCATGGCAAAACTCCCATGAAAAATTACGTAGTTGCTGCAGAGTCCGTTTTTAATCCATAAAGGGCATAAAGGGCATAAATCACCTAACTGTAAGGAAAGGACTGAGACACCGTTGGCACGCACACGCGCGCATGCGCGCATACCTGAAACGCAGAAGACGTTGTCGACCAATGGCGCGCGTTTGCGCGCATCCACCAACCGCAGCGGCGCACTACCGCGCATGCGCGAGCGCGGCGGACGGCGTTTACACGCAGGGGGCGTTCCTGACCCCTCTTAACCTATTTAAAGGATGCTCTGATGTCTGGGCGGTGCTGACCGGTCTTCTATGATTCCTGAATTCCTGACGCCTGTATACCTCACCACGATTCCTGTTTAAACCACTCGGCTTGTGACCTTGACCTTGCTCCTGCTAAACCCTTGTATACTCTGCTGCCTGCCTGCTGACGACCCGGCCTGTGACCTTGATCTCGTCTCTGCTCGATCCCTTGTACTTCGCTGCCTGCTTGCTGCCAACCCGGCCATCCTAAGACTCCTGCTTCCAGGGCTCCCGCCACGGGTCATCCTGACTTGCTAGGGGCTGAGTCCCCCTCTTCTGGGCTCTTCGCTCTATACCACCTAGCCCTGTGTCTGCTGCTCATCTGGGGTTTCCTGCCCTTCCTGCATCCAACGGCACTCAAGCAAATACTATCAGGCACTCGTGTTCCTCCTACCTGAACGCCATCTGTTTCACCCTCAGAGGGGTTCTGGGTTGGAGATACAAGAGAGGCCGACCTCTTCACATCAGACTCCTACCAGGTACGTGACACTAACATTCCTAAATTGTTTGGAATAACTTGCTTTAAAACATCAGGTATGATGTTGTATCCAACAGGTAGTGTAAGGGTTAGGGTTACAGTCTGTAACCCTAACCCTATCTGTAACCCTAACCCTATCTGTAACTTACACACTCATGACATACATTTTATTCCTCTATGCATCAATCTTGGTGTAGTGATGACTGTGCTCGTGCGCACGTTTGGGAGATTGCAGGCGATGGGGTTTTTTCAACGCCTATGGTCGTGCGGAGGTAGTTCAGTGACAGTTAAGTGACCCAGAAAAAAATGATTCTGCAGTGTGGGCCCATTGTTGGCCTAGTAGGCTTTAATGAACATCTTAGATGATCACAAAGAAAATTAATGTTTTTTCTATGCAAAATTATCCAGCCGGATTTATGTTTGGTTCATATGGGCACCCCAAAGGAACTTGAATATTATTCATGCAGAATAAGTAAAGCAATACATGGAGACACAATACACCTGTGCCCTGGATGATGTATTACAACCTTTTAGTTGAAAAACTAATTTAATATTGTTGGAAAGATGGGATTATAATTTTATTATAGAAAAAGCCACAATGTATTTCATTGGTCAAAATCTAATTTCCAAGTTATTGAGTTTTCCTAAATGTTGAGCTGCATTACAATCCTATGTAATATAAATCTACAGTATATATTTAATGTTACCGAATAAGATACTCATACTTTCATATTGTATTCATATGAAAGCATGTAAAAGTAATAATCCATTGTGTTACCAAAACTGTTCAGTTTATCAGTAATGTACAGGGGAGGCTTTTCACAAATCACCAGTAAACAAGGAGGCTTTTCATAGACCACCAATGTACAGGGAGGTTTTTTCACAGACCACCAATGTACAGGGGGGACTTTTCACAGACCACCAGTGTATAGGGGCGCAACATCAGGTGTCGCAATGGGGGGCCCCACCCATGCACCAAGGAACAGGAACTGATCCTCTCCAATTTCTTTCTACAGCTGATAAAAGCCTGCTTCTCCTCCTCTCCCCCCTGTCGGAATTCAGTAACTGCAGGAGAAAAATGGAGAGCATGGTTTCTGTACATTCTGCTCCTGCCATCCCTCTTGTCCAGGTTACTCTCCTTTCCTCCTGCTCGAGCCCCCTCTGTGTTCCCCTGCCCCCCAGCAGTGCTTCCGGCTTCACCCCTCTCCCGCAAGTTTCTGCAGGGGAAAGAGCCAGTAAATATGTATTTAACCGACTCCTTCATTTACCAATCACTCATTGTGTTAATTTGTAGCTGAAACCTGTTTCTGTTTATTCATGCTGTGTAGCCGAGGCTGCAGAAATGAAGATTGAGGGCTGTGTCCTCCATCTCCTTTCTCTCTCTCAAAAGGAAAACATCAGGGGTCTCTTTAGACCCTGATGATATTTCACCAAAACCCCCCAAAAGAACTGCTAAAAAATCATAAAAGACAAAATAAAATTGTAAAAAATAAATAAAATGGTAAAGAATTATATAAAAAAAAAACTATTGACAAAGTCACTGACATACCGACACTTTCCACTCCCCTTGACAGACGTACACTGCCCTACTGACACCAACTTCTGCTCTACTGACATGTATTTAATGACCAAGTTCACTACCCTACTGACACTGTGCACACATCAACTGCCCTAATGACACTGTCCTCCTTACTGACACTATCCACTGCTCTACTCACTTTTAAATGTAGGCCAAGGTTATATTTTTACGGTGAAATTTGTTTTATTATATTTTAAGTTTTCCATACTACAGTACCATAAAAAAGTATTCATACACCTTAAAATGTTCCACATTTTGTTACGTTAGAACCATAAACGTAAATGTATTTTATTGGGATTTTATTTGATAGACCAACACAAAGTGGCACATCATTGTGAAGTGGAAGGAACATGATAAATGGTTTTAATTTTTTTTTTTTTACAAATACTTATCTAAAAAGTGTGTCAATACTTTGTAGAACCACATTTCGCTGCAAGTCATTTTGGGGATGTCTCCACCAGCTTTGCATATCTAAAGGAGTGACATTTGTTGCCGATTCTTCTTTGCAAACTAGTTCAAGCTCTGTCAGATTGAAGAGTGTCTGTGAACAGAAATTTTCAAGGCTTGCCACAGAGTCTCAATTGGATTTAGGTCGGGACTTTAACTGGGCCATTCTAACACATAAATATACTTTGAGCTAAACCAATCCATTGTAGCTCTGGCTGTATCTTTAGGGTCATTGTCCAGCTGAAAGGTGAACCTCCACCCCAGTCTCAAGTGTTTTGCAGACTCTAACAGGTGCAAACATTTGACTCCATCCATCTTCCCATCACCTCGGATCAGCTTAATTCTACATTTGCATTTAGAGTTGTTCGTCAAAGAACACTAAATCTACACCACACACTTCATAAAAAAGTTTACAGAAAAGATTATCATGAGAAAAAAAAAAAGGGGCCTATGATTTACTATATAGCCAACTTCCTGTTCAGTCATTTCATGGGGGGAAACTGTCACTTTTGATACCTCCTTTTGCCTTCAGTAGTTGTACCCAAATGTGCACACTTTTATACACAGACTCTTTTTCTATTAATGCATTGAGTGTATATATATATATATATATATATATATATATATATATATATATATATATATATATATATATATATATAGTATAGCAACACTTCATTTTTTGTGGGCTATTTTTTTTTTTGTGGGCCATTTTGTTTCATTTTAAATTGAACACAGGCATATAAAGGTCTAAACAGCAGAAAGGTACCTTAGCAGGGGCCATTAATATACAGTAGTATATGTAAAACAAATATTAACAACTAATAATGGGCAGTGTGCAAGCATTTAAAATATCAATAACAGGCTCAGTACTACAGTATGGCACCATTGTAGCTTGAATATTTTAGTGCAAAATATCCCATAGATAAAAAAGTAAAAGTAAAAAGTAAAATACAAGTAAAGTAAAATAAAGAGAACCAGAACAGACTAGAAAAAAAGGGAAGGAAAATGGAAAGAGGACTACTGCAGTGTCCCAGTCCCTCAGTAACCACCCAACTTCCAAGAGGGGGATTCCATTAAAGTTGGATCTTCCTTAAGATGCCATAGTTCCCAGATGAGATTACAGGTCTCCAATATGTATTTTTTCATAACTTGGAAGAAGAAATTGGACAGCCGCACTTCCACAAAATCCTTAAAAAAGTTGCCTTTAACCACTTGCTTACTGGGCACATAAACCCCCTTCGTGCCCAGGCGAAATTTCATTTTGCGGCACTGCGTCGCTTTAACTGACAATTGCGCGGTCGTGCGACGTGGCACCCAAACAAAATTGGCGTCCTTTTTTCCCCACAAATAGAGCTTTCTTTTGGTGGTATTTGATCGCCCGTGCGGTTTTTATTTTTTGCGTTATAAACAAAAAAAGAGCGACAATTTAAATATATATATATTTTTTTTACTTGTTGCTATAATAAATATCCCAATTTAAAAAAAAAATAAAAAATGTTTTTCTCAGTTAAGGCCGATACGTAGTCTTCTACGTATTTTTGTAAAAAAAAAAAAAAAAAAATCACAATAAGTGACTGCTTTGCGCAAAAGTTATAGTACCTACAAAATAGGGGACAGAATTATGATTTTTTTTTAATATTTTTTTTTTACTAGTAATGGCGGCGATCTGCGATTTTTATTTTGACTGCGATATTGCGGCGGACACATCCGACACTTTTGACACAATTTTGGCGCCATTCACATTTATACAGCGACCAGTGCTATAAATATGCACCAATTACTGTATAAATGTGACTGGCATTGAAGGGGTTAACACTAGGGGGGTGAGGAAGGGGTTAAATGTATTGCCTGGGTGTGTTCTAACTGTGTGTGGGGAGGGGGGTGACTGGGGGAGGTGATCGATGCGGTCTCCCTATGTACAAGGGAAACAGCATCTGTCACCTCTCCCTGACAGGACGTGGAGCTCTGTGTTTACACTCAGAGCTCCACGTCCCTGCTCTGTCACCGACGATCGCGTGTACCTGACGGACATCGCGGCCGCCGGGTACACGCATCGAATCCTCGGTGATGCGTCGGGACTGTTTTTCCCCGCCGCGCGCCACCCTGTGGCGTGCGCGGGGAATTACAAGCAAATCACGTCCAAAGACGTGACCCCGGCACCTCAGGTCCGCGCTGCTGACGTATTATGTCAATAGCGCGGACCGGAAGTGGTTAATGGTGAAGGAAAAGAGCACTACAACACACAGCAGGCAGTGGGGTGTATAGCTGACGCGTTTCACACTGTAATGTCAGTGCTTAGTCATAGCCATTTATTTTTTCATGTAATCAGCATACTGTATGTACCTAAATTCGACTTGATATCAATCTCTTGCCATCCTGCACAGCAGATCTGAAAACAAAGGGAAGAAGCAGCACAGTGTGCCAATCAGGTGTGCTGCACTGACCATGCACTAACAGGGGGCATTCTAATAGTGGGGCAGAGAGCACAGTGACAGAGAGATAAACTCATCAGTGTGCTGCTTCCACTTTCATTGTCCAATCATAAAGTCAAGACTTGTAAGCATTTTTACTACAGCAATGGAAATTCAGGTCTACTGCCCTCCCAAACAGGCTGTTATATCTGGCAGAGTTATGTAAATCTCAGTACAAACAAATGGCAACTGCCCCAACCTATAACTGGCTTTAACAGGAAGGAGCACATGGAAGGGCAACACATGTCAAACAAAAAAAAAGTTTAATTTCCAGCTCAACTTACCAACCAGTCTGCAAAAAAAAAATATATATATATATATATCACGTCTAACAGTTCCCGTTAGGAACAGGGTTTTTTTTGCACACATTTGCAAATACATTTGTAAACTATAGAGGCCATTACAAGGCATCCAGTGTTATCTGCAGTCCTAACTCTATACATTTTGAGCCTCAATAGTAGGAGTGTATATATAGTAATGGATAGATTGAAGGCAGGTTTGCCTATAGGGAACCCACCTCCTCAAAGGCACAGTAAAGAAAATTCTGATCCACTGCTTTGCCAAACAGCATTTTCTTTCTACCGTGTTTCCCCAAAAATAAGACACCGTCTTATATTTTTTTTTCCTCAAGAAATCACACTATGGCTTATTTTCGGGGGGTGTCTTATTTTTATTACAGAAAATAAAGGTTGCCTACCTGAACCACACTTGCGCTTCTTAGCATTTCCTCTGTCCACCTGTAGACTGAGATTATCGTATTCTGCACGCCATTTTTGGACCATTCGGATATCCAACTTCTTCTCTTTGCACTCATCTTGTCTGGCTGTACAGAAAGATAGGCCAGCAAAGCTGATGTGGAGCAATGTGGAGCTGGGGTGATCTCTTTGGGCTCAGTAGCAGCTTTTCCCCCTATCCCCTGGTGTTTGTGTGGGGTGAGAGAGGGGTTTGCTGGTCAGTGCTGGGAGAAGCTTTACAGCTTTACACAGCGTTCTTCTCCTCACTTCAGTTCCAGTACAGTACTGTACGCCTATAACGTGTTGTTTCCCGCTCCGCGCCGCGCCGTTACGCATACGACACTACGTCTTATTATCGGAGATTCGCCACGTCTTATTTTCGGAGATTCGACACTACATCGCTACGTCTTATTTTCGGAGGGGTGTCTTATATTTCGATCTTGTGTCGAAATCCCGCTACGGCTTATTTTCGGAGTACGTCTTATTTTCGGGGAAACACGGTAGGAGATGATCAGATTTAAACTTGTCTTGACCTTCACCAATCACACTCTAATTGGCCTTCTGCAGCTCGTGGTCATGATTAGGGAAATCATTACAGAAATAAGAACAAGACACCAGAGTGCACTGACATTGTGTAGTATGTGATTTTGGCCTATTTGAAAAAATTAAATAAAAATCTTATTCCTCAGCATTAGTATGGATATACACACACTGTGATGCTGCACAAACGCTACAACCACCATGATGTAAACTAATATCACGTACCTTAGAGGCAGAGCTGACGGAAAGGCTTTTCTTTTGCACAAATGTTGTGAACCCAAAACCTTTGTTTTTCACGAAAATTGTTAGACGTTGTAATTCATTTTTTTTTTTTTTGCAGGCTACCTGGTAAGTGTTTTGTTTGCTTGGGCTTTCCTTGCACCTCTGGTCCAGGCACACCTGCAGTGGAGCACAGGAAGTGAGAGGACACAGCTGCTAAGAGTCCAGTTTCGTCCTTTCTTCAGGTAGCAGACTTGTGAAGATTAGCTGGATACTGCAGCTTACAGTAAACTAAACATGAGGTTTGAACAGGTGATGGTCATTTGCTGAGGAGAAAGAATGCAGGGTAGACAGAGTCGTTGTCGTGAGACAAGCCAAAGTCTGTGGGTAAGAGGCTAGCTCCCAAGTCCTCTCCAGAAGCCCCTATCTTGGTTAGGTCTGTCACACATCTGTACTGGCAAGAGGGCACAACATTAGTTTTACCATGTTAACCCTTGTGATTACAAATATTCCCAGTTGAGGTTGAATGCTCCAATATAGGCTTGCAGTGTTTAGAATTTAATGACCAGTGGTTGAGGCTGGGTTCACACTTGTCCTACAAACGCTCCGATATTGGGAGCTCATGTCGCATGACATGTGAAAATCAATGTTTCCCTATGAGAGCCGTCTTAACTGATCCGACACAAGTCTGCCCGACTTTGAAAATGCTCCCTGTACTACTTTGCTCCGACATTCATCCTACTTCAGCCCATTGAATATCATTGAAGTCGGACCAAAGTAGGATCCTTGTCCTTATCAGATATCTGACATGTGATTACAGCAGCAGTAAAAGGAATTTATCTCACTCTGGGATTGTTTTGATTGGTCAAAGAACAACTATCAGACTATCACAAAGTCGGTTCAAAGTAGTATCCTGTTCATGAAAGTAGGATGGATGTAGGACCAATGTAGGATGAATGTAGGACAGATGTCGCAGAGCAAAGTAGGATGAAAGTTGTACTGCTGTCGTGTAGTATTGTGCGAACCCAGCCTACATGACAGCCAGGGCCGGACTTACCATTGGGCTTCACTGGGCTCAAGCCCATGGGCCCCGCCCAATAGGGGGCTCCTCTTTTTTTTTTTTTTAGGGGTCCGGAGGTCCCCAGGGGCCCAGAGGCCCCCAAGGCCCCGGGAAGCAACCCCTACTTTTTTTATTTATTTTTTATAAAAAAAATGTTTTTTTTTAAATTATATATATATAAAATATATTATTATTATTATTAAAGCGCCCAGAGGTCTCCAGGGCCCCCGGATGACAACCCCCCTCCTTTTTTTTAAAAAAAAAATATTTTTTTTTATATATATATATATATATTTGTTTTTATTAAAGGGCTCAGAGGTCCCCAGGGCCCCATGTGGCAATCCCCCCTTTTTTATTTTTTTTTATAAATGTATATTTTTTTATTTTTGCTTATATTTTTTTATTAAAAGGCCCAGAGGTCCCCAGGGCCCCCGGATGGCAACCTCCCTTTTTTATGTATTTTTTATAAATGTTTATTTTTTTAAAAATTTTTTAGGGGTCTGGAGGCCCCCAGGGCCCGGACAGCAACCCCCACTTTTTTTATTTATTTTTTTATAAAAGAAATATGTGTATTATATATATATATATATATATATATATATATATATATATATATATATATATATATATATATATATATATATATATATTAAAGGGCCCAGAGGTCTCCAGGGCCCCGGATGGCAACCCCCCTTTTTTTTATACATTTTTTTACATTTTCTTTATATTTTTCATAAATGTTTTTTTTTTTTATTATATTTTTTTTTTTTTTTTATTAAAGGGCCCAGAGATCCCCACGGCCCCGGATGGCTACCCCCTTTATATATATATATATATATATATATATATATATACACACACATATATATATATATATATATATATATATATATTACATATATATATATATGTATATATATATAATATTTTTATTTATTTCTTCTTTTTATTGTAAAGGCCCCCCCTGCTTCTCAATTTGCGGCATCCCCCCCCGCTTCTCAATTTCAGGCGGCAGCACCCCCCCCCCCAGTTCTCTGCTCCAGGGGGCCCATGCCTTAAGCTGTGTAAGGTGCCCCAAAATTCCTGATGGCGGCCCTGCGCATACCTCCCAAAGCGCACGGATTCTGCGGGACTTTCCGCATCTTCCCGCAGTCCCGTGAAAGGGTTAATTCTTCCGCACTGCAATAGGAGGCAGCACGGAAGCAGTGTGTGGAGGACTGTGGCTGCTGAAGGGAAGAAAGCCAACAGCCGGGCCAATGCTAATGACAGTCTGTGGCCCTGGCTGACGGCACAGGTGAGAGGCACTCAACAAGTATAATGCCCCCGCTCAACAACTTCAATTCGCCCCCCCCGCTCAACAAACTCTAATGCCCCCCCCCCGCTCAACAACTATGATCCCCCCCGCTCCAGAAGGCCCCTTCAACACTCAAACCCAGGGGCCCCCACCCCCCTAAGTCCTGCCCTGACGACAGCAGTACTACTTTCATACTACTTACATACATTCTGTGCTGGAACTGCGTTCCCACCGAAAAAGAGCCTTGTTTGTAATATATTGCAATGAAATGCTGTCTATTCTGAACTTTTATCTGATGAAAAAATAACGTCATTTTATCTCCCGAAACAAAACAACGTTTTTCAAACTTCATTTTCAAAATGACGTTGCATACACACCATCGTTTTTCCACAATGCTCTTGCAAAGTGCGGTTACGTAAAAGACACTTTCGACGGCACTCTGTTCCATTGAAGCCCGTCTCTTTACTTGCTTCTGAGCATGCGCGGGTTTAAAAACGTCGTTTTGCCCACACACAATCACTTTTTATGACACAAAAAACGACATTTTGAAAAACGACACAAAAAATTCAAGCATATACAAAATTTTTTTGGTCGTTTTTTTGAAGACATAAAACGACATTTTGCCCACACACGATCATTTTAAATGACGTTTTTTAAAACGTCGTTCTTTTTTCATCACAAAAAGTGATCGTGTGTACGCGGCATTAGACTAATAAAGCCATGACATGGGACAGGAAGTGAAGGGGAATCTCTACAAGGGATACACAGACAGCAGTAAAATATCAG
Source organism: Rana kukunoris (assembly GCA_029574335.1). Taxonomy (NCBI): domain Eukaryota; kingdom Metazoa; phylum Chordata; class Amphibia; order Anura; family Ranidae; genus Rana; species Rana kukunoris. Next base: position 101,621,240 of record CM056059.1, read on the forward strand.
CAATAAATTATATTTTTTTAGCAGAGTGGGCAAAGGTGAGAACCTCGGTCAGGTTTATTTTGTCTCTATCTCAGTGCTGGATTTGGCAGCAGCCTGGACTTTTTTCCTTATTAATGTTGCATTTTTAGCACTGTAAATATTTAATGCAATGTGAATACATTTTAGACAATAGATCTGCTTTAATCATCTTGATCGATTTTTCGATTTTCAAGAAAGGAAAAATACAGCGGTGCAAATATGAAAAGTCATTTCCATCTGCACAAGAGCAGAATTTGTGATTCATTTTCTGGTTGTTCTCAGTTACTGCCTGATTTTTAAGAGGTTGTAAAACTATACTAGCTGAGAATTCATAAAAGAGATTGGCTGCAGAATGAGATACTTTATAATGAACTAACAGGGGAGAGAGAAAACACAGCAAGGCATAGTAAACTATGCAGACACAACAAGAGAGCGGAAGACTGCAAGACTGACACAGGAATGAATTGTTTTAACCTGTGCGAGCACCTTGTCTAGTCTGGACTATTTTGCCATGGAATATTTGACCCACCTTAACCCTTTCAGAATTGGGGTTTTACATTTCATCTTTTTTTTTTCTAGGGCAGCTAAAATATGTTTGGGTGCAGACAGTGCAGTGGTACATTTCTCTCTGACCTTCACAGAAAACTGCAGGCATCTCTAACTAAACAGATCTCATGGGGCAAGCCAACTAGCCTAACTGAAAAACATTGTTCACTTATAAAAGGTTCATGCTCCTTCCTCCATAGGTATAAATATGAATGCTTGGGTGATCTGAGCATTCATGTTTATGGTTGCACAGCTGTCCCAACTCACCCATTCACATATTCAGATGTTTGCTTTCGAATCTTACTTATAAGAATGCTTTAGGATCTGGAAAAAAACAGATCTTATGATATTTTGATTTTTTTTTTGCTCATGAAACCAAAGAGAGCTAATGGGGGACATTTATCAATTTTTTTTATAGGACTTTACAATGCAAAACAGGAACAGCAAGGCAGATTTGAGACAGCTAGGGTCTGTGTCCATGAGCCACTGCCAGGACAAGGGGTGGGCAGAAGGGTAGGCTATCCTGGGCACAATTTTTTTTGAAGTGATGGGGGCGCCCTAACCCTATGGGTAGGGGGGTGCAGTTTGGCATCTTTGCCCTGGGTGCTGGATGACCTTGTCCTGGTACTGCCATGAGCTTTTGGTTTATGTCAATGACATTCATTTGGAATCAGTTTGAGATGCTTCCAAGATAATTTAGAACTGATCAGTGCAGCTGACCTTCTTCTGATGTGCTTCAAATTGGTTTTGTAGTTTTACAGAATTGTGTCATGATACAAGAGCAAGTCGGAGTGGTAAATGCCCCTGTGTAAGTGGAAATAAACAGTAGTGTGTAGGAGTAGTATAATAATCTAGGTCCTGCCAGGTGTGGGAGAAGGAATCCTGCCCGATTGTTGATGTCAGAGAAACAAGCAGTTTGCAATCCTTGGAATCAGTAGGAGGAATAGTACCCAACTGTCCTGTGTCATTTGCAGGAATATTGCCACATCATTAGTGTCAGTTGGGGGAACACTACCCCATCCTTAGTGGAAAGATTAGTACTCCCATCCATGGCTACAGTCATGTACTGTCACATACCTGGTAGAACTAGTGTTGAGCAGAATATGCCATATTCGATTTTGTGATATATCTCGAATATATAGTCGAATATTCGAGATATATTCGTTAAATACGAATATTCGCGATATTTTTTGGAAATGAAATGATTGCGAAATTTCGCTATTGCGAATGCGAATGCGAATTGCGAATGCGAATGAAATTTCGAGAAATGCGGAAGGAGCACTCTGATTGGCTCAGAATATTCGTGATATTTTATAATACAAAATAATTGCGAAATTTCGAGAAATGCGGAATGGAGCACTCTGATTGGCTCAGAATATTCGTGATATTTTATAATACAAAATAATTGCGAAATTTCGAGAAATGCGGAATGGAGCACTCTGATTGGCTCAGAATATTCGTGATATATTACAATACAAAATAATTGCGAATATTCGGCAAATGCGGAAGGAGCACTCTGATTGGCTCAGAATATTCTTGATATTTTATCGTAATTTCGCAAAAATGCGAATGAGAAATTGATTGCGGAATTTAGACAGTAAGGCCTCGTACACACGAGGGGATATGTCCGCTGAAAACGGTCCGATGGACCGTTTCAGCAGACATCTCCGCTCGTGTGTGGGGGCTAGCGGACAGATTTCTCCACCCGACAGATTTCAAAGCATGCTTTGAAATCTATCCGGTGGGAATCTGTCCGCCCGACATGTCTGCTGGTTAGTACACTTACCAGCAGACATGTCGTCCCCCACCGCCGCCGCCGAATGGATTCGGCGCATGCGTGGAAGTGTTTAACTTCCTGGTGCGGTGACGTGGCGGTGACGTGGCGGCGTCAACGTCACCGCCGCGTCACCGTCACGTCACCGCGCCGTCCGGCGGCGGGGAATTTGATCCGATGGTGTGTACACGCCATCGGATCAAACTCCCGATCGGACATATCCGATGGAAATGGTCCGCGGACCGTTTTCATCGGATATGTCCGATAGTGTGTACAAGGCCTAACACTCTGAAATCGAATATATGTGTTATTTTAGCTAAAAACAATATTGCGAATTTCTCGAAAATAATCGCGCGATATCGCTATTGCCGAATAATCGCATTGCGATTTTTCGGCAATATAAAATGATCGCTGCAGCTACTCGGCCCAAGGTCTCTAATCATACCAGCAATGCTTTTAGACGTCGATGGGGATCTCTAGGATGTGATCTGTTCTAAAAAAAAATTGAAAAAATACGAATATTCGAAATAGCGAATATTCACCGCGAAATTCGGAATATATCGCGAATACTCGAATATGCCATATTCGAGCCGAATATTCGCAATACGAATATTCGTGAACACTAGGTAGAACAGCCTGATACGATAAGGAAGGCCTCTCTTACACCTTTGACTCTGGGCCCCTGATAGAGCAGACAGGTATAACAGGAGTAAAGAATGGCATGAGTGACTATTGGTCTTGCTAGCAGCAGGGCTGGAGAACTCTCAGCATCAAGCAGGGGAAGACTGTCAGTGAACCACAGCGGAGTTGTGTTAAGTTGTTAGGGTCCATGGGAGGAATGGTTCTTCAAGGATCAGTTAAAGGCAAGAAAAGGGCCACATCCGGCCTGTGGGCCACAGTTTGGGCCTAAGTCACAGTAAGCATAAACAAAGGCAGGTGTCCTAAATGCCTTCTTCAGCTAGGAAGATGATATACAGTGCCTCGAATAAGTATTCACACCCCTTGAAATTTTCCACATTTTGTCATGTTACAACCACAAACGTAAAAAAGGATTTTTAATAACAGCTTACCTGTAAAATCCTTTTCTTGAAGTACATCACGGGACACAGAGCGCATAGTCATTACATATGGGTTATATGGGTACCTTCAGGTGTGGACACTGGTGTAATCAACTTCACAGGAAGTTCCTCCCTATATAACCCCCTCCCACTGAGAGTGCTTTAGTTTTGTAGCAAGCAATTTCTCCGAGGTTACACAATGTTCCCCAAAAGAGGGGTGGGAGCTCTGTGTCCCGTGATGTACTTCAAGAAAAGGATTTTACAGGTAAGCTGTTATTAAAAATCCTTTTTTCTTTATCGTACATCACGGGACACAGAGCGCATAGTCATTACATATGGGATGTCCCAAAGCAATGCTCCATGAAGGGAGGGAGACCGTAAGGCCAAAAATAGCCAAACAAAAACATTATCAGGAGGTAAAATAGCTCCACCAACAGAAAAAAGGGGGCGTGAACCGGGCCAGAGGATTCTATACTGCTGCCCGTAGGACCGCCTGCCCAAATGCTGCATCCGTAGCCTTTGCGACGTCCAACTTATAAAATTTAGTAAACGTATGTACGGAAGACCAGGTTGCCGCTTTGCAAACCTGTGCCATAGAGATCTGATGGTGTGCCGCCCAAGAGGCACTCATGGCCCTCGTAGAATGGGCTTTAACTGATAAGGAGGTGGAACGCGCTTCAGACCATAGGCCTGAAAAATCAGCTGCTTAATCCACCTAGCCAAGGAAGACTTGGCAGCCGGCTGACCCTTCTTGGGGCCATCCGGAAGAACGAAAAGCACATCTGTTTTCCGAATCTTCTCTGTAGCCTTGAGATAAACCCTCATGGCTCGAACCACGTCCAAAGTATGAAGCAGTCTTTCCTTTCTGGACTGGGGAGTAGGAAAGAAGGATGGTAGGACTAGGTCCTGATTCAAGTGAAAACTGGATATGACCTTAGGAAGGAAAGAAGGTTGAGGCCGCAGAACCACTCTGTCCTTATGCAGAATCAGGTACGGTTCTCTGCAAGACAAGGCTGCCAGCTCGGAGACCCTTCTGGCCGAAGCCATAGCCACCAAGAAAACCAACTTTCGGGTTAGCAGCACAAGAGGGATTTCTGTCAGAGGTTCAAACGGCTGCTTTTGTAAAGCTGACAAGACCAGATTTAAATTCCAGGGGCCGAGGGGAGCTCTAATAGGGGGATTCACATGCAAGACCCCCTGCAAGAAGGTTTTCACAAGCGAATGCGTGGCCAAAGGCCTTTGAAACCATATCGATAAGGCAGACACCTGCCCCTTTAGAGTACTAAGAGCCAACCCCTTGTCAACGCCAACCTGGAGGAATCGCAAGATCCTGTCAATAAAAAACTTGCGAGGATGCCCTCCTTGAGACTCGCACCACTCCACATAGGTCCTCCAGACTCTGTAATAGATATTTCTAGAGACTGGCTTTCTAGCCTGAATTAACGTAGATATGACCTGGGCTGAGAGGCCTCTGCCCTTAAGAATTAGGGATTCAGCCGCCAAGCCATCAAATTTAGCTGCTGTGAAGCAGGGTGGTAGATCGGGCCCTGAGACAGCAGATCTGGGCGCAGGGGGAGTGGCCACGGTGCCCCTACTGACATCCTCACGATGAGTGCGTACCAAGCCCTTCTGGGCCAGGCTGGGGCCACCAGGATCACCGGCCTGCGCTCCACCCTGATCCTTCGTAGAAGGCGGGGAATCATCTGTAGTGGAGGGAACGCATACAGGAGAGAAAACTGGTGCCAGGGGCAAACCAACGCATCGGTCCCGTAGGCCGAGGGGTCCCTGGCTCGGGATACGAATTTGTCCAATTTCTTGTTGAATCTTGTTGCCATGATGTCCACATCGGGAACTCCGAATCTTTGGCAAATCTCTTGGAATACCTGGGGGTGAAGAGACCACTCTCCGGGAGTAACTGTTGACGACTCAAAAAATCTGCTTGAGAATTGTCTATCCCTGGGATGAACACTGCTGAGATGCAGGGTACATGGGCTTCGGCCCATGAGAAAATCAGGTTTACTTCCCTTTGAGCCGCTAGGCTCCTTGTGCCCCCCTGGTGGTTTATGTATGCCACCGCTGTGGCATTGTCGGACTGTATCCTTACTGGCAGACCCTGCAGGGGGAGAGTCCAGGCGACCAGGGCCAACCGAGCAGCTCTGATCTCTAGGACATTGATGGGAAGCAGACTTTCTGCCTCTGACCACTGTCCCTGCTGGGTAGTGTTGCTCACGAATATTCGCATTGCGAATATTCGCTACGAATATTGCATATTCGAGTATTCGCGAATATCTCGAATATCGCGGCGAATATTCGCTATTTCGAATATTCGATATTTTTCAAATTTCGCAAAAAAATTCGCAATAAAATTCGCAATAGCGAAAATTCGCAATTTTTTTTTTTTATCAAATATCACGATTATTCGATATTAACGAATATTCGCAACCGCATATGTGAAATTTCGCTTTTTTTTTATATAAAATATACCGAATATTCGTAAATATCGAATATTCGTGATATTTTATAAAAAAAAAAAAAAAAAAAAAAAAATCGCGAAATTTCACATTAGCGAAAATTCGCATTAGCGAAAATTCGCATTGGCGAAAATTCGCAATTTTTTTTTTTTTTTATAAAATATCACGAATATTCGATATTAACGAATATTCGTGAATATTCTTCGAAATATTCGCGAAATATCGCGAAATCGAATATGGCGTATTCCGCTCATCACTACTGCTGGGTCCGTTTTCCTAAGATTGCCCCCCAACCTGTTAGGCTGGCATCTGTGGTTACTATTTTCCACGTGATGGGGCAAAAGGTTTTCCCTTTTGACAATTTTTGAGGGACCAGCCACCAGTACAGGCTGCGCCTGACTCCTGGGGAAAGACCTAATGGACGGTCTAATGCCTGTATGGACCTGTTCCAAGCAGAGAGAATAGCTGCCTGGAGAACTCTGGTATGGATCTGGGCATAGGGCACTGCTTCGAAGGCGGCTACCATCTTTTCCAGCAGTCGCATGCATAGGCGAATAGTCGGCCTCTTTTTGCCTAGGACTATTTGAATTGTTTGAGTCAATGACCTGATCTTTTCTTGAGGTAAAAATATCCTCTGGCATTCTGTATCTCACCGAAGGCCTAGATATTCCAACTGTCTTGTGGGTTGCAACCTCGATTTTCCTTGGTTCACAACCCACCCGAATTCTTGTAGATGCCGAACTGTGCGGACTACTGCATGATTGAGGTTGGAAGCTGATCTGTCGATAACCAGGAGATCGTCCAGGTATGCCAGGACCAAAATGCCTTCTGTCCTTAGGACGGCTAGCACCGGGGCTAACACCTTTGTGAATACCCGCGGAGCTGTTGCCAACCCGAAAGGGAGGGCTACGAACTGGAAATGACTTTGATCTATCATAAAACGAAGAAACCTGTGATGTGCTGGGTAGATCGGCACATGCAGATATGCATCCTTTATGTCTATAGATGCTAGAAAGTCGCCTTGATGCAGGCTGGCTGTCACTGAACGTATGGAATCCATACGAAAGGTCTGAATCTTTAGAAAGCGATTTAGGCGTTTGAGGTCTAGGATAGGCCTGACGTCGCCATTGGGTTTTGGTATAATAAAAAGGTTGGAGTAGAATCCCAGACCCCTTTCTTGGGATGGTACTACAATTACTCCTTGGAGCAAGAGGCGATCCAACGCCTTTACGAGAGAGGCCCTCTTTAACGGGTCGCTTGGAAGACTTGACCCCTGAAAATGAGGAGGGGGGATTTCTCGAAACTCTAGTTTGTAGCCTGTGGCTACCACGGACCGAACCCAAGAGTCGGGAATTCTGGCCTTCCAGACTTCGGAGAAAAACTGAAGTCTTCCCCCCACCCAAGAGAGTGGGGGCGTCCCTTCATGAATCTGACTTGATGACTGGTTTAGCCGGCTTGCGAGACCAGGGCCTCTTGTTTGCCGCGGCTTGTCCCTGTGGGCGGCTATTAACTGCTGAACGCCCGGGAGGCCGTCGATACTGACGGGAAGTCGAAGGGGCCGAGCCTGGAAAGGCCTGTCGTTTAAACGCGGGCCCACGCGGTCTTTCCTTGACCGGTAAGGAAGAACTTTTACCACTTGATATGGTTTGGATATCTTTATCTAGGTCTTCACCGAATAGTCTTCCCCCATGAAAGGGAAATCCTGCTAAAAGCTTTTTGCAGGGTGCCTCTGCTGACCAGTTCTTTAGCCACGAAAGACGACGCATGTGAACCACCAGCAGAGATAACCGGGATGCCTGTTGGATGGAGTCCTTAATAGCATCTACTGCAAAGCAGAGAGCCCTAGGGAAATCTGCTAATTCACGAGTTTGCTGAGCCGGCATGTCCTTTAATATCTGTTTTGCCTGATCCTTTAAGGCCTGACAAACGCCAATGGCTGCCACCACTGGCTGAACCATGGCACCTACTGTGGTGAAAGAAGCCTTCAGTAGGGTCTCTAATTTTTTGTCGACCGGATCCTTGAACAACTGGACATTTTCAACCGGACAGGTCAGGGATTTATTCACGCAGGAAATGGCCGCGTCCCCTGTGGGGAGTGCCCATTTCTTTAAAAATTCCTCTTCCATAGGATAGAGAATAGAGAACCTCTTAGGAGGGATAAAGATCCTATCAGGTCGAGCCCAATCCTGGTAAATCACGCTCCGCAGAAGGGGGTGAATCGGAAAAGACACACAAGTTAATGGAGCCTTTAAAGAACCCAATGAGGATACCACAGGGGCTACTAGTTTCTGGCACTGGAAGTTTAAAAGCAGTGCGAACTATATCGGTCAAAGACTGGATCCACAGGCTCTCCGCTTGAGAGGCCGAAAATATTCATCTACAGTGGAACCCTCCATGTCTGAACCTTCGGGACTTGGGTCTGCTTGATCCCCTTGTGGGTCCCGTTCCTCCGAAGAGGAGACCTCCGCATCTGAAAACACCAAACTAGGTGAGGGGGATCTAGCCCGTTTGCTACTTGGCAAAGGGCGGGCAAACAAAGCAGTTAACCTTTTCTCTAGCCCACCCAGGGTGGTCGCTAGCATTTCTTCCGTTACGTAAACGGGAATGGGTGGATCGGGGGCCGCCTCTGCCCCCAGCACCCCCAATGGCTCTTGTACTATGCTACTCGGTGGTCTAACTGGTGAGGGTGGGGCCGTTGAAGCCTGGCCCAAATCCTCTGACCCCGATGGAGACCCCTTTTGTTTCTTGGCACCTTTTGCAGCCTTGGCTGGTCCTGATGCCTTTGGAGCCATTGCACAACCTTGAGTCACCCCTCTAGCCAACACCTGACTGTTGTAGCTAGGAGTAATTAATATGAGAACAGGCTGAGGAAAATGAAAAATTTTGTATATATATATATATTTTTTTTTCACGCCTGGGAGGTGGCAATACTGAGGAAAACCTGTGAGTATTGCAACACCAATGCCCGTTAGCCGGAGTCCAAGGTTGACTCAGATACTGCTGGATCTAAGGCTGAGTCCCTTTAAGCAAAAAACTCTTTTTTTTTTTCTGGTCAATAGTGGAACTAAGTCCTAGACCTGAAGATCCACAAACCGCCACTGGGTGTCACTGTGGCCCAAAGACCCAGCTGCGCGCTCTGTGTCCTTCTTCCTCTGCCTCCAGGAGGGAAAGACCAGCCAGAGAAAAAGTTTTACTTTTAAACAGACCCTGACGCTGCTGGCCCGCCCCCCCCAACGCACGCCGACGCTATAAAAGGCGGCGTGCATGCGCGCGCACGCGCGCGCGCACCCCCCTGTGCTGAAAACAACATGGAGGAAGCAGAGCAGAGGAAAAAACATGGACCAGCGCCAGGCAGCACCAACAGACACCAGGTAAGCACTAATCTTATTGTAGTGCACAGAGAGAGGAAGCTGTCCCCATGGGCTTCCTGAGAAACAGGAGTTTTCACCAGCAATTTCCTCTTTAAAACATGTGGGGTTGCAGTATCAATGCTAACAGGCAGACCTGGGGTGAGTAGCAAATATATATCTTACACAAGTATACATATATCTACATGTTATCTGGGTAAACATTAGTATCCCATCCTGCCCACACAGACATAGTGGAGATAGTGGCTGATGCACAAGCATACCATTAGCCAACCCAGAACCCCCAGGGGGATACCTACTGTCGAACCATGTCCCGCAGGTTCCCTCTTACCTGCTCCACGCCGCAGGGTATTGCAAAATGCAAGAGGCCCAGCCTTCCCCCATCTCCGTGGGTATTGTCTTGGACCTTCAGGGACCGGGGTCCTGTGTTAAGGAACCCACACCCCTGGACCTATATAGCATCCTGGCATCAGTAGCGTTTAGTCCTGGGAGAGACCAAGGCACTGGAGCCCAGAATCCAGCCCTCCAAGGAGAGGCATTATAGGCAACACCCCACGCAGGCAGGGCCCGGGTACCGTACTCCTTGGCTTTGAAGCACTTCGGACGGATCCGGCTAGCTATCCTGGGTCCCGAGACCTCCGAGGGACAGCTAGACGTGACCAACACCTAAGACACTGGCGAAAAAACTAAAGCACTCTCAGTGGGAGGGGGTTATATAGGGAGGAACTTCCTGTGAAGTTGATTACACCAGTGTCCACACCTGAAGGTACCCATATAACCCATATGTAATGACTATGCGCTCTGTGTCCCGTGATGTACGATAAAGAAATGTATTTTTATTGGGATCTTATGTGTTAGACTGACACAAAGTGGCACATAATTGTGAAGTGGAAAGGAAAAGGATAAATGGGCTTCCAGTGTTTTTACAAATAAATACAGTATGTGAAAAGTGTGGCATGAATTTTTATTCAGCCCCCCTGAGTAAATACTTTGTAGAACCTCCTTTCACTGCAATTACAGCTGCAAGTCTTTTTGGGGATGTCTCTACCAGCTTTGCACATCTAGGGAGTGAAATTTTTGCCCATTCTTCTTTGCAAAATAGCTCAAGCTCTGTGACCATCAATTTTCAAGTCTTGCCACAGATTCTCAATTGGATTTAGATCTGGACTTTGACTGGGCCATTCTAATGAATATGCTTTGATCTAAACCATACCATTGTAGCTTTTGCTGTATGTTTAGGGTTGGTGTCCTACTGGAAGATGAACCTCCACCCCAGTCTCAAGAATTTTGCAGACTCGAACAGGTTTTCTTCTAAGATTGCTTTGTATTTGGCTCCATCAATCTTCCCATCAACTTTGACCAGCTTCCATGTCCCTGCTGAAGAAAAGCATCATCACAACATGATGCTGCTACCACCATGTTTCCCGGTGGGGATGCTGTGTTCAGGGTGATGTACAGTGTTAGTTTTCCGCCACACATAGCGTTTTGCTTTTAATCCAAAAAGTAAAATTTTGGTCTCATCTGATCAGATCACCGTCTTCCACGTTTGCTGTGTCCCCCACATGGCTTCTCGCAAACTGCAAACGGGACTTATGGCTTTCTTTCAACAATGGCTTGTTTCTTGCCACTTTTCCATAAAGGCCAGATTTATGGAGTGCATGACTAATTAGATTCTCCCACCTGAGCTGTGGATCTCTGCAGCTCTTCCAGAGTTACCATGGGCCTCTTAGCTGTTTCTGATTAATGCTCTCCTTGCCCGGCCTGTCAGTTTAGGTGGACGGCCTTGTCTTGGTAGGTTTGCAGTTATGACATTTTTTACATTTTCGGATTATGAATTGAATAGTGCTCAATGAGATGTTCAAATCTTGGGATATTTTATTATAACATAACCCCCCTGTAAACTTTTCCACAACTTTAAAATTATCCCTGACTTGTCTGATGTGTTCCTTGGCCTTCATTATTCAGTTTGTTCACTAAAGTTCTCCAACAAGCCTTGGAGGGCTTCACAGAACAGCTGTATTTATACTGAGATTAAATTACACACAGTTGGACTCTCATGCACGTCACACTTTTTAGATATTTATTTGTAAAAAAAAATTGAAAACCATTTATAATTTTCCTTCCACTTAACAATTATGTGCCACTTTGTGTTTGTCTATCAGGTAAAATCCCAATAAAATCCATTTAAGTTTTTGATTGTAACATGACAAAATGTGGGACATTTAAAAGGATAAAGAATACTTTTTCGAGGCACTGTAAAATATTACATAAGAACTTCTGTGATGCAATAGATGTACTGTATTTATCGGCGTATAACACGCACCCTAATTTTAAGAGGGAAGTTCAGAAAAACAACTTTCCACAACCCCTGCGTAGAACACATATATATGCACAGTTTAGACTCTATTTTCAGGGTAAACAAGTGAGTGTTATACGCCAATAAATACAGTACTTAGACTCCTAAACTATTGGTGTTACTTTTGGTCTCCTCTAACTTCTATAGCCAGGGCTTTTTTTCAGGGGGAACTTGGGGGAACTCAGTTCCACCACCTTTGGCTCAGACACTTTGGTGCCTGCTCACCACAATCACTTGTAAACACAGAAGTCTCTGCACTCTGTGTTCAACCCCCCTGAACTCTGCACCCTGTATGTAATGCAATCCTGGTATTTAATGCCCCTTTAATACCCTTCTACTGTTTGTGAAATCTGAACAGGGTCGTGGTTGAGTTCCTGCACCTATTTTCTGAGAAAAAAAGCTCTGTCTATAGCAACATAAACCTGGCAGTAGTAGGTCTTCCTCTTTTTATAGAAAATGCAAAAAATGTGGCTGGAGTTTCACTGTGTTAGGAAAATGAGGAGAAGGAATCATGCAAATATATATTGGGAACATTTCCCTTTAAGGCCATTTAAGGACAAACCTTTATGTTTTATAGCTGATGACCATTTATGTTTATGTAGAACAGAGATTTTATTAAACAGATCTGAGCAATCTTAATTACAGTCCTTTCATTACTGTTTGGCGGATCAATTATCTTGCAGTAATAGGTAAGATACTAAAGCATGTACCTACAAGTAGAGCAAGGCATTAAATTTATACGCTTGTGGTAATTAAATATATTGGTCTGACATTTGGTAGACCAGTTGTAGCGAAGTTTAATTACCTCTCTTCTGTGGCATAAGGGAACACAGTTTAAGAATTTAACTACCATTTTCAATTTGATTAAAGCCAACCTGCTGCATTAGGGTCAGGCTTCATTAGCTGAAAATGTCCCCGATACCTGATAAAGGGGAAGAAAAAAAAAGCAACAAAACAACAAAAGTTTGATGAACAACTTTTGGTTAAGTTGTGCCTTAAAATGTTCCCCCCACCTCTGCAGGCCTACCTGACACTGTACAGCCTTTGGAGAAAAAAGTTCTGACCACATCCATAGGAATGAAAGGGGGTTTGAAAGGCCCACATGCATAGTAAGACCTAGATGTTGTAAATATATATTGAATAACTAATAAATGAATGTGATTATTAGTATTGTGGAAACAAGAGTGTGCAGACAGGTGTAGAATGCTTCCAATCCAAACAAATACCCAGGCAGCAACATTGGTTCTGGATGTTCGGGTTCGGCCGAACTTTGGAAAAAAGTCTGTGTTCGGGACCCGAATTTGACCCCGAACCCCATTGAAGTCAATGGGGACCCGGACTTTTGACTACTAAAATGTCTCAAACAAACTAAGGGAAAGGGCTAGGGGTTTGTAAATGGCAGCAAACTGTCGGTAAGAGCATGGCAAGTACTCTAAAAATGTCGATAGGGAAACCACTTAAAATAACATAAAAAAATAAAAATAACAAATAAATAATCTTGACAAGTAGGAACCTTCCCCTAAAGCAGTGGTCTCCAAACTGGGGCCCCCAGGGCCGGATGCGGCCCTTTGCATGCCTTTATCCGGCCCTTGGGAATTCCTCCTACAGATATGAAGCGCTATTCCTCCCACTGATACCAATGATGGGACACTATTCCTCCCACTAATACCAATGATGGGGCACTATTTCTCCCACTGACACCAATGATGGGACACTATTACTCCCACTGACACCAATGATGGGACACTATTCCTCCCACTGACACCAATGATGGGGCACTATTCCTCCCAATGATGGTACACTATTCCTCCCACTGATACCAATGATGGGACACTATTCCTCCCAATGATGGGACACTATTCCTCACACTAATACCAATGATGGGGCACCATTTCTTCCACTGACATCAATGATGGGAGACTATTCCTCCCACTGACACCAATGTTGGGACACTATTCCTCCCACTGACACCAATGCTGGGACACTATTCCTCCCACTGACACCAATGCTGGGACACTATTCCTCCCACTGACACCAATGATGGGACACTATTCCTCCCACTGATGCCAATGATGGGGCACTATTCCTCCCACTGATACCAATGATGGGGCACCATTTCTCCCACTGACACCAATGATGGGACACTATTCCTCCCACTGACACCAATGATGGGACACTATTCCTCCCACTGACACCAATGATGGGACACTGTTCCTCCCACTGACACCAATGATGGGACACTATTCCTCACAAATTATTTGCCCTAAATGGGTAAGTATCTTACAGTAACATATGCAGTGCTGGTGTAATTAGATTTTAGAAACAGGACAGACTCCTATATATTTCTATTCCCTACTAGCACAAACAGGAACCTTTCCCTAACCTATCTTGCAGAGTATCTCACAGTAATAAATGCAGTGCTGGTGTAATTAGATTTTTAGAAACAGGTCAGACTCCTATATATTTATATTCCCTACAAACACAAACAGGAACCTTTCCCTAACCTATCTTGCAGAGTATCTCAGAGTAACATATGCAGTGCTGGTAATTCTGAAGCAGGACAGTCTGACTCCTATCTAAATCTCTCCCTGAGAGCAGCAGCAGCCTTTCCCTAACCTAACTAAAGCAGAGTGCAGAGTGACGAGCTGTGCTGTGTGCCTTTAGCTTATATAGAGGCTGGGTCACATGCTGCACTGGCCAATCATAGCCATGTCATTAGTAGACATGGCTGTGATGGCTTCTAGGTCACACAAGTAAAACAAATGGCGATTGGCTGCCATGCAGCGCGCCATTACATTGCCGAACTCCAAACCCGAACTTTCAGCAAATTATTCGGGTTCGGGTCCGGGTACAAACCCAAACTTTACATTTCAGGGTCGCTCAACCCTATCCTTTTCCAGAGAGAATATAGCATTTATTGAAACCCAGAACAGTTGACAAAGTCCAAGAGAGTACTTGCAAAATAATACAATCAGAAGCCGCTTTACCTTTCAAAATAATCCATCCTCTTTTGTCATATCATAGCAAGCATATGGACACTTCACTCATCCAGCATATATGTTCAATCTATTTAAGCACCTAGGTGGCTTCTATGTTATGAGTAAGGCTGTGGCCGAAACGCATTAGCACATATGGACTCGGTCATTGCTGTTGTGCTTTAATAAAGTTAACTAAAGAAGAAGCATCGAGTGGCCAGCTTTTTCTTTGATTGTATACCTGCAATGGACATTTGCAGCCAGAGTACCGATACTCAGCTCATACATGGGAGATACGGCAGTAGAGCTTGGTTGAGTGTTTCTTAGTTTACTTCCAATGCCTAAATAGTGTATATTATGTCTTAGATCATTCCTAGATCATAATCATCTTAGTAATCAAAATATATTTTCTTGAAATACAGTTTCTTTCCTCATTTACCCAAGTTATAAATGGTTTTGATCAAGTTAGAACAGATGGACACCCAACCTTCACTACCTTTGTTTGTTTTTCCTCTCTCCACATCCTCCTCTAAGTCAAAACGGCTCTGAGCAGGAGGTCGTCGACAATAGCGATACGTCGCTGTCTCAGCAAGGCCAGAATTGGAGAGAGCACCTTGGTGAAAACCCTTGGTGCTGATGCCAGACCGAAAGGGAGAGCCACGATTTGGTAGTGGCTGTCCCCTACTGCAAATCGCAGACATTTCTGGTGCTTGGAATATATGGGAACATACAAGTATGCGTCCTTGATGTCCAAGGATGTCAGAAAATCCCCCGGATGAAGTGCAGTGACCACTGAGCAAATTGATTCCATCCTGAATTTTTGTTCCCTCACGAAAGGTATTGAGGGCCTTCAGATCCAGGATTGGACAGACCCGCCCTTTTTCAGGACTACAAACAGATTGGAGTAAAACCCCTGAAACCTTTTCCGGCAGCGGCACAGAGTCAGTCTCTCTCTCTCTCATATATATACACACACAAAAAAAAAAACATACTCTATACTAAACATGACCGCCATTTCTTTCTGCAAAGGATTTGTGGTGCTGGGCGATAAAGGCAGTAAAAAACTTCACAGTTGAGATGAAGGATGAAGGTAAGAATTTTCTCAGGTGACTGCTTCTCAGGGAGAAAGGGGGAAGCTTCACTAAAGGATAGCTTCACTAAATGTGAAGTTGTCCTATAATGTAAGGCGGCTCAAGAAAGTGTTTACCAACCTCAAAGATAGCACAACAATGATTATTTGTCTTTGACATTGCTTATCCCAACTCATGCACAGGCTAAGTATCAAGGATAGAGAATCTCCCCATCTCCTTACATTGGAATCTTCATGGGAATACTAAGATGGTAGCTGACAAAATTATTTGGTTTTAAAACAAGCTCTCAGTCTGGTACACATTTTCATAGGGTGGGGAAATGTCCAAGCAAAACGGCAGTGAAAAGCTAGCAGAAAATAGAACCTCTGGTCTCCCCAGTTTTACCAGAGAAAAGGTGAACTATGACCTCTTAAAGCCAATCTGCACTTGTCCCACTCAGGGCATAGCACTACCCCGGAAGATACTTCTCTTTCCTTCTTCCCCTTACTGCCACCAGCCACTATCAGCGGTTCTTTATTAATGGCCTTTACTACTCAAACCAGCGTTCCCCCGGTCAGGTTATTTTTCCTTATTTAACCATGGATTCAGAGAGAGTAGACTGACCAATAAGTCTTCTCTTCCTTCTCTTTGCTGACGAGGTTGCAGTTTAATGACTGACGTTACTTGCCATAATTGTTGTAAACGATATAGCACTGCTAATTGACCAGTATCTTTATATTAGAGCCTGTTGTCATTTCTTCTGAAAGGTTTGTGCTTCTGTAAAGCTCTTCGAGGTGACACTAAATAATTGTGTCTATTGCATTTCTGTCTATTTAAAACATGTCTAAACCCAAGGTGCCAGAGATGTAGGGAGGCTTGCAAGGTCAGGGCAACTTTTAGGGACAAGCATCCTCAAGCGGCCACTACAGGGGTAGTGCTGCATACAAATTTTTAAATATGTCATTATGCATCAAGCATAATACAGCATAAGTATTTTCTCCACTGTTAATTCCAATCTATAAACAAATAAAATACATGCATTTACATAAATAAAGGGGAGCACCACTTAGTCATATAGCAGCTGATGTTCAAAAATCCATATAAGAAATCCTTACTCAGAATAGAATAATGAAAAGGAAAGCAGAGCCATACCCTGGAGAAAAGAGAGAGGAGAATGAAGAACCTAGTGTTTCAGGGGTGTAGGAATCCCCCCTTTTTTTTTTCAAAATAATTTTATTGAAGAGCAGTACAGTACAAGGTAATGCCACCAGAACAACCTGGGGCAAAGTAAAATACACACAATATATAAGAAATATTAGAGATAGAACAACAATCGTCACTCAGTATGAAATAAGTTACACCACCTAATAGTATAGTAACAATCTTACAGATTCTGAAAAACCTTATGAGTGCACTTAGATCCAAAGACAGTCCTGACACCCCTAATGGGTACACACTGTTCAGGGCTGACTTAAAATGTTAAATTCAAACAGATAAACATTTAAGGCCGAACTGATATCGCTGCTCCGAAACAACTGAAGCTTCCAGATCCATGAGAGAGTCATAGAGAAGAACAATTGTCAAACTCTAGAGCAGTGGTTCTCAACCTGGGGGTCGGGGCCCCCTCGGGGGTCAAATAAACATTTGCCAGGGGTCACCGAATCTTGGGCTGTTTCTGAAGCACGCACTGCATTCCCAGCCTTTTTGCGGCCTCCCAGCAGGGCTATCCCTGGAGCCTGTGACCACCCAGCTGGGCTGTTCCTGGAGCCCAAGGCCACCCACTCAGCCTCTTCGTAGGCGCCCATTCAGTTTTTTTTTTTGGAAATTTATTTTTATTAAAGATTTTGAGACAAACATACAAACATTGAAAAGAGGGTGCCATGGAAAACACCGGCCCCTCTGCGACCAACATGGTCGACCAATTAGGCAGACTATCTAACAGAAAAGTTCTACCTGTTCTTACCAAACACAATAAACCCATGCCCCAACCCACCCCCCTCCCCCCAACAACCCGAAGCTCAGTTAGCCGCCCATTCAGTTGATGGCATGGCTGCAGGGCAGAGACTAGAGGTCAACTGACTGGTGAGGAATGTGAAGTGGGAGGGGCTGGAGGAGACCCCATCTCCTGATTTCGGCATAGGTGTCACTGCTGTGAGACACCACAAAGTCAGAGACACAGTGAAGCCGGAGACACAGTGGGTAACACTACCTGTGATTATAGTTGCCATTAAAAGGACTCGGGGAGCGCTAAATGTCTGTAGGTTAGGGGCGCAAATTACTTGTCTTGCCTTGGGTGCCAACAACCCACCCTACTAAAATTATTTTACTGTTAAGGGTCCCCACAACTTTGGAAATTTTATCAAGGGGTCACGGCACTAGAAGGTTGAGAACCACTGCTCTAGAGGCTTGGTATAACCTGGAGTATGTTAACTATATATATATAAAAAAAAGTATACAATATCTCCTGTGGCTAAGCCACCTCAGAATCAACATTCTATCTAATCAACTAAAAAATGTTAAAGTGAACCTGACTGTTGTCAACCAGTAAAGTCAAAAAGCAAAAATAAAAAAGATATAGGGAAAAGAGGGTAGAAAAGATAGAAGAAAAGATAGAAGAAAAGATAGAATAGACAATTGCCAGCAGCAGACTTCAAACTCTTGTAGAGGTCGCTAAGGGATCTTCCTACATATCTAGCCCAAGGCTCCCAAATTGCTTTGAATATTTTAGTGGTGTTTAGGAGTGAACTAACCATTTTCACTTGATTCATGATCCAAGATATTTTTCTCTTGGCTGCCGAAAAAGAGACTAGTGGTTGTCTCCAAGCGCCGACCAAAGTAATTCTTGCTCCCAACAGAATGAAGGTTATCAGTTTCTGGGTATGCTTAGGGGCTTGGGGGATGTGAGCCCCAAGCAGCGCTATTTGGGGGGATTTTTTAACAGGAACACCCAATACCCTTCTGATGAGATTGAAAATGTTGTTCCAAAATTCCCTGATTCTTGGGTACTCCCACCAAATATGAAGCATGGAGCCCTGGGCCTGACATTCACGAAAACAAAGCGGTGAAGCAGTTGGAAACATTGGCGCCAACCTACTGGGGACCAGGTACCATCTCATTAAAACTTTCACATTAGCTTCTATCAGAGAGATGTTAACCATTCCTT
Organism: Rana kukunoris; assembly: GCA_029574335.1. Classification (NCBI taxonomy): domain Eukaryota; kingdom Metazoa; phylum Chordata; class Amphibia; order Anura; family Ranidae; genus Rana; species Rana kukunoris. The sequence continues at coordinate 101,640,039 of CM056059.1, forward strand.
TAAAAGCTCTTGTTCCTACCTTATGCCACTCCTCCAGGTAGGAATCCCCTTTTTTAAGAACCTCCTGCCTGGCTCTGAACACATGCTGAAAAAATGATGACTACTCTGCTGCATGCGTCATCACTTCCAGTTCCTGGGTCCAGGAGTGGCATTACTTGTCTTAAAGAGGAAGTAAACCCTGATGGGGTTTACTTCCTCTATGTCTCCCTGCAAAAGGTAAAGCATAATGGCCTACTATGCTTCGCACAGTAACCCATTATGTGACACTTACATGCAGTAGAAGCCCGCAATGTTGCCGTCTTCCTCCATGGCAGCGAGTGTCTATTCTTCACCCCTGTTCTTCCGGGGGCCGCAAATTCCAGTTCTGTGGCTGGCCAGAGTCACAGGAGCCACCTTTAACGGCATGACCCCAGCTTGAAAGGGCACAGCGTGCCCGTTCAAGACAGCGAATGCGCAGAAGAAGGCGTCGCTCGGGGAAATTACAAATATCTCAGAGACCGTGTAGGTCTCTGAGATATTGCAAGCACCTACAGGTAAGCCTTAATCTTGGCTTACCTGTAGGTGTAACTTCTCCGCCGAGGGTTTACAACCACTTTAAGACCTGCAATCCACAGCATGAAGGACCATGTGTCAACAAGCTTGTGATAAGATAAGACTGCACAGGGTGGGGCGTAACCTAGCTTTGCTAAGAAATGAAAAGATGCATGTGATATAAATCATGAGAAAGGAACGCTGATGGGAATATTTAGGGCTCAGCTTACACAAGATTCCAGTAACTAAAACAAGTTGCTTTTAAAAAAAACAGTAAAGGTTTTATTACATAACTGCAATAACTGGCGTGTTCATATCTCCCCACAGTTCACCTTTAAAAAATAAGCAGTGACTTATAAATCCATGCTCATTCTTTGAGAATCCCCATGTTTATGAATTTATTATGACCATTCAGCTAAACTAATAGGAAACTTGGCAATTCAATTCATGCATTGACTTCTTTTCTGTTTTGGAAAGGTTACAGGATTCTTGAATTTTAATGTAACGGTATAGAAGAGCGCAGCCTGCAAGTTCAGTCGCCCCGCGCCTCCCAGCAACTGCCTGCCCAGCTGGTGTTCATGCCACGGATCCTGCCTGGGGGCTTTACCAGATGGCACAGTGTGTGGCAGAGAGGATGCAGGGAAAGCGAGTCATTCAGGAGACGGTAGAAAGGTTAGAGCGACAGAGCAAGGGAAACTAAATGACAGTGTTCTTTCTTCACCAGTAAAATCAGTTGCCTTCGCATTTTCAAACAGAACTCCAGTCAAAAACTCACAATTCATTAAGAAATAGGCGAGAAATAAATTACTTACTTGCGTCCACCTTTTGTTTTTGCAGAAAAGGCTACTGATACACATTAGATTTTAGTCCCCCTAAAGCCAGCCAGTAGCACTAAGGTTTCTGTAATGCTGGTCACTGGAAACTGTATAATCTAATCTGACAGAAGACCCACCCAGATACATTAAATGCAAACCAATCTGCTACCCCTGAACTGGAGTTTTATTAGACTTCAATTTAAAGCAGAACTTCACTCTGCAGCAATCTTTTATAACCCTTTCCTGCATGCTTTTCGGCTTTCTTCCTTTATTTTAATACCTATCTGAATTTTCTATGTTAAAGCTGAACTCCAGGCACAATGTTCAATTAAATTTATATCAATAGCCACAGAGGATATAAATCCACTTTGTGCACCCTAAGCCCTTATAATTCAAGATATAACCCATATACAATTAAAAGTCACATTATTACTGAACAGCTCTTAAAGGTTTGAAATCGCATCTGGACTGTGAGTGGGTGATGGTGGGGGTGGGTTGGGAGAGTTCCCTCCCTCCTGATGAATCTGGCCCAACTAGCTCAACAGAAGGGTGGCGGTGAGCACGTTTGATGTACCTCTGGGCATGGCCTCAAGGTCATTTACGCATATACTTGTGTAAGGTTAGATAAAAGGAGAGGCCGATATCCAATTAGAAGCAAAATTAAGGTGAATATGTCATTGTTTTATTGAAAGTAGCAAAACATGATAAAGCCAACACGTTTCTGGGGAACAAATACTCCCCCCTTCTTTGGGGCTGCTGTTGTATGCTAATGATGAGTGGCACCTGCCAAACACAGCAACTTTTCTGATTTCGGTTTCACAGACACACCAATTTGGGAGTCTTTGTTACCCTGAAATGCATTGGCTTTATCATGTTTTCCTACTTTCAATTACGCAAATCAGAAGAATAGCCCATCATTTTCTGCAAGATCTGTCAGTTAGTGGTTACTATAACTTCCAATCCTTTGCCAGATCAGGCTAAAAAAAATGTTGGTTCCAATTTCCTGTTAGAGGGTTATGTTAAGTACCGTACACTCCATCGGTTTTCCTGCAGGTTTTTCTCTTCAGGTTTACCAAAACCATGTAGTGCAAGGGCCTGCCTGATTGTATACAAATTGAAACTCTTGAGGTTTGACCACATATAAGATGGTTTTGGTAAACCTGAAGACAAAAACCAGCAGGAAAACTGATAGTGTGTATGGGGATTTCATTTTTCATAATTAACCACTAGCCGACGGCCGTACGACTTTGTACGGCCGCCGGGTGGTTCTACTTCTCTAACAGGCCGCCACATAGCTGAGGTGCCGATGCGCGTGCCTGGCGGCCGCGATGTCCGACAAGCACTCGGGAACGGCGGCTACAGGGACAAGATGTGGATGTCTGTGTGTAAACACACAGATCCACGTCCTGTCAGGGGAGAGAGGAGACCGATCTGTGTCCCTTGTACATAGGGACATAGATCGGTCACCTCTCCCAGTCACCCCCTCCCCCCACAGTTAGAACACAATTCAGGGTACACATTTAACCCCTTCCTCACCTCCTAGTTTTAACCCCTTCGATGCCAGTCACATTTATACAGTAAAAAAAAAATGAAGCATGTGCAGGGATAAGATTATAATGTATAGGGGGAGAAATAATAAACCTGGAATAAGTTATAAGTTATTAATTTCAAAACTTTCAAATAATGCACCGTCCATGACTATATTGCATTATTAAGGAATTTGGTAAACATATATACTTAACAGAAAAAACTGGGGTATTTAATACAGGAAAGAAAAAAAAAGAAAAAAAAAGGGGGGTATAAATGGGGCTGTAAATCAGATGCATTTTTAGACAAACTGGAACAATAAACATTTCTAACCAGGTTAATCCTTACCACCCAAACAGCCAGCAGGATTGAAATATCTAACTATATGTTAAAAGCAGAGCCAATCGCCAAGGCTCCCTGCGATTCTGCAGTCTTAACTAAACCAAATTATGTATCCTCCTGTATTAAATACCCCAGTTTTTTCTGTTAAGTATATGGGCCAGATTCAGGTAGAGCAGAGCATCTTTGCTCTGGAGTAACGCATCTCATTTGCGTTACGCTGCTGAAATTTTAGGAGCAAGTGCTGTTATTCAGGAAGCACTTGCTCCTAAAGTTGCGGCAGCGCATCGCAAATGAGCCGGCGGAATTCAAATTGGGCGCGTACGGGGCGTGTAGTATTCTAACTAAGCGCGATCCCGCCGCCAACGTACTGCGCATGCGTCGAGTGTCCAAACATCCCCGTGCGCATGCTCCAAATTCTGTGAATGAACGTCAATGACGTCACATTCCCATTCATGAACTTTTTACGCAAGCGACGTGATTTTTTTTTTTCCCGACGCGATGACGACGCCTATACCTAACATAGGATACTCCAACCCCATGTAGGTATATCTATGCGCCGCGTATCCCGTCCGGAAACGTCGTACCGTCATTGCGTCGCGCCGGAATTCGATCGTGAATTGCCGATTTCCGCTCAATAACATATTTTTTGAGCGTAAATCGGCGGGAACGCCCCCGGCGCCATTTTTAAGTTGAAGTCACTGGATCCGCCAGCCTAACTGTTCCTGAATCTGGCCCAATATGTTTACCAAATTCCTTAATAATGCAATATAGCCATGGACGGTGCATTATTTGAAACTTTTGAAATTAATAACTTATAACTTATTCCAGGTTTATTATTTCTCCCCCTATACATTATAATCTTATCCCTGCACATGCTTCATTCAAAGTCCCGCCCTCTCTCTCTTTTTTAATTATACAACCAGGGATGGAGGTGGTATACTCACTACCTCATCTAAAGTCCCAAATTTACAACCCCCCCCCTTTCTACATTTATACAGTAATTAGTGCATATTTATAGCACTGATCGCTGTATAAATGTGAATGGTGACAAAATGTGTCAAAAGTGTCTGATGTCTCCGCCATAATGTCGCAGTCATGAAAAAAATGCTGATCGCCGCCATTAGTAGTAAAAAAAAAAAAAAATAATAAAAATAATAATAATTCTGTCCCCTATTTTGTAAGCGCAATAACTTTTGCGCAAACCAGACGCTTATTGCAATTTTTTTTTACCAAACATATGTAGAAGAATACGTATCGCCTAGACTGAGAAAAAAAAATGTTTAAAAAAAAAAAAATGGGCTATTTATTATAGCAACAAGTAAAAAATATTGTTTTTTTTTTCAAAATTGACGCTCTATTTTTGTTTATAGCGCAAAAAATAAAAACCGCAGAGGTGATCAAATATCACCAAAAGAAAGCTCTATTTGTGGGGAAAAAAAGGACGTCAATGTTGTTTGGAAGCCACGTCGCACGACTGCGCAACTGTCAGTTAAAGCGACGCAGTGCCACAAGCTGAAATTTCACCTGGTCAGGAAGGGGGTATACATGCTCAGTAAGGAAGTGGTTAAAACAAAAAGCACAGTTCCCATGGCCACTCTGTACCATAAATATCCACAGTAAAATAAAGTTACTGAATCAGAACTGGAAAATGTGAGATTGTGGTTTATATGTTCTTTCTCCATTTCTCTCTTGCTTGTGGCCAAGATGGAGTAGGGACTTTGGACTATGGGATTTGTAGTGTGCATAGAGCAAGCAAAACACAGTAAGATATGATTCATGAAAAATTGATCACAAGGCCATTAGGATGTTTTTTTTTTTTTTTTTTTAGAAAAAGGACGTTGTTTAGCGTTACTTTAAGCTTTGTATACACTCATATTGTACTTATCTGTAAAATGACAGATTGTCTTTCATTACTAGCTTGATGGTTACATGACACTTTTACATCTGCAGATTATTTTTCTGGTTAATTCTGCTATTCACGTGTCAGCGGAGGAGTACAGTTCACTCCCAATCCATGCTATTACCATGAGAATTTATGTTAATGTGGATTTCATGAGGTAATTGGTTACCACTGTTAATCCTTTCATCTCAGAAGCTCAATGCACAATAGCACTGCTGGAAACTGCACTGGATGTTATTCCCTTTCATATATTTCATTATATTTGGAAAAAAAAAAAGTGGGAATTGTTTTTTTCTACAGGAAATCAATACAAAGTAAAAGGCTGCTTGGCTGTGTCGGCCATTGTTTTCTTAAGACAACAAGCAGAAGTGACATGCTAATATACAAGTGTTTTATAACATTGGCCCATTAATTCTTTTCACTGAGCTTGTAATGAGCTATAGTGGGTTTTTCTTTTTTTGGCTTCTTTGTGTATTACTTCAGCAGAACAATGCAGAAGGTAAGATCTTTATTCTAAGGTTTGTTTTTGTAATAAAATTGTTTTGGCCATTACAACTAATTTTGTAGGCAGTATGTCCTTAGGTATAAGAGCACAGAAGAAAAAAGAAATAAAAAAGTAATAGAAAAGAAAAAAAAAGAAAAGGAATTTACTAATAGAGTTTGCAGTGGAAGTGGCAAGTGGGAGTTCAAGATGGACAACTCAAAGAGCGCCACCGGGCCTCTCCAGAGTCAAATTAGGGCAAAATGAGACCCTAGCCAAGGGAGCAGCTTTAACATTCCCCCCCCAAATATATTCAAATGACATTGTTAATTGCACCAATAATAGCTAGTACACACGGTGAGAAAATCGGTCACAAATACAGTTTTTGAAGCGATCGGATGATAATCTAGTGTTTAGTACACAGCTTTTAAGAGGCGATCACTAAATTATTTGCCGGGACAAACATTTTTCTCATATGATACCAGACCAAATGATTTTCATTTAATAAGTACAGTATTCATCTGAAAAAAATCATAAGACCAAGACAAGTCACGCTCGGAAATGAAAGAATACATTACAACACAATACATTAAATCACATAACATCCAAAGCTGTATTCTGTCCTACCAGAATTTTAGATAGCTTTAAATAGCTTTAGTAACCTATTGGTTTTTGATACGAGACTAGCATGCACAAAAAAAAAAAAAAAAAAGGCACAATCGTTTGTCGGATATTCTCATTGTGTGTATGGAGGCTTAAGCCACCCCATTTGAAAGGTCTCTATTGGTATGAATCCCTCCTCCTCGGACATAAAGGTCTTAATTTACTAAAACCGGAGTGAGCAAAATTTGACGCAGCTGTGCATGGTAGCCAATGAGCTTCTAACTTTAGCTTGTTCAGTTAAGCTTTGGCAATAAAACATTGAAGCTGATTCTATGCAGAGCTGCAGCAGATTTTTTACTCTCTAGGTTTGGTAAATCAACACCAAACCTTCGACAAGTGTGCTTTTTGTGAAATGACAGACAGGTGCACAGCTTTGCCCGGTCCTCCTTTGTTAACTGCAGGAGAATGAAGGTTGTATCTGGACCTCTGGACTTATACTAGGCCCTAGGCATTAGATAACTCTTTCTCAATCTTTTTGTCCAAGAGGAGCCCTTGAAATAATTTTCAGTTCCTGGGAACTCCTGCTAAAACCAATTAATTGGGGGTACATGGGAAAATGTCCCTTGAGCCTTGTACACACGATCAGTCCATCCGATGAGATTGGTCTGAAGGACCGTTGTCATAGGTTAACCGATGAAGCTGACTGATGGTCTGATGTGCCTACACACCATCAGTTAAAAAAATGATCGTATCAGAACGCGGCAACGTAAAACACAACGACGTGCTGAAAAAAATTAATTTCAATGCGTCGACTTGATTCTGAGCATGTGTGGATTTTTAACCAATGTTCGTGCCTACTAACGATCGGTTTTGACCTATCGTTTAGGAATAGTGTTGCTCACGAATATTCGCATTGCGAATATTCGCTACGAATATTGCATATTCGAGTATTCGCGAATAACTCTAATATTGCGGCGAATATTCGCTATGGCGAATATTCTTATTTTTTCAAATTTATTTTTAAAACAGATCACATCCTAGTGATCTCCATCGACGTCTAAAAGCATTGCTGGTATGATTAGAGAGAGACCCTGGGCCGAGTAGCTGATGCGATTCTTTTATGTTGCCGAAAATTCGCATTGCGAATTTTCGGCAACATAAAAGGATCGCATCAGCTACTCGGCCCTTCTTTTGCATCAGAGCCAATCAGAATAACTCGAATATTCGGCAAACGGAATATTGCCCGATTATCTTCTCCGCCCTTCTTTTGCTTCAGAGCCAATCAGAATAACTCGAATATTTGGCAAAAGGAATATTGCGCGATATTCCCTTTGCCGAATATTCGAGTTATTCTGATTGGCTCTGATGCAAAAGAAGGGCGGAGAAGATAATCGCGCAATAGGAATATTGCGCGATTATCTTCTCCGCCCTTCTCTTCCCCCTTATTCTCCTTTCTTTTAAGTAGAGTTAGTGTAGAGTTAGTGTTTAGTGCATATTAGTTTAGTAATACAGGAAATGATCTCCGTTTATGAGAATTTCGCAATCATTTTCGCATTAGCGAAATTTCACAATTTTTTTTTGGATAAAATATCACGAATATTCAATATTAGCGAATATTCGCGAATATTCTTCTATATATATTCGTGCAATATCGCGAAATCGAATATGGCGTATTCCGCTCAACACTATTTAGGAATCCATAGGTTAATTTTAAAGCAAGTTGGCTTTTTTTAACCTAAGGTTAAATAACCTATGGGGCCCACACACAATCGGTTTTGACTGATGAAAACGGTCCATCAGACCGTTGTCCTCCGGCTATCCTATCGTGTGTACGAGGCCTTACATTCGAGACCATTGTGAAGAACGGCCCCTTTACAGTGGTGGTCAGAATGCCACCTTTACAGACAGCTAAAAAGATCAATGGTGTTATACAAATGACTCTGCCAAGTGGCATTGGTCCCAGAACTATGCAGACCATCAAATGAGTGGCCAATCAGCCATAGCTCAAGTAACCTCTAACAACCCTGGTGTTCCACAGAACCCTGGCTGAGAATGACTTCTATAGCCCGTGCAGCTAGCCACCCCCTGAAAATAGGACACGACATCAATATATACTGCATCAACCTCATTGCTTTTCTTATAGTGTTTTGCATTGTGAGAAATGCTACTCCAACTTCACACACAAGATTTCAGACAACAAATAGGTAGAGCCACCAGTTAATACAGCCCCTCTGCATATTTAGGAAAGGCTTTCATGTTCAAAGATTTGTTGTACTGCTTAAAGCATTTCTACAAAAGAGACACAATCAACAACTATTTAAATGCCTACTTGTAGTGTTTTTCCTTTCCATAAACAATTTTTATTCACTTGCAATGTGACCTTGAACAGCCTTTTCTTTCATTGTGTGTCATAGTCCTCTCATCTTCTGGGTGTGTCTAAGTATTGTCTCTATGTAGCTGACAGGTGGAGAAGTGAAGGGGAATACTAGAGTCGCACTTGAATGACAGCTGTGAGTCACATCACATCCAAGATGGTGGTATCCAGCAGCAGCTAGGGCTTTAGGATGTCTACACAAGAGGATTTTACAGGTAAATAACATGCATAAACGACACTATATTACCAAAAGTATTGGAACACCTGCCTTTACACATGAATTTTAATGGCATCCCAGTCTTAGTCAGTAGGGTTCAATATGGAGTTGGCCCACCCTCTGCAGCTATACCAGCTTTAACTCTTCTGGGAAGGCTGTCCACAAGGTTTAGGAGTGTGTCTATGGGAATTTTTGACCATTCTTCCAGAAGCGTTTTTGTGAGGTTAGGTACTGATCATCAGGGGATTGGCCCCTTAGTTCCAGTGGAGGGAACGCTTACGGTGTCAGCATACCACTATATTTTGGCAATATAGTATATTGTATGTTAAATGCACATCTTATAGAAAGGGTTTTGTTGAAATAGTGTCTGGCAACAGGATCTCTTTAATTATAGAAGTTTTAACACAGAAGAGGCACATACAATTCATATCAGTGCTGGTATCTCAGGTCTGTCACCGTTTAATCCCAACTTCAACATTCTATAGTGTTTTTCCTATTAACCACTTAAGGTCCACCTCATAGCAGTTTTACTGCTACAGGGTGGAACCTCTGCATCGGATTATACACAGCAGGAGCCTATCGGCAGGAACCACAGACTTGATGTCCGCTGGCACCCTCCAATCCTCTGGCAGAGAGGCAGAACATTCTGACAGGGAAGGGATACAATTTGTGTCCCTGCAAAGAAGGGAATAAATGGTAGCTCTTCCCTTAATAAAAGCACCTCCCACTGTGTAGTAAAAACACTGGCTAGGCACACAGTTAACACTTTGATAGCCCCTGATGTTAACCTCTTCCCAGTCAATGTCAGTACAGTGGCAAAGCATATTTTTTTAGCACTGATTACTGTATTAGTGCCACTGGTCCCCAAAACAAGAGTGAAAAGCTTTAGTTAGTGTCCGAATGTCCATGGCAATATTGCAGTCCCATTACAATTTGCTGATCGCCACCATTACTAGTAAATATTATATATATACAGTGCAGAAAATAAGTATTTAAACACCCTGCTATTTTGCAAGTTCTCCCACTTGGAAATCATGGAGGGGTCTGAAATGGTCATCATAGGTGCATGTCCACTGTGAGAGACATAATCAAAAGAAAAATTCCAGAAATCACAATGTATGATTTTTTAAACTATTTATTTGTATGATACAGCTGCAAATAAGTATTTGAACACCTGAGAAAATCAATGTTAATATTTGGTACAGTAGCCTTTGTTTGCAATTACAGAGGTCAAACGTTTCTTGTAGCTTTTCACCAGGTTTGCACACACTGGAGGAGGGATTTTGGCCCACTCCTCCACACAGATCTTCTCTAGATCAGTCAGGTTTCTGGGCTGTCGCTGAGAAACACAGAGTTTGAGCTCCCTCCAAGGATTCTCTATTGGGTTTAGGTCTGGAGACTGGCTAGGCCACGCCAGAACCTTGATATGCTTCTTACAGAGCCACTCCTTGGTTATCCTGGCTGTGTGCTTCGGGTCATTGTCATGTTGGAAGACCCAGCCTCGACCCATCTTCAAAGCTCTAACTGAGGGGCGGAGGTTGTTGCCCAAAATCTCGCAATACATGGCCCCGGTCATCCTCTCCTTAATACAGTGCAGTTGCCCTGTCCCATGTGCAGAAACACACCCCCAAAGCATGATGCTACCACCCCCATGCTTCACAGTAGGGATGGTTTTCTTGGGATGGTACTCATCATTCTTCTTCCTCCAAACACGGTTAGTGGAATTATGACCAAAAAGTTCTATTTTGGTCTCATCTGACCACATGACTTTCTCCCATGACTCCTCTGGATCATCCAAATGGTCATTTGCAAACTTAAGACGGGCCTTGACATGTGCTGGTTTAAGCAGGGGAACCTTCCGTGCCATGCATGATTTCAAACCATGACGTCTTAGTGTATTACCAACAGTAACCTTGGAAACGGTGGTCCCAGCTCTTTTCAGGTCATTGACCAGCTCCTCCTGTGTAGTCCTGGGCTGATTTCTCACCTTTCTTAGGATCATTGAGACCCCACGAGGTGAGATTTTGCATGGAGCCCCAGTCCGAGGGAGATTGACAGTCATGTTTAGCTTCTTCCATTTTCTAATGATTGCTCCAACAGTGGACCTTTTTTCACCAAGCTGCTTGGCAATTTCCCCGTAGCCCTTTCCAGCCTTGTGGAGGTGTACAATTTTGTCTCTAGTGTCTTTGGACAGCTCTTTGGTCTTGGCCATGTTAGTAGTTGGATTCTTACTGATTGTATGGGGTGGACAGGTGTCTTTATGCAGCTAATGACCTCAAACAGGTGCATCTAATTTAGGATAATAAATGGAGTGGAGGTGGACATTTTAAAGGCAGACTAACAGGTCTTTGAGGGTCAGAATTCTAGCTGATAGACAGGTGTTCAAAGACTTCTTTGCAGCTGTATCATACAAATAAATAGTTAAAAAATCATAAATTGTGATTTCTGGAATTTTTTTTTTGGATTATGTCTCTCACAGTGGACATGCACCTATGATGACAGTTTCAGACCCCTCCATGATTTCCAAGTGGGAGAACTTGCAAAATAGCAGGGTGTTCAAATACTTATTTTCTGCACTGTATATATATGCAAAGAAGTACAACTAGTGCCAGCAAACCGGTCTTCCCACCGACCATATATATATGAAGAAAGTTCAAGAGTTGCTGCACTTAAAGTTGTTTCTTTATTTTTCAAATATTTTCATTAAGGTTACATACTAAAAAAGTATTCAAGATATTCGGACAAGAACGATATCCGTTTCGGGCTTATATGCTTATGCCCTTCCTCAGAACACATCTTAAATATATATAAGGGCTGTTACTGAATAAACATTTTGTGTTCGATTAATCTTTTTTTTTTTTAAATCGACCCTTTTCGATTAATTATAACGCACATACAGAACCAACTACTTTTAGCTGATCTCCTTGCAGGCCGATTCCCAGTGCAGTTACCAACCACTGGAAAAATTGATAGCAGGATACAAAAAACACACAAAGGCAGAACTCGATGGGAATAGCATTAAAACTTTTATAGTCTAGGTAACTAACAAAATAAATTATGCACTGGAGATAAAATCGATGTAGTAGCAGCAGCTACATAAACTGTAAAAATGGTGCGAGTAATACCAAACGGTAGCAAAAGCAGTCATAAAAACATGTAGCCAAGTATGATACTGGTATAAAAATGTGTACAACGATACCCTGCTGAATCCAGAGGAGGAGAGGTTATCATCAGTCCATCGGCATGTAGATGTCCCGTGAAGGGAACTATCACAACTCCCAGTGGATGGTTGTAGAATCCCAGGTTGATAGAGGGAAGTGTAACAGCCCTTGCGTGTGGCAGATAGTAAGGTCCCGCTGGCATGCAGATATGAAGGCACAGCAAAGGAGCCCTTCAGATGGACACGGCAAGCCCCGCCGTTGTCCGTGGCATCACCAGATCTCCGACGGGAACTCCATGAAGGCCCGGACACCGGCGGAGAGGTGAGTACCAATCAAAAGAATTTTGATCGATCAAAAATGTTAAAGATTAATTGATGAATTAATAGTTAATTTCCCCAGCCCTAATATATATAATCTCCTGTAGTTCGTAGACGCTATAATGTTTTAATTATTATGAGGCCTGTGGAAATTAGCTATTGATTCTTCGATTAATCTTTAATTTGTTTGATCGATCAAAATTCTTTTGATTGGTACTCCCCTCTCCGCCAGCTTCTGGACCTTCAGGGAGTTCCATCGGAGATCTGGTGACGTCACAGACATCAGCAGGGCTTGCTGTGTCCATCTGAAGGGCTCCTTTGCTGTGCCTTTATATCTGCTGTTACACTTCCCTCTATCACTTCCCTCTATCAACCTGGGATTCTACAACCATCCACTGGGAGTTGTGATAGTTCCCTTCACGGGACATCTACATGCCGACGGACTGATGTTAACCCCCTCCTCATCTGGATTCAGCAGTGGCATCGTTGTACACATTTTTATACCAGTATCATACTTAGGTACATGTTTTTATGACTGCTTTTGCTACCGTCTGGTATTATGCCGCTTACCCACGATCACTTTTTGTGATGAAAAAAAAACGACGTTTTTCAAACTTCATTTTCCAAAACGACGTTGCATACACACCATCGTTTTTCCAAAATGCTCTAGCAAAGCGTGGTGACGTACACCACGTTCGACGGCACTCTGTTCCATTGAAGCTCCGTCTCATAACTTGCTTCTGAGCATGCGCGGGTTTAAAAACGTCGTTTTCAACATCGTTTTGCCCACACACCATTACTTTTTATGACACAAAAAAAAGACGTTTTGAAAAACGACACAAAAAATTCAAGCATGTTCGAATTTTTTTTTGGTCGTTTTTTTGAAGACATACAACGATGTGTTGCCCACACACGGTCATTTTAAATGACGTTTTTGAAAAGGTCGTTTTTTTTCATCACAAAAAGTGATCGTATGTATGCGGCATTACTCGCACCATTTTTACAGTTTATGTAGCTACATCGATTTTTATCTCCAGTGCAATATTTATTTTGTTACCTGCTTAAAGTCTATAAAAGTTTTAATGCTATTCCCATTGAGCACTGCCTGTGTGTTTTTTTGTATCCTGCTATCCATTTTTCCAGTGGTTGGTAGCTGCACTGGGAATTGGCCTGCAAGGAGATCAGCTAAAAGTAGTTGGATCTGTACGTGCGTTATAATTAATCGAAATTAGTTAATTAATCGATAAAAAATAAATAATAATAGATTAATCGAACACAAAAATGTTAATCAGTAACAGCCCTAATATATATATCTCCTGTAGTTCGTAGACACTATAACGTTTGCACAAACCAATCAATATACGTTTATTGGGATATGTAACAGAATACATGTAACAGAATACATATTGGCCCAAATATATGATAAAAATTGCCTTTTTACATTTTTTTTATTGGATATGTTTTATAGCAGAAAGTAAAAAAAAAGTTTTTTTTTTTAAATTGTCAATCTTTTTCTGTTTATAGCACAAAAAAAAAAAAAAAAACACACAGAGGTGATTAAATACCACCAAAAGAAAGCTCTATTTGTGGGGGAAAAAAAGGAAATTTGGGTTTATTTGGGTACAGCTTTGCACGACTGCGCAATTGTCAGTTAAAATAATGTAGTGCTGAATCGCAAAAAATTGCGTGGCCATGAAAGGGGGGGGTAAATCTTTGAGGTCAAGTGGTTAATATCAGTAGTCATTATATTTTTCTAATTTAAAAACACATCCAGCCTTGTTCTGAAGCAATTAAATAAGTTGGCTCAGTGCTCCGTACTACTGCTACTACGTCTTCTAGATCGATCGCCAGGGTACTGAATATTCAAATGAATTCCTGCTAATGTCTTGCCGAGATGCTGACACACATTAAACCTGGGGTTTGGTAAAGGAAGTTCTTTATTGTCTCTGCAGATGAGTGGGGTGGGTGAAGCAATAGAGGGATGAGCTCTCATACACACTGCCTGGCTCAGCTTCTTGAGCATTCCAACATGTAATTTGCTGATATGCAAGTTAAAAGGGCAGCTGTCTGTTCCTACTTAAATATCCAAGCTTCCTTATTATTTACAGTGTCACAAACAGCTTGTGCTGGCCAAAAAACACACAGGCGGCCTGCACCCTGGTGTTCCAGTTAGCAACATGTAAATCAAATGACAGCCAGGCCAAACGAATAGAGCCTATGTTAAGTTCTACAATTTCTTAATAGAAGTGCTTGAAAATATAGATGGAGACCGGAAAACAAATACGGTATTTAAATCTGGCACTTAATACAAAAAATCTATAGGCGAGGTGTGGATGGAAAATGTCGTCTGTAGCAGATTTGTGTTGGCTGCAATGCTTTTTGTAAAGTGAAATGTGTTGAAGGTTTTCGAGCACACAGTTCAACCACAGTCTTTTTTATTAACACAGCAGCTGATTCTTAGAGGAAAACTTTAGGATTAAACCTTTCCACAGTCATTTTGCAACACCTTCCAAAATGGCTGTATCCTTAGACTTGGATCATTTGCAGGGTTTCCTACCTTTTTCTTATGTTGGGGTTGATTAACTAAAACTGGGGAGTGCAAAATCTGTTGCAACTCTGCAAAGAAGCCAATCAGCTTACAGGCTTTTATTTTTTATTTTGTCAAAGCTTAATTGAACAAACTGAAATTAAAAGCCGATTGGCTACCATGCACAACTGCACTAGATTGTGTAGTCTGCAGTTTTAGTAAATCAACCCCCGTTTATCATAGCTTATGTTAATTTTGCCTTGTTAGAAATCTTACACCAATACCATCTAGTACCCTTTAACCTCATGGGGTATGATGATCATGAGAAAAGTGAGGGACCAGCCCTGAACTACACGGGAGGGGCTTGTGAATGATCTCAAGGCAGTTGCAAGACCACAGTCACCAAACAAACCATTGGTAACACAGTACACCGCCATAGATTGAAATCCTGCAGCGCCTGCAAGGTCCTCCTCCTCAAGATGGCACATGTACAGACCCATCTGGAGTTTGCTAATGAACATGTAAATGATTCAGAAAAGGATTGGGAGAAAGTGCTGTGGTTAGATGAGACTAAAATTGAGCTCTTTGGCATTAACTCAACTCTCCCTGTTTGGAGGAAGAAAAATGCTGACTATGACCCTAAGAACACCTTCCCTACAGTCAAGCATGGAGGTGGAAACATTATGCTTTGGCGCCGTTTCTCTGCTAAAGGTACAGGCCAACTTTGTTGCATTGAGGGGCCAATGTACGGGGCCCATGTATTGTAAAATCTTGGATGAGAACCATCTTCTCTCAGCCAGAACACTGAAGATGGGTTGTGGATGGGTCTTCCAGCATGACAATGACCCAAAACATACCGCCAAGGCAACAAATAGTGGCTCAAGAAGAAGCGCATTAAGTCTCCAGACCTTCGTCCTATAGAACATTTATGGAGGGAACTGAAACTTGCCAAGAGACAACCAAGAAACCTTAAGAATTTAGGCTGGGTTCACACTGGGTTACGACACAACAGTCATACAACTTTCATCCTACTTTGCTCTGCGACATCAGTCCTACATTGGTCCGACACCCAGCCGACTTAAATAAGCAGGATACTACTTTGATCCAACTTTATGATAGTCTGACTTGTCCTTTCACCAATGAAAACAATCCCAGTGTAAGATAAATTCCTTTTACTGCTGCTGTAATCACCATGTTGGATCTCAAAAGTCGGATGGTAAGGACAAGGATCCTACTTTAATCCCACTTCAATGATATTCAATGGGCTAAAGTAATACAGGGAGCATTTTCAAAGTCGGACTGGCTTGTTTCGGACCAGTTAAGACAGCTCTCATAGGAAAACATTGATTTTCACACATCATGCGACATGAGCTCCCAATGTCCGAGCGTTTGTCGTACAATTGTGAACCCAGCCTTAGAGTAGATCTGTAAATAAGAGTGGAACAAAATCCCTCCTGAGATGTGTGCAAACCTGATCACCAACTACATGAAATCTGTGCTTGCCAACAAGGGTTTCTCCACCAAGGACTTAGTAATGTTTTGCTTGGGAATCAAATAATTATTTTACTCACTGAACTGCAACTCAATTTATACCATTTGTATCATTTGTTTTTTCTGGGTGTTTAGTTAACCAAGACTAAAACATTTTTTTTGCTAGAAAATTACTTAAAACCCCCAAACATTATATATTTTTTTCTAACACCCTAGAGAACAAAATGGCGGTCATTGCAATACTTTTTGTCACACTGTATTTGCGCAGTGGTCTTACAAACTTTTTTGAATTAAAAAATAAGACAACAGTAAAGTTAGCCCAATTATTTTATATATTGTGAAAGATAATGTTACGCCGAGTAAAATGATACCCAACATGTCACGCTTCAAAATTGCGCCCGCTCATGGAATGGCGTCAAACTTTTACCCTTAAAAATCTCCATAGGCAAAGTTTAAAAAATTCTATAGGTTGCATCCTTTGAGCTACAGAGAAGGTCTAGGGATAGAATTATTGCTCTCGCTCTAACAATCGCGTGATACCTCACTTGTGTGGTTTGAACACCGTTTTCATATGTGGGCGCTACTCACGTGTGAGTTTGCTTCTGCACGCGAGCTTGTCGGGACGGGGCGCTTAAATTTTATTTATTTTTTTCTTATTTATTTTCTTATTTTTTACACCAAAGAAAAAAAATGGATCACATTTATTCCAAATACAAGGAATGTAAATATCCCTTGTAATAGAAAAAAACATGACAGGTCCTCTAAAATATGAGATCTGGGGTCAAAAAGACCTCAGATCTCATATTTAGGCTTAAATGCAAAAAAAAAATTAAAAAAAAATTGTAATTTGAAAAAATGACATTTAGAAAATATTGCTCTAAGAAGCATGGGTGGAAGTGATGTTTTGACATCACTTACGGCCTGCTATGCTATGGGGACATGTGGGGGCCATCTTGCCCTCACTCGTATCCCAGCCGAGGAGAGGAAAGGACCGAATCGCCTCCACCGATACCGATGGGTCCGGTAAGTGGCGGAGGGCGTGGGAGAGCGGCGGGAAGGGGGGCTCTCCCACCGCCGATAACGGTGATCTCACTGCGAATCTGCCGCAGAGACCACCGTTATTGTTTACAGGACCGCTTACACTAAAGATGGATATCTCGGTTGTGGCAGCAGCTGCTGCCGTTACCGATATATCCATCTTTAAAAAAAGGATGTATATGTACATAAGCAGGTCCTTAAGTGGTTAATATTATGTCTCTATAATTTAAGATACACCTAAAAATTATAGACCCTTCATGTCTTTGTAAATGGGAAAACTTACAAAATCTGCAGGGGATCAAATAATTATTTTCCCCACTGTAAAGTGACCCTGTCGAGGGGTGTAAAACACATACAGCATCAACAGCTTGGACCAATGTACTGTAAGTATGTATGTGCCACTGCCATACCTATGGAATTCACTATAGTAGGCAGCAATACTACAGTAATCTTCAGTGGCTTCTGGGTCGCAGGCTGCCCTGCTGCATTGTAAAACACATCAGTTCACTCACTCAGCAGATGCCATTCTGTGGACACTGCATTTTCTCAAGGGATGCAAAGCATTCTCTGATTTGACCACATGGAGAGGTGAGGCAGTGATGTCTCAATCTCCACCTCGTCCAATCCGAGAACACTTTGTGTTCACAGAAAAAATGGAAAGGGTTATCTGAATGGCGCTCATGCTGAGTGTTCAGTAAAGCCTGGTACACCCAGTAGGTTGAACAAAAAAAACTTTCAGCTCTAGTCAAAGCCACTGTATTAACAATCTGATGTTAGTACATCGATCTTGCCTGCTGATCTGTTGTATTCTTACAGGGGGATGGCTGAAAGCACTGATGAGGAGCTGGTCGGCTTCTAGTTTCCAGCATGTTTGTCCGACAGAAGCCGTGTGTACGGGGCTTAATCAGCAGTGCAGCTGCTCAGCATGGGTCATAGAAGCTAGCACCAATCACTGTGGCAGCAGTGCCTACTACAGTGGTTTCAGTTTCTGGGGAAATCCTACAGGTATGGCAAAAAAATTGCAACAACTGGCATTCAGCTTTATTACTTGCTTGTTTGGTGGGTCGTTTGTTGGAACTTTGTTATATTAAAGGAACACTAAAGTCAGGTTGTTTTAAAAAAAAAAAATAACAAACATGTGATACTTACCTCCACTGTGCAGTTCGTTTTGCACAGAGTGGCCCGGATAGCTGTCTTCTGGGGTCTCTCGGTGGCTGTCTGGGCTCCTCCTCGCAAAAGCTTTCCATCTTCATGCGAGGGCGCTCGCACGGTGGAAAGCTTTTGCGAGCGCGCTCCCGTGATACAGCGGCCGACTGTATCACTCGGCCCCGCCCCCGGCGCTCTGCGTCATCCGCTGTGATTGACAGCAGCGCCAGCCAATGGCTGCGCTGCTCTCAATCCGCCCAGCCTAGCCAATCAACGGCCAGGCTGTGAACCGAAGAGGATGACGTGGACACGCCCGGGAGTTTCGAACGGTAAGGTAAGTTAAAACGGGGGCTCGGTGGGGGTTGGTGCTGTGAGATGTTTTTTTACCTTAATGCATAGGATGCATTAAGGTAAAAAAACTTTTACCTTTACAACCCCTTTAATGAGCTCCAGGCTCATGCCTGACACTTCTTGGGTGTGTGGAATAATAGGCTCCCCACTTATTGCAGTGGTTCCTCCTGCTGATCCTTATGTCGCTACTGTGTTTTTTAGTAATGCACAGTGTGGCAGGAGAATCCAAAGTGCCCAACATGGAACATGTTATTAGACACACCCACAAGTCTTAGATATTGTTGTTATTATTATTATACAGGATTTCTATAGCGCCAACCGTTTGTGCAGCGCTTTACAACATGGGGGCAGACAGTACAGTTCCAATACAATTCAATAAATGAGTAATCAGAGAGCCATACTCATTAGAGCTTACAAACTAGAAAGGGGGATCAAGTGAAACAATAGGTAATAGCTGTGGGGAGGAACTGATGGAGAAAATGTAAATACAGTTGTTAGGTGTGGGTAGGATAGGCTTCTCTGAAGAGGAGGGTTTTTAGGGATTGTCTAAAAGCTAATAGAGTAGGAGATAATCAGACAGATTGGGGTAAGGAGTTCCATAGGATTGGAGAGGAACAGGAAAAGACCTGGAGACGAGCATTGGAAGAGGTGATGAGAGAGCAAGAGAGCAGGAGGTGTTGAGAGGAATGAAGAAAACGATTAGGATGTTTTTTTAAAACAAGGCTAGTGATGTAACTGGGGGCCAAGTTGTGGATGGCTTTGTAAGTAGTTGTTAGTATTTTGAATTTAATTTGTTGGTTGACCATAAGCCAGTGGAGGGATTGACAGAGAGGAGAAGCAGACACAGAGCGATTGGTAAGGTGGATGAGTCTGGCAGCAGCATTCATGATGGATTGAAGGGGGATAGACTATGTAGAGGTAAGCCAATGAGAAGGGAGTTGCAGTAGTTGAAGTAAAAGATGACCAAGGAGTGAATTAAGAGCTTTGTTGTGTCATTGGTTAGAAAGGGGAGCATATTCTGGAGATGTTGTGGAGGTTGAGGCGGCAAGATTTGGACAGTGATAGGACATGGGGCTTAAAGGAGAGTTCAGAGTCCAGGACCCCACCTAGGACATTGTCATGTGGGGTTGGACTTATGGTTGTAAAAAATTATAAGTTTGCTTTTGGATAGATTGAGCTTGAGGAAGTGGTGTGACATCTAGACTGATATATCTGTTTGTAAATTAGTGATACGTGAGGAGACAGAGGGAGTGAGCTCAGGGGTGGAGAAATAGATTGGGTGTCGTCAGCGTAGAGATGGTATTGGAAGCCATGGGAGGCTGACCCAGGGAGGAGGTGTAGATTGAAAATAGGAGAGGTCCAAGAACAGAACCTTGGGGGACCCCGACAGGGAAAGGAAGAGGAGAGGAGAAAGTAGAATTGTAAGTAACGTTAAAGGATAGTAGTGTGACCACCCACCAGACAGGTAAGTGCTTTAAGTTGCTGCAAGTTTTTATGCCCTGTATGCCTACAGTGAATTACGTATGGAGAAGAAATAGCAGCAGTTGATATTCATTTCACCTTACAATATATACCATAAGATAGAAACCAATGTAGAAACCATTCACACTTGTGCAAATGGTCATGCAAATTTGGACATCAAAATTTCATTAAATGTCCCAGAGCTTAGTAAATGAGATAAGGCTTTACTGTGCAAAGAATACCCAATCACGTGCAAGTAAAAAAAAAACAGCATTTTTGCTTTCACATGATTGGATGATGGAAGTCAGAAGAGTTTCTGCTGATTTACCAAACTGGAGCAACTGCACTTGCAGAGTGCAACTGGACTTTGTAAAGTGCACAATCTATTTCTCTTTATAGTAAATCAACCCCTAATGACATGTACACACAACGTTTTTCGGGTTCTAAAAAATGAAGTTTTTTTTAAGGTCATTAAAAACGATTAAGTGTGGGCTTCAGAGCATTTTTCAGGTTCTAAAAAATGAGCAATTTTATTTTCGAACATACTCTTTTCACAACGTTATTAACGTTGTCGTTTTTCAGGTTCTAAAAAAATGGTCGTGTGTGAGCATTAACAGACATAAGTGTAATGCCGCATACCCGCTATCATTTTTCGGCATGAAAAAAACAACGTTTTAAAAAAAATTCATTTAAAATTATCGTGTGTGGGCTTCACATAATTTTTCGGCTTCTGAAAAAGGACACATTTTTTTTCCGAGCATGCTGCATTTTTAACAACGTTTTAAACAATGTTGTTTTTTCAGGTTGTAAAAAATAATCGTGTGTGGGCTAAAACAACGTTAAAAACCCGCGCATGCTCAGAAGCAAGTTATGAGATGGGAGCGCTCGTCTGGTAAAACTACCATTCATAATATAAGCACATTCATCACGCTGTAACAGACAGAAAAGCGCGAATCGTCTTTTACTAACAGGAAATCAGCAAAAGCAGCCCCAAGGGTGGCGTCATCCGAATGGAACTTCCCCTTTATAGTGCCGTCGTACGTGTTGTACATCACCGCGCTTTGCTAGAGCATTTTTTCAAAAAACAATCGTGTGTGGGCAACGTCGTTTTAATAATGAAGCTGGAAAAAACAAAGTTTTTTCTACATGCCGAAAAACTTTTTTTTCATGACGAAAATGATCCTGTGTATGTGGCATTAGGGTTTCAACATCATGTTTTAAGCTAACAAAGGGCTATTTTTTGGTACAAGAACAGGTCCAGAATAGTTTAGGGAGCTTCTGCACCCCTACGGGACCATTTCTAGCCCACTTCTCAATTCAAAAAGGTAGAATGTCACTTTGCATTGTGCACAAACTTTTTCCCTTTAGTAAATCAACGCCATTAGGATGCACCAGAAAAGGAAATTTATAGAAAGGTAAGTATACAGTTTTCTTCTTTATAAGCCAATGCTTGGTAGATAAGATTGCCCAGTGTGAGAATGACTTGTGGGATTCAGAGTTGACAACCCCCTTCTACTGCTTATAATTTCCAAAAAAAAGAAAAAAATATGATTGATAGTCTGGCCCAGTAAAAAGTATTTTTCTCTGCTGGTATGGCAGGCAAAACACTCATCGACTGTAGAACCAAATTCAAGTAATAATTTTAAGTACACAAAAAAAGGAAAAATAAAAAATAAAACCTCTTTCATAAAGTTAATGACAGGAAAAATCTCTTTCCCATTGCCGGCATTTACTTCTGCAACAAACTCTGAAGACAAGCCATTTACTTTTGCAGCCTATATCTATAGTAACTGTCCAATCAATTTCTCTATAGTTTTTTTTTTTTTAAATCATTTTGGCTCTGGCTGTCCTCTTGACAAGTGTAAATGTCACTGTCTTGACACCTTGACATGTTCATTCTCAGAGGAGGGTGCAGCGCTGTCCGCCCTGCTCTACCCTGGCTTTGGAAAACGTGGAAGTGTAAAAACATTCTGGATAAAACAAACAAGGCCAGATCTAGACAGGGATTAAGAACGAAATCCTTCCTGAACACATATTTACATTCGGTAATAGGAAGGGTAGCGTGCTGTGCACAGCTTCCTGCCCAGCCGTTCTTAGGTATTTCACCAAATTAACGGGCGGTCAAAAGGTGAAAATTGCACTCGGTGCTGTGGAGGTGAATGCGTAATGGTTTTTGTATTTTATTTCTTTTTTTTTCCCTGCGGTTTATCCTGAATGCTCCAGGTTGCTGCTGTTTGCATTATGCCTGGCAAGTGGCCATTTTAATTGACTGGGATTATTGTGTCTTGTTAGGATGTGGAATTAAGCCAAGGAGAATTGTATCCGCTGTATTCTAACTACATATTGTTATATTGTTTTCTCCAAAGGGAGCAACAAAAAATAAAAATAAAAAATACCACTATTGGAAGAGTCCCGCTGCCGACTACTTTGATTTGGTTTGGAATGGGAGTTTGGTTTTAATGTTTTGTCATAAAAGATTATTGCACAAATTAAAAGTTATTTGTAACAAGTGAATACTACTCATTTGGGTTATAATAATAAAAGAGGTAAAAGAGCAGAAGTGTTTGGAAGCCCACAGCAATCAAAAGTTTCTCATCGTTGGGATTGACAGACAACTATTAGCAAAAGTAAGTAGTCATGGGACACACCCCTTGCCACACACCCTTAAAGTAGAATTATTCTAAAAAAGATTAAACACACAAGTGCTTTTCTTTACTACTACTATTATTCCTTTATACTGGCTTTTGAAATGTACAAATGCAGCAATTTGGAAATTTGATGAAAGGTTTAACACTGGGAAACACTTTTTGAAACCTAAAAAGTGAATTTTATATACAACCAGTAGCGTATCGTGGGAGGTGCAAGGGGACCACCGCCCCGGGCGCAAAATTTAGAGGGGCGCTGTCACGAGTGTGGAGAAGAGGGAGCGCCAACAACAGATGGGACATAGGAAATATGTATGATGTCACCACTCCAGGCTTTACCAGTCATTATCAAGCACTCTCAACTCTTCCCTACAGCCACCGTTGTCTCACACAGTGGATCATGTGACCAGAGTGGAGCTAGCTGAAAATAGGCAAGTCCATGGGTCAGGAGGTCGAAAATTACTTGCCTTGCCCCAGGCTCTGACAACCCACGCTACGCCACTGTATACAACTATATAGTCCATGGATGCTCAATCTGTGGCCTCCAGCTGTTGCAGAACTACAAGTCCCATCTGCCTTTGGGAGTCATGCTTGTAACTGCCAGCAGCTTGCAATGCCTCATGGGACTTGTAGTTCTGCAACAACTGGAGGGCCACAGGTTGAGTACCCATGCAATAGACTAAAATTAGGGACAAATGAGGAGGAAACAGGGACAGAGGGACTTTGTTCCAAATCAGGGACAGCCCCTCAAAATCAGTTGGGAGTGTTCACAACAGCAATGTGGCCATATAATCTGACTTAAAGTTAATCTTTTTTTTCTAAATTCCAGATTCACTATGTACCAATATAAAACATAAAATAAAACAGCTTTCCATTTATTCTACACACGCTTACCACACACTTAATAGTTGTTAAACCACTAGCCGACCAGCCGCTGTCATACTGCGGCAGGTTGGCTTTTTCCCGCAAATTGCCATCTGGCAAATGTCATCCAATGAGAGAACACGTTCATGATTTTTAAATACTTTTTTTGCAATAAATAATATTATTTTATATAACAAAAGGTGTTGCCGTTCCTCTCCTGATACCAGTAAAGTTGAACCTAATAAAGTCTTTATTTTTTGGTAATGTTTGTAAGTGGATGGGGTACATCTTTATTAGCCCAATTTCATCTCTGACAAATTTAATAATGACCAATATTAGATGACTATCCATTGCATTAGTTCTGCATCACCCCCCCCCCCCCCAAACTATAATTTGCCAAAATGTTATTTGCAGAATATTTTCTACTGACGAGCAACACAAGGGTTTGCATTTTTGTTCAATTCAATCAAAATAAGGTGACCATGCATATAGTTATGTAGCTTTGTAGGGGCCCCAAAGAAAATGGGGGCTCCTGTATGCAATAGAATAGTTTGTTCCAGTATTTGCACAAAAGTTTACCCCTCCAGCCTTCTGCAGTTTAATATAAATCAGTGAGGCTGTCAGTCATAAGGAGGGAAAGCAGTAGAGATAGGCATGTTAGAAGGCATGAAAAGGCTACAATGTATGCACCTCCCTGTGTAGGCACCTTAAGTTTCACTTGAAAAAGCATGCTGTCCTGTTCCCGATTTCATACAACACTCAATCAATCCCAAATTGTGTTCATGCACATATTTTGAGTAAGCCGTTCTTTACAGCAGTGTCAACAGTGACAGTCGCAAAAATTTACAAAGATCAGGAATTTATAACAACCATCAATCAGATGTCATGATTCTTTAGCCAGATCAGTGAACAGATACCAATTATAATCT
The DNA here is from genome assembly GCA_029574335.1 of Rana kukunoris. NCBI lineage: Eukaryota > Metazoa > Chordata > Amphibia > Anura > Ranidae > Rana > Rana kukunoris. The sequence goes on from CM056059.1 coordinate 101,664,759, forward strand.
ACAAGGTGTCACTCCACTTTGCACATTGTGTTACTGATTAACCCCTGTACAATAAAATATATTTTAATAATGGGCTACTGACTTTAACGGACAGGAAAATTTATATTTCTACAAATCAAACTTTGGTTTTTACGGAAGCAAGAAAAGGAGCTCAGATGTCCACCCACAGTCCTATCAAAGTAACAACTGTAGTTTTCAGATCCACAAATTCAATGGTTTAACAGATGGTCCTGGCTAATAAAAAAGAAGCATTTTAATTAGTGGTTCTGAAGACAGTTATTCATATTGGTGGGCTCGCCATAAAATTTCATTGACCAGAGTCAGCACTGTGGAATTCCAGCGGATGCCATCTGCTAGGTGGTGGATGCTGGCTACGAAATTGCTGTTTGCATCTCCCACTTCAGTGACTTGGAAAGAGGTTTTAGAGGGGACATATATCGTTTTGGCTTAAGACTACTAATCATTGCTGCTCGTCTGCCTGGAGCCATTAAAAAAATAAATAAAGCGCTTCTGTACCCCAGTTCCAGAGCCACATTACAAAGTCTTGTGCTTTTACATAATGCTTGCTTTGTCATTTTATATCATTGGGGAGTTTGTAGAATGCTGGGATATTCTGACCTTCATTTCCAATCATTTTAAATCTGAAGCTTTCATTTAGGAGGTTAGCTTACCTCTACAAAAAAATGCCTATGCAGATAGGGGGCACCTGCAGAAAAAAAACGTGTCCAGCTCTAACTAAAGTTCAATAAACGCCCTTTTAACAGTGTGGGCCATTAACATACTTCCCAATGCTTGACTGAAATACTCCCAGGACGTTACTAGGACATTGTTAAGTGAGGCCTAGTCATCACTGCTCACCTCCTCCATCACAGGAGTGAGCTTCCAAATGCTGAGCTCATAGCTACTGCATCAGGGGAGAGAAAGCACATGTGAGGGGGTTTGAATCAGAGAAAAAGCCCACTCCTGTGATGGAGGAGGTGAGTAGTAACAAATCCCCACTTAGCAATGATGTGGGAGTTTTTACAGGCTTCAGGAGGTATGTAAATAGCCTACACCTCCCTAGCTGTTCGTCTCTGTCGGTCACCCGGAGTGGACTAGCATTACGGAGATCTATACCTGGTCACTTGATACAGAATGGGAAGAGTTAAAGGGTTTGTAAAGGAATTTTTTTTTCTTAATAGCTTCCTCTACCTTAATTCAGTGCTGTTTTCATGTACTCATTGTTCATTTTTGTTCTCAAGTTGCTGTAATTCTTCTCTGATCTCCACACTTCCTGGTTGTCTGTTTCCTAATAACCACAGTACTGGGAGCTTTCTCTCTGTGGTCACTAATCAATGGTGTGTGATTACTGTGTGTCTAGTTTCTAGTTTCGTTTTCCAAACCATCACTGCTCTATGGCTCTGTATGCTCTGTAAGGCAGAGAGGCAGGTAACAACATACAAAAACGAAACTAGAAACTACAGTACAGGTACATTATATGATTGATTATTATCTATTTTTTTTTTTTTTTTTTAAAAGGAATCAGTTAACTATTATGTCTCTATACCCTGTAAACAGTCATTTCAGCAAAAAAAAAATATATATATTTACAACTCCTTTAAGAGAGAGCATGCATGGGGTCTGTGCTATGTGCTCGGCAGAACTCCATTCTGTTAATAGGAGTGGGGTAACACAGGTACACTGACTGGTAAAATGGGCAGTGGCTCAGCCTGTCCTTCTGAATGCAACACATACATCAGAGCAAGTGTGTAGGACATGGAACAAAGAAGTTAAAGGAGAAACTTCTATGTCGCCTGGTACTGCACATGTGGCCCATCATTGAGTTAGGAGACTGCCTTAATCTTTTCACAGGACCACGGCTCCTGCCTGGTCTCTGGGGAATAATGAGCATGCCTTTGGGCAAAGTAGTACCCAATGTAATGGTCAGTGACCCCGTTCAAAGCCTGGCGTAGCCCAAAGAGCTCACCACAAGGGGAAATCTCACATGTGACCCTGCTTGGCATCCAACAAGAGATAGAAACATGGACAACCTGACTACCCCCTTACATGTTCCCCTGTAGACTCCACTCCCAGCTCTCTAAACCCCCTTTGAAGCTGGGAACAGAGGTCCTGTGATAACTCATAGGGGAAAAAAAAGTATTTATACTGTCATATAAAAGTATTATATTATATTATAATATTTATATACACTTTACAGACAACATTATGCTCCAAGTAAGCCAATATTAAAGCTTTCTTGTAGCTACCCAGGATATCTCCTAAACCTGCACGGTTTAGGAGATATTCCGATATCCTGCACAGTTTAGGAGATGATATCGGCACATGCTTACTGGGGCAAACTATACCTATGTGCCATTGCTTCAGTATCTCTGCCGTTACCGGCGGCTCCGGCATCGGGGATCTGGCCAATCACAGCGACAGAGCCGTGACAACCGGAAGTAACCCCTGGAAGAGATGTCGCTGCCGGAGGGGGGGGGGGTGAGGACCGCTGCGAGAGCTTCGATGTAAGCTAAGTATTTCATAATGAGCCAGTATGCTATGCAAACTAGCTCATTATGCCTTTGTCTTGCAGTTTTTTTTTTGTTTTTTTTTACATTGGGTTTAAACCACTTTAATATAAAAGTGGTCTCTGCGGTGGATTTGATACAAAATGTCTTTTAATCCGCTCATGTCACTGCCTGGATGATGAGTGAGGGAAAGATGGCCCCTGCTTGGCTCCATAGCATTGGGAAGTGAAGTGTCTTTTTGACCCCAGATCTCACATTTAAGAGGTCCTGTCATGCTTTTTATTCTATTACAAGGGATGTTTACATTCCTTGTAATAGGAATAGAAGCACCCCGTTCCACCGAGCCCACGAGCAAAACTAATGCAAAACTACACTTGAGATATCGCTGCGAATGTTAGAGTGAGAGCAACTGCTAACCTGTAGACATTTTTAAACGCTGCCAATGGAGATTAAGTGCCAAAGTTTATCACCATTCCACAAGTGTGTGCAATTTTGAAGCGTGACATGTTGGGTATCAATTTACTCAGCGAAACATTATCTTTCATTAAAGAGAAAAAGATTGGGCCAACTTTACTGTTATTACTTATATTTGAACTAAAAAAAAAAGTGTATTTTTTCCCAAAAAATTGCGCTTGTAAGACTGCTGCGCAAATACGGTTTCACATAAAGTATTGCAAGGACTGTCATTTTTTTTCTCTAGGGAGTCTGAAAAAAAATATAGAATGTTTGGGGGTTCTAAGTAATTTTCTAGCAAAAATACCTGATTTTAACTTGTAAACAACAAATCTCAAAACGAGGCTCGGGGGTGAAGTAGCTAAACTTAATAGGTTGTTGAGATCTCGATTCGATTCAACCCCCCTCGCAATCTCTATGCAGAATTTTCCGATTCATTCATGTAAGGCGGCGTACACACGACCGAGGTTCTCGCTGAAAACCAGTGAGAACCTCGCTGGAATGTGCATTCCAGCGAGGACCTCGGCCGTGTGTACGGTCTCGGCGAGCTTCCCGTCGGGAAGCCCGTCGAGCACGCTCTCTATTTGCTCGACGGCCGGCAGAGAGCCACGACGGGCGGAACGATGTGTTCTGCCCGTCGAGGTTCTCTGCCGTGTGTACGCGGCCTTACACGTGTAGAGAGTTCTCTGCTCACTCTGCTGTCAAAATAAAAAAATAAAATGGGCAGCCTGAGAAGTTTTTCACAACATTGTCCCAACTATAAACATTGTAACTTTTCGTTCTTAGAGCAAAGAAATTAACTTTGGTTTGACATGAGAGGAGTTTAACCACTTAAAGTGGAATTTCACCCAAAAATAGAACTTCTGCTTTAAGTGCTAAGTGCTGGTGACCTCCTGACATGCAACATTTGGCATGTCATTTTTTTTTTGGGGGGGGGGATGCGTACTCTGTTTTTAGAGGCACCCAGCTCCCACTTTCTCCCCTGGCGCCACGGCACCAGAAGAAAGTTCACCTTTCCCCCCTCATTCCCAGTAATCTACTAGGATATGTCACAGATCTCAGGAGATTGCCGGGTCATTCACAGTGCACAGCGTGGCTCGCGCATGCACAGTGTGTGCCTGACTGTGAAGCCGGCTGCCCACAGTTAGAATGCCAGCGCCGCGGAGAGGAAGGAGGCTTGATGTGCCCGCATCGCTAGACCGTGGGACAGGGGAGTGTCTGATTTTTAAAAGTCAGCAGCTACACTTTTTGTAGCTGCTGACTTTTAAATGAGGTGAAACTCCGTTTTAAAGACTAAAGCCTCATTCACACAATCGGACTTCCATCAGACAAATCCGTGGATTTTTGTCTGAAGGGCGTTGGCTGCGAACTTGTTCTGCATACAGATGGCAGAACTTTTTCAGCCAACGTACCCCAAAATACGTGGGTTTTCTGCTCTTTAGCTCCACCCTTTGGGCAACTTCTGCTAATATTGTCTGATGGTTAGCATTGGTTCGGAAACAGTGTTGCCACCCTGCCAGATTGAAATTTACTGGCACGACACTCAACATTTACTGGCACAGCCAAGTTTTTACTGACATTTCACAAAAGTTACAAAATTTAATTTTTAGATGCAAATTTCAGTATTTAGGCTACAAAAAAGTACGCTAGGCCAGTAGCAATGTGATTTAAGGTAGATATTAAAGGAGTTGTAAAGGAAATGTATTTATTTTTGTAAATAACAAACATGTTATACTTGCCTCCACTGTGCAGTTAGTTTTGCACACAGTGGCCCCGATCCTCGTCTTCTGGGGTCCCTCGGCGGCTGTTGCAGCTCCTCCCCGCAGCAACTACACACAGACATGCGAGGGAGCGAGCACAGTGTGTAGCTGTTGCGGGCGCGCCTTAGCCACCACTGTATCACTTGGCCCCGCCCCCTGGCTAGCCGCGTCATTGGATGTGATTGACAGCAGTGCCAGCAAATGGCTGCTCTGCTTTTAATCCATCCACTGCAGCCAATTAACGGCTGGGCATTCGACTCAAAGAGGATGACAGGGGCGAGCGTGGGACTTTCAAAGGGTAAAACGGGGGCTCGGGGGACCAGCATCATCTGATGTACCTTTACAGCCTCTTTAACTACTTAAGACCTGCACGCCGTCATACGACGTCCAAAAAGGGGATCTGTTATCCCGGGTGGACGTCATATGACGTCCTGGAGTTTGTGCGGGGATATCTGAATGATGCCTGCACCTAGAGGCATCATTTAGATATCATTTTCTTTCGGCGGCAATCCTGCGCACCGTAAGAACGATCATAGCGGAGGTTCCCTCCCGCCACCATCCGGTGGCTGGAGGGATGATCGCCGTCCACTGGATGTGCAGCACAGATGGTCATCTTTATGACCGTCGAAGGCCCGGGCGCAATGTGATGTTTACCCGTAAGTAAACAAAACACAATTGCGGCTAGTAAGAATAAGATCTGTGATTTTTTTTTCACAATCTCATTCTTTCCAGCCTGGAGGAGAGATGTGGGGTCTTATTGAACTGTCACACACTATTCCTATTACGATGTTTACATTCCTTGTAATAGGAATAAAAGCGATCGGAAAAAAAAATGTAAAAAAAAAAAAGTGTAAAAAATTAATAAATAAGTAAAATAAAAAATTCACAAATAAATACAAAAAAAATTAAAACGCCCCTGTCCCCAGTAGCTTGCGCTCAGAAGCGAACGCACAAGTCCAGCCAACATATGTAATATCGTTCAAACCACACATGTGAGGTGTCGCCGCATGCGTTAGAGTGTGTGCAACAATTCCAGCACTATATCTCTTCTGTAATTCTAAACTGGTAACCTGTAAATTAAAGCATCGCCTATGGAGATTTTTAAGTAATGAAGTTTGGCGCCATTCCATGAGTGTGCACAATTTTAAGGCATCTATTTACTCGGCGTAACATCATCTTTCATATTTTACAAAAAAATTGGGCTAACTTCACTGTGTTGTTTTTTTAATTCATGAAACCATTTTTGTTACAAAAAAAGGGCGTTTGAAAAATTATTGCGCAAATACCGTGCAAGATAAAAAGTTGCAATGACTGCCATTTTATTCCCTAGGGTGTCTTCTAAAAAAAACATATATAATGTTTGGGGGTTCTGAGTAATTTTCTAGCAAAAGAAGATGTAGGAGAGAAGTGCCAAAATAGGTATGGAGGTGGGTTTTAAAGCCCGGTATTGAAGTGGTTAAGGTAAAAAAACATATTTTTGTTATGTTCAATATAATAAGGGCGGATTATTTAGTCCAATCATCTCCTGCCTCCATCACCTGTCACAAAAAGGAAAATGAAAAATATATGCACACCCAGGGGTCATCTCCACACATCTGATTTATTGAAAAAAGGAACAGTACCACAATACACAGCTCTCCTTTGTGCACCTAACCTCCCCTACATATACCCACCACACCCCATAAATTAACCATCCCTCTCTCCTATAATTTACAAAAAGCACAATCTCATAAAAATCCCCCTCCCCCTCCACATGATGGTACCACTATAAAACCTCTCCCTTGGAGCAGGAACCAGAAGACTGTATAGAACACCCCCCAAGGTGGTACTCCTGATAATAACACCTGTATCCAAGACCCTACCCAAGGATTGATCTAGAACAAAATGCTCCCAGAAGCCTGAAAGGAAAACTCTGCACCCTTTAGCCACAATGGGCAAATACAGTGGCCTTATCTGTGACAGGAAGACAATCGGACTGGTGAGTGGTACTGGCTACCTCTGTTGGAATGCCTCATATACGCATCACAGAACCTAATCCCAACTGTGCGGGTATGTGGAAGTCCCCAATGATAGGGTGACAGATTGAGGACACTGTCCCCAGACCGTCTGTCCTGGTTTTGTCCCCGGATTGGATTTAAACAGGGCTGAATTACACTCCCCCACCCCCACACTCCACTGCTTTTCCATTATCTGTGCCCCTTTTTGATGATCATGTGCTGGTCGGAGCGGAGGGAATATTTCTTCAGTTTCCGGTGCATGTCCATTCAGCTGCTGTTCTTCTGCCTTGGCTTACGTCCCAGCCAACTGCCAGCCTGCTTATCTCCTTGCCTTACTTGGCGGAGTGATCTTCCTCCACTCCCCACCCAGTAGTAGCCGGAAAATGAGAATTGAGAGGCTGTGAGGCGGGCGGTGGCGGCGGCTACAGGCAGAGATTCGTCTATTGCCACCATTACTAGTAAAAAAATAAAAAATATGTCCCCGGATTTCAATTTAAAAATCTGGTCACCTTACCCAATGAGCCTGTCTGGATGACTGCTGCAGGGGATATAAAGATAGACACGTTGCTGGATAAGGGAAGTCCCTCATTCAAATGAAAAGGCACTGCTGAGCATGCCACTCCAGAACACCCAGAGGGTTGATCAGATGACTGTTCCCACAATATGGATGCAACCAATCAATGTCACATAAGAGCATGGATAATTACATCCGATCCAGCCACTATAAAAGTGGGGTGTGGTGGGTATATGTGGGGGAGGCTAGGTTCACGATGGAGGGCTGTGTATTGTGGTGCTGTTACATTTTTCAATAAATCAGATATGAGGAGATAATCCCTGGGTGCGTATATATTTTTCATTTTCTTTTTTTGTGACAGTTTAGTTTTTGTGAACACACCCTACCATTATTTATGGAGGTACCCTCATGTTCTTTACTATTTTGGGCTCCTAGTTTGCATTTTTCTATTTCCTTTATATGCCTCCATCACCTGTCACCATTACCCCCTGCCTCCATTACCCCCTGCCTCCCATCACCCCCTGCCTCCCATCACCCCCTGCCACCTCCAACACCCCCCTGCCACCTTCAACACCCCCCTGCCGCCTCCATCATCCCCTTGCCGCCTCCATCATCCCCCTGCCGCCTGCCACCTTCACCTGCTGTCGCCATCGTTGGCTGAGCTATCACTCCATGCCTGACTCCCCGTGGACCTTGGAAGCTGGATTCAGGGCTCCTCCGTTCCATGTGCTGCTCAGCCTCCTGGCTGCTCTAGTGCTCTTGGTTACAGTTTTAAAAACTGGCACTCCTGACGGGATGTGCCATTACATCACTCGCCTCGTCAGAACAGCCTCTGTGATATCCGCTCCCCCCACTGGCCGAATACAGGATCTGCTCGGCTAGCTCCGGAACTGTGCATGCGCAGTTCCAAGCCCGAACGGTTAACGGCTATTTTTTACTGGCACTTCCCCGCTACTATGGACATTTACGGGCGGGTGAAAAAGTGCCCATTTTTACAGGCTGCCCGTAAAAATACAGGCGGTTGGCAACACTGTTCGGAGCATGCATGTTTGTACTTTGGATTTTAGTCCGACAGATTTGTGTACACACGATCAGATAATCCGACGTAACAAATTTATTGTCAGACAGTTAATGAACATGAATAGCCAACATTTGTTGTCGTTAAATCTGCCAACAATTGATGGCGCATATACACATATTGTCGTAAAATCCGAACCCTGTGTACAGGCCGAGAATCGTGATCTTTATTCAAAGAGGAAAAAATTGTGATTCTCATTCTAGGCAGAATCGTGCAGGTCTAGTGTCTACACACCTTACTGTTATTTTTCAAGGACCAGCAAAAGTGCTGAATAATTTGTAAGACTACACCACCAGCAGCCCGTCTTATATCTAGTCAGAGGCTTTTAGAAAAATTTGGAATCCAGTACCACAAACTTCCAGTTACGCATGTGATAAACATACAGCCGCTGTGCTTATTGGGGACCATGTCAATATATTCTAATGCTGTAGGAGCAAAGTGGGACACTTAAAGGGTGCAGTCAAGCACTAAGCAGAAATGTGTTGTAAAATTGCTCTGAAATGGACTGAAAATGTTAATTCACCACAAGGGATTTTTCCAGCTCGCTAGACAGTTAAGGGCAATTTAGCTCAGCTCTTTCTGTAGGTGCAGCTTCTTAAGAAAGGAATTGATCTGGACCTGATTGTTTTCACTAAGACGGTATCAATACAAAGGAGAGGTGGTTACACAGCAATGCTGACTCTTGGTTTCCCAGAATCCCTTGGGTTTTCAGCTTTTGGAAGGGCTTTCTATGGCTGTGCAGTTCCATTTACAGCATTTTGTTTCTTCTAATCCATCCAAATGGAAAAATGGGTTTCATAATTGAGCACATCTGGACATGCTTCTTTTTATACCCGACTCCATTATGAACTGCACTTTTCTGGCTGTGGTCTACAAAATGTCTAATTGAATTTGTAATCTTTATAAGAACCCAAGCCTGATGCTCAGATAATGTGCATGATCTTTAATGTATAATAATTTTACCCCGTTCTCATCAAGCCCCATGAGCAGCGAAATGAGTGAAATACAAATTAGGGAACTGTCAGAATTTGAACTAATGGCTAATTCAGACATATCCACTGCCAATGCACCAGAACAGACCACAAGTCTGACATGCACCATTTGTAGAATACAGTGCTACACAAAAGTGTGTGTTCTTTGGGTTGCCATGTAATATAAATGCAATTTTGATACATATAACAGGCGAAAACAGGCAAAAACAGCACTGAAGAGGTCTAAAGGGGCTCTAAAACTTAATTTATAGATTTATTAAAGAGTCTTAGAGCAATCACACAAAACTAGGGGTCATTGCTAGGGTTGAGCGAACCCGAATTGTAAAACAATTTATTGTAAGTTCGGTGTTCGGCAATGTAATGGCGCGCTGCAGGGCAGCCAATCAACATTTGTTTAACTCGTGTGACCTAGAAGCCATCACAGCCATGCCTACTAATTGCATGGCTGTGATTGGCCAGTGCAGCATGTGACCCAGCCTTTATATAAGCTAGAGGCACATAGCACAGCCCGTCAAACTGCTTTAGTTAGGGTAGGGAAAGGCTGGCGGTGCTGCTGCTCTGAGGGAGAGAATTTGATAGGAGTCAGACATAGTCCTGCTTCAGAAATCAAATTATTTAGCGATCTACATAGCACAGCAAGTCACTCTGCTTTAGATATTTTAGGGAGAAATGTTGCTGCGGTTGTTTTCAGGGATAGAAATAGATAGGAGTCAGTCAGTCCTGCTTCAGAAATCAAATTACACCAGCACTGCATATGTTAATGCGAGATACACCCCTTAGGCCCCATACACACGAGCAGACAGATTTGTTCAAATCGGTCGGACAGACCGATTTGAACAAATCTGTCTGCTGGGGACGTATTGGTTTGATCGTGTACACACGATCAAACCAAAATCCCCGCCGGCAGACGGCGCGCTGACGTGGCGGTGACGTTGACCCCGCCACGTCACCGCACCAGGAAGTAAAACACTTCCGCGCATGCGTCGAAACCATTTGACGTGTGTGCGAGAAGACATGTCTGCTGGTTAGCGTACTAACCAGCAGACATGTCGGGCGGACTGGTTCCCAGCCGACAGATTTAAAAGCATGCTTTCAAATCTGTCGGCTGGCCAAATCCGTCGGCTCGCCCGTACACACGATCGAATCTGTCTGCTGGGATGGTCTGGCAGACTGTTTCCAGCAGACAGATTTGATCGTGTGTACGCGGCCTTAGATACTTTTCTTCTATTGTGCTATTCAAAAACATCCATTTAGTGCAAAAAATAAATAAAAAAATTGCAGTGTTTTCACCATATATGTATGTGTGTGATACACCCTTTAGATACTGTTCTTCTATTGTGCTATTCAAAAAAACACCCATTTAGGGCAAATATTAATTTTTTTGGTGCGTTTCCTGCATATCTGTAAGTGTGAGATACACACTTTATATACTGTTCTTCTATTGTGCTATTCAAAAAAGCACCCATTTAGGGCAAAAAATATATTATTCAGTGTTTCCTCCATAACTGTACGTGTAAAAAAAAAAAAAAACCTGTGTTGGCTACCTTGTCCTCCGCGCCGCTTCCACCTACACCGCCACATCAACCTCCTACTCTATATGGACCTCGTCCTCCTAGGTCAAGATTTTTTTTTAATGTATTTTATGTTATTTTAAGTTAAGTTATGTCCCTATCCACATTTGTTTGCAGGGTACTTGCCATGCTCTTACCATCATTTTGCTGCCATTTGCAGTCCTCTAGCCCTTTCCATTACTTTTTTAGAGACATTTTAGTACTCAAAAGTTTTGGTTCCCATTGACTTCAATGGGGTTCGGGGGCAAGTTTGGGTTTTGAAGTTCGGCCGAACCCGAACATCCAGGTGTCCACTCAACTCTAGTCATTGCTAAAAGGTGTACTTTTCTGTCTTTTAAACATAATCAACATGTTAACCTACGCTTTCACATTTACATATACCTTTACAGTTACCAAAATGATGTAATATGAGGATCTAAACTTTTCATTCACTTTGTATCCATTCAGATGGGCCCCTGTAATAAATACTTGGTAGATCTAAAAGACATTGTAATCTGTATAGTGAGCTTTAAAGAGATCAGCTTAATGTATTGTACAGTATATAATCAATCAACATGTATTCATTTTCTAAAACAATGTATTGTCTGAAATTATATCAAATGAGCAACTATGTGTGCTTGTTATATACAGAGGCTCCACCTTCTGTCTTGTGCTGATACACAATACTTTTGCTTTACTGCTGCTTCTCACAATGCAAGTCTTGAAGCAAAATTAGGGACACAACTTTTTTCATTTTGGACAGAGTAAGGGAGGATTATAACCCCTCCCCCATTGGGGAAATTTCCCTCAACTTCCTGTTCAATAGCCAAAACAGGAAGTGAAAGGGAAGCCGTACAATGTAAGAATCACTGGTACCACTACCTAGATAGCCAGGACTACAGCCATGGCCAAAAGTCTTGAGAATAACACAAATATTAGATTTTCACTAAGTCTGCCGCCTCCGTTTTTATAATTTGCATATACTTCAGAATGTTATGAACAGAGATCAGATGAATTACAATTAATTGCAAAGTCCCTCTTTGCCAAGAAAATGAACTTAATCCCATAAAAACATTTCTGCTGCATTTGTGAAGAAGGCTTCAGGGTGCTCAAGAAAGTCCAGCAATCGCCAGGACTGTCTCCTACAGTTGATTCAGCAATGGGATTGGGGTACCACTAGTGCAGAGCTTGCTCAGGAATAGCAGCAGGTGTGGGTACAACTGCACGCACAGTGGAGGATGGCCTGGTGTCAAGAAAGGCAGCAAGGAAGCCACTTCTCTCCAGGAAAAACATCAGGGACCGACTGATATTCTGCAAAAAAGGTACACCAAACAGGGATTGGACTGCTTTGAGACTGGGGTAAAGTCATTTTCTCTGATGAATCCTCTTTCCAATTGTTTGGAGCATCCGGAAAAAAACCTGTTCAGTCTATCAGTCCTGTGTTATGCTGACAGTAAAGTATCCTTAGACCATTCATGTGTGGGGTTGCTTCTCAGCCAAGGGAATGGGTTCACTCACACTTTTGCCTAAAGCCTCTTACACACAATCAGATTTTCCGATGGGAAATCTATGATGGCAGCCTTTTGGCCGAAAATCCAAACGTTTGTACGCTCCATCAGACAATTGTTGTTTGATTTTCTGCATACAAATGTTGGATGGCAGGCTTTAAAATAGTTGTTTGACTTTCCAAACCTGTGTAGCGCTACCCCCGAAGGAGCCACTGATTGATTGTTGGGTTCGGCAAATTAAGTTAGCCTATCGTTGTCTAGGGGTGTGTATGCAGGAACAATGTAGTGAGCGAAGGTCCAGGCAGTCAAAGGTTTTTTCAATGCTTTAATGCTTTATTTCCAGGCCAACACAGCCAACATCAACTTCAGTTAGGAAGGAAAGACAGGTTGATGAAAGAAGAGGGGAACTTACGGTGTCAGGCCTGGATATGAACGGGCAAGCCTGCCCTTAGCAGTACCAATTCGTAAACTCGTTGCCACTCCTGCCTGAGTGGGTAAAGTGCCCACGGACAGGTTTTCTTTCACTAACCTAGCAACCGAGGTGTAACTTTGGATGTCTGGGAGGAACAGGTTTTTCACACAGACCTGGCTCTAGAGCCTCTGCCACAGGCCTATTACTTTAGATGAGATAGGTGAATGAACAGAGCGAATCCTCCCAGTAGATTCTAGCACAGGTCACCGGGAGATAGTAAAGCGTACCTGTCAGCATCCCGGTCACCAGATCCCCGATTGGTTCGTTCGGGCCCTGTGGACAACCTGCCTCCGGGTTCCCCTCGAGCCGATCCCCAATCGCACGGCATCCAGCCTGGGATCCATTCAATAGGACTGGGAACCCAGTGAGTCACTGGGGGCCCCTTTCGCCTCCGGTTGAGGCTTGGTGAAACCTGTAAGCTTGGCCAGGTGGGCCACGCCGGTGGGGTCCATGTATGCGTGCACCCCGAAGGTGGATGCCGCACCTGGAACCGGGACCCCGCAAAGGTTTAGAACACATGACACCTGTCACAGATATACCCTTCCCCAGCATGCCCTGCAAGGGAGGAACTCCTCCAATTGGCTGCTGGGGAAGACTTGCTCTGCCAGAAACCCCTCTGGCGCCAACTGCCGGCCAGAGATGATACCACATCCCTAGAATGCAGCCTGACCCAGTGGACCTTTTCCGGAATAACAGAGGTCAAAATTTAGGTAAATCATGACTGAGAGCAATGTAACTCTCCCAGTCCAACTAACTTTATCGTAGTGCCCATGCTGAAAGCAAGGGGGCGCTACACGTGTATACACAAGTTCGTCGGATGAAAGTCCAAAGTACAAACACGCATTCTCGGAATCAATGCTCACAAAACACGACATTAGCAGAAGGTGCCAAAACAGTGGCGCCCAAGAGCTGAAATTTCACATAGTACATAACTACGCTCATGTTTGTTGGAAGATTGTGTGCTGTTTGTATGCAAGACAAATTCCTGCCAAATGCCCTTCGGACAAAAGTACGAGGCTTTGTTTGTGGAAAATCCGATCACGTGTACGAGGCTTAAGAACACAGCCATGAATAAAGAATGGTACAAAAACATCTCCCAAGAACAACTTCTCCCAACCATCTAAGAACAGTTTGGTGACAAACAATAACGTTTCCAGCATGATGGAGCACCTTGTCATAAGGAAACAGTGAAAACTAACTGGCTTAGGGAACAAAACATCAAAATTTGGGGTAAATGGCCAGGATACTACCTAGACTTTAATTCCATTAAGAAATCGTGGTCAATCCTCAAGAGGCGGGTGAACAATAAAACTCCCACAAAATCTGAGAACCTTCAAGCATTGATTATGCAAAAATGGGCTTTCATCAGTCAAGATGTGATCCAGATTGACAGCATGCCAGGGTGAATTGCAGAAGTCTTGAAAAAGAAGGGTCAACACTTCAAATATTGACTCTTTGCATAAACTTAATTTAATTGTCAATAAAAACCTTTGACACTAATGCCGTGTACACACGGTTGTTTTTTGTGATGAAATAAAACAATGTTTTAAAAAACGTCATTTAAAATCATCGTGTGTGGGCAAAACGTCGTTTTATGTCTTCTGAAAAACGAAAAAAAAAAAAATCGAACATGCTTCAATTTTTGATGTCGTTTTTCAGAATGTCGTTTTTTGTGTCATAAAAAAATGATCATGTGTATGCTAAAACGACGTTTAAAACAACATTTTTAAACCCGTGCATGCTCAGAAGCAAGTTATTATGTGAGCTTGAATAGAACAGAGTGCCGTCGTACGTGTTGTACGTAACCCACTGCCCTTCACCCACTGCCGTCCCGAGGCCTGGCCTTGGTTGCCTTGTGGGAAATCTGGCCCTGGTAACAGATGTCCTTACCCTTCTACATTCTATCCAAAATCAAATCAAGAGAGAGAGGGGTAAATAATAACAATCACAAGTGTAACCTCAGATCTAGTATTCAGATATAGTATGTAGATGGTACACAGTAGCGCACCAAAGAAACTATAACATTCATCTAATTAACCAATATCCTTGTACATAAATTGGCACAGTAATTGTTGCACAGATCCCAAACCAGTAAACTAGGTTTCAGGATCGTATTCCAGTCGCAAAAGCAGCTATAAATCTTACTGTAGATGTCTGGACATGCACCAAATTAGATACTGTACCCTGTTGTATGTGTTAACGACAAAGTCAGAATTTTAGTCATACAAGTTCATAAATGTGACAAACGTGGCTGATTCCACTAAATCGTTGCCCAATTTATAAAACATCAGCCAAGTTCCTTTGTCATTTGGCAAATAACTGCCAATTGGGTATAGGAAAGTTCCTCATTGTGCAAAGAGCAGTAACCCATGGCAAACCCAGCAATCATTCACAGTGCCATCTGCTCTAACAGATGAAATATGAAATGGCTTTCTGCACTATGAAATTATTGCTGTTCCTACCATTGACTTTTTAACCATTAGGCATGCCTTGCATAATTGGACTAAGGTAAAATGTGGCCTGTCAATTCTCAAACTCCTAATGAGATATTTTCAAAAAATAAGGATTGCGGTGACCAGATAATTTTATACCATCAGGCGACTTGGTGTACTCAAGAACAATCTGGAAGCAACTGCCAAACTGTTATATTTAAGCAGAGCTTTTTTTCTCAGAAAATAGGTGCAGGAACTCAACCACGACCCGTTCAGATTTCACAAACAGTAGAAGGGTCTTAAAGGGGCATTAAATACCAGAATTGCATTACATACAGTGTGCAGAGTTCAGGGGGTTACAAAGCAGTCACTTGTAAACACAGAAACCAGACTTCTGTGTTCACAAGTGATTGTGGTGAACGGGCACCAAAGGGTCTGAGCCAAAGGTGGTGGAACTGAGTTCCACCAAGTTCCCCCAGAAAAAAAGCCCTGTATTTAAGTGAACGAGTCACCTGCTCCATTGCTTTTTTTTTATTCAGACACTCCCTAATTTATGTATATGGCATATAGCCATGGGTGACCATTTTTCTCTAATATATGTAAACAATACAACTTAACCTACTGACTACTATGAACAGTAAAAAGCAAGTGCTCGAAATAAACAAACATAGTGGTGTACTGTTTGGTAAAATGCATCAGCCCCTGAACTTGCCAGTAAAGAAGAGCCCGAGGAATATCCAAGTGATGCTGTCAGCTTGGAAAGTGCTTAATCCAAAGAACTACTCTATAAATTCAAGCCCCTGTCTATAAGCCAATACCGCTAATATGTTTTGGGGTTTCATCCCTCCTTCAGAATTCTCTCTGGGCACCTGCTTTTATCACATGAAAGTATATTTGGTTATCTTTTTATTTGGCTTGACTTCTGCAAGACCAGTCCATTATTTGCCTTTCTGCTTACTGCAAAGGCTTCAGCATTTGACACTTCTGGAAGTGACAAATTCCTGCATCCCCCAAAGCACACTTTGGTTCCTACTGCCAGAGGCTGTGTCCCTACTCATTCTGTAGTGATGTTGGGCCAGCATGAGGAACCACTGAGGGTAGTCGGAGACACAGGCATTTAACACTCTCACTAAAGTTAGGGTAACACTGAAGACTTTGTAGGAGGCTGTACTGCTTGAAGAGTGGAGTGTGTAATTACTGTCATAAATCAGCAACTATAACCCCAGGTCAAGGAGTAAAATCCATGTCTTACCTAAAGACACATTTCCAGTATTAGACATATTTTTGTTTTTATTTTCTGAATATATAACTGAAATAAACTATGGTATAATTTTGTAAACCATTGTACCCTTTTATACACTATTTTGAGATGGTGACATCTCTGGAACCACATAAATTACTCTTAAAAATCATCACTCTTTTAGACTTGAGAACAAATGTTTAGGGCTATTTAGCATAATAAAGCTGCGATAGCACCATAATGTGTCTAAAGCTAGACTATGAAAAGAATGGAGGTACATTGACGATGCATAACACTTCTAAACTGCACATTTTATTTTCAGTTTCCTGTGTTGAAAGCCTTGTAAGCAATTGCATCGGCACAGATTTACTGCTACTCATGTTGTTTTTGTGGCTCTCTCAGCGGATAATGTCATCCTTGTTGGAAAGATTACCATGGAGTTTGTATACTATTTCCACCTCTATCCAGCCGGTCTGTCTAGTCATACCATGCTGTTTGACGTTGTATTGCTAGCAGCATATATTGAAAGGGAAATTGTATATTATTTTAGGACGAAATGCCCATATTGATTATGATATTGAACATGCCTGCATTGTTTATATGGTATACAACAACTGTTTGTATTATATTAAACTTGTATAAAAAGCGAACAATATAAATAAATTCAGAGACAAATCCCGAGGCTGCCATTGCCGACTCCTTCTGATAATGTAAGGCAACTGGCTGTCGTTTTGGTCTTCTTGATTTAATGTTTTGAGTCACTGGCCTGGGTCAGCAGCTTAGAAAATATTGCAGCCAGAGAAAGCCACACAGCATCTAGCAGGTGGTCAGCAATAGAAGTCTCAATAGTAATTTGCTTTAAGAATGCCTAGGACATTTGTGGTTAAGTGGAAACTATAATTATCTCCTTTTTTTGGGCAGGTATGAAAAAATAACAATGCTTTTGGAAATAGAAGTGTTAATATTGAAGTTAAGTATATGTCCATTTTGTTAATTGATTAAAAAAAATGTAAAAGTAAATAAACAGAAGAGAAATCCAAATCAAATCAATATGTGGTGTGACCACCCTTTGTCTTCAAAACAGCATCTATTCTTCTAGGTATGCTTGCTTATAGTGTTTGAAGGAACTCATCAGGTAGGTTATTTCAAACATCTTGCAGAACAAACCACAGATCTCCTGTGGATGTAGGCTGCCTCAAATCCTTCCGTCTCTTCCATCTCTTCATGTAATCCCAGACAAACCCCATGATGTTGAGATCAGGGCTCTGTGGGGCCAAACTATCACTCCCAGGTTACTTGTTGTTATTTATGCTGAAAATAGTTCTTAAGGCCATTGGCTGTATGTTTGGGGTCAATATCCTGCTGCAAAATACATTTGGGGCGAGTAACACGCCTCCCTGATAGTTTGGCATGATGGATAAATATCTGCCTGTATTCCCAGCACTGAAGACACCATTGATCTAATGACCAAATCTCCAACTCCATTTGCAGAAATGCAGCCCCAAACTTGCAAGAAACCTCCACCATGCTTCACTGTTGCCTACAGACACTCATTATTGTACTGATCTCGAGGTTTTGGCAAACAAACTGCCTCCTGCTACAAATTTTTTACATTTTGACTTATTAGTGCAGAGCACCTGTTGCATACATAGTTGAGTCACTTAGCCTTGTTTCCACATTGGAGGCATGGCTTTTTGGCCACAATTCTTCCATGAAGCCCACTTCTGGCCAGACTTCTCTGGACAGTAGATGGGTGTACTTGGGTCCCGCTGGTTTCTGTCAAATCAATGCTAATGACACTGCTGGAGATCTTTGAATGTCAAAAGGGAAGCAAGCATGAGGTGTCTGTGTCTTTCCTCTGCTGCATTAAGTTCCTCTGGCCTACGGTTCTCAACATTGCCTGATCAATGGTGTCCTTAATGTTGAGAAATACAGGCAGATAGTAGCAGAGTTTGACTGTTCTTCACCCAGTTTTAAGCCTCCTACACAGCTGCTTCTGATTCAGTTAATGACCGTGTTTCAATCTACATATGAAATTGATGATCATTAGCACCAGCTTGGTATAATTGGTTAATCATACACCTGAATCTAATCCTACAAAATCCCTGCAAGTGTACAAAGTGTGCAAGTGTAAGAATTGATGCTGATTTGAAGCCAAAAGTGTGGTCACACCAAATATGGATTTGATTTAGATTTTTCTTCTGTTCAATCACTTATTTTTTTTTGTAAATTGATAAAAAATAAACCATTAAAATATATATTTTTGAGAGCATTCTTACTTTACTGCATTTCTTTAAAATGTTTGCATGGTACGGTGTGTGTGTATATATATATATATATATATATATATATATATATATATATATATATATATATACACACACACACACACACATACATATATACATACACACAGCTTTTTTTCAGAGGGAACTTGATGGAACTCAGGTCCACCACCTCTCGCTCAGACCCTTTGGTGCCTGCTCACCACAAATACTTGTAAACACAAAAGTCTGGTTTCTGTGTTTACAAGTGACAGCTCTGCACTCTGTGTGTAATGCAATTCTGCTATTTAATGCCTCTTTAAGACCCTCCTACTGTTTTCATGAAATTGAACTAAACACACCCACTATTTGATGTGATTTGGAGGGTGTGCGTAGGCAAGGGGTTTTGTGGAGCCGTGGTTAAGTTCCAGCACATATTGTTTGAGAATAAAAGCCCTGTATATATATTATATATATTTATTTTTTATACACACACACTCTGTGTATGTTCAAATAAACATACATGACAAAGGATTTCCAAAGCACTATGAATTGGTTATGGAGACAGTCTAAGAAATAGGTTGTAGGAGATTGCAGAGACTGATTGGCTGGGCCAATGACCCCCTAGAGGTACTAGGAAAGCCTTGCTCAATTTAGTTCATTAGTAAAGGGTCATTGAAAATATATATTCATGATTGATGACCTAAAAATCAATTTACCATGATAAGTGTACATCAAGTACTGTCAAGTAACGTGTCTTACAATTAAGGGATATTCAGCCATGGTTCCAGAAAATAATTACTTATAGCATAACTAAAAGGCAAGACTTTTTTTTTAGTTTTGGATAGAGTGGTTTTTATTTGCTACCTCTGCCCCTGTTCGGGAGATTCACACTCTATATTCGTCCCGTTTACCATCATCGTTGAAAGTAAAAGAAAAATCCCAAATTGGGTTGTCCCCAGAAAAGTAGTAGAGGGGAAATCTTCCAATAGGGACACTATTCTGGTGACCAGAAAATTCCCTTCATTTGCAGGGATTCACCCTCACTCCAGTTTTGGCTATGGGACAGGAAGTACAGGTACAGTTGGAAACAGAAGCTCTCCTCCCTCCCCCTGCAGTCTTCTGAGACACGGACATGTCCCAGAAGACTGCATACACCATTCACTGCATACACCACTCCATTTTAAAAGCCAGCAGCTACAGTTTTTGTAGCTGCCGACTTATTTTTTTCCCAGGAGATTGTAGCTCTTCTTTAAGCTTTATTCTGAAGGGGTTGACATGCAGTAATATCTTAGATATCCCTAGAAATAGAAAAAATATATATATATGAAAAATAAATAAATAGACTGAGCATTGAACTTGGTCCATTGAAACTTTCATCTGTATCTGTAGACCATCAACAGTGTAGAGGAATGAATGAGGCAACTGGATGGATAAATGGCTGAACAGGAGAAGGGACACAGGCCCTGTACACATAGCTTGGAATCTGTCAGGTCACCTGTGGCCAGGTGACAAGTGGACCCCGTTAGGGTCAGGGATGCACCACAGGGTAGTGAACCCTATAGCCAACTGCTGCGAACAGAGAGGAGGCTTGAGCCAAAGATTCCCCAGGGTGCGGAGTCTAAGACCCATCTTGGTGTTCACCAGAGCCTCTAGTGGTGAGGATGGCCTTCGCTGCAGATGGATCCAGGTCACGACCCCTGGGTCATGCTCCGCAGGGAGAGAGGGGAAGCAGCAACCAGGACAAACGATAGTGATGGATAAGCCGAGGTCAGGGCAACAGCAAACAAGGGTAAATGAGGGACAGGCAAAAAGGTCAGGGAAACCGGCAAGCAGGAGTAGTCAGAGAGGAGCCAAAATCGGTACACAGGAAGGTAAACTTAGCACACAGCAGACAGGAACTCAAGCTACAAAGTTGAACAGCACTGCAGACCTGCAGTGAAACAGTTAATATAGGCTTCTCGTGATGGCCTGGGGTGGAGCCATACAGGGAGGAAGGTGATAAAAGACAGCCAGGAAGACAGTCAGGCCTCTAATGAACACATGGAGACAGGTAAGCTGCCAGACTTTATTGCATATCCATGACAGAATCCCTTCAGGAAAAAAAAAGTCTGTTTTCCCGAGGGGAATCCTGGCAAGCTTTTCTTGCCAAGCCGTGCATACAGAGGGCCATTCAAAAGAACCACCGTTCTTTTGAATGGCAAGAACGCGGTGACGTCATCGACTTCAATGAGCCGGTGCTCGTCACATTCAATGCCGTCACCGCCATCTTGCTACACACTACACTATGCCTTGTATGCTACCGCGCATGCATCAAAGGCTTATCGAGCATGTGCAGGTTTACCTTCGGACAGGTAAGCATACAGACGACCGGTTTTCTCTGCAGGAAACACTCTGCCGGGAAACCCGACGAGAAAAAAGAGAGCAGGGTTCTCTATTTTCTTGTCGGGATTCTCGGCTGTTTTCCTGACGGGAAAACTGCTAGGGAGCATATACACGGCCAGGATTGCCAAATGCTCTCCTGGCTGTTTTCCTGCCAGGAAAATCAGTCATGTGTATGAGGATTGAGACTCGAACCTCTGCAGCTCCTGCAAAAGATTTGGGTAGGATCACCTCGGTGTGGAAAAAAATGAATAGCAAGATGCTGAGGTCAGCGTCAAATAAAAACATTTTATTAAAATAAGCAGCGCACCTACATTGAAGTTAGCATGAAACAGCATGGATAGGGAACACCTGAGACCAAGCAGCTGTGATCAGTGTGAGGCTGTGGGCATCACTGAACAAAGGAGAGACCGAGGATGACAGCGAGCCAGCCAGGTCAAAGTGTGGATATTAATGGCGGCATGCTAAGCTGCACAAAAGAATGACAGCTGTCCAAATACCTGGTGGATGTCGGGGAGAGGGGGTGTGCATAACGCATTTCCAGGGACTTTGCCCTCTTTTATAAATGCATTTGAAAAAGAGAGCAAAGTCCCTGGAAATTAGTGAGCCACTTTCTATATCAAAAATAAAAACAAAAAATGTTTTTTGCCTTAATATCTACCTTAAAGTGGATGTAAACCCACTCTCATCCTTTTTAAACTACTGCCATAGTGCTGATCTATAAGGATATAGATGCCTCCTGCATGTATCCTTACCTGTCAAATGTTTCCCCTCTGTCTGTTATAAGGCCGTGTACACACGGCAGAGAACCTCGACGGGCAGAACACATCGTTCCGCCCGTTGAGGTTCCCTGCCGGCCGTCGAAATCGGTGACCCGCCCGTCGGGAATGGCAACCAGCCATTCTTCCAGGCGGGCCGTCGAGCAAATAGAGAGCGTGCTCTCTATTTCTGCTCGACGGGCTTCCCAACGGGAAGCTCGCCGAGAGCGTACACACGGCCGAGGTCCTCGCTGGAATGCAACTTCCAGCGAGGTTCTCGCTGGTTTCCAGCGAGAACCTCGGTCGTGGGTACACGGCCTAAGAACTGAAAAACTGCAGATTCTGTGGGTGGGTCTGTTGTCTGGAGCTCTGTGGGTGGAATCGTGATGTCAGTAGACTCCCCGACCTCCTCTACACTCCCCTTGTCAACATGCATTTGTTCCTATGTATTCCTTACACTAAATTCTGCTATTATCACTAACATCCAGTCAAAATCTAGAAAAGTAACCACATGACTTCAGAAAAAAATGGGGGTGGGAATTAAAAAATAATGCCTGTCTCCAGGCTAGTGCATGAGATATGTAAATAACCTGTCACTCACAGCAAGGGGGCAGAACGGACTAACGTTTTTCTCTGTAAGTCCATTTTATTTCACTGAACGATAAAAGAGGATTGCTCAGAGCTGGATTAACTCTGTGTGGCAAGAATGGGCACAGATGATATGAAATCTTATACTGTACATTGTGACATTGTACTTGTTTGTAGCCTTAATACAGATTTTTTTCACTTAAAACTGTAATTTTGTAACTTTTGGAAATGCCAGTAAAGACTTGGCTGTGCCAGTAAATTTGGGGTCTTGTGTCAATAAATTTCAATCTGGTTAGTTAGCAACACCGCCGGTTACAGAGTCGCTAAAGTGGCCCTCAATCTTCAAAACATTGGGCACCCCGCCCTAGAACATACTGCAATTTTTTTTTACACCTTATGAGTAAGTAAAACAATAGCTCAATGTATTGTGTTTAGTGACTTTTTACTTGTATTTGCCATAACTCCAATTTTATGTCCATCATTTCTCAGCTGTGCAAATGTAAAGTTTAAAAGAAAAATAAAGCTATAATGTAAATGCACCTTGCACATCTGACAGCAGATTCGGTGAGATTTTAAATAGAAAGCCATTAACATTTTCTTAAGCATTCCTTGCCTCTTCTCATCTTTCTTCAAGTGCTACATCATTCTGCTCACCGCTAAATTAATCTTTCCTGCAAAATCTATTTCTCATCTCCTCCATCTTCCTTTACACCGACAAAGATTTTTTCAGTGCAGAGGTAATTTAGACGGTCAATATAGAACATGATGTGTTTTCTTTCTTGAGAAAAAAAAAAAGAAAATCTTATCTAGTATTTTTCCAAGTTTGTCAGTCAGATGTTCAACTGCGCACAATTGGTCTTTTATTTCAGGGGGAAAAAAAAATTTAATGAAAGGAACATTTTGAAACCAATTTTCAGAACCCTTTCCCCTTAGGGCTTGGAACGATAATGTAAATCTTCGCCAAAAAAGCAATAGTCACACATTGAATGAAATTGTAGCTCCAATCACTCACTGACACTCACACAGGAAGAGGGAGATGATTGAAATTAGTCTAGCTGTCATTTGCACTGTATTTTCTCTAAATTTGTTGCTGCGCTGAACAGATAGAATTTTTATAGTCAACCGGCTGATTTAACCCGTCTTTTATAAATGGCTCCCTGAAATACTAATTGGAGTCTGTTTACTAGAGTGATTGATTCTCTTTTACTTCTTTTATGGGACACTGGCCACTAAGGTTTGTTCTATCTATCCTATCAATAGGCTGTTGGTCATAATAATTTGTTATTGTATGTGGGAATAAAAAATAAAAAAAAATTATATTAATGGAAAGGCCACCAATCCTTGAAAGATTTTAGGAGCACAGCTGTGTCTGCTTCTTTTTATTTTTAGCTAGCAAACATTTGTTTGTTCCAGAATGGGGAAGTTTGGGAATAAGTTTCTTGGGACTGTATATTCCACAAAATAATATAATGGGTATGACAATGGGCAGTATGTTTTGGAAAGTGTGTTGGGCGTGGGAAATATGTGCAGGGCAATAATGGACAGAATGTGCAGGAGAGGTGAACAGAGGGTATGCCAGTGTGCAGGACAGAACTGTAAAGAGTATGATAGTAGGCAGCAGTGTATGCAGGAACGGGATGCATAAAGTATAACAGTGGGCAGTGTGTGCAGGAGAAGAGTGTGGAGAGTGTAACGGTGAGTACAGGAACTTGAGGGTATAACAGTGGGCAGTGCGTGCATGAGATGAATGCGGAGTATATGACAGTGGGCAGTGTGTGCAGTAGGGGAGTAGGAGGGTATAACAGTGGGCAGCGTGTGCAGGAGAGGAATGTGGAAGAGTATGACATTGGGCAGTGTGTGTGCGCTGTAGCAGTGGGCAGTGTGTGCAGGAGAGGAGTATGGGTGGTGTAGCAGTGGGCAGTGTGTGCCAGAGATGAGTGCGTAGAGTATAGCAGTGAAAAGTATGTGCAGGAGAGGAGTATGAAGGGTTTAACAATGGGCATTGTGTCCAGGAGAGGAATATGGAGCATATGATAGTGGGCAGTGTGTGTGCGCACAAGAGAGGAATTCAAACAAAAGGTATAAATGGGCAGTGTGTGCAGGACAGGAGAGTGGAGGGTATAACAATAGGCAGTGTGTGCAGAACAGGAGGGTGGAGAGTATGATAGTGGGCATCATGTGCAAGAGAGAAGTGTAGAGGGTATAACAGTGGCCACTGTGTGTAGGAGAAGAGTGTGGAGGGTATAACTATGGGCAGTGTGTGCAGAAGAGGTGTGTGAAGGATATAATAATGGGCATTGTGTGGAGAGAGATGTGCAGGGTGTAACAGTGGGCATTGTGTGCAGGAGAGTAGTGCGGAGAGTGCAGCATTGGGTAGTATGTGCAGGAGAAGATTGTGGAGGAACAGTGGGCAGTAAAGTGCAAGAGAGATGTGTGCAGGGTAAGATAGAGGCTATATGTGCAGAACGGGATTGCAGGGGTTATAGTGGGTACATGCAATGGAAGATTGTAGAAGGTATCAGAGTGGCCAATATGTGCATAATAAGAGTGTGAAGGATTTGACAGGGTAGCATGTGCAGGGGAAAGTTGTGAAAGGCATCACAGTGGGCACAAGTACAGTGCCTTGCAAAAGTATTCACCCCCTTGGCTTTTTACCTATTTTGTTACATTTCCACCTTTAGTTCAATGTTTTTTTTAATCTGAATTATATGTGATGGATCAGAACACAATAGTCTAAGTTGGTGAAGTAACATTTTAAAAATATATGCATAAAACTATTTTTCATAAATAAAAAAATAATTGGCACGTGCGTATGTATTCACCCACGTTGTTATGAGGCCCATAAAAAGCTCTGGTGCAACCAATTACCTTCAAAATTAGTGAAATTATGTCGACCTGTGCGCAAAGTGTCACATGATCGGTCATTACATATACACACTTTTTTGAAAGGCCCAAGAGGCTACAACACCTAAGTACGAGGCACCACTAACCAAACACGAAGTAAGGGACAATGTTGTTGAGAAGTACAATTCAGGTTTAGGCTATAAAAAAAAAAAAAAAAAAGTCTTTGATGATTCCTAGGAGCACCAGCAAATCTACCATAACCAAATGGAAAGAACATGGTACAACAGCAAACCTAAGAGACGGCAGCACACCAAAACTCACAGACCGGGCAAGGAGGGCATTAATCAGAGAGGCAGCACAGAGACCTAAGGTAAACCTTGAGAAGCTGCAGAGTTCCACAGCAGAGACTGGAGTATCTGTACATAGGACGACAATAATCCGTACGCTTCATAGAAATGGGCTCTATGGCAGAGTGGCCAGAAGAAAGCCATTACTTTCAGCAAAAAACAAAATGGCACGTTTTGAGTTTGCGAAAAGGCATGTGGGAGATTCCCAAAATGTATGGAGGAAGGTGCTCTGGTCTGATGAGACTAAAACTGAACTTTTTGGCCATCAAAGAAAACGTTATGTCTGGCGCAAACCCAACAGATCACATCACCCAAAGAACACCATCCCCACAGGGAAACATGGTGGTGGCAGCATCATGCTGTGGGGATGTTTTTCAGCAGTTGGGACTGGGAAACTGGTCAGAGTGAGGGAAAGATAAATGGTGCTAAATACAGAGATATTCTTGAGCAAAACCTGTACCACTGTGTGTGTGATTTGAGTGCAACAGCGGAATTCCGTCTGGAACACTCTTTTCATCTGATCCATTCATCGGACGTTCGTAGTGGTGAGCGGGCATAACCCTTGTGATAGATAAGTACAGTACTGCTGAATAACACTTGTACAGACTGGATGGTGGTACTTGTAGTTCCACAGATATGAATATACTGCTACACAGGCCACATACATCAGATGATTGGGTTCAATATACCTATTGTGTCTTATAATCTGAATTGAGGGCATCTTAAATATCACAATAAAGGAGGAATATACATAATTTACCATTTCTTTGATTAAATCACAGCTTTTCATCCTTGTTGCCTTTTACACTTTGGATTACAATTTTCTTTACTATTAAGAACACAGGCTAACTGAAGATATCCAGAACTATAAGGAATAATTATTTTTTCCATTTTTTGGTGCACAACTTCCTCTGCTTATTTGCATTACTTTCTTTGAACTATTACAGGGAGCCACCCTATAGGATATTATTTGGGTTTATATTAGGGCTGTTACTGATCAAAATTTTTGTGTTCGATTAATCGTTTTGTTTTTTTCGATTAATCCTAATTTGATCAATTATACGCACATGATCCAACCTTTTACACTTTGGATTCCCATGCAGCTCCAACAACTGTAAAAATTAGCAGGATACAAAAAACACACAAAGGAAGCGCTCGATGGGAATAGCATTACTTTTATATTAAGTAACCAAATAAATATTGCACTAGAGATAAAACAGGCTAACTGAAGATATCCAGAACTATAAGGAATAATAATTTTTTCCATTTTTTGGTGAACTATCACAACTTCCAGTGGATCTGAATCCCAGGTTGATAGAGGGAAGTGATAGAGGGAAGTTAGCCCTTGTTTGCATAACTTCAGATGGACACGGCAAGCCCCGCCTTTGACCGGACTCCGACGGAATTGAAGGCCCAGAACAGGTGGAGAGGGAGCCGAAAGAATTTTAACCAAAAAGATTTGATCTCAAAAAAATAGATTAATCGATATTATTTGCACAGCCCTAGTTTATATTGTTGTTGATATTTTTAGATCTCTGTAGTGTGTCTATGTTAAGTATTTGTGCATAATAATACATGGGAGAATATTCATTGTGAATTCAAAACTGAGTTACTAAATTTTCTGTGTTTTTCATCTCAGTAGGTATATTTGCTGTGCAAGTCTCTATTTACCATTACAGCTGGTGACATGATGGAACCCAAGGTGTCAGCGGTAAGACGATTTGCAGAGTCGAGGTAACCAATGGGGTACAGAGTCTATTAGCAGCCCTTATGGGGGTACCGCTACAAACAAATACTGGTTGGTTACTGATCTTTCCATAACTAGTGATAAAATCACAAAAAATATGGCAACATTTATAAAAGTGAATGGCAAGAGTGGGAAAATACACTCCATAATACATTTGGCCCCCATTCACAAAATTGAGTAATAAATAGACATGTGTATTCGGTTTCGTCCGAATGCATTTTCATCCGAATTTCGGGTATTTTCGTTATCATTTTAACAAACGTGCAGAATCAGAAATCCAAAAGATCTGACATAAAAAATGCTTTATTTTCGAATGGCCTAATCTAACACTTTGGGCCAGATTCAGGTAGAGTTACTCTGGAGTATCAGTGATACTCCAGCCTAACTCTCACTTTGAGCCGGCGTTTCTGTTTTCTGTAAGCAGAAAACAAGAAACGCCGGGTTGGAGTTCCTATACGAGCGGCGTAATTGTATTTTGCCGTCGTATCGGAACTGCAATTTTAAAAATGGCGCTTGGGGGCGTTCCCGCTGATTAACCCCGAGAATATGTTAATCCGCGAGAGACGGAAATTCACGATCGTACGCGGGCCCGACTCAGTGACTTTTCAACGTTTCCGAAAGCGATACGCGGCGTAAAGAAAAACATGCCCCCTAGGTGGGGTATCCTATGTTAAGTATGGCCGTCGTCATCGCGTCGAATTTAACATTTTTAGCGTTGTTTGCGTAAAACGTCCGTGAATGGGGATTGACGTCATTGACGTTTACTGACAGAATTTGGAGCATGCGCACTGAAAGTTGACGCATGCGCAGTACGTTCGCCGTGGGATCGCGCCTAGTTTAAATAATACACGCCCCCTACCCGCCCAATTTGAATTCCGCCGGCTCATTTTCGCTACGCCGCCGCAACTTTAGGAGCAAGTGCTATGTGAATAACAGTACTTGCTCCTAAAGTTTCGGCGGAGTAACGTAAATGACTTACGTTACTCCGAAATAAAGAACCGCTGTCCTACCTGAATCTGGCCCTATTAGTCCAAGATTATTCTACATAGAGAGAAAAAGATTCGACATTATAGAGACAGTGTTGGGGTAGACCAGTCGACATAAACGATGAAGATTCGACGAAGCAGAGAAAAACATACAAACTTTGAATCTGTCATTGAAGGCTTATGCCCTGTACACACGATCGGTTCGTCTGATAAAAACGAACCGATGGATTTTTTCATCAGATATCCGATGAAGCTGACTTTCATCAGTCTTGCCTACACACCATCGGTTAAAAATCTGATCGTGTCCAATGCGGTGACGTATAACACAACAACGTGCAGAGAAAAATGAAGCTCAATGCTTCCGAGCATGCGTCGACTTGATCCTGAGCATGCATGGATTTTTGACCAATGGATTTCCCCACAGACGATCGGTTTTTCAACCATACAAAAGTTTTAAAACAGGTTCAATTTTTTTTCACCGATGGGAAAAAAACTGATGGGGTCCACACACGATCGGTTCTTCTGATGAAAACCGGCCATTGGTCCGTTTTCATCAGCCGAACAGATCATGTGTACAGGGCATAATGGTGTCTGTCGAAAGTCCTAAGAAGATTCGACAAGCAGCTAAACTGTACGACGCCGCAATCATACATTTCCAGTCAAATGCTCGGCCCATAGGCTATTAAAGCGGAGCTCCACCCTTAATTTAACTTACTTTCAATATTGTTAAGGGTCCAAAACAATGCCACATCCGATATTTTTAAATAAATAAATGTTACAGTACCATCTGAGCTGCTATGTCTTCCGGTCTGTATCCCCTTGGGTTAAAGTCGGGTTTTCCCTGGTTTCCGGTGGCGGCGCTGTGTCTTCTGGGAGCTTATCTCTTTGCTCCCTAATTATCATATTTCGCCTTTTAGAACTAAATCTCGCGCGACTTCGTGTAGCAGGAAGTGACGCGGATGTAAACAGAGGAAGGAGGGCGGGCGTTTTGAAGAATCTCCATTGCACGGCTGTATTACACGATTCTTTTGTTATCATCACAACGAGGCAGTAACTTTTCATTCCTACGCCTGCCGTTGAGATGACAACAGACGCTCGCGCCGCCGGACACCTTTGCCAGTGCGCGTGTGCGAGATCGAGCGGTGGATGCTTGGACAGCATCCACCGAAAACAGGAAGTGACATGCCTGTGTTCTTCTTCCTGCCCAAAGCCAAGATGGCAACGCGAGGACATGCAGAATATAAGTTGTTATTTGGGACAGAAAACCAGCGGAGCGGCTGTTGAAAACAAAAACCGTGAGTTTAGCACAGCAGTGCAATTAGTAATTTAAAGAGCCCATAATCAAAAATTCGATTTTTCGGCGGAGATCCGCTTTAAGAATTCGAATGTTGGTTGACTAGTAATAATGATTTATAAATATAATTATTACTAGTGTCATACAACATTAGAATTCTTCTTCAGCTTGAAGGCGGAACATTTGACCGAAAATGTACAATTCCTCGTACAGTTTAGCTGCTCCATCGAATCTTCTTAGAACATTCGACAGACACCATAAGCCTTCAATGACAGATTCGACCTTAATTTGGATTTTCGGACGAATGCATTTTTTTTTAACGAAACAAAATAAATAAAAAACACATTTCGGGAGTAAATAAATACATTTATTTTTCGGACGAAAACATAATTCTGAAACAAAGTATTTCAGTGTGCACATGTCTAATAATAATAATAATAATAATAATAATAATAATAATAATAGGGAAAGACCATATACATGGGCGTCCGCTGAACTTTTTCCAGGGGGGGGCATAATTTTACGGTCACCTATGCTCCGCTTCTTTGACAATGTCATGAAGGGGAGGGGCTTAGTCCTTATCCCATAAAGCCTTTCCCCTTAACTTGTACTCACAGTCCCCACTTGTAAGGTCACGGTGGTCTTCCTTCTCCCAAATCCTGTTTCCACATGTCCCTTTGAAAATACATTACAGGCAGCAAAGCAAACACGAGGGTGCACATACAGGAAGCAGCCAGAGGTGGCAGTAAAGAGCTCTGTAACTCAGTGACACTGATCTTGCAACAGCTGTGGAGCCAATTCGCACAAACACAGAGAGAGTCAGCACAGCTACAGATGCGAGCATGGCAGACCCTTGCCGATTCCAGGGGGGGTCACTGGCCCCCCCTTACTCCTATGAGCAGACGCCCATGACCATATATGCTCATTTTATTTATAAAATCTGCTTCCTGTCTGTCTAATGCCACGTACACACGAAAAAAAAAATTCAAACATGCAGAATTTTTTAACGACGTTTAAAACAATGTAGTTTTTCGGGTTGTAAAAAATGTTCGTGTGTGGGCTAAAACGACATTAATAACCTGTGCATGCTCAGAAGCAAGTTATGTGACGGGATCGCTTGTTCTGGAAAAAACTACTGTTTGTAATGGAGTAAGCACATT
Source organism: Rana kukunoris (assembly GCA_029574335.1). Classification (NCBI taxonomy): domain Eukaryota; kingdom Metazoa; phylum Chordata; class Amphibia; order Anura; family Ranidae; genus Rana; species Rana kukunoris. The sequence goes on from CM056059.1 coordinate 101,695,632, forward strand.
CATCACGCTGCAACAGACAGAAAAGTGTGAATCGTCTTTTACTAACACAAAATCAGCTAAACCAGCCCCAAGGGTGGCGCCATCCAAATGGAACTTCCCCTTTATAGTGCCGTCGTACGTGTTGTATGTCACCGCGCTTTGCTAGAGCTTTTTTTTTTTTAACGATCGTGTGGGCAAGGCCATTTTAATGATGAAGTTGGAAAAAAACGTTGTTTTTTTCTAGAGGCTGAAGAACTTTCATGCTGAAAAATGATCGTGTGTACGCGGCATTACTGACCCTCTTGTATTTCTCTGCAACACTATAGCCCACCATCCTTCTGGGTAACTAGAGAACCTAGGCTTCAGACAAAATATTTTTTTGAGGCTAAAAACTTTACTTTTTTTTTTTTACACATGATATGGTAATGCTGAAATGTGGCTATTGGTTAACATGAAGGATGAATTTAAATGACAAGTCCACTTTAAAGTTAAGTTTTAAGTTTGCAGGGTATAGAAGAAATACTATATACATCTGTTCAAGTCAAAAGTCTTGAAGTTTGTAAGACTCTGATGTATGGGCAGAAATTCCAAACTGGAAGTATAATTAGCTGCCTCCATCCAACAGGCCGCAGCTGTACTGCTCTTCATTCTTAGCATTGCTGAGTGACACAGTAAATGGGCAACTTTTTAACATCTTCTGAAATAGTCTGTTTATGAGTTGTGAAGTGGGGAGTTGGCGGGTAGGATTGACACTCGCCCCCCTCTCTCCTTTTTAAGGAATGGCTGCTGAGGAGCCAGATAAAATCTCAGCTGCGGGTTCTGATTTCAGGGGCCACAAAAGGTCTCTGAGAACCTTGATTTCCTGATAACATATTTGTTTTGGTAGCATGATTACTGCATGATTGATATCCCTGCAGATGGTGAGAATATATGCTGGGCAAAGGATTATTTGTGCAGTCATGAAAGCCGCCGGTCTATTAAAGGCTTGTGGATTCAGAAACTCGAGATTGGGTTACATTAATGCTGCTTAAATGGGCTGCTTGCTATTGCTGTACTGGCATTCGGGCCTGGACTTCAAATTACTCCCTCTCATCCAGGGGCGGATCCAGAGTCTAATCTCGGGAGGGGCACTGCCAAAATTTCTGCAGGCAATTTGTAGGGGCAATGGTTGGTGTTGGCGCTTCAATCATCACAGCACCGTGGTTAATATGGTGTCAGGATGATTAAAGCACATCATTTCAATTAATACTGTGTGGGAACAGCCAGGTGGAGGGGTGACAGGGGGGTTGCAGCCAGGTGGAGGGAAGGAAAAGGTGGTTGCAGCCAGGTGGAGGAGAGGACAGGGTGGTTGCAGCCAGGTGGAGGTAAGGACAGGGTGGTTGCAGCCAAGTGGAGGGAAGGAAAGGGGGGGTTGCAGCCAGGTGGAGGGGAGGAAAGGGGGGGTTGCAGCCAGGTGGAGGGGAGGAAAGGGGGGGTTGCAGCCAGGTGGAAGGGAGGACAGGGGGTTTCAGCCAGGTGAAGGGGAGGACAGGGGGGTTGCAGCCAGGTGGAAGGGAGGACAGGGGGGTTGCAGCCAGGTGAAAGGGAGGACAGGGGGGTTGCAGCCAGGTGAAGGGGAGGACAAGGGGGTTGCAGCCAGGTGAAGGGGAGGACAGGGGGGTTGCAGCCAGGTGAAGGGACCACAAAAGGTCTCTGAGAACCTTGATTTCCTGATAACATATTTGTTTTGGTAGCATGATTACTGCATGATTGATATCCCTGCAGATGGTGAGAATATATGCTGGGCAAAGGATTATTTGTGCAGTCATGAAAGCCGCCGGTCTATTAAAGGCTTTGTCAGTTTATTTTTTCTGACGCTTCAAGAAGTGGATTCAGAAACTCGAGATTGGGTTACATTAATGCTGCTTAAATGGGCTGCTTGCTATTGCTGTACTGGCATTCGGGCCTGGACTTCAAATTACTCCCTCTCATCCAGGGGCGGATCCAGAGTCTAATCTCGGGAGGGGCACTGCCAAAATTTCTGCAGGCAATTTGTAGGGGCAATGGTTGGTGTTGGCGCTTCAATCATCACAGCACCGTGGTTAATATGGTGTCAGGATGATTAAAGCACATCATTTCAATTAATACTGTTTCGGAACAGCCAGGTGGAGGGGTGACAGGGGGGTTGCAGCCAGGTGGAGGGAAGGAAAAGGTGGTTGCAGCCAGGTGGAGGAGAGGACAGGGTGGTTGCAGCCAGGTGGAGGTAAGGACAGGGTGGTTGCAGCCAAGTGGAGGGAAGGAAAGGGGGGGTTGCAGCCAGGTGGAGGGGAGGAAAGGGGGGTTGCAGCCAGGTGGAGGGGAGGAAAGGGGGGGTTGCAGCCAGGTGGAAGGGAGGACAGGGGGTTTCAGCCAGGTGAAGGGGAGGACAGGGGGGTTGCAGCCAGGTGGAAGGGAGGACAGGGGGGTTGCAGCCAGGTGAAAGGGAGGACAGGGGGGTTGCAGCCAGGTGAAGGGGAGGACAAGGGGGTTGCAGCCAGGTGAAGGGGAGGACAGGGGGGTTGCAGCCAGGTGAAGGGAAGGACAGGGGGGTTGCAGCCAGGTGGAAGGGATGACAGGGGGGTTGCAGCCAGGTGAAGGGGAGATAAGTTCTTACCTTGGATGATAGTAATGGAATCACTGGCTTCCTCCACCCTACAGCCTTATGGTCACTCTTCTTCTCTCTTCCCCCCCCTCCTGCTCGGCATATTGGGGGCTGCAGTCCTCTCAGGGAATCATCCTGGGGCCTGCTGGTACTACATGTCCCATAATCCTCTTGGTTGTGTTTTACCAGCCATTGGCTCTGAATGTAGCCAATAGCATCAGGCATTGCCTGGTGAATAAGAGTTACTGGGCTCAAGGAGGAGAGGGAGGGGTGGAAATCCTCTGCAGCTGCAGCTCTTCCTGTGTCCCTTCACAGAGAGCCTGTCAGCAACGTCTGATGGGGTCGGCATCAGCACAGCCTGCAGTGCAAACAATTTTTTCGGGGGGGGGGGGGGGGCAACTGACATGCACAGCAAGGTAGTTTAAAAAAGCTTGATTTTTTTAAAACCAAGCAAGTGTGACATGATTGTGTCTCGGGGGGGGGGCAACAGGGCAATTGGATCCGCCGTTGCTCTCGTCTAGGTTTATGGTGGGTGCAAACCTGTAGCCTAGTTTGTCAGAGGATATGACACAAGAACTGAGCTATTTATAGCATCTATCCAATAGGTTTTCAGGTGCTCAAGATTCTCAAGCCTGGTTATTGAACAGCCAGACTTGGTAGGTTCCAGAACGTGTGTACACCAATTGAAGTGTTACTAAACCCACAACAGTAAAAATCAGTCTGTATATGCAGTACAGCATGCTAGTTTTACTCATTGTGGAACCTAATGCCGCGTACACACGACCGCTTTTTGGGTCGTAATAAATGACGTTTTTAATGGTCTAGAAAAAACAATTTTTTTTTCAACCCGATCGTTAAAACGGCCTTGCCCACACACGATCGTGAAAAAAAAAATGCTCTAGCAAAGCGCGGTGACGTACAACACGTACAACGGCACTATAAAAGGGGAAGTTCCATTCGGATGACGCCACCCTTGGTGCTGCTTTTGCTGATTTCGTGTTAGTAAAAGACGATTCACGATTTTCAGTCTGTTATTGCGTGATGAATGTGATTACTCCATTACAAATGCTAGTTTTATCAGAACGAGCGCTCCCGTCTTATAATTTGCTTCTGAGCATGCACGTTTTTTTCACGTTGTTAAAGCCCACACACAACCATTTTTTACGACGTTCAAAACGACGTGAAAAATTTGAGCATGAGACGCGCGCGCGGGCTCACGCAGGTAGGACATGCCTGACTAGAGCTCCGCTCCTGGAAGGAAGAAAGCCGCAGATATTTTCAGCCTAATCGTTCTCCCGTCGAAACCAACTACGGGTACTTTTCACTGAGAGGTGAGAGAGGGAAAGTGTACGAAAAATGGTGCTGGGAGGCACACGGAACAAAACCAAAACGAATTTCAGCAGCGGCTCCCAGCGGAACAAAGGCGCCGCAAAAGAGGCGCCAGTCACCTCAGAGAAGCTCCCCTCAGGGAAAACACAGAAGCGCTCAGTGAAACCTGCCTCACAAATGGCTGCAGTGTCTAACTATGCCTCAGACAGTGAAGAAGAGGGCGCAAATGATTTCTTACAAACCCTTTCTAGCAAAAAGGAAGTCCCCTCAGACTTACTGAGGCAATTTGAAAAAATGCTCCAAAAGGCACTGAAACACACATCCGACCAGATTACTGCAAACCTCACCAAAGAAATCAGAGAATTGGGGAACCGGACTGAGGTCCTTGAGGAGAAGGTAGACGAAATAGAAACCCATACCCATGAATGTCTGACTGAACTAGACGCGCTTAAAGAAGAGAACCAGACCCTGCAAAGCAGGCTGGAAGATTTTGAGAATCGGGCCAGGAGGTCCAATTTGAGATTTAGGGGCATTCCGGAATCCATCCTGGACCTACAAGCAACCATTTTGGCACTGTGTCAGGAACTTCTGCCGGGTACACCAGTGGAGAGATTAGAAATGGACAGAGTGCACAGGGCACTCTCCCCCAAAAAAGCCGAGGGCCCCCCCAGAGACATAATAGCCAAATTTCATTTTTTCAGAACCAAAGAACAAATCCTGGAGGCAGCAAGGGAAAAAGGCACCCTCTCATTCCAAAGCCACAGCTACCAAATATTCGCTGATATTTCACAGCTAACTATCGCCAAAAGGAGAGCCATGAAACCCCTCCTAACAGAGCTGCAGCAACGCAACATCAAGTACCAATGGGGGTTCCCCTTCTCCCTGCGCTTCACGATCTACGGCACCAAAATAACCTGCAGAACACCAGACCAATTGCACCAGGCTCTTCTGGACTTCAAGCTAATTGACAACCCTCCATCAGTATCCTCTACCCGCAGAAGAACAGCATCTGCATCCTCACGCAACAACTCCCCGCATCAGGGACAGAATAATGGCTCGCACCAGTCAAGCAAACGTGGCAGATTTGCCCCGCAGTCCCAAGAACAAGAGGACTCTATGGACTGATTAACCCAAGCAACAACCATCTTGCCCTTACCCTCCTAGGTCACACGCGTGCTAGCTGGACTCTGTTCTCTTTACCCCATCTCACTGGAAATTTCCCTCTCCCCCTTCCCTCCTGATCATAGCACCAGGTGGAAACGGTCATACTCGCACCTCACACATCACATATCATCGTATGTCCTCCACAATATAAAAGGGCCTCCTTCTCCCAACCCCATAACTGAACTGTTTACCCTTTAGGCCCTGACATAGGAAAATACAGGTGCCCTCACCCCTGTTCTATGTCTCCTACCTTAACACCTGTATCCCACCCTCAACAAACTCTTCACACACGCGCCTGGCTATTTACATCCCAGCCAGGAAAGGTCCTGACTCCAAGTACCTTTTCTTGACACTCAGTCTGCTCTGCTAACCACCCATGGGGCTATTCAGGGAAACCTCAACACCTTAACACCAAATATGACCACTAGCCTTATCTTTCTAACCCCTCTCACCCCATATGCCCTAAATATGTTGACATACCTAACCTAATTCTTACTATGTGATTGAATGGGAGTTCGTGCACCCCCAGAGGTGCGCTCTTTACATTTTAGCAAGCGGCTCTCTGACTCTGGGCGAACACGCGTCCCACTAGGCCCACCTCCGGCCCCCAGGCTATTATCTGGGGACCTGACGAAGGCCCCTTTTCCCTGGGCGAGGGACCTTTTCCCCCACCTCGGGCAAACACCGTACACTCTATCTGTATTCTGATGTTTATGTGTGCAATAACATGTATTGTCTTTTACTTTTTTTTCAAGGTTGAAGTTTTAAACCTCCCCCCCTCCTATCCTCCCCTCCTGTCTGCACGGAATGGCCTGGGAAAACACCTCTCACTGAACCACAGTAAGAAGAGTCTATTGGTTTGGCTACCATGGCACCCTTGAACATATTGACACTCAACGTACAAGGTTTGAATATCCCGCAAAAGCGTACAAAAGCTTTCAGGCTTTTCCAGGCTAAAAAAGCTCATGTAGTGTGCCTACAAGAAACCCATTTCACCCCGAACTCTACCCCTAAGCACTTCAGTGCGGCCTACCCGCAAGTGTACACAGCCTCAGCATCTTCCAAGAAGCGAGGCACCTTAATTGCATTTCACCGAACCACCCCATTCACCCTTTTATCTGAAATAAAAGACCCCGAAGGCCGCTATCTCATCTTGACAGGATCCATTTTAGACACCGCTGTCACCGTGGTATCTTACTACGCCCCAAATACCAACCCTATGCCATTTATGTCCCACCTCTTTCAAACCATTAAAGCCCATAAACTGTTGATTTGCGGAGACTCAAACCAAGTACTGCTTCCATTTCTAGACAGATCACCGTATATCCAACCAAAGCATCACGCTAAATGGACACTCCCCAACCTTCTCACCAAATATAGTTTAGCAGATACCTGGAGAGAGATGAACCCAGCAAAACGTATCTATACTTACTACTCCAACCCCCACCATTCTCTAAGTCGCATTGACCACATATTCCTCACTATAGGTATGCTGCCTGAAGTTGTCAACTCGACCATCATCCCTATTCCCTGGTCTGACCACAATGCGGTCTGCACAACAATTGCGTCTACTATCCCCAAAAAACAGGACCCCACCTGGTACCTACCAGAAATTTTACTCAAACACCCAACCCATTGCCAAGAAATTAAACACACTCTCCAGGAATACCTAAAATTTAACATGAACCCCGAAATCTCGGCTCTCACTCTTTGGGAAGCCCATAAGCCAGTCTTGAGGGGTGCACTCCAAAGGCAAATGGGGATCCTTAAAAGAAAACAAATTCAAATGACAAAGACCCTAGAAACCGAATTCAACTCCGCCTTCCTGGCCTTCCAAAATGACCATTCCCCTTCCTCTAAAAGCCGCCTAGATAAAGCTCGTCTGGAGTACGATCTATTCCTCACAGAATCAGCGAATAAAACCCTGAATAGATCCAAACATACCTTTTACAAAATGGCCAACAAAGCAGGGACCTACTTAGCCAGAGCACTCAACTCTATCAACAAAACGTATACCCCCATCAAACTAAAGTTAGCAAACAATGTCACTTCTAGCAACCCCCATAAAATAGTTCAGAGATTTAACACCCACCTGAAAAAGCTATACTCAGAAACAAACATATTTAATAGAACAGAGGCTGACTCCTTCTTTTCACAAATCCAGCTCCCCCGTCTGACAGAAGCCCAGAAAAATCACCTAGATAAATCAATCTCCATGGATGACGTAGTGGAAGCTATTAAAGAACTAAAACTCAACAAAAGACCGGGCCCCGATGGGTTCTCAGCCCGATATTACAAATCCTTTGTCGAGCTCATCTCCCCAAGGCTGGCCGAAGCCTTCAACGACCTCCTAAAAAATAAATCCTTCAGACAGGAATCTCTTCTAGCTACCATTTGTATGATCCCTAAACAGCACACTGATTCCACCCTCAGCAAGTGTTACCGTCCAATATCCATGTTAAACATAGACATCAAATTACTAGGCAAAATACTAGCAACCCGCCTAAACAAAATAATTGGATCCCTAATACACCGTGACCAAGTTGGTTTCATGCCCAATCGTCAAGCAGGAGACAACATAAGGAGGGCAAATCTTTTAGCACACTTTGCAAAGAAAAAGGGGAATACCTGCTTGCTTCCTTTCTTTAGATATCAAGCAGGCATTCGATTCCGTATCATGGTCATACCTGGGATACGCATTACAGAATTGGGGCTTTGGCCCCAACTTCATGAAATGGGTCACGGAACTATACAACAAACCAAAAGCCTACGTTAAGTACGCGGGGTACAAGTCAGAAACTTTTACCATTAGCAGAGGAACTAGACAGGGATGCCCACTTTCCCCGCTACTATTTGCCCTCCTTATTGAGCCTCTGGCACAAAAAATCAGGTCAGACCCAACAATCTTAGGTACAGTGCCTGCCGCCGAGAATGTGTTTTCAGCACGCCAGCATCGCGCTGAATCTCGGCGACAGGCTGCCGACATCTCGCACTCGCTGGAATAGTAAAAGTACATTCCAGCGAGCGCGTCATAGAAGCGACGGGGATCCGACGCGGATTCCCGCCAATTCTATACGTGGGCGGAGTTTGTTATGAATCCTGAAGGAGAAATCCCCGCCGGATTTTTAAAGAAAAATCCGGCATGGGTTCCCCCCTCAGGGCATAACGGGCCCCCTAAGGAGACCCCCTAACGGGCCCACGGTTACGGGTGGGGGTCCCCCCACAATCCATAACAGACCCGTATCCAAAGCACGCCGGCCGGCCGGTCAGGAAGGGAGTGGGGGCGAGCGAGCGCCCCCCCCCTCCTGAGCCGTACCGGGCAGCATGCTCAACATGGGGGGGTCAGGTGCTCTGGGGTAGGGGGCGCACTGCGGCCCCCCACCAGAGCACCCTGTCCCCATGTTGATGAGGACAGGGCCCCTTCCCGACAACCCTGGCCGTTGTTGTCGGGGTATGCGGGCGGGAGGCTTATCGGAATCTGGAAGCCCCCTTTATAAGGGGGCCCCCAGATACCGGCCCCCCACCCTAAGTGAATGAGTATGGGGTACATTGTACCCCTACCCATTCACCTGCAAAACAAAAGTTTAAACACAAATAAACCACACAGTGTATTGAAATATTTTATTAGTTGGCCGCCGGGGGGGGGGTGTGTATGATCGCTTTTAGAAAAGCGCCCCCTCCGGCGGGCTTCTGTGGGGGGGTGGGTGCCGCCGTCTGGTTCTTTTTCCGCCGCCGGGGGGGGCGCTTTGATAAAAGCGCCCACCACCCGGCGGGCTTCTTTCGACGTCTTCGGCGGCTGGGGGGTCTTCTCCCACTCTCCGGGGTCTTCTCCCGCTCTCCGGGGGTCTTCTCCGCTCTCCGGGGGTCTTCTCCGCTCTCCGGGGGTCTTCTCCGCTCTCCGGGGGTCTTCTTCTTCTTCAGGACTCGCCGCCGCTATCTTCGTGTGTTAGCTCAATTACTAGCGGCGGCGGTCCCCTCTTCTGCGACGTCGGCGTCTTCTTCTTCTTCTTCTTCTTCTTCTTCTGCTGTCCAGATGTTGACGCGACGCTTCCTCCCGCTGTTATGCCCGGCGCGCGGCTCGCAGCGAAATATATAGGCCTGTCTTGTGACGTCGCAGTCCCATCATGCTCCGGTAGGTACCACGTGATACCTACCGGAGCATGATGGGACTGCGACGTCACAAGACAGGCCTATATATTTCGCTGCGAGCCGCGCGCCGGGCATAACAGCGGGAGGAAGCGTCGCGTCAACATCTGGACAGCAGAAGAAGAAGAAGAAGAAGAAGAAGACGCCGACGTCGCAGAAGAGGGGACCGCCGCCGCTAGTAATTGAGCTAACACACGAAGATAGCGGCGGCGAGTCCTGAAGAAGAAGAAGACCCCCGGACAGCGGAGAAGACCCCCGGAGAGCGGAGAAGACCCCCGGAGAGCGGAGAAGACCCCCGGAGAGCGGGAGAAGACCCCGGAGAGTGGGAGAAGACCCCCCAGCCGCCGAAGACGTCGAAAGAAGCCCGCCGGGTGGTGGGCGCTTTTATCAAAGCGCCCCCCCCCGCGGCGGAAAAGAACCAGACGGCGGCACCCACCCCCCCACAGAAGCCCCCCGGAGGGGGGCGCTTTTCTAAAAGCGATCATACACACCCCCCCCCGGCGGCCAACTAATAAAATATTTCAATACACTGTGTGGTTTATTTGTGTTTAAACTTTTGTTTTGCAGGTGAATGGGTAGGGGTACAATGTACCCCATACTCATTCACTTAGGGTGGGGGGCCGGTATCTGGGGGCCCCCTTATTAAAGGGGGCTTCCAGATTCCGATAAGCCTCCCGCCCGCATACCCCGACAACCAACGGCCAGGGTTGTCGGGAAGGGGCCCTGTCCTCATCAACATGGGGACAGGGTGCTCTGGGGTGGGGGGCCACAGTGCGCCCCCTACCCCAGAGCACCTGACCCCCCCATGTTGAGGGCATGCTGCCCGGTACGGCTCAGGAGGGGGGGGGCGCTCGCTCACCCCCACTCCCTTCCTGACCGGCCGGCCGGCGTGCTTTGGATACGGGTCTGTTATGGATTGTGGGGGGACCCCCACGCCGTTTTTTTCGGCGTAGGGGGTCTCCTTACAACCCGTAACCGACCTAAGGGCCCGTTATGCTCCTGAGGGGGGAACCCATGCCGGATTTTTCTTTAAAAATCCGGCGGGGATTTCTCCTTCAGGATTCATAACAAACTCCGCCCACGTGTAGAATTGGCGGGAATCCGCGTCGGATCCCCGTCGCTTCTATGACGCGCTCGCTCTCCATCGCGGCAAGCCAGCTCGGCGCTGGCTCCCGCGATGGGGCTCGTAGGTGGTCAATCTCGCCGAGAAAGGGAGCGAGATTGACACAATATCCCAGTCACCTACTGTATAGAGGTAGGTGGCTACAAACACAAATTGTGCCTATTCGCAGATGACATTCTCCTATTCCTCTCATCTCCCCAAGTAACGGGCCCCAACCTAATTCCAATCTTAAACAAGTTTGCAACTTTCTCAGGTCTGGTCATCAACCCCAAAAAATGCCTCGCTCTTAACATCTCACTCACAAACACTGAATTAAAAGCTGCCAGACATGGCCTACCCTTTGTTTGGTCAGAAAAGAGCATCCCTTACCTAGGGGTACGCCTCACAGCAACACTGTCCGACCTATTTTCATCCAACTACCCCGCACTCCTAAAACATCTTTCAACCCTCTTAAACTCATGGTCTCACCTCCCCCTATCTTGGTTAGGAAGGCTCAACGCCGTCAAAATGACGATACTCCCTAAACTCCTCTACGTTTTTAGAGTGCTCCCCATCCCCATCCCATCGCATTACCTAAGAATGATACAAAAGAAAATGTCTAACTTTATCTGGAAAAACAGCAGACCTAGAATAAAATCTCAAACTATGCACCTCCCCAAAGCCATTGGTGGGCTGGGCTACCCCAACATCACTAACTACTACAGGGCAGCGCAATTAGCGATTTTGGCAAATTACCATGCTACCCAGGAACCACCCTTATGGGTTTCAATTGAAGCCGTTGATTGCGATCCTACCCCAATATCCAACATACTCTGGGTCCCCCCCAAGTCACGTAAACATATAAATAACCCCATCACAAAACACTCGCTCTCCCTTTGGGATAGAATAAAGACCAAAAACTCCCTACTATCCCCACACACCCCGCTGCTGTCATTTCATAAAAACCCAGCATTCTACCCAGCTTGGGTCTACCCCAACTCCTTCAAGGAGTGGTCGTTAAGAAACTGCACCTGTTTACACAACTTTATTGATTCTACCTCCTTTTTGTCCTTCCCAATAATCCAAGAAAAGTATGGTATACCACCCTCTGAACTGTTCAGGTACTTACAAATCAAAAACTTCTTCAAACCATTTATTGATGCTTCACCATCACCACTCCGTATAACCAGCTTTGAAAACTTCTGCAAAAATGAGCCACACGCTAGGGGAAAAATCTCTGTAATATATTCCCACCTGCTTTCCTCCACTATCTCCGGGAAACTACTATACGTTCGTAAATGGGAAGAGGACCTGGGAATAGAGCTGGAATCTTCCGAATGGAAACAAATTTGGAACAACACCAGGTCCGCTTCTCGGAACGAACTAGCAATCGAGACCAACTATAAGGTACTCACCAGATGGTACTTAGTGCCAACCAGAATAGCTAAATTTACCAAAGACTACTCTGGAGACTGTTTCAGGGGTTGCTCGGCTCCAGGGACATACCTTCACATTTGGTGGACATGCCCAAAAGCACAGTTATTTTGGAAGGAAATCTTCCACATAATGAACATGCTCACAAAAAGGAGCATTCCCCTAGACCCCAAAATAGCATTACTGAATCTCAAGCCAACTAATCTGCCATATACACAATTTAAGTTAATACTTCAGCTCCTCACAGCCGCAAAACAGACCTTAGCAAAGGCCTGGAAATCCCCCAATCTCCCACTCAGCGAAGTGGAAAGGAGAATGAACTGTGCAATGACCCATGCCAAAATGATGGCAATGGATACGGACACCACCACCAAGTTTGAAAGGATATGGCATCCCTGGTCTGCTTACGCAATCCCTGGTGATTTTAACAATGATGTACTATTACCATGGTAGCCCAGCCAATGTAACGCTCAATTCTATGAAATACCTCTTTGACAAGGAATCTCCGACCATTCCTGCAGACTCCCTGCCCCCTACCCCTCCCCTCTTCCTCCCCATCTCCTCCCCTTCCCTTACCAAATTATTGTTTTCATAAACTTGCTAATAAACATATGCATTTATACCGATACAACATGATAAACATTGGAGATTCCAAACTTGCATGTGACTCTGTCCCACTTCAAGTTACCACCCCGAGTTCTGTTCGATCTCTTCAACTAACAGAAAAGCATGCTAAGCCCCCCGGTTTCTCAACCAACCGCCGCATCCTTGAACGCAATATTGATCCATGTGTTATATGTCCCTTCCGGGAGAAACAGCTCTCGTGCTAGATACTAAGGAATCTCCAATGTTGCTCTTATCTGTGTAACTTTTCATTTATTGCACCTGTGCAACTTTCTTGTTTACCCAAATAAAGATATTTTGACAAGGAAAAATTTGAGCATGTTCTAAATTTTTAATGCCCATTTTTTACATCATGATAAATGCTCTGGAGCCCAAACAGCACAATTGTCAGTTAAAGCGACTCAGTGCTTAATCACAAAATGTAGCCTGGTCTTTGGCCAGTGAAATGGTCCGGGGCTGAAGTGGTTAAGTCCCCTTTCTTTCTCATCCTAATGCTCAGTTTGAACTTCATCAAGACATCTTCACCACGTCTAGATGCCTAAATGCATTGCATTTCTGCCATGTTATTGGGCGATTAACAATTTGTGTTACTAAACAATTGAACAGGTGTACCTAATAAAGTGGCCAGAGTGTGTATTTCTCTACAGCCATCAGGGTTGTTGGGTACCACAATAATGTCACCCTTTTTTTTTTCTTGCGTTTATCCGGTACAAGACTCTAAATTTCATCTCTCAAATAATAAATAAATAAATAAATAAATAAATAAATGGGGTCCTTGCTAAGCAAAGTGGTTGTTAAATTATGCTATAGCGATGTCCTATGTTTAGTAAGCAGCAGGCATTCACTTGGCATGGGACCTGAAAGCTAGAGGTGATCACTAGAGTAGAATGGTCTACTGCCATGATTTTAAGCTTTCAGAGGGATCTCACAGGTATAGCTCATACACACTTACATGGGTTCAAGCTGGAACAATGAAAAAATTGCCATATCTACACTTCAGCTTTAATGCACATCAGCACTATGTACAGAAACATGGTATACAGTATACTGTAGGTCCATTGTGATAGAGAAAGAGAGTCACTGCTCCAGGTAGATCAGTTTGTAATGAACCTCTTCTCCAAATCAGAAGCCACAGGTGCTGGCAATGCATAAAGCAATGAGGATAAAAAGGAATCTTCTGGACAGCTGCACTCCAAAAAATATTTTGCCTCTAATCAGGCATGTACTGGCCACCGGGACAACCAGGACTTTCCCGGTGGGCCGATGGCTCAGTGGGCCGGTTTCAGCGGCTGCCTATTGCATCTGTGGTGAATTCCCAGTGTTGTAAGTAACGGAGTTACAATAAACGCAGTTACCTAATGCAGCCCCTTTTGAGGGTAACGAGTAATCTCCCCGATTACTCTTCCCCTCACGGTAACGCAGTTCCCATTACTTGGGCAGCATTTCCGCAATTACATCTACCGCCACTAGATGGCAGCAGAGTAATTGCTTCTGCCGGCGCTGTGAACATAAACATGGGTGGAACTCTGCTTTAGAATCATGTGACCGCTGTGATGGCCTGTCACAGCGGTCTGAAAACTCCCAATCGCAAGGAGCCCTGGATACAATGAGCCCCACCCGCCTCACACTGACCTATCACCGGGGAACAACTCACAACGATCACACACACTGTGTGCGCAACCTGATCAATGATCCGGGGAACATATGGCCGAAACAAAATGTTCCACAGAACAAACGTTCCCTATACAACACAGTGTACACAGCGACATCTAGTGGTCAACACCTATACAGACCAATGATCAGCAGGTTATTTTTGGTCAGTGATTTCATCTCTTCATCAGACAACAAAGAAAAATCTGATATCCCCATTCCAGATCCCTTGCATCTAATAAAGCTTATATAAGATAAATAAAATAATAAACAATAAACTATAGAAAATTCTAATAAAGCCTAATATAAGACTTTAAATTACAGACTCTGTAAACGTCAAGGGAATGTATATTATAAACATACATTTTTATCCAGCTTATAATTTGGATGTAATATGTAGCAGATGGATAAGGGTTTTAAATCCTATTAGCTAGGCATGTGCAAAAGTGAAAAATTCGTTTCGTTTCGTTTCGTTTCAATTCGTCATTTAATAAATTTCGTTAAGTTAGGTTCGTTACATGTGTTGAATTCGTTTTCGGAATTCGTTCGTTTTCGACCGAATTTCGAAAAATACGGTCGAAATCGAAAATATTTCGACCGTTTTTCGAATTCGTTCGTTTTCGACCGAATTTCGAAAAAATCGGTCGAAATCGAAAATATTTCAACCAGATTAGAAAACAAATAGTCTCTTTTCTAATATAATTTTTTTCGAATTAAATTCGAAAATATTTTTTTTTTTTTTTTTTTTTTTTTTTTTTTTTTTCGAATTCCGATCGAATTTAGTCCGCGGGTATTCGATTCGGAATTCGAAAAAAAAATTCGATTTCGACCTCTTTTTTTTCGAAATTCGGTCGAAAATGAACGAATTCGGAAAACGGTCGAAATTTTTCGTTATTATAGCAATTCGGAAATTCGTATGCATCCGAATGTCCGAATAATGGAAAATTCGTCCGAATTTCGATTCGGAACGAAACGAAATGCACATGCCTACTATTAGCTGCACATACATGGTGGGACAGATGCACCTAGGCTGGGATATACACAAGATCACCATTTGTTTCCGGTTTTCTTCTCTCAAGGATCTGGCATTCTTTTGTCTTGGAGTATTAACTCACTGCTCCCTGGCAAGCGCCCGTCACCTGCTTCTCAACGAAGCATTGTAGAATATTAAAAAAAAAAGTCAGTTACTTTGCTGAGTAACTAATTACTTTTTCAATGAATGTAGTAACTGAGTCACTAACGCAATTACTTTTTCGGAGAAGTAATTTGTAACTGTAACTAATTACTTTTTTAAAGTAAGATGAGCAACACTGAATTCCCCCCGGAGGTCCGCAGCGATTTAACCATCAATAACCCCCAATAGCTGGCACCTGATGGGTAAATCGAGATGCACACTGCGTAGTGCAGGAAGTTCTCATGTCACGCTGCTCCCTGGTGGCCCCTCCTCTCTTCTCGTCCATCTCCATTTGCTTGTGACCTCATCTGGGATGGATGAGAAGAGAGGAGGGGTCACCGGGGAGAGAACTTATTACAGACGCTTCCTGCGCTACTCTGCAAGTCTGCAAGAAAATGACAAACACTGTGTCTCATGTGCCCTGATGTGCCCCATGTACCCTGATGTGCCTCTGTACCTTGATGTGCCCCGAATGTGCCCCATGTACCCTGAATGTGCCCCATGTACCCTGATGTGCCCCATGTGCTTTGATGTGCCCCATGTACCCTCATGTGCCATGTGCCCTGATGTGCCCCATGTACCCTGATGTGCTGGGCTCTGTACCCTGGTATGCGATGTCCTGTGCCCCGATGTGCTATGCCATGTACCCTGATGTGCTGTGCCCCAATGTGCGCTGTGCCCTGATGTGCACTGTACCCTGGGTCAGTCTGGATAAAGTCCAGTGCCACATTTTTGTCCCAGTCCAGCACTGCCTTTAATTGTAAAATGGAGTAAAAAAATACATGCCACAGCAGAAAGGACAGAAGCCTGACGCGTTTCACACTATCATTCAGTGCTTAATCATATGCTGTGCCATGTATTTTTTTTTATTACATTTCACAATTAAAAGTCAAAATATTTTTTGGAGTGCGGCTGTCCAGAAGTTTCCTTTTATCCTCAGGTCCATTGTGATGCATTGTAATTTGTTTCTAAATGTGCCACAGCACACATATACAGCCCTGAGCCCACCACAATACATGGAAATCAATGTTAAATTATGCCTGACATACATAGTCATTTTTCTGTGCGTTGAAGTACAAAACCCTTTCCAAAAAATAATGCGCTGCCTTAATGCAACCCGGGTCAATGCAAGAAAATGTGTGCCGATATGCACACTTTATATTGTGTATGAGGCCTTATAGGTGTCCGTGTTACCCACAGAGAATTAATTTTAGAAAGTGACATCATAGTATTACATATAGATGTCTGATGATATTATAGGGAGCTGGAGATGACATCTGTCACACAATGCTATAGAAAGAAAAAGTCTATTATATCTCCTCGCTTCCCTCGAGGAAACCAATCTGGGTAACATGTGTTAGGAGTTAGATGGAAGCTAACTGCAAACAATCTAAATTACTATGAGTGTGACTTGTGTTTACACAACCCATATCTGTCACTATGAAGCAGCATACTCCACATTCATTTGGGCATGGTGGCTAGTTCATCCGTTCTGTGTGATGTATTCAAATTGGACACATATGGCTAGTAGTAACAAGTTGTCACATTTGTATTAGTTAACTGCTGGCACAACAATTCAGTAACAAAAACATATATATAGTTACATAGCTAATCGGCCTGAAAAAGGACACAAGTCTATCTATGTCTACCAATAGAATACAAATAAAAAATAAACAGAACTATTTACTCACAAATGATCCAGAAAAAGGCAAAAAAAGACGACACTCCTATAATGCATGTGCATGGTCCAACTTGCTCCAGGGGAGGTAGAAAAAAGGGGCGGGGATAATCCCTGTGAGCTGAACTGGATCTACTTGTGTCTTCTTTCAGCCAGATGAATTATGTAACTATGTAATCTCTGTACTATTACCTATAAATGTTAATATCCTTAAACTGTATTTAGGATAGGAATGCATCCAGCTATTTTTTTATTTTTTTAAATGATCTGCTAAACTAAAATTTCCAAAACGGCAGCACAGTAGCTAAATGGTTAGCGTTTCGACCAGGCAGCACTAGGATCGCTGGTTTGAATCCCAACCATGGCACTACCTGCCTGAAGTTTAAATGTTCTCCCTGTACCAGTGTGAGTTTCCTCCGGGTCCTCTGGTTTTTTCCCACACTCCAAATATATGCTGATAGTTTATATGGCTCCTGTCTAAATTGGTTTAGCATATGAATGAGAGTTTGGGACCCCAGATTGTAAGCTCCTTGAGGACAAGGACTGATCACATGTATATACTATATCACCAAAAGTATTGGGACACCTGCCTTTACACGCAAATTAACTTTAATGGCATCCTAGTCTCAGTGTGTAGGGTTCAATCGTGAGTTGGTCCACCCTTTGGAGCTATAACAGGCCTGGTTTGCAGTCTCTGCTTCAATTCATTCTAAAGATGTTCTATCAGGTTGAGATCAGGATGTTGAAGGCCAGACAAGTTCCTCCACCCCAAACTCGCTCATCCATATCTTTATCGCCCTTGCTATGTTCACTGGTGCACAGTCATGTTGGAACAGGAAGGGGCCATCCCCAAACTGTTCCCACAAAGTTGGGAGCATGAAATTGTCTTGGTTTGCTGACACCTTAGGAGTTCCCTTCACTGGAACTAAGGGACCAAGCCCAACCCCTGAAAAACAACCCCACACCATAATCTCCCCTTCACCAAATGATATGGAGCAGTGCACAAAGAAAGGTCCATAAAGACATGGAGGAGCCAGTTTGGGGTGGAGGAACGTGACTGGCCTGCAGAAAGTCCTGACCTCAACCTGATAGAACACCTTTGGGATGAATGCCTGACCTCACAAATGCGCTTCTGGAAGAAGAATGGTCAAACATTCCCATAGACACACTCCTAAACCTTGTGGACAACCTTCCCAGAAGAGTTGAAGCTGTTATAGCTAAAAAGGGAGGGCCAACTTAATATTGAACCCTACAGACTAAGACTGGGATGCCATTAAAGTACATGTGCCCCAATACTTTTGGTAATATATAGGGCCAGATTCACGAACACTTGCGCTGGAGTATTTGGATATGCGCCGCGTAACTGTGATGATGCGCCGTCTTTTCTATGTGCCCGTACCCACCAAACTAGATGCGCCCAATAACGGGTCATTTGCGACCGGCGGAACGTTCCGACGCCAGAGTATCGTCAGCGCTTATTTTCGCTGGGCGCATCAGTCGCGCCTATTGATTTCCCCTGCAAATATGCAAATGAGGGATTTTCCCAATTCACGATCGGATTAGCACCATACGCTGGCTACATGCGCCGCGCGTATCTGGTCCGTCCGGCGCAAAGTTATTTCTACAAAAGGCTGCTTTATCTTTACTCCAGACGGTCACAGGTCAGCAGGAGAGCAGCTACAGCAGCGTTACCGACGAAACTAGCAAGCTGAACAACAACACTAGCAAGAACAAAACCTCTGTGTGCCAACATGCCAGGGGCACTCGTGGTCCTAAGACTAGTACTGGGTCCCTCGCTACGGAGGAGGCGGGCACGTGAGAGGATATACCGCACTCGTATGAACCTCTTTGGCATGGGGGATGAGGAGGTGTATCGCCTCTTCAGATTCAGCCCTGATGTAATACTTGAACTAACCACAACCCTGCAGGATGACATCACCAGCAAGACACACCGATCACAAGCAGTGCAGCCACTGGTGAAGGTCCTGGCAACACTTCATTTCCTTGCCAGTGGATCATTCCAGCGTACAAGTGGAGTGGTGGCTGGGATGTCACAGTCCTCCATAAGCAGATGTGTGCACCAGGTTGTCCCTGCAATCCTCAGACGCATGTCCAACCAGTTCATCAGACCCACCACTGAGGAGCTGCGGCTGAAGGCAATGACAGATTTCTACAACATTGCCAGATTCCCACGCACCATCGGGGCCATTGATTGCACACATGTGGCCCTACAGCCCCCCAGTGCCACAGAGCACATATACCGCAATCGGAAGCATTGGCACTCCATCAACGTACAGGTGATAGCCGATGCCCAACGCCTCATATGGCACGTCCGTGCCAAACACCCCGGGTCCAGCCATGACAGCTTCATATACCGTCAGAGTCCCATCCCAGCAGAATTCGAACAGAACATGTATGGGGACAGCTGGCTGGTTGGTGAGTGACATGGGAGTCAGGCATGACTATCCCCTCCCGTCATGCACAACAGAAGTCGCACATGCATGACTAACATTCTCCTGTCTTTTACCTTACAGGTGACTCTGCATATGCACTGGGACCCCATCTAATGACTCCTTTCCGGAACCCCCAAACCAGAGGAGAGAGAAAATACAATGAAGCACACATCAAAACCCGTGGAGTGGTGGAGCAAACATTTGGGCTCCTGAAGTCCCGTTTCCGCTGCCTGGATAAGTCCGGGGGGACCCTATTGTATTCCCCTACCTTTGTGTGTCAGATCATCGGTGCATGTTGCATACTACATAACTTTGCTATGAAAAAAGGCCTGCAGATTGACATACGTGATGACCTGACCCCCGACCCACACAGTCCCCACCTGCCAGAGGACACCCAGTCTGCTGATGGAAGAGCAGTCAGGAGGGTCCTCGCCGTAGGCATCTTTGGACACTAAACCAAAACATTACTAACACAGACAGTGCACGCATGTACACCACTGATGTCCCTAGATCACACACATCACATGCACATCGCATTGGATTAGCCCAAGTCCAGCATGTAGGAGTTGGGAGCAGTAACGCCGCGTCAAGGCCCCAATGATGTCACTGTCCATTCACACACCTTTCACACGTCATTCATTCAGCCGTGGGGTTAACTTCACCACCACGGCCGAGGGTGACACCCCTTACTTTCAGGAGTGCCACCCTCTCACATTCACACACCATTCACACTGCAACGTGTGCAGTATCAAAAAATAAAAATAAAATCTCATAACCTGAGAACCAAAAAAATTAACAAAAACTCATGTCCTGAGTATAAACAATAATAATAAATAAAATAAATAAACTCATGTCCTGAGTATAAACAAAAATATATAACAACCAAAAAAACAAAAAACCCTCATCTGGGATGACGGGGGCTCCTCCTTGGGGGCACTCTCGGGCTCCTCATCTGCCTGGAGGGAGTGGGTGGTGGTGGTGGTGGGGGGGGCATCAGGAGGAGGCTGATCCCCGGGTGGGCCACTCCTGGGAGCTGTTGGCTGCATGCCCTCCAATGCCACAGCGATACGGCTCAGATACAAATTTGTTTGGGCCTGCATCCTCAGCTGGCGGGTGATCTGATGCCGCTGGTCACGTTGCCGCTGCCTCCCCTCTTCCCGAATGGCAGCAGTGTTGTCTCGAACAGCTGCTGTCAAGTGCCGGATATCAGCCTGCACCTCCCCCAGGCTGGTCACAACGCCCTGCACGCGACTGGGCAGCTGTGACATAGAGCCCAGGCTGTCTGCGACCCTGTCTAGGTGGCCAGCCATCTCCCCCATTTGCTGGGTCTGTTTCGCGTGGTCCAAAAGCACCTGGTCTTCGACCAAATCACACACCCCCCTGGTCTTCCGGGTGGCCTTCCTGGGGGCAGAGGAAGGTTGTCCCCGTGGGGATGGAGTCGCCCTTGAGGGGCTACCTAGGATGGGGGAGGGGATCACAGAGGGCCCTGCAGAGGAGGAGGACTCCTCCAACATTAAAATGAACTCCTGTTCAGGGACAGGCTCCTCCACAACCACCTCTGCTGAAGTGGTGTGGGCACTCTCCTCCTCCACCTCGGTGTCTCCAGCACCCAGGGCCTCGTCTTCAGCATCCCGTTGGGGGGTTGGGGTGGACTGGCCGGCACGAGATGGCCCAGCACCGTCATCTGTGGATGACACAAAGCAGACACATGTTGGTGGTCCCCACACACTTGGCACATGTACCCACCCCCGCCCCACATGCAACACACCAAAAAGGGGGTAAAAATCACTTACCTGTCCTGGAGCCTTCCTCTACGGAATCATAGCCTGGGACCCCCTCCAACTGCTCCCTGTCCAGGCAGCGGGCGACCACCTCCTCCTCCGCGGTCAGGGTGACAGGACATGGGGGACCACCACCTGTGCCCCTCTCATGGCTCCTAAATGGTGGACACCTTGCCCCTCACCTTGCGCCGCAGGTCATTGATTTTTTTTCGAATGTCTGAAGCA
Organism: Rana kukunoris; assembly: GCA_029574335.1. NCBI lineage: Eukaryota > Metazoa > Chordata > Amphibia > Anura > Ranidae > Rana > Rana kukunoris. The sequence goes on from CM056059.1 coordinate 101,716,991, forward strand.
CTCCGGGTGGAGTACCCCAGCACATTGACCCTGGCAGCTATGGTGTCAAGATGGCCTGCTTTCTCTCCCGGCTGGTCTTCCTGCTTTTTTTACCATGGAGAAAATCATTAAATGCCTCCATAGCCGATATTATCACTGTGACCTCCTGGGCATTATAATTTAGGTTCCTCCTCTCTTTGGGGGCAGCGGGAGCAGCCATTACAGGGCAAAAGTATCTTCCCTGGGGTGGGGGAAATGGAACTACTTTTGCGCCGGAATGGCGTTTCCGCCAGCGCTTTTAAGCGCCCAGCGGAACGCATTGCGCTGACGTTTCCCAGGAAGTGGTGCCGACGGAAGTTGTGAGCATGCGCACAAGGGGGCGAGTGGAGCCGCACTCACTGCGCATGCTCCGTGGATGATGCGCTGAACGTAAGCCTCTGCGCTGGGCTCCGCCCATCATTTACATATGATCACACCCAGTTTCACTTGCGTCGGGTTGCGCCAGCGCATTATCGTTACTCTGGCGCAAGTTTACGCGCAACTGCTATGTGAATTACAGGACTTGCGCTGAAAGGGTCTTCAGAGTAACGTAAATGAGAAGCGTTACTCCAGAGGAAAGATACTCTCATCTACCTGAATCTGGCCCATAGTGTATATGTATTGCCCTGTGTAAATTGATGGCGCTATACAAGTAACTGTAATAAATAAAGTGGTTTTTAATTTTTAATAATCTGCAGCTTTCCATAAAAGGATCATGCCATGAAGGTTTTTGTTCAGCATAGCTCCCAACTGTCCCTGATTTGGAACAATGTCCCAGTGTCCCTCATTCCTCCTCATTTGTCCCTCATTTTGCTCTGATCTATATAGCTGTATATAAAATGCACTTTTTATCTTTCAAAAAGTGTTTTCCAGTGCTAAACTTTTCATCTAATTTCTAAATTGCTGCATTTGTAAATTCCAAAAGCTAATATAAAGTAATAGTAGTGGTGAAAAAAAAAGCACTTGTAGGTTTAACCAATCTTGTTTTTTTGTACATTTTCCTTTAAGGGGGCGTGGCAAGGGATGTGTCCTATGCCTACATACTTTTGCCGATAGGTGTCCTTCATTCCCATCTCAAAAAAGTTGGGAGGTATGGTTCAGGTACCTGTTAAGAGGCAACAACTATTGTCCAATTGTGATAGTTGTGTTGTCACCCTGTCACATGGCTACAGGTGGCCGTGGTAGCACACATTGTGTGGACATGGTTTACTGGCATCAGGATCAGGATACCAGTCCTGAGCAATGAAGTGTATGTAGATGGGAATGGCTGAAAGAGGCAAAAAGAACAGGAGCACCCTTCAACTGAAAGTCAAAGCAGCAAACAAAAGATTATGGAGGTTTTTAGGAGGCAATAGAAGGAAACATATGTAGTATACTGTAATAGAATTGTATTAAACGTGTCACTTTAACGGTTAGATCTATTTTAAGTGAGACACACACCACACACACATCTGCACAAAACGGTTGAAACTTTCGATTTTTTTAAATTAGCAATACCTTCTCTTTCATCCTTGCATTTTAAACAGTCAAATTTATTAATTTAGATATTGAAAGAAAATTTGACAGGTTAGTGCAATATAAAAAATGTTGGTAGTACATAGTACTTAATAGTAGAATATAGTATTGTAGCACCTGGTTACTTCCAAGTACCAGTGCTATTGAAATTTAGAGGGTAATCAGAGCACTAATGACTCTGATCCAAATTGCAATGTTCAAATAGGGTCTCCGTTTCAGCTTGGCTGTGCTGCGGGCTCATTCTGTTGTACCTGGGGCGCGATCCCACCCCAGGGCAACAGGTGGCAGCAGCAGAGTGGAGAATTGGGTGTTCTTTTCCAGCAGCCAATCAGGAGGGAATGTCCTCGCTGGGCATGCTGGGAGAGGGTACCTATGGGACAGACGCAATTGAGTCTGGGTCTTCTTCTAGTGTGGCACCCACCTTTAGTGTGACCACATCACGGCCCCCCGGCGTTATGGTCTACCTGGCTGGGGCGTGCGTGCCACGTGGTGTTCCTGGTTCCGGGACCATGTTGGTCCGGAACGTTTGAGCAACGGCGGGGACCCAGTGATCGACTGGGTTTCCACTTTTGGAGATCCCAAGTGGTATAGCTGTTCAAAAAAGACAAAAGAAAATAAATCACCGCTCCAGGTGAGACCTGTAGACGATCAAGGATAATTAGATTACCAAGGTGCTGGCGATGCAAATAGCAATGATGATGAAGAGAAAAGAGGGAAGGAAGGTCGGCCGCACTCAAGATTTTCAAACGAAAAAAGTTGTCTTTATTGTAAATCCAAAAACATGTCCAGTCACAGCAATCACAGAAAACAGGACAGCCGACGCGTTTCGCACTCGATCAGTGCTTAGTCATGGCTCAGCACTGATCGAGCGCGAAACGCGTCGGGAGTCCGTCTGAAGAGCGCCATTGAGAGGCTGGCGGTACAAAAGGATTTTGACAAACCACCGGGGATCAAGGTAGCGGGACACTGAAGGATTGATCACCTGTCAGTCGGTACCTGGGCGACATTAAGAAGGAGATCCAGGTGCAATTCTTTAAGGAGGGTTGCCTTCGTATCTACAGCCAGAGAGGGCCCGTGGCAAAGGTGTCTTCCTGAAGTTCATTTTAAGAAGGGTCTGTAGCAGAGACTTTGTCCTAACTAAAGTTCGAGTGATACTCCGGCTGCCAGGTCAGTGAGAGAGGCCTGTCCGGGTGCGCTGAGCGTACTCAGTCAGGTGTGGTGCGGAAATTGTTATGTGTGGGAGCAGGACTGTTCCAAATGTTATGCCTGAATCTGCTGTTCTCCTTCCGCTTCTAAACTCTATCCTTTCATCACCAGTTCATTCTTTTTACCCAGCTGGGTAATAAAGAGCACAGAAAACACACTTGTTGCGGACATTCCTTTACTATCGCTATATGCGCCATTTACTCCTAGGAATTTGGAAGAGCCACGAGGTAAATGTGCCACCCAAAACAATCCAGCAGCTCCTCCGGGGGTAATGCTACAGTAGTAATCAGTACATTTATTTTTTCAGGTTTATAAAACAGACCTAAAAGAAAGGCAGTTAAAGCCCAATCCAGGACTATGATTTCAGGCTACAGCAAAATTACAATTGTGTGGTCTTGCTGCAGCAGTTCGACATGTCCTCTGATTGAATCCAATAGGTCTGCATTTAGAAAAGCTTACAATCCCTGCTGATTGCAGAGCTATTGGTCTGACTCAGCAGAAGGCATGTCGGAACTCTGCAGTGGGATCACTGCTTGCAGAAATGGTGAGCATTAGAGTCAGAGAAAGGTTACTGAAGAGTAGGGACAGTACAAGGACTACGTCAATTTCTTCCAGGAAGCCTTTAGCTTTGGATGTTTACGGGCCAGTCTGCATTTTGCTCCCTGTAGCAGGCACTGTGGACATCTTTTAATATTCAAACCGCTATTCCATCACTGTGACAATTGAAAGTGCTTCCAGTCAGGTGTGCTTCCTCGCTGGGCCTGTTTGTACTTGCTGAACATTTCTACAATATATTGCTGATGCTAAATTTGGACTCTGTGTGTTCTCTGCTTTCTGTGCAACGTTGCACCCAGTCCACATGTTAAATGCTATTTACCAGCATGTGTTTTTGCTCATGGAAATCATCTTTAAAAAAAGTGATCTCGTAGGCCAGCCATTCTTAATCAGGGTTCTGTGGAACCCTAGGGTTCCTCCAGAGGTTGATATAGGTTCCTTGAGCTGTGGCTATGTAACTTCCAATCTAATGATGCCTCCATAATTCCGGGTCCAACACCAGTTGGCAGAGCCAACAGAATGACACCAATCAACTTTTTAGCTATCCAAGGGTGGAATTCTGATTATCACAGTAGAAGGATCATTCTTTCCACTGACCATCAATGTTAGGGACCTTCTTCCTTCTGACTCTGATTATATAGTTTTAGATGGGGTTCCCCAAGACACAAAAATTATGTAAAGCCCTGTGCACACGGTCGGTCCATCCAATGTGAACGGTCCGGCGGTTCACCGATGAAGCTGACTGATTGACTGATTTGCCTACACACCATCGGTTCATAAACCGATCGTGTCAGAATGCGGTAAAGTAAAACACAACGATGTGATGAAAAAATCGAAGTTGAATGCTTCCAAGCATGCGTCGACTTGATTCTGAGCATGTGTGGATTTTTAACAGATGCTCGTGCGTACTAAACGATCGGTTTTGACCCATCGGGGCCTACACATGATTGGTTTGGACCGATGAAAATGAACTTCAGTCCGTTTTCATCGGTTTGAACTGATCGTGTGTACGCGGCTTAAGAGTTTCCCTTAAGTAAAAAGCCAGTAGCTTTTTTGGAGCGCATTAGGAGCGGTGAACTCATGCTCCTAATGCGCTCCTGCCAATTGAAATCATTGCGGGCAGTTTTAATCCTTTCTCGGCCGCTAGCAGGGGTTAAAAGCACCCTATTAGCGGCAGCAAATCCGACCATAAAAAAAGTGGCGCTCTACCGCTATTTTACCGCCGATGCTTGGGGTGGCATAGTGTGAAAGCACTCTTAGGGTAAATAGCCGCTTTATTGCAGTGATTGTATATATTGCCCATCTGACACAGCCCTAAGGCCCCTTTCACATTGAGGCGTTTTTTCATGCGGTACAGCAGCTAAAAAAGCGCTGCTATACCGCATGAATAATCATGCCCTGTAGTGTTCAATGTGAAAGCCCCGAGGTTTCACACTGAAGCGGTGCGCTAAAGCAGAAAGCTCCAAAGTCTGCTAGCCGCTTCTCTTTACCGCGGGTTATAGAGCGGTGTGTTCAACCGCTCCTATAGCGCGCCTTCCCATTGGAATCAATGGGAAACCGCGGCAATAGCGCGGTAATACCGCCCGCAACGCGGGCGGTATTAACCCATTTTTCGGCCGCTAGCGGGGGTTAAAACCTCACCGCTAGCGCCCGAATATCGCGGTAAACACGACGGTATAGCGGCGCTACAAATAGCGCGGCTATACCGTCACCGCGGCTCCACGCCTCAATGTGAAAGGGGCCTAAGAGTTGTAGAGACAAGATGCTAGACCCTTTGGGGGTTAGCTACTAAAACTGGAGAGTACATAATCTGGTGCAGCTCTGCAGAGAAACCAAATCAGCTTCCAGGTTTTATTGCCAAAGCTTAATTGAACAAGCTGAAGTTAAAAGCTGATTGGCTACCATGTACAGCTGCACTAGATTCTGAATGCTTCTGTTTTAGCAAATCTACCGCTTTTTCATTTTTTTTGTGTCCAAAATGCAAAAGGCAGATAGATAACTAGCTATCCAGCAGTCGGATTTCTTAACTACACAGCAGTGCAATTTCTTAACTACGCAGCGGTGCGATTTCTTAACTACGCAGCAGTGCGATTTCTTAACATGTTTTGGCTTTCCACAGTGCCCATAGCGTACAAATTATCGTGCCTTGCCACACCCATATTTCAATTAAATAATGTCAGTTCTTTACAAACCTCCCCTTTAGGTGCCAAGTAATTAGAATGGCCAAAGGAGACTAGATGTACAGAATGTTTGTCACTACTGAAAACTAGTCTTGATTTTTCAATTTTTAGGTCCAGCTGGGCCATGGATTAAAAGTTATACTTTTGATTTTCTGTCATCTGGCCACATTTGTCACTGTCAGTCCAAGAAATAAATGAAGTTTAAAGTCCTGTGACCAAAAACCAACTTTAAAGTAAATATCTGACATCAGAGAGTGACAGTCCATTACAGTCTGTAAAGCCAGAGATGCTAAAAATAAGTGACGCGGTTTCCCTGGGACGCAATGTAAGAGACAGGCTCACTCATCTATGAAATTATACATGTGTACAGTCTTGGAATATATACGCGGGTTTGTAATTTTCACTGATGTCAGAGTGTCAGAGAAAGTACATATGGAACTGTTGCTATGGAGCTCAAGGCTAAAAGAAAAGAATAATGGTCAGCCATTTTGTTTGTCAAAGGCTTCATAAGTCATTAAGATAATATCAAGAATTTACTGATCCAATGCCAATATTGCTAGGTAAAAGATGTTCTTGACATCTCTAGTCAGATTACCAAGATTTCAGAGGAGCGTAAAAAGATTTTCATCCATGTAAATACTTATAGCGGCCATGGAAAATAAGAGTTTTCTCATGCCGTTTAGGGTTAGTTTACCTTTACCAAAAAAACACCTATGCAGGTACAAGTTGCCTACAAATAAAAACTTCCCTGGAAGTAATGGAACCAGAGCACAGTATGTGTTGATCATGGTAGGCCTTTTCCAGGAGAACGCAGATGTGTTCCAAGTTTTTAGTCTCTGACCGAGGAATCCTTGCTCATCATAGGCCTTTCCTATGAGAGCACAGGTGTGTTCTGGTACAAGACTAATTCTGGTGTAGCCAGGTCCGCAGCCCAACCATTAAGGAGTTTGTTGATGGTAAAGACGCAGGCAAGTTTTGCGCCCTCTTTTCTCTATTATCTAGGATACTCCTATCCTGAAGGGCAGCAAGGCCTGAGGAAATATCCTTTTAACATTAGCTAACCCGAACATCACGCTCATGCGCAAGAGTATTTGTTTGTTGTTTTGGCCTGTTCTCTGCCCACCAATGGGTAATATTTAGGTGCAAAGGAAAAAACAATTGTATGCTGTATTTGGCATTGTTGACCTGCAATTTGCCATTTCCGTCAACGCTTTGCAAAATGCATAGCAACGCATGTAAATGCAACCTGTGTTAACACATTTCCTTCTGTTGAAACTTAAACCTGTTAACCCATGTTCTGTTGAAAACTGATCTTCATTATACCATGCCCCCTGTTGGAAATGAAAAAGCGTTATATCAGGTCCTTCTGTTAAAAAATGAACCCTATTTTCCCATACCTTCTATAGGAAATAAGCCTCAATAGCACATACCTTCTGTTACAAATGAGCCACCTTATATAATAATTATGCCACATTTTTGGAAGTGTAGTCCCCGTGGAGATCTTTTTGTTTATCATTTAAATCCAGAGAGCTTTGTTAAATATTGGAATAAATTGGGGACTGAATACATTAGGGGCTGTTGGGACGAGGTGGGGGCACATCCCTCCGGCAGGAGGAGATATAAAACATTTTTTTTCTAATGTTTTTCTTTGTTCTCTTTCTGTGTAAGGTCTTTGTTGGGGGCATTTTTAGTTGGATAGGTTCTTTGAAAAACCGAATTCATAAGTTGAACCCAAGGTTGATATAAGTAGTAATTGAAGGCAAAATATTACTGTAGGGCATAGGATGTGTTTAAAAGTATATGTGTAAAATATTTTTTTTGTGCTGATAATTTAATACAAATTATAATATTAAAACAAATGAGCATTTTTAACCCATGTCCCTCTGTTGGAAGTAATCCCCTTTAATCTATGTCCTTCTGTTGTGAATGACCCCCATTAACCAATATACGTCTATGGTAAATAAGCCCCATACATCTATGACGGTTCAGTATGGGCTTCATTAACCCATGTCCTTCTGGTGGAAATAACCCCCTAGTGTGCTTAGCTTTGGTAAGGTATAGCTTAGGTTCTCATATCACTTTGCCATCTTTGTGCTAATGTAACCAGTGATGATATATAGTACATGTTGTGATTATATTGCAAGTGTACACTTCTCTGGTCATTTCTATGTACAGTAGCTGATACTCAGTCTAGCATATATAAAACAGATGTAAGACTCCAAAACAAGGACATTTGCGAGAAGTATTATTTCTGTTTCCTAGATGTTCATAAATGCACATTTTATACTGGAGCTTTGTGCGTTATTCTGAATTCCATTTACATGTGTTAATTCAAGAAAAAGCATGAAACAGCTTTGAGCAGCAGGAGGATTCTAAAAATAACACACATACACCCTGAGGACAATAAAAAGTACATCTAAAGCCACATTTTTTAAGCTTTGCGTAGAGGGGTGACTCCTGCTAGCATAGGTTTTTAATGGTATATTTTCCTCTGTGGCTATATTCAATCTCGTCATTTGTCCCAGTGACCATTGCCACCAGGACCGATAGGAAAAATATAGCATTTGGAGATGCTAATAGAACAGCAACATAGGAAAAACCTTGAAATATGGGAATCTGGTAATATTCTTCTAAAAGTGGATTCTCCATGTTGGAGAGATTTCCTTGCACTTCCCATTGTGTCAGTAGGACAGCATTCTAACTGTACTCAAATCTATCCAAAATTATGGCTTCAGATAGACTTTAGGCATACTGTGTTATTACATCATGGTTCAAAACACTACATTCCATGTCTGTTAACCTTTCAGAGTCTGCCAGTCATTTTGTATATGACTTTAGTAGGGATAATTAGGAGTAGGACTGGTACATCAGCATTCCCAGTGCCCTTAACAAATTAAATACCAGGGCCCGGATTCACGTAGCTTTATGCCGGCGTATCTGGAGATACGCCGACGTAAGTACAAATATGCGCCAACGCAGCTTTACGCCATTTCCTAAAGCAAGATACGCCAAAAAACATGCCTTCATTCGGCGTCCCCATGTTAAATATGCAAATGAGGAAGATACGCCGATTCACAAACGTAGATTACGCGGTTTGCGTAAGGGTTACGTCCGGCGTAAAGATAAACCACCAAATAGCAAGTCTAAGTCATGTTAGGGTATGGACGTCGGAACAGCGTTGAATTTTCCGTCGTTTACGCAAGTCGTACGGGAATAAGGCTGTGCGTAGGTTACGTTCACGTCGAAAGCATTGTGTATTTGCAACGTGATTGTGAGCATGCGCAGTTCATTAGGCGCATCATTTACGTGGGGTCACGGCTCATTTTAATACAACACGCCCACTACCAGCCTACTTTGAATTACAGGCACTTACGCCAGAACATTTACACTACGCCGACGTAACTTAGGACGCAAGTGCTTTGTGAATACAGTACTTGCCTCTCAAACTTGCGGCGGCATAGCGTAACGAAGATACGCTACGCCCGCACAAAGATACGCCGTGTACGTGAATCCGGCCCCAGGTCTTTTCTGACACTTTTTGTTTGAAAATGTGAAAATCTGCATTTTTTGGCCAAAAAATTACTTGGAACCCCGCAAACATATATATTGTTTTTAAACCAAAGGCCCCAGAAAATAAAATGGTGGGGTACTTTAAAATTTATTTTTTATTATATATTCTTTTAATTTTGCTTTTTCATTTTTACCAACATTATTATGATCAGATGCTTTTTCAAATTATGAAGGGTTGTTTTACGGAAGTGACAGAATGCTTGACTCTTCCAGTTTCTTAGAACATATGATCGGAGCTGTTCCAGTCCCCAACCAACTCTATGGTCAACTGACGGAACCTCCTGCTCAACACTCGTGTCTACCGCTGGAATGTGAGAGCCTGGTACAGACACAGAAAGGTGGAGGGGGGGGGGGGGAAACAACATCTCCCACCATTTGTGAAAGCAATCCAGTGACTAACTGGCCACTAGTCCAATGATAAGGAAAGCCTCTCAAGGTGTCCAAAATGTCATCCAAAGCAGAGGTGCCCACCCAGCTCGCCTCCAGGATCAACATGGAAAATGTATGAATAACTACACACTCTGGAAGGGTGCTGTGAGGGATTAACTCGGTAGCGGATGTGTGTGACCCCCTGGATGGGTTCACTACACGCTGAACTGTACAAAAAGGCAGTTGAGGAGGATTGAAAACAAATGATATGGTTTATTTTTCCATATTGCGGGATACACGTGCAAGCATCAAAACAGCATAAACAAAACAAAACATAAAATAAACTCTTGCCACTTGGGGCGTCTACCTTCCCAACACAGGAACCTACCTATGGAGTCTGGCACAGCCTACTGCTGGGCAGACACTGCTGGTCCTACAGCAGAAAACAAAAAAAAAATCTCTTTGATATTTCTCACACAGAAATATCCATCAGCGCCTCACCTCTTCAGAAGTGCTTGTGACTGCTCCTTCACTCCCAAAGCCTCAGGATCCAGCAATCAGTCGTTATCCTTAGGCTGTCTTTATATGGGCTTTAATTGCTTAATTCTGAACAGCTGAAACCTTTTAACGCCCCAAACCTCTCTGGCCATCTCTGCAGCCGACGCCCAATAGTAATTGGTGTATTGTCTAAACAAGGCAGAAAAACATCTCCCGTCTGGGACAACACACACAGATTTACCTGACTTCCTGTCACAGTGCAAACAATCTTTATTGCATTATCTGCTTGAAACACATTAACATTTTTATCTCCTGGTGCTTGCTGTGCTGTATATGCTTTTATTTGTTGATCACTACAATAAAGATTTTGGCATTCCACAGTGTGCAGCCATTCATCCATTTGTGCTGGGGGGATTTGTGTTGGGAAGGGGAATGTTTAGGGGTAGAGGATTTGAGCTAGGGGGATGATTTTTTTGGGATGCAGTTGGGCATTTGGGCATTTGTGCATTTGTGATGGGGGGCAAAGATTGGTGGTGGGAGGAGATATTTCCACAAGGGGTCCGATTTGTGCTGGGAGGAGAGTGAATCACTGCTTAGGTGGCAAGCATGCAGATTAATGCTCAGTTTCCTGCAAGGGATATTTGCTGACACATAATACTCATACAAGTTAGGGGGGGGGGGGCAAAGTTTGCCATGTTTGCCCTGGGCTCTAGATGACCTTGTGCCAAGACTGGCTGAGATATTTCAAATAGGAAAGGTCTAGATGGTTGCACACCCAAAAATAAATGCAGAAAATCAAAGTGTATGAAACATTAAACGTTTTATAGATATGCGGACAAGGGAGGCAGAGAGATTCAAATGTTTCACACTATAAAAGTGCTTTCTAATTCTAGTGTGAAACATGCTAACCTCTGCCTCCTCTGTCTGTGTATCTATGGTGATTTTAAATATTTTAATACAAAATTAGATTTTCTGCATTTACATTTGGGTGTGCAGCCATCCAGACTTTTTCGATTTGACATATGGCATACTTCGGCAGCAGCGGGAGAGGGGTTTACACTTTACACACTCTCCCAGCTTCTGTAGCAATGTGTGTAAATCTGACAAGCTTTAGCTCCATTAGCTTCAATGGAGGGCAGGTGAGAAGTCAGGGGTCTAATAGACCTCTGATGTCTTATTAAAGATAGCCTATCACAACACAAATAGTATCAAATAGGGGTATCAAATGTTTCACAGGAACGTACAATTGTATTGCTAGGCATGTTGGCCATCTATTTACTCAGCACAAGACTGGGATGTCATTAAAATTCATGTGCGTGTAAAGGCAAATGTCCCAATGGTTTTGGTAATATAGTGTATATACATACACATATTTTATATACCATATTTGCCGGTGTATAAGGCGATCGGGCGTACAAGACGACCCCCTAATTTTACATTTTTTTTAAAGATTTTTTGCCTGTACTCACCGTACAAGATAACCCCCCCCCCTTCCAAGGCTTCCGACGCTTCATATTTCTTTCTTCTGGAGCCATATTCTTCTTCCTTCTTGCTGGAGCTGGAGCCAATCACAGAGTGTGATGTATTCTATTAATGAATACAAAGCCTGCTTGAATTGGCAGAGGCTGTAACATAATCAGCCCACGCCTCTGACTCTCAAAGCCAATCCGAGCAGGCTACTGTATGTAGCCTGCTCGTATTGGCAGATGTTGTTACTCCAATCCGAGCAGGCTCTGTATTCATTTAGATACATCACTCACTGGGATTGGCTAAGTGGTATATACTGTATGTAGCCGAAGCTACATACAGTATTACCGCACATCCAGCAGGCATCTGAGCAGCTGACCCAGAGTAGAAGACGACCCCTGCTTTTTGGCCAGTTTTTTTAAGTGTAAAATGTAGTCTTATACACCAGCAAATACAGTATATACAGTGCGGAAAATAAGTATTTGAACACCCTGCTATTTTGCAAGTTCTCCCACTTGGAAATCATGGAGGGGTCTGAAATTGTCATCGTAGGTGCATGTCCACTGTGAGAGACATAATCCAAAAAAAAAATTCCAGAAATCACAATGTATGATTTTTTAAACTATTTATTTGTATGATACAGCTGCAAAGAAGTATTTGAACACCTGAGAAAATCAATGTTAATATTTGGTACAGTAGCCTTTGTTTGCAATTACAGAGGTCAAACGTTTCTTGTAGTTTTTCACCAGGTTTGCACACACTGGAGAAGGGATTTTGGCCCACTCTTCCACACAGATCTTCTCTAGATCAGTCAGGTTTCTGGGCTGTCGCTGAGAAACACAGAGTTTGAGCTCCCTCCAAAGATTCTCTATTGGGTTTAGGTCTGGAGACTGGCTAGGCCACGCCAGAACCTTGATATGCTTCTTACAGAGACACTCCTTGGTTATCCTGGCTGTGTGCTTCGGGTCATTGTCATGTTGGAAGACCCAGCCTCGACCCATCTTCAAAGCTCTAACTGAGGGAAGGAGGTTGTGTTACAATCCTGTCTTCTCTTCTATTGATACTTAATGGATTTCCTAGATGAGAGGTTTCTCAGACTAAACCACATCCGCACTTTCTTGTAATAACAGAAAGTTTAGGGTTTATATCATCACAACCTCTATCGGGGGAACCAATCTTGGGTGCGGGCACCGTATCAGAAAAGGAATGTAACTTAAATAAAAACAAAGGAAAAATGTCTGACGGTTACTCTAGTAGAATGAGTTGTATACCAGGAAGGTTCACGTCACCTTTACTCAGGTATCAAAATACTGGTGCTTAACGGTTCTTCATATACAGAGTATAAATGCATATACTAGACTAGGACAACAAGTATGAGATTAAGATCACTGAGATAGGGAGTCCACTGAGGTTACCTTTTTAGTACTCAGATTAGCAGAGATGTGACTAATCACTGTTACTTGTGGTTGTCATACTTAAACAATACTGGAGATAATCAGACCAGAGGATTGCCTTTGTTAGTAATTAGATTAGCGCAGACTTGGTAAAACACTGTTACTTGCTCTTATCATACATAAAGAATACTGGGGTAAGCAGAGCAGAGGATTGCCTTTGTTAGCAATTAGATTAGCACAGACTTGGTTAGACACTGTTACTTGCGGTTCTGATGTTCCTAGAGTCCCATAGAGTGTCAGCTCCTGGACAGCAACAGCAGTCTCCTGGGGATAGGGATTCCTTCCTGAAGAGCACTGGGCTGATGTGATGCTGGCTGGGGGGAGCAGGGATGCTCTGTGTGGGTTGAGGCCAGAGGTCCGTAGTGGTGGGTCTGAAGGGTGGCTGCGGGGGGTCCCAGGTGACGGCAGGTGCACACAAAATAGTGGAACACCGTGCCGTCATACCTGGGGCTTTAAATAGAGCGCGCGCGCGCGGGGAATGGTCCGGAACGCTGGGGCGCACTTCCGCGTTCCAGCGTGGATCGCACAACAGAGCGCACCGGAAGTGACGCGCGTAGCTCACTGCGGAGGTGTGGGGAAGTCACCAGCGCAGTGGTTAAGGGGGAAGGAACGCCAGTGGCGTTACATACTCCCTCCTCAAGGGCACTCCTAAAGTGCTCTTAGCAGGACAAGGTCGGTTAGGGTACCTCCGATGAAATGATTTGATGAGGCGCGGTGCATGGAGATGTGTAGAGTCTTCCCATGAATCTTCGAGATGACTGTAACCTTTCCAACGTATTAAGTACTGGAAAAGTAGAGCCTCTTTTCCTTACAATCCAAAATTTGTTCAATCTCATATTCACATTCCCCTGAAATGTCCAACTGGAGGTGAGGGGAACCATAAACTCTGTTGGGGAATGGGTTTGGTTTAAATGGTTTCAGAAGTTGAGGACGTGAGAAAAGATGGGGTGGATTTTCCATTCACTTGGTAAGGTTAATTTTACGGCATTAGGATTTATGACATGTGAAATAGGGAAAAGGCCCAGTAAATTGTCGGCCGAGTTTTCCTGAGGGAACTTTAAGGGGTAAATTTTTGGTGGATAACCAAACTAGGTCTCCCACTTTGTAAACAGGTGGCTTAGATCTGTGGATGTCATAGTTCCGTTTTTGTCGTCTTTGAGTAGCTTCTAAGTTGTTATGAAGAATTCGTAAGGTATCCTTTAGGATTGAAAGGTTCCCTTACAGCAGGAACTTTGTTTGACTGCATATTGGACGGTAGAGCTTGCGGGTGGAAACCAATAATTTGCATAGAATGGGTGAAACCTAGTAGAAGTAGCTGGTGGCGTTATTGTAGAAAATTCAGCATGGGGTAGTAGATGGAACCAGTCATCCTGTAAGTGTGTGCAGTAACAACGTAGATATTGTTCTAGGGTCTGGTTGACCCTTTCTGTCTGACCGTTTGTTTGGGGGTGATATGCACTAGACATGCGGTGGTCGATCTTTAATGTGGTACATAAAGCCTTCCAGAACTTAGAGATAAATTGAGAACCTCTGTCGGTCGGAATGATTTGAGAGGGGAGGCCATGTAACTTGAGGACGTTGTTAATGAAAGCTGTTGCTGTTTCAGATGATGTTGGTAAATCTTTTAAAGGAATGAAATGTGCCATCTTTGTGAGTAAATCCACTGTGACCATGATAGTATTTGAGCCATTTGACCGTGGAAGATCTACTATGAAGTCCATCGAGACTACCTGCCAGGGTCGCTCAGGGATTGGAAGAGAGGATAAATAACCAAAGGGGGGTTTTCTTGAAAGTTTGTTACTAGCACAGATGACACAGGAGTTGACGTAATCTTGAACCATTCTAGCTAAATGGGGCCACCAATAATCTCTTTTAAGGAGGTGTATGGTCTTATTTATTCCTGGATGGCCAGCTAGTGGAGAGTCATGTAGTTGTTTGAGGAGTGTTAATTGAAGGCTGGGAGGAACATATAACTTATTCTCAAAGGTATATGTACCATCTGATTGCCTAGAAATTCCTTTAGGCAAGGAGGAGGCATCAGTGGATGTGTTCTGAGAGACTAGTTCCCGAAAAGAGGAGGTGACTCCAATAAAGCGCTCAGGAGAGATGATAGATGAAGGCGGACTTTCAACTGATCTCATCTGTCATTGATGCGGGGATAGGGAGTCAGCCTTTAGGTTTTGGGTACCTGGTCTATAGGATATGAGAAAGTCAAATCTATCAAAGAACAAGCTCCATCTTACTTGACGAGCAGAGAGAGTCTTGCATGCCTTCAAATGTTGTAGGTTCCGATGATCAGTGAGGATCATTACTGGGTATGTAGAACCTTCTAGAAGATGTCTCCAGTTTGCCAATGCGTCCTTAATTGCTAAAAGTTCCTTCTCTCCGATGGGGTAGTTCCTCTCTGCAGAATTTAGAGTTCTGGAGTAGAAAGCGACTGGATGTAGAGGATCCGATAGGGTTAGTTGTTGTGAAAGTATAGCACCTAAAGCAAAGTGAGATGCATCCACTTCTACGGTGAAGTGACATTGTGGATCAGGTAACTGGAGTATTGGAGCAGAGGTGTAGGAGAGTTTCAGTGTATCGAAAGATTTCTGAGCTTGATTTGTCCAGGTAAAGGGTGTCTTTTTACTAGTTAAGGAATTTAGTGGTTTTACAATCTCTGAAAAATTCTTAATGAATTTACGGTAATAGTTTGAGAACCCTAGGAATCGTTGTAGAGCCTTCCTGGACTGTGGAATGGGCCAAGAGAGAATACATTCAACCTTAGAACGGTCCATCTGGATGCCGTCTGGGGTAATCTGGTAGCCAAGGAAAGAGATACTGGTTTGGTTGAAGACACACTTCTCCAGTTTAGCGTATAGACGATGTGTTCTAAGCCTTGATAGTACCCATCGTACATGTTTGGTATGTTCATCAAGATTGTCTGAAAAAATCAAGATGTCGTCAAGATAAATCACAACACAAATGTCTAACAGGTCCCGGAAAATATCATTAATGAATCTTTGAAAAGTTGGCGGGAGCATTGCATAGCCCCAAAAGGCATAACCGTGTACTCGAATAAGCCATAGCGGGTTTTGAAAGCCGTCTTCCATTCGTCCCCAGGACGGATTCGAATTAAATTATAAGCGCGCCCTAAGATCCAGTTTTGTAAAGATTTTGGAGGTCTGGAGTCGTTCAATAAGTTCTGGGATGAGAGGTAGGGGATACCGATTTTTTATTGTGATGTTATTGAGGGACCTGTAATCAATTATTGGGCGAAGAGAACCGTCCTTATTCTTTACAAAAAACATTGCGGCGCTAGCTGGGGATGTGGAAGGTCTGATGAACCCCTTCCTTAGGTTGTCATCGAGGTAGTCTTTGAGATGGATTAGTTCGGTTGGGATAGAGGATAAATTCGAGCGGTAGGAATGGCAGAATCTGGAATAAGGTCGATCGGACAATCATAAATGCGATGCGGAGGAAGTGTCTCTGCATTAGTTTTGCTGAAGACATCCGAGAAATCATACAAGTAAGAAGGGAGAGTATTGTTGTTTTCAGTTGTGAGAAGCAAACTATACACAGGGTAACAGGTATGTTTGCAGAAAGAGGATTCAAGCATAATTGAATTACTAGACCAGTGGAAGATTGGTTGGTGGAGAAGTAACCAGGGTAACCCTAATACTATTGGGAAAGTGGGTGATCGGATAATATCGAACACAAGCGTTTCAGTATGGCCATTGCCACAGGTAACCAACAAAGGTGAGGTTTGAGTGTGTACTGGCCCATATGAGGAAGTGGAGCCATCAATAAAGTAACAGACAACGGATCTTGCTTTAAAACACTTGGGATATTATTTGAGTTAACAATTTCTCTGTCAATGAAGTTACCACAGGCACCGGTGTCAACCATCGCATCTACAATGCATCTATCTTGGTCCCACTGTAAAGTAAGAGTAAGAAAACATAGTTATTAGTGGAAGTTCGGGGCAAAGCAATCTTATTAATGTTTGTGGGGGTTACCTTCAGACTTCCTCTTAAGAAGAGGGCAGGTAAGGACAATGTGGTCAGGAGCTGAACAATAGAGACATAAGTTTTGAGCTCTGCGTCTTTGTTTCTCTTCTGGTGATAGTGGTCCTTTGACTGCTGCTATCTCCATTGGAATGTCCTTTGGTGGAGATCTGGACCTCCTAAGTGGCGTAGGTTGATATGAAATCATACGCTCGGCCTTTCTCTCTCTGAGTCTGCGGTCAATGGAGAGGGAGAGATGCATGAGATCCTCCAGGGTAGTGGGAATTTCAACTCGGGCAAGTTCATCTTTCATAGCTTCTGAAAGTCCGATACGGAACTGGTTTCTAAGAGAAATATCCGTCCACAAAGTTTCACGGCACCAGCACTTAAACTCCGAGATGTAATCCTCTACTGGTCTTTTACCTTGTCTAAGGTTTTCTGATGGTGTTTTCTGCTGTGAGCTGTTTGTTGGGGTCTTCGTAGAGGAGGGATATTTCATCAAGGAAGGTATTGAAAGTTCCTAATAGGTCACCATGTTCCTCGACGTAGGCATCAGCCCATACTCTTGGTTCCCCTTTTAGATACGAACGAAGTCAACGTGAGAATTCTAATTCTATCGGAATGGTAGGTGCGGGGGCGTAGATCAAACATAAGACGGCAAGAACTAATAAATTGGCGGAAGTTCTTCCTATCTCCTGAAAAAGGCTCAGGGGGGCAGACCTTGGGTTCAGGTCGATCCCGTGGTTGGGCAAAATTATGGTTCCGAAGTGCCTCGTTTTCTAGACGGAGGTCATTTACAGTGGTGGTGAGAGTATCGACTCGTTGCGAGAGAGCAACCAAATGATTGGCGAGTTCCGCTGAATCCATTAAGTGTGTATGGGTTCCACTATTATGTTACAATCCTGTCTTCTCTTCTATTGATACTTAATGGATTTCCTAGATGAGAGGTTTCTCAGACTAAACCACATCCGCACTTTCTTGTAATAACAGAAAGTTTAGGGTTTATATCATCACAACCTCTATCGGTGGGGGAACCAATCTTGGGTGCGGGCACCGTATCAGAAAAGGAATGTAACTTAAATAAAAACAAAGGAAAAATGTCTGACGGTTACTCTAGTAGAATGAGTTGTATACCAGAAGAAGGTTCACGTCACCTTTACTCAGGTATCAAAATACTGGTGCTTAACGGTTCTTCATATACCAGAGTATAAATGCATATACTAGACTAGGACAACAAGTATGAGATTAAGATCACTGAGATAGGGAGTCCACTGAGGTCACCTTTTTAGTACTCAGATTAGCAGAGATGTGACTAATCACTGTTACTTGTGGTTGTCATACTTAAACAATACTGGAGATAATCAGACCAGAGGATTGCCTTTGTTAGTAATTAGATTAGCGCAGACTTGGTAAAACACTGTTACTTGCTCTTATCATACATAAAGAATACTGGGGTAAGCAGAGCAGAGGATTGCCTTTGTTAGCAATTAGATTAGCACAGACTTGGTTAGACACTGTTACTTGCGGTTCTGATGTTCCTAGAGTCCCATAGAGTGTCAGCTCCTGGACAGCAACAGCAGTCTCCTGGGGATAGGGATTCCTTCCTGAAGAGCACTGGGCTGATGTGATGCTGGCTGGTGGGGGGGAGCAGGGATGCTCTGTGGGTCTGAGGCCAGAGGTCCGTAGTGGTGGGTCTGAAGGGTGGCTGCGGGGGTCCCAGGTGACGGCAGGTGCACACAAAATAGTGGAAACACCGTGCCGTCATACCTGGGGCTTTAAATAGAGCGCGCGGCGCGGGAATGGATCCGGAACGCTGGGGCGCACTTCCGCGTTCCAGCGTGGATCGCACAACAGAGCGCACCGGAAGTGACGCGCGTAGCTCACTGCGGAGGTGTGGGGAAGTCACCAGCGCAGTGGTTAAGGGGGAAGGAACGCCAGTGGCGTTACAGGTTGTTGCCCAAAATCTTGCAATACATGGCCCCGGTCATCCTCTCCTTAATACAGTGCAGTAGCCCTGTCCCATGTGCAGAAAAACACCCCCAACGCATGATGCTACCACCCCCATGCTTCACAGTAGGGATGGTGTTCTTGGGATGGTACTCATCATTCTTCTTCCTCCAAACACGGTTAGTGGAATTATGACCAAAAAGTTCTATTTTGGTCTCATCTGACCACATGACTTTCTCCCATGACTCGTCTGGATCATCCAAATGGTCATTGGCAAACTTAAGACGGGCCTTGACATGTGCTGGTTTAATGCATGATTTCAAACCATGACGTCTTAGTGTATTACCAACAGTAACCTTGGAAACGGTGGTCCCAGCTCTTTTCAGGTCATTGACCAGCTCCTCCAGTGTAGTCCTGGGCTGATTTCTCACCTTTCTTAGGATCATTGAGACCCCACGAGGTGAGATTTTGCATGGAGCCCCAGTCCGAGGGAGATTGACAGTCATGTTTAGCTTCTTCCATTTTCTAATGATTGCTCCAACAGTGGACCTTTTTTCATCAAGCTGCTTGGCAATTTCCCCGTAGCCCTTTCCAGCCTTGTGGAGGTGTACAATTTTGTCTCTAGTGTCTTTGGACAGCTCTTTGGTCTTGGCCATGTTAGTAGTTGGATTCTTACTGATTGTATGGGGTGGACAGGTGACTTTATGCAGCTAATGACCTCAAACAGGTGCATCTAATTTAGTCCAATTTGTTTTTATTGATTTTAACATGATTATACAGAGCCCAACAGTCATAAATAGAGTCAGTTTGCATAAAAAGTACATAGATGCAAGCATAATAGTACAAGTCCCTACTCCCATTTAGGGTAGTTAACACCTGTGGTAGAAGGCTCTAGATCCCTAGATACTGTTGGCTGTGTTATAGACTGTGTGTGTAGCCCCCCCGCCCCCCCTAATCTCCCCACCCCTTCCCTTCCCTTGAGAGCATACAATCGGGGTAGAAAATGAATCTAGTTGAACCATTCGTGGGTCCCATTGTTTTGTTTCTCCCTCAGAGAGAAAAAAAACTAAAAACTAAAATAAAAAAAAAGAAGAGCACAGAGGAGGAGGGGCTAATTCGATAGTTGCCAATTGTTAGCGTCAAGGACAGCTAGCTAGGGCTCACGGCTGCCTGCTGCCATGGCCCCCATATTTTAACAAATTTGCCATAATTCCCCTGGATGGTGTAGTACACCTTTTCATTTGAGATTGTTTGTTTCATTGCTATTAACCAATTGTCTATAGTCGGAGGGGCCTGTGCTTGCCATTTTTGGGCAATTATCTTACGCGCCTGAAATAGGCATCTCACGATAGCTTCAAGGGTGCCGTGTGCTACCCTAGTATCGTCCATACAACCCAAGAGGCAGGTCCTAGCTATTGGGTCGAGTGCAGACCCGAATATCCCGTTAATCCGGTCTACAATTCCCTCCCAGAAGCTGTAGAGTTTTGGGCACTTCCAAACCATGTGGATAAGATCTCCTTTATCATTACATCTTGGGCATTCATTGTTTTGCCTCCACCCTAGTTTAAACATTTTATGGGGGGTGTGACAGACCCGATGTAATAGGAATAGGTGAGACAGCCTTTGGGCCGGAGCGATAGACACCCAAGCACCCTGCTGAAGAATCCTATCCCACTGCTTTAAGGATATTGTGCCCAGATCACTCTCCCATGCCATTTTGCTCTTCCGCGGGCCTTCTTTAATTAGTGCCCTAGCACCCAGGTTGTTATACATACCGGATATTAAGCCCTTGGGTGAGGTTGCCTCGATTACAGTAGTCAAGGCGGGCATTTGTGTCCACGTGACCGTCTGTGAGCCAAATTCCGCCTGTATGGCGTGTCTGACTTGTAAATATTTAAAGAAAGTTTTGTTTGAAATTTAAACTCACTAGCTAGTTCTTGGAAAGACTTCATAGCATTGCCCTTAAACAGGTGCTTTAGGCGAAATATGCCTTTACTCACCCAGTCCCTTGATACCTCAATGCCGAGTACTTCTTGTAAATTAATGTTGTTCCAGAGGGGGGAAAATTCTGTTGGTCCATCGTACCCCAGGATTGTTTTTATTGTATGCCATGTTTTAATGGCTAGTTTAGTGATCACATGTTTATGACAGAGGAAATCTGCTTCTAGGGCTTCGACTAGTGATTTATGTGGGTTATCTGTTAGCAGGAGTCGGTTGTTAACGCTACCTCCTTCGGCGGTTCCACATCCCACCAAGTGTTGCAGTTGTGCTGCTAAAAAGTATAGCCTTGGGTGTGGAACCGCCATACCCCTCTTTTACTGGAAGTTGTAGGGTTTGTAAGCTTATCCTGGGTTGGCCTCCCTTCCATATGAGTTCCCTAAACAGTGAGTCTATTTTTTTAAACCATTTATATCCTATCCATAATGGAGAATTATGTAGCAGATATAATAGCTGCGGCTGCCAGATCATTTTTATTAAGTTACACCGCCCTGCAACAGATAAGGGCAGTCTTTTCCAGATATCGCACTTGTTTTTCCACTTCAATAAGAGTGGAGCAAGATTTAAATCAATGAACTTTGTGATCCAGATCCCCAAATACTTAATTTTGGTGCTTACTGTTATTTGGGAAAGGCCTGGCGACATCAGGAGGTCCACCGGATCCAGCAGCAGCAAAGCTGACTTTGTCCAATTGATAGTAAGGCCTGAAAATTGGCCAAATTCCTCCATCAATTGCGTCACTTTATCCAGTGTGTCCCCAGTATCCCCCAGGAAAAACAAGACGTCGTCTGCAAAAAGTGCGATCTTGTCTTCTCCATGATGTCTTCTGAACCCCGTTATGTCCGACCTCGCCCTGGTCATAATTGCTAATGGTTCCATTGCAAGGGCGAACAGAAGGGGGGACAGCGGACACCCCTGCCTCGTCCCCCGCTCCAGCCGAAAGGTCTCAGACGTCTCGTTAACTCTAATCTTGGCACTTGGTTCGCCATATAACAGTTTGACCCAGTTAATGTAGCAAGGGCCAAAGCCGAAACTATCAAGTACTTTCCAGAGGTATGCCCACTCAATCAAAAGCTTTGGCAGCATCGAGTGACAGCACTGCCCTGGATCCTTCACTATCTGATGGTGTATGTATATTTAAGAAGGTTCCCCTAATATTGATACTCTTTGCTCTCCCTGGTATAAAACCAGACTGGTCTGGATGAATAAGGTTAGAAATTAGTCTATTTAGGCGAGTTGCAAGAATTTTGGCAAGGATCTTTATATCGGAGGATAGTAAGGAGATTGGGCGATAAGATGAGGGTTCCAGAGGGTCTTTCCCTTCCTTGAGGATTACAATAATAGTTGCTTCCGACATTGAGGGGGGGAGTGTCCCCTCGCTCACCGCCCCCTCAAAAGTCCTCAACAGTTCTGGAAGCAATATCTCCCCAACCTATTTCAATAGGGAGCCCATCTGGGCCCGGGGATTTCTGATTAGGCATATCGCTTACTGCTTGTTGGATTTCTTTTAGGGTAATTGGTGCTTCTAACTCCTGTTTATCTCTGTCAGGCAATGTAGGGACTGCTATTTTCTGAAAGAAAATTTCCATGGCACCACTCGCCGCCCCCCTCCTGGACTTGTAGAGTTCTTTATAGTTTTCGCAAAATGTTTTTAAAATCACGTGGCCTTCGGTTGAGATTTCGCCTGTCGTTCTTATTGCTGGGACATTTGAGGGGGGGGGGGGAATTCGTTCTACTCAGAAGAGCAAGCATACACCCTACCTTCTCTCCCTCACCAAACTGACTCTGCCTCTGTAGTGTTCTCTTATTCTCAGCTATTTTTAGGATATGCGACCTATATTCATCTTGTTTTGCCAGCCATGCTGTCCGCATCTCTGGAGTTGGCTCCCCAATAAATCTCAGTTCAGCTTGGACAGTCTCGCTAGACAACCTAGCCTCCTCCACTCTCGATGCCTTTTTTATTCTGGCAACCTGTTGGATAAGTAGGCCCCTCACAAAGGCTTTCAGGGAGTCCCAGACTACCCCCGTCGGCGCCGTCCCTTTGTTAATGAGTATAAACTCAGCTAGTAGCGACAACATGATTCGGAATTCGCTAATCAGCTCCAGCCAACCTGGATTGATCTGCCATTCTTTGTGTGGAGCCTTAACACCAATCCTTATTGTTAGCATCAACGGGGAGTGGTCTGAGATCCCCCTAGGGCCATAGTGTATCTCCTTAACCAGGGCCAAAACACCCTCACTTCACAGGACCATATCAATTCTGGATAGTGTGCGATGGGAGCTGGAGTAGCATGAGAATTGGCGAGTCTGTGGGAAAGAGGATCTCCAAATGTCTCTCATCCCGGCTTCCTCTATAAAACCAGCCAGTCGCCCCCCCGTGGGCCCGGTCCTCGGAGGAAATCTATTAATGCTGTTGTCCAGGACCTCATTATAATCGCCAACAGCTATAATGGGCACGTCTGGTTTATCAAGTATAAACTTAATTAGGCTGTTTAGGATGTCAAGCTTAAAAGGAGGGGGAATATACAGATTAGCCAGAACATATGGCCTATTCTCGATAGAGCAAAACAAAAATATAAAGAAGAGAGTCCTGCCCAGAGCTACCACTCTAAGGCGGGCCGGATACAGAAGAGCATATGTAATTTTGTGTTTCTGTAAGGACTTTTTGATGGGGATAAACTCAGCTCTGCGTTTCTGTAAGTCAGGTGAAAAATCGGAATATATTGATACGCTTGCTCCCTTATATGTGATCTCTCCCAGCTCTCTAGCTTTTTGAAGCAAAGTCACCTTGTCAGTGTAGTTGAGAAGTTTGAGTAAAAATGGTCTTTGATGTTTCCCCTGTTGGGGTGCTTTAAAGGGGACCCTATGGGCCCTCTCGATAGAAAAAAATGCTGAAAGACTATTAGGACCAACATTTTCCCTGCACCAGCTTTCCATAAAAGCAATGGGATTTGTGCCTTCGCATCCTTCAGGTAGGCCAACCACTCTCACGTTGTTCCTGCGCAGTCTATTTTCCATTGCGTCTAGTTTAGCCGCTTGGAGGTCTGTTAACTCCTGTAACCCCCTTAATTCTCCTTGTAATGGAAATAGAGTATCTTCAACTGCACTCAACCTCCCCTCCAAATCGTTAGTTCTCAACACAGTCCTGTGCAGCTCCTGCCTCATAGATAACAGTTCTTCTTTTAGGCCTGTTAGCTGAATATCAAAGTTGGCCATAAAATCTCTACATGAGTTAACCGCACTAAGTACATCCCTAAGGGTTGGTTCCCCTTCTGGAGTCGGACCTGCTATTAAAGAGTCCGGGACAGCGAGCCCCCCCCCGGAGTTACAGGCATAGTTACAGTTCCAGCGGGTTCTAATCCCAGCCCTTTGGTACTCACGGTTTTGGCGTTAGTTGAATTGTGCATGCTAGATGACTTAGCGGTTGCTTGTCCGTAGCTCCTTCTTTCCTGGGATAGACCCGTCTGCGCCTTAGCTTGCAATGCTGCTGCAGGTAGATGGCCTTTAGCGGGCGAAGTGGCAGGGGTATGTGCAAAGCGCTCCAACTTGGCGGCAGTTGCCTGATTGCTCTTAGTAGATCTGGTGGAGGACATTCCTTGCTAGGATAAATAAAAAAAAAAGATTGGGTGAAGTTGAGGCAGTCCTCCAATAATAGGTTTTTAGATGGGGTTAACTGGGTGGCTGGGCACCTAGCTTGGGTAGGGAGCTTGTTGGCGTTTTCCGCCCTCGGGACCCCTGTAAGGGTGGCCCTGGCCCTGGCTAGCAGTGCCGTAGCTTTATCTAGACCTCTGGGGACTCGCCTCCAGGTAGCTAAAATGTCTACCTCCTGGCAAGCAGCACTACAAAACTTCACCTCAGAGCACCCTGTTTATGGCTGTGTATGATGAGGAACCAAGGGCCTGTCTTGGGTGAGGAAACTCTCTCGATGGTCTGTGCTCGCCCCCTCTCTCTATAGTTCTTTAAGTTGCGAGGGGGATTTGTGGCCAGCCCCAGACGTGTCAACACTGAGGAACACTGGGGAGTAGTGGGAGAAAAGGTACCACACCGCCCTGGCCACCCTCAATCAAGAAGCCCAGGAATACAGGGATACAGAAGGATACAGAAGGATACAGAAGGTCCTGGGCTAACGTCCTTTAAAGGCAGTTGCAACAGTGCAGCAGTGAGATTTAAGCGGGCATTTAAACGGGCATCCACTGTAGCATCCACTGTAGCAGCGTCTCTCGGCGTCTCCCGGCGTATCTCAGATTGGGGCCGTGGTAGAGTAGAGTGTCCGAAGTCTCGCGAGACTCTCGCGGCTCCCGTGAGATCTGTAACAGCGAGGGGGAACCCTTGGATGGAACTGTGCGCCCCGCTCCTGGGAGGGCTTGACTCGCGGCTCCACGGGCTCCGCTCCGACCCCCCCGAATGTCACAGGTAAGCAAATGAAGTGAAAACAGGGAGTGAAGGATTTTTCCTTCCTGTGTGCTATTGGCGCTGGGCGGCTCTCGTGGCTTGCGGCGGTGATTCACCTAGTTTTGTGCCAGACTCCGGAGTAGTGATGGTAGCAATAATAAGGCACCGGGGAAGTTCGCTCATGTCTGTGGGCGATCCATCATCACAAAAGCTCCAGGGGGGGGGGGAGAGCTGAGCGGGAGGACACACGCTCTCACTCACACAGCGCAGACACTCCTACATCCGGTCATGCCCCCCAGCGCTTCTGTAATCCTTAAAGTTATGAAGACTCGTGCATCTAATTTAGGATAATAAATGGAGTGGAGGGGGACATTTTAAAGGCAGACTAACAGATCTTTGAGGGTCAGAATTCTAGCTGATAGACAGGTGTTCAAATATTTCTTTGCAGCTGTATCATACAAATAAATAGTTAAAAATTCATAAATTGTGATTTCTGGATTTTTTTTTTTTTGATTATGTCTCTCACAGTGGACATGCACCTACGATGACAATTTCAGACCCCTCCATGATTTCCTAGTGGGAGAACTTGCAAAATAGCAGGGTGTTCAAATACTTATTTTCCGCACTGTATATATTGTAAGATTGGGGAATCAGACTCCAAAGGTAGGTGCGTTTTTCAGTGAGTAGACCATTCCAGAAGAGTTTTTTAAGGACCTGGTAGCCCACTTTTATTTAAAAACATCAAAGTTCATAGATACAAAATTAGCCCTCGCAGGGGGGTTCCATTATTCCTGTATCTTGCAAAAAAATTCCACAGTCGCACACAGCATCTGGTTCGCACACAGCGACTTATCCACACACAGCGTTTGAGCTTACTGGTCGCAAACAGCGTTTGATCTTCTTGAAGCACACAGCTTCTAGCTGCCCCAACAGTAATGACCTCTGCCTCCTGCAGAGACGCATCCACTCTGTCTTCTCTCACAGAGGTTTGGGAGTCACCTGACTCCAAGCACAGACCTCCCGTCTGTGGGGTGGGGCCCTGAATGCTGTTCAGGTCAGAACTATATACCTGGACACAGCTGTCCAATTAGTGTGTCTTTCTCTCCTGAATCTGGCGTAAACGAGCCATTTCTCACACAGCACAGGGTCCCATCCTCACAATATCTATATCTATATCATACACAGTATATTCTCTCTCTCTCCTCCCACCCTCCCTTCTCCGTTTCCCTCTTGTCCCCACCACCTTCCCCCCCAACTCCGTCTCCAAAGACACATCCCAAGATATCATCTGTTACTTCAATTCTTGCTTGCCTTCCTCCATATTTAGTATAATTTTATCATATTGACAATCTTGAATCTTTACAAAATCTTCTCCTCTAAGCAAACAAACTCATAAATTCATTCTAATTTCACACAACCAGATGGAAAAGTAGTTTATTAAGGCACAAGCACAGCAATTCACATGCTGCATTGTGGGTTCTAAGTCTACACAGCTCCCATGCTGCCTTTTACGTAAACACATTTCCCTATGAACTAGGCAGCGACAACTTTCTTCAATTATTTACAATAAAAAAAATGTTTAACTTTATAGGCAAAACAATCAACTCGGTTACAGAGCGGCCCATTCGGGCTCCAGCGCTCGATAAGCAGACTGCGTATGATCATTTGCTCCAGTCTCCTCTGTATTTGGGCCATAAAAGCGTTGAACAGAGAATATCTGGTTTCCCCGGGACTCTTTCATTAGTAATCCCATCACTCTCGAAAGGCTCTCTCATTAACATTTAAATAAGTCCTGCAGTACTGTGTCCACACTGGTACATTTTATTCTTCAATGGAAGACTGAGTCTTACACATTGTTCAGGCACAGAATTTGTTTGCTAATGCAATTCCTGCTAATGGTACAGTTATAGAACACGTGTTGCACATATAAAGAAGCAGAGCAGAGCGTGCTCCTCCATTTCTAGTCAAAACCCATTGCCATTACAGTCACCATCTCGCCAATCTCAGAGTTAAAATAAAGGCGCTTCCTATGAAGAACAATGTAAATACTTGCATCTGCTGTTGCTTGTACCACCAAGCACTGCTTAAAGGGATATCGTCCCCTCAAGTCTTGTGGAAAACCGACACTTCCTAGAGTGTCAATCTCCTGTGTTACCTGCAGGTCTCAGTTGTTAATCCAGTTCTGATCCCTAAATAACAACAACGATGATATAGGGATTGGCAGAGGAACAACTGAGAACTCTGTAACACGGAAGACCAACACTCCCAGAAGAATCAGCTTTCCAGAAGACTTCAGGGGGCGATTTCTCTAAGGCCTCGTACACACGAGTAAATCTGTCTGCTGGAAACGGTCTGCTAGACCGTTTCAGCAGACAGATTCGATCGTGTGTACGGGCAAACAGACGGATTTGGCCACCCGACAGATTTCAAAGCATGCTTTGAAATCTGTCGGCTGGGAACCCGTCCACCCGACATGTCTGCTGGTTAGTATGCTAACCAGCAGACATGTCTTCTCGCACACGCGCCAAATGATTTTGACGCATGCGCGGAAGTGTTTTACTTCCTGGTGCGGTGACGTGGCGGCGTCAGCGCGCTGTCTGCTGGCGGGGATTTTGGTTTGCTCGTGTGTACACGCGAGCAAACTAAAATCCAAGCAGACAGATCTGTTCAAATCGGTCGGTCCGACCGATTTGAACAAATGGATTGCCTCGTTTGTACGAGGCCTTAAACTGAGCAGTAAATGTTAACTATTCCTTACTGCAGTGGCGGTGCATTCATAGAGGGTGCAGGAGCGCCGCCCCCTCTCGCTCCCGAACCGCCACGGAAAACAATACACAGATTCATGCGTTGCATGAATCTGTGTATTGTTGCTGCCGCCCACTATTCAGATGGCCGGACCCCTGTTGAGTGCCAGTCATCTGAATAACGGCAGCTGGTTGGCTTTGGAAGTGGCCGCTGGCTCTGATATGCTTTCCGATTACAGCCCTCGGGCTGTAATCGGCTTCCAAATAGTTGTCCAGGGGACACACAGGGGGGTGCGTTCCTTGGATAAGACAGAGGCGTCTCAGTTCTGGTTACCGGTAACCTGATTAGCTGAAGCATCATCGAGGGCGGGAGAAGACATCGAGAGACAGTGGAAGGTGGATGCCTGACCCCAGAAAGGTAAGTGCCGGGCGGGGGGGCAAGGGGGCAACATTTTACAGGGCACAGTGGTGACAATTAAAGGGCACAGTGGCGACAATTGATGTGGGCACAGTGGTAACAATTGATGGCATGGCACAGTGGCTGCGTTTGATAGGCACAGTAGTGACAATTGATGGGCACAGTGGTGACAATTGATGGCATGGCACAGTGGCGACAATTGATGGCACAGTGGCTGTGTTTGGCATGGCCCAGTGGTGACAATTGATGGCACAGTGGCGACAATTGATGGCACAGTGGCGCTAATCAATGGCACAGTGGTGACAATTGATGGCACAGTGGTGACAATTAATGGCCACAGTGGCAACAATTGATGGCACAGTGGCTGTGTTTGATGGCATGGCACAGTGGTGACAATTGATGGGCACAGTGGCGATAAATGATGGCACAGTGGTTGCATTTGAAGGCATGGCACAGTGGCGACAATTGATGGCACAGTGGCGATAATTGATTGCATGGCACACTGGCTGCATTTGATGGGCACAGTGAGGCTGCAATTGTTTTGTTTTTTTGGTTTGTTTGCACCCCCCAAAAATGTTGAACACCAGCCGCCACTGCCTTACTGTCAATTTGGAAGATCTAAAGTGATAAGGTATGAGCGTAGTAATTTTGCAGGAAAATTTACTGACTTAAACTTTACTAGAACTGTCAATATCCGCCTTTAAGTGTATCTAAACCCAAACACAAAAGCGTAGTGTATGGTCACTAGCCAATTCTTAGATGTGGTGGAGCCTTAGGTTTTTTTTTTTTTTTACCCTTTGTTTTCACCTGGTGACCTGGCCAGTAATGCCCTGTACACACAAATGGAAATTCCAACAGCAAAATCCCGATGTGAGCTTTTAAACGAAAATTCTGACAGTGTGTATGCTCCATCGGACTTTTGCTGTCGCAATTTCCGCCAACAAAAGATTGAGAGCTGGTTCTCAAATTTTCTGACTGAAAATTCGATCATCTGTAGCATGCTCGGAAACAATTCAACGCATGCTCGGAAACATTGAACTTCATTTTCTCGGCTCGTCGTAGTGTTGTAAATCACTGCGTTCTTGATGGTCGGAAGTTCAGATAACTTTTGTGTGACCGTGTGTATGCAAGCCAATCTTGCGCGGAATTCCATTTAAAAGACCATCCAAAGTGCGTACGTCTTATTTTTCAGCTTCCTTTACCAGCTCAAGCTGTTCAGCAAAGGTGGAAGTTAAAAGGTTAAGACAAATCATTAATCACTAACAAAAAGAGGTTTAAAATGGTCAGCTTTTATTCATTTACATGAAATCTTTAGGGTCACTTCACACTAGAATGGACAGCCACCAGAAAGGTAAAGCGCTCTAGCAGCTGTCTATTCCAACTGTAGTAGGGGCAGTATGGTGAGCAATTTACCACATCACACAGTACCCCTTTATTTTCATTTTAGTACAAAGTTTATTTAACCCCTTGATCTCCGGAAAGGTTTACCCCCCTTCATGACCAGGCTATTTTTTTGCGATATGGCACTGCGTTAATTTAAACGGACAATTGCATGGTTGTGCAGCACTGTACCAAACTAAAATGCACTAGATACAGAAAAAAACGAAAACAATTTTTTTTATTTTCTGCTATAAAACGCACACACTATTTTTTTTTCCCCCATTTTTTATCAATTTAGGCCAATATGTATTCTGCTACATATTTTTGGTAAACTAAATACCAATATGTATATATTGATTGGTTAACGTAAAATCAGAAAAGAAAGACTGCACATTATCAGAAAAAATAAAACAAAAGAAGCCTGTGTCGTACGAGAATATTCGTAAAAAATTTCTTTCATCGGTTCTGATTTACTGTGAAACATCAAGATAAATTGTTCGCCTGATTTTTTTATAGTGTGTACCCCACTTAAGCGACATTGTCATAAACTTGGCAGGCTGCCTGTTGTTTTTTTGACAGCGGTCTCTCTGCACTGAATCTGGAAGATGCTGTGTAAGGATTGTGAGGGGGGGTAGAATCGCAATCTCGATTCTTTAACGATTAATCGTGCAGCTCTAGTAACCTGTGTAAGAAAGATCTGTATACTTACCAATTTTCAGGCCGCTCCAGTCATGTGGTCTCCCATGTGTCAGCCAGCACCAGTTGCAGGGGAGAGGAGAGAGCGCTCGACATAGGCTGGTAATACCTGGGAGCGGTGATGTCAACCATAGGCTTCTATGGCCCATCCAATGTCGGTGCTCCCTCCTCTCTCCTGCAGTCACAGCCTGTTGACACAGGGGAACCGGAATCACATGACCAGAGCAGCCCTAAAATTAGGTATGTATACAGATCTTTCCTACACAGGTTAATCAGAATAGGTGTTAAAAGGGGATGAGCAATAGGGATCAGCCGAACACCCCCCGTTCGCACCAGAACTTTCGAATGGACCGACCGTTCGCGTGACATCAATGGGACTCGAACGTTCTAATTCAAAAGTGCTCATTTTAAAGCATAATATGCAAGTTATTGTCGGAAAACGGATTTGAGAACTCGGTCTTGCCCAAGGGAACATGTATCAATTGAAAAAAGTTTTAAAAATGGTCGTTTTTTTCTGGAGCAGCGATTTTAATGATGCTTAAAGTGAAAAAAAAGAAAGAAAAATTCCTTTAAATATCGTAGCTGCTGGGTGTCTATAGTATGTTTGTGAAGTGGCATGTACAAAATTACTGTAGATTACTATAAGAAAAAAGTAATTTAAAACTGCTTGCGGCTTTAATGTATATATATATATATCTATATATCTATAATCCATTGAGAAAAATAGCACAGACACAGACACAGACAGTACACACACCACGTAGCTTTAGGTGCAAACTGCAGAGGACATAGGCAGTACACACCAAGTAGCTTTAGGTGCAAACTGCAGAGGACATAGGCAGTACACACCAAGTAGCTTTAGGTGCAAACTGCAGAGGACACAGGCAGTACACACCACGTAGCTTTAGGTGCAAACTGCAACTGCAGAGGACACGGGCAGTACACACCACGTAGCTTTAGGTGGACACTGCAGAGGACATGGGCAGTACACACACCACGTAGCTTTAGGTGCACACTGCAGAGGACATGGGCAGTACACACCAAGTAGCTTTGGGTGCAAACTGTAGAGGACATGGGCAGTACACACCAAGTAGCTTTGGGTGCAAACTGTAGAGGACATGGGCAGTACACACTATGTAGCTTTAGGTGCAAACTGCAGAGGACGAAGGCAGTACAAACTACATAGCTTTAGGTGCAATCTGCAGAGGACAAGGGCAGTACACCACGTGAGAATACTGCAGCTACCACAATCACCTGCCTGCCAGTAAATTAGGAAGAGCTGATCTAGCTAAACTATACAGTGTATAAATATATATACACAACACCTGGGATGCATATATATCCTCCACACACAGTAACTTTAACTGACTAGCCTGGCTGCTCTATCTACCTAGAAAAAAATGACACTCTCTCTCTGTCTCTAACCACCGCCGCAACACACTACACAAGGCCAACCTGCAGGCGGCCTTTTATAGTGTGGGGCGTGTACTAAACCCCCTGAGCCATAATTATGGCTCTCCGTTTTTTGCGCGTTGCGATTGGCTAAGCATGCGGGTCATAGTGCATGCTTGGCCAATCATCAGCCAGCAATGCACTGCGATGCCAGAGTGAATTATGGGTCGTGACACGCCACTCGAATTTGGCTCGAACGGCCTGTAACGTTTGTAATTCGACGAACGGTCGAACATATGTTCGACTCGAACACAAAGCTAATACCTAAGGAGGAAGCATTTTTAAGAGTAGTTGGGTTTCCCAGAGTCAGCATGACTTAAACACAGGCAAACTCAATTCTCTCAAGTCAATGGGTAAAGCGGCTAAAAAAAAAATCAATGCAATATCATTGCATTTTATCCCCAAATTCTTTAGAATTCCCTTTACTCCTCATAGCTGTCCTTAAGATTTACATCCTTTCCCTTATTTTTTCTAAATACAGTAGTTTTTTATTCAAATTTTTTTCTTAGTAAGATATAAAAAAAAAAAATGCAATGCATACATATTATCCACATACAATCTGAATACACATCTCATTGAATAAACCATCAAACACCCCACAAAGGATAAAAAAAAGAAAAGAAAAGGAGAGTGAGATCCACAACCTCTATAATAATAATTAACTCTGTTTTTTTCTTCTTATTATAACCAGAAAAAAGCACAGTTATTTTAATAATTCACTGCTGGAGGCCAACTCTAAGGCAATTGTCTCAATGTTGGAAAATGACATTCGACTTGTGTTGATTTAGAGTTCAGAATTTAAATACTTATGCAAAAGGCAATATTTCATTTTTTGTGCAACATAAAACAATATCCTATGAGTAATAGATGTGAATAATTATAAGTTTGCATACTTTTGAAATAGAAATGTAAAAGGAATCATTTGATTGCAAGGTGTTATTCAATAAAAGAAAAGAAAATTATCAAGATCAAAATGAGTTTGCAAAAGACTGCACATTTTTTATTATGTTTTTTTTTTTTTTAAAAGGTTTAAAAATTGTTTCTAGTTTGGAATTTTACATGTACATAGAGGGAGCCCTACTTGGTCACTACAGTGTTACACAATTTGTTCCTCCTTCACAGCACAAAGTTCTTAGTGTATGCAGACTGCTTAAAGCCCACTTCTGGGCTCAGCCCTCTCCCCTCTTGGATGCCCCCCAAAATGTTTTTTTTTTTTTTATTCCTACTGTTTTTCGACATCTTCAGGCCAGTCAAATAAAACATTTTGTTGTTTGACATGCATCATCCTTCCATGTGCTCCTTTCTGTTAAGTCCATCCATAGGTGGGGCATTTACCGTTTGTTTGTACCGTTGGTTATTTGGTGAGGGGGTGCATTGGACACCGTCACTGCCATTGCGCTATTCACTGGGTGTCTAGTGCGCACCTGTGCCTTTAAGGAGAACTGGGCTCCCTGCATTCATACCTGCCCTAAATCTATCTATTTTTATATACACTATATTGTGCAAAGTATTGGGATGCCTGACTTTACACACACCTCAACCTCTATGATTTAGATATACTTTAAAGTTTAAGTTTTGGTATTGCAATTTTTACCTAGTTAAAATGTAACTATTACCAAAAGTATTGGAAAGCCTGCTTTTACATGCACACATAGGGTTCAATATTGAGTTGGCCCACCCTTTGCAGCTATAAACAGCTTCAACTCTTCTAGGAAGGCTGTCCACAAGGTTTAGGAGTGTGTCTATGGGAATGTTTGACCATTTACCCAGACGCGCATTTGTGAGGTCAGGCACTAATGATGAGAAGGTCTGACTTGCAGTCTCTGCTCCAAATCATCCCAAAGGTATTCTATCCGGTTGAGGTCAGGTCAAATAAGTTCCTTCACCCCAAACTCACTCATCCACGTCTTTAGGGACCTTGCTTTGTGCACTGGTCCAAGTCATATGGTGGAGAGGGTTATTATGGTGTGGGGTTGTTTTTCAGGGGTTGGCTCTTTAGTTCCAGTGACGGGAAATCTAAAGACGACAGACATACCAAGACATTTTGGACAATTTCATGCTCTCAACTTTGTGGGAACAGCTTGGGGATGGCCCCTTCCTGTTACCACAGACCACTTAGGCTTTGAGGCAGGGGGTACGCCCCAGAAATGCGTCAGCCGTCTAGATGTCTGAGATTCCACTGGCAGTTGCCGCAAGGTCCAGTCCAGCTGTCTGAAAAGCGATTACTCAATTTTCCTTGTGAGTAGGACTATTGCTTTTATTCTGTTTTTAATAAAAAAATTTAAGTGGTAATGCACTAGGTTGGTGCACCCTCCTTTCTTTTCGTTTTTTTTTTTTAGCAATATGAACACCCTTTTGTTCTGTGGAGGGCCGCAAGACTATAGACTTTTCTGTGAGACTACACTGCAGTACCCGGTTTTGGCGAAACACCAGAGAGCAGGAGGATTTTTGTTTTACTGCCCTTCCTGTTACAACATGACTGCACACCAGTCCACAAAGCAAGGTCCATAAAGACATGGGTAAGTGAGTTTGGGGTGGAGGAACTTGACTGGCCTGACCTCAGCCCAATAGAACACCTTTGGGATGAATTTGAGTGGAGACTGCGAGTCAGGCCTTCTTATCCAAACATTCCCATAGACACACTCCTAAACCTTGTAGACAGCCTTCCCAGAAGAGTTGAAGCTGTTATAGCTGCAAAGGGTGGGCCAATTCAATATTGAACCCTACGGACTGGGATGCCATTAAAGTTCATGTGCATATAAAGGCAGGCATCCCAATACTTTTTAAAGAATATTGTATGGTGGAGGCTCTCAAATTAGGACTGCAGATAATACTGGGGTAACTTGTCGTGGCCCCTGTAGCCTTTGCATGTATTTGCAAATGTGTGCAAATTAAACTTTTTACGTGAACCGTTAGGACAATTCGGTTGGTTGCAAGCTGGTTAGTAAGTTGAGCTAGGAATTCTTCTTTGTTTTTTGTTTGACAGTCATATAACATACAGGGTTTCTTTCTATTATAATTATTATTATTATACAGGATTTATATAGCGCCAACAGTTTGCGCAGCGCTTTAAATCAGGGAAGACAGTACAGTCACAATACAAATCAATACAGGAGGGATCAGAGGGCCCTGCTCGTTAGAGCTTACAATCTATCTTTCTATCTTCTCTGAGGGGTAGGTGGTCCTGAAAATCTTTGCAAATGAAGGGCACCATGTTGACACCCCTTTATGGGATAGCAGACAAACAGTTATGCAAGCATTCAGACAGACAGTTAGCCAGGCAAACGCACAGACAGCCTAGGAAAATTATTTAGATAAACTGGATTTTTTCTTTGAGAATGTTTGAATTAAAAACATACTGAAATCTCAATCTGGTCACTTAGTGGAGTTCCTTTAAAAACAGAATTTAGAGTTTTCACCAAACACCGGTTTTAGGAAACACTTTGCAGCCTCTGGTGAATTCCACAATTAATTACAACACTAAAAATCCCAGAAGGGCACTTATGCTTCTCTGCACCCTCGGGGCTAATATGGACAAATGTTCACTCAGAGCTTTATGACACATTGTAATTCTGTTATGCCCAATAACATGTCACTACTAGATATATGGGCAGTGTAAACCTAACGTGTCACATTTTAGCACATAACCATTGGCTAAATTGCACCGTCAGGCAATTCAGCTTAATAACATGACCCTGAGCAAGAGAGTCCTTTGTCATGTGACCCAGGTAATCTACTCTACTACCAGCAGGTTATTATTATCTAGAGACAATAACTGGAAAATATAGTCATTCCACACCTAGATGCCACCGATGGGCTGTGTGACACTGATGACAAACACAAGCGAGTTCTTCGAGGACATGACCTGTTCTATGGAGCAGGAATGAAGTGGACTCCATAGAATACTAATGCAGCTGTTTGGCACCTCAGTTTCATGCTATTCAACTTGGAAAAAAACAATTCTTTGTACTATAGAACAATACTTTCATGTGTTATGCCTGCTTAACCCCTGCTTTAACCGATTTGCCAGTTTCAAGTGAATGATTTAGTGTAGCTTCCCAGAAGCTGAATCGCTGAAACACAATTCAAGTACCTTGAAAAAGTATTCACACCCCTTGACATTTTCCACATTTTGTCATGTTACAACCAAAAATGTAAATGTATTTTATTGGGATTTTATGTGATGGATCAAACACAAAGTGGCACATAATTGTGAAGTGAAAGGAAAATGATAATTGTTTTTCAACATTTTTACCAAATAAATATGTGAAAGTGTGGCGTGCATTTGTATTCAGCCCCCTTTACTCGGATACCCCCAACTAAAAATTAGTGGAACAGATTGCCTTCAGAAGTCACCTAGTTAGTAAAGAGTCCACCCAATTTAATCTCAGTATAAATACAGCTGTTCTGTGAAGCCCTCAGAGGTTTGTTGGAGAACCTTTTTGAACAAGCAGCATCATGAAGGCCAAGGAACACACAAGACTGTTCAGGGACAAAGTTGAAGGGAAATTTAAAGCAGGATTCGGTTATAAAAAATCCTAATCCCCACTTTGAATATCTCATGGAGCACTATTCAATCTATCATCAGGGAATGGAAAGAATATGTCACAACTCCAAACCTACCAAAACATGGCCGTCCACTTAATCTGACAGGCCGGGCAAGGAGAGCATTAATCAGAGAAGCACTGAACTTCATTTTATTGCCTCGTCCTAGTGTTGTACATCACTGCGTTCTTAACGCTTGAAAGTTCAGAGAACTTGTGTGTGATCGTGTGTATACAAGACAAGCTTGAACGGAGTTCTGTCGGAAAAAAACATCCAACTTTTTTTTTCCGATGGGAAATCCAGTCATGTGTACAGGGCATAATAGTTGTCCTGTGGACAGATTCTCCTACCTGAGCTGTGGATCTCTTCAGATCTTCCAGAGTTACCATGGGCCTCTTAGCAAATTCAGAAAGGCATGCCAAGCCTCTACCTTGCAATACTTATTTTTAAAATAATGACTCTTATGCCACGTACACGCGGTCGGAATTTCCGACAACAAATGTTTGATGTGAGCTTGATGTCAAACAAATGTTTGAGAGCTGGTTGTCAATTTTTCTGACAAAAGTTCTTGTCGGAAATTTCGTCTGTAGCCAACTCCGATGCACACAAATCCTACGCATGCTCGAAATCATTGACGCATGCTCGGAATCATTGAACATCATTTTTCTCGGCTCATTGTAGTGTTGCATGTGACCGTGTTCTTGACGTTCTGAATCTCCGACAACATTTGTGTGACCGTGTGTATGCAACACAAGCTTGAGCCAACATTCCGTCGGAAAAAAATCCACGATTTTGTTGTCGGAATGACCGATCATGTGTACGCGGCATAAGGGCTCTTTCACATTGATGACCAGAGGGCAGGAAAAACAGATGATTGACCTATGGTTTTACTGACTTTGACTAGGCATACGCACTAATAAACCTGCCTTTTGAGGTCAATGAGAGCATGCTGCAACTGTAAGCTTGGCTTGTCTTGTGGTTACAGCATGGTATTTCTTTTAATTTTTACACCAAACTTTTATTGAAAGTTTTTCATAGACAATACATAATAGAAATAGTAACATAAAACATATGGGAAAGGTACGTAAGTGCATGGTTCCAACTTAAGGGAGGCATAAGATTCAACGTACATGAAAATAGAAAACAAAAGATACTGCCTCGAAGCGCCATTAGTAAGAAGGCCACATAAGAAAACCTCTATTGGTAAGGGGGAATCTGATAAAGAAGATACATTGCAGCATACAACAGGCCTGTTTGACTCTTGTTGGAATGGAATAAGGAAGGAAGGAAGGAAGGAAGGAAGGAAGGAAGGAAGGAAGGAAGGAAAATAAGGGAGAAAGAGGGAGAAAAAACAGATTAAGAGTTAGGGAGAAGGGTGAATGAGGGAGGCAGCATAGGGGGAGTATGTGAGGAGGGGGTGGGATCACCACCAGCTACCCTTCCCAGTAAGCCCCCCAGTGTTGTGAGAGGTATAGCGGTCTTTAATATACCTTTCAAGGGTTATCCCAGGAAAAGTGCAGAAAGCGATGCGAGTTTTGGTATTCAAGCTAGGGTGTCCATGTTGCCCACAGTGTGGTATTTTTAATACAAAATCCCCCTCGATCAACCCCTGAACATCTGGTAGCCATTAACCTATCACACTCTGAAAAGCAATCCACAGATCACTTTTTAGAGGGCAGTAGACACTCACGCCCATGTAGAGATGCTGGATTACCAAAAAGCAATGGCTCCAGCAAGAGGCCCAGTTTTCAGAAATGCTTGAGGTTAGTGGCAGGCAAACCCTGTACTCAACATTGGAGTCAGCATAACAGGCAAGCATTTTTTCCCCATAGCCAAGGAAGTGGGGTGGCAGGTTTAAATCTTTCTGAACTAAAAAGGTTAGTGTTGCTTTTCCAGTATCAAAAACACAAACCAGGTTCCTCCTCTCCATCTAAAATCTGTGTGACCGTACCATAATGCATTTCCAGTATTTGCTACACATTTAAAAAGGGATTTGCAACGGTTGCTAAGGATGGTGGAAAAACATTGCAACCGCTGTCATGGAGGATGGTGGCCAAACACAGGTAGTAAAAAGAAAAGAAAAGAAATGGAATCACATATTTTCACAACAAAAATCTATTTACTAAAGAGCATATTCTGATCTTATCTCATTATGCAGCCTCTCTCTAATAAGATAAAGTTCTAGAAAGCTCAGGATAGACACAAATATAGATCTCTCTTGCTAATTCATCTCATATTCCTCAACATGATTAATGATAACAGGAACGGCTGAATGCAATCTAAGATTACAAATCCTATTTACCCAGATATTTGCCCATCTAATGAGTAATGGAGCAGCCTATAGAGTTTCTCTTATTAAAACAGTGATGGAACACTGGGTTCAGGGCCAAACAAACATGAGAGCACTCCAGAGGAGCTTTTTTTCTTCCAGATAACCAGATTATACACATATCTAAAGTACAGCAATATAAAGGAATTTCATTTCTGCTGCAGAGCACAAAAAAAAAAAAAATCCAGCTTTGTCCCTGGCTTCATTCTAGATTCTACTTTAGATAGTTATAATAAAGAACTGGAAGACCTGAGCGCCACAAAAGCAATTCTGCACAGGAACGCTAGTAATAACTGTATTTCAGAGCGACATAAACTCTTTCAATAAGCAATAACACTGCATAGTTCTTTGCAGTGAATATCAAGCATCAAGGCATATGCCGAGATGAAATTGCTACAAATATACCACCAATCAAACGGCGTAGTAGTGATTACCGATTAGGCCAGCGTGGCTTCTAGAAAAGCATAAAGAAG
The DNA here is from genome assembly GCA_029574335.1 of Rana kukunoris. Classification (NCBI taxonomy): domain Eukaryota; kingdom Metazoa; phylum Chordata; class Amphibia; order Anura; family Ranidae; genus Rana; species Rana kukunoris. Next base: position 101,756,186 of record CM056059.1, read on the forward strand.
GGGAATGGAATACAATAAGCAGTACGTTTTTTTTTAGGATTTTAATCCCCCCACACAATTTAAAAAATGTTAAACACCTTTTGTCTAAACAATATATTCTTTTAAAGCTAATATTATACCGCAGTCAATATAAGTGCTTGAAAGGCAGGCATCAGGTTTGCATTGGGATGACTATGGAAATGAATGGGAAGGAGTGCTTAGGTCAGCTCATGGAAATGGTTGTACTCACTAGTGTGGCTTCACATTAGAGCTGCACAATTTTGGCTAAAATGAGAATCACGTTTCTTTTACTCAGACAATAGATCACGATTCTCTCATGATTCTTGGAGTGTAACATCATCTTTCACATTAAAACAAAACAAAAAAAAAATTGGGCTAACTTTGCTGGGTTTTTCTTTCATTGAAGTGTATTTTTTCACAAAAAAATGCATTTGAAACACCGCAGGGTAAATTAAGTGCGACATAAAATATTGCAGCAATCGCCATTTTATTCCCTAGGGTCTCTGCAAAAACATATATATAATGTTTGGGGGTTCCAAGTAATTTTCAAGCAAAAAATATTGATTTTAACTTAAGAAAAAAGTGTCAGAAAAAGATTTGGACTTTAAGTGGTTAAACTTCCTGCTTTTACACACAGAAGTTTTGCTCTAAGAAGGAAGTTAGTTACAATGTTTCATGTTGTTACAAACTTGGCAGACTGCCCAGTTTTTTTTCTTTACGCACAGAAGTTTATCCCTTTCATCTAAGGGCTCTTTTCACACGAGCGGACCGTATGTCCGCTTTTTCATCCATCCGTGTAAGAATGAAAAAGGGACATACATTGGTCCCTATGAGATCGCGGGTGTCAGCGGATGAACATCCGCTGACACCCGATCTCACCCAGTTCTGCATTCCTCCGATTCTGCAGACGGAGGAAAACCCTATTTTTCCATCCGTCTGAGGATCGGATCGGGTGAACACGGACAGACGGTCTGTATTCATCCGATCGCCCCATAGGGGAGAGCGGAGATATGACAGGGCGGTCCCTGCACAGTGTGTGCGGTCCCTGCACAGTACATGTACTGTGCGGTCCCTGCACAGTACATGAAAAAAAGTATCGGTACTTGTACTCGGTCCTAAAAAAGTGGTATCGGGACAACCCTAGTCTACTTATATGAAAGAATCTGGAAAAATGGGAAGAGACTGCGCTAAAATTAACAAAAGGAAAGAAAGAAGGGAAAACTACAGCGTGATAACAGTGTGTTCTCTCCAGGTGCCGCGATTTTCATGTAAACAATAAATACAAGAAATAAAGATAAGAAAAAGATAAATCGCGCTACCTTAACTGGCTTTGACAAACACAATATATGCAAATAAATTATCTCAAGTGATATGTGAAAAATGTGACCTGTAATGGCCACTATACAATATGCAGTCACCTCAAAAAACGTCACTGTTGTTAGTGATGGCAATATACCAAAAACACAAAAAAAGGAAAAAAACAAAAACAAAAAATATACCAAGTGATATACAAATACAAAACCATCAACTGAGTAGAAACTTTGGCTCTCAATAAATTGATATACAGTCCAGAGTGTTAACAGTAGAAAGTCTGTAAACAAAAGTTAACAAACACCCGTGCTTCTGTGTCATAGCGGATTAATAAAAATGTGTCCAAAGGCAAATAACGTGTCCTCCACCAAACTTATGAATTGGCCTCTGAGGCCCCGTACACACGAGCAAATAGATTTGTTCAAATCGGTCGGACAGACCGATTTGAACAAATCTGTCTGCTGGGATGTATTGGTTTGATCGTGTACACACGATCAAACCAAAATCCCCGCCGGAAGACAGCGCGCTGACATGTCGGTGACGTTGACGCCGCCACGTCAGCGCACCAGGAAGTAAAACACTTCCGCGCATGCGTCGAAACCATTCGACGTGTGTGCGAGCAGAGATGTCTGCTGGTTAGCATACTAACCAGCAGACATGTCGGGCGGACGGATTCCCAGCCGACAGATTTTAAAGCATGCTTTCAAATCTGTTGGCTGGCCAAATCTGTCTGTTTGCCCGTACACACGATCGTGTGTACGCGGCCTTACAGGAATCCTACGTTCCCTTGTGACAAGGGATCAGAAACAGCATATAATAGGTCCCAATCTCGTGGTATCAGATCTGCAATCCTGATGGATCTCGTTTCCCAAAGTGTTTCAGCAATATGGATGCCCACCATGCAAAAAACATCAATAGCTCCACATAGTGGGCCAGATTCTCAGAGGCGTTACGACGGAGTATCTCAGATACCCCGTCGTATCGCCTTTTTTTTTGGCTCGTATCTATGCGTGTGATGCTGAGCATCACTTTTGCATAGATACGCTTCTACATCCGACAAGCGTAATACAATTACACTTTCGGATCGTAGATGTAATGACAACTCCGGGCCACTAGGTGGCCTTTACGTTGTTTTTTCATTTGCATATGCAAATGAAGTAGTACGCCGATTCTCGATCGCTTTTACGCCGCCCCGTCGTCGCCTACGTCGTTTTCGTCCGCGTAAGGTTACCCCAGCTTCTATGTGGAGTAACCTTACGAGGTCCCGTCGGATGCCGTCGTGTCCCGTCGGATGCCATGTTAAGTATGGCCTCGGGACCGCGTCGTGTTGTGCGTCGTTTACGTCGTTTGCGTACGTCGATTCTCAATGGGGCTGGCGTACGCTGCGATTACGTCGTTTACATTGAGAAAATGTGACGTCCTTTGGAGCATGCGCACTGGGCTTTTCCCCCGGCCGGCGCATGCGCAGTTCGTTCGACGTTGCGCGGGTTTACGCTGCGCGATTTACGCGACGTAAGCGAAACCTCGGGAGCAAGTGCTTAGAGAATCAAGCACTTGCTCCAGCAAGCAGCGGCGGCGTAGTGTAACTGGCTTACGCTACGCCGCCGGAATTCTATGAGAATCTGGCCCAGTGTGTTTACATATACATTTAAAAAAAATAAAAAAAAATAAAAGAGTAAAAATGCACTTACAGTTATGCAATTTAAAAATGCCTTGAAATTTTAACGTGCCGGCCGGTACACAAAAACCCTCAGGCACTCGTCCGCTGGGGGAACGTTTAGGAGCTTGGGTGACAACAGCGCATCGCTCACCCTACGTCCGTTTCGAAATAACTTTCGTCTTCCGGGGGGGGGGGGGATATGAAAGAATCTGCAAACTCTGCTCTGGGGATCGTCAGGGCGGTTGAATCGAGATCACGATTTTTTAACGATTAATTGTGCATCTCTACTTCACATACACCATCCCCACGTCCGTCTCCCAGCAGGGGTCCGGTGCGTCCTGGTTCACCGTTTCAGGTCCGATTTCAGACGGAAGTTTGGGTCAAATTTGGACCTAAAATGGACCAAAAGACCTGCTGTGAACTAGCCCCATAGAGAGCCGGTCAAATTCTCCCACTATTGCGAATTTGATGCAAAGAACACCACAGGCTGGGTTCACATACACTATATTACCAAAACTATTGGTATGCCTGTCTTTACACACATGGGGCCAGATTCAGAGAGAACTTACGCCGACGTATCTGCTGATACGCCACGTAAGTTCTAAGATGCGCCGTCGTATCTGTGTTCTGTAAGTCTCTTACGCCATCGTATCTTAGTTGCATATTTAAGCTGGCCGCTAGGTGGCGCTTCCGTAGATTGACGTGTCGAATATGCTAATGAGCTAGATACGCCGATTTACAAACGTACGTGCACCCGGCGTATTGATATACGTCGTTTGCGTAAGGCGTTTGACCGGCGTAAAGTTACCCCTGCTATATGAGGTGCAACCCATGTTAAGTATGGACGTCGGAACAGCGCCATATTGTACGTCGTTTACGTCGTTTGCGCAAGTCGTTCGGGAATGGGGCTGGGCGTAAGTTACGTTCACGTCGATATCAATGAGTATTTCCGATGTGATTTTGGAGAATGCGCACTAGGATACGTCCACGGCCGGCGCATGCGCCGCTCGTTCGGCGCGTCATTTACGTGGGGTCATGATTCATTAACATACAACACGCCCACTACCAGCCTACTTTGAATTACACGCGTTTATGCCGGCCCATTTACACTACGCCGCCGTAACTTAGGGCGTAAGTTCTTTCTGAATACGGGACCTGCCGTTCTAAGTTACGGCGGCGTAGTGTAAATGAGATGACGTATACAGGAACCCTCCCTCCAAGTGGACGTCATATGACGTTCTGGGCTTCCCGTGCGACTTGGGGGCGTGCTCGCGCATTCGCCACATCGCTCGGGACCCGGTGAGAGTACCCGGCAGCCCTGATGCTTGCCAGGCACCCGCGATCACAATATGTGTATGTAAACACACAGATCCACCTCCTGTCAGCGGTGAGGAGACCGATGTGTGTTCCCAGTACAGAGGAACATATTTAACCCCTTGATCGCCCCTAGTGTTAACCTCTTCCCTGCCAGTCACATTTACACAGTAATCAGTGCAGTTTTATAGCACTAATCGCTGTATAAATGTGAATGGTCCCAAAAACGTGTCAAAAGTGTCCGATATGTCCGTCGCAATGTCACGATCTCAATAAAAAAAATGATCACAGATCGCCGCTATTACTAGTAAAAAAAAAAAAGAAAGCCATAAAACTATCCTCTATTTTGTAGATGCTATAACTTTTGTGCAAACCAATCAATATACGCTTATTACAATTTTTTTTACTAAAAATACATAGAAGAATACGTATACGATATTTATTAAATCAAAAAGTAAAAAATATTGTGTTTTTTTCTAAATTGTCACTCTTCTCTTGTTTATAGCGCAAAAAATAAAAACCACAGAAATACCACCAAATGATAGCTCTATTTGTGGGGGAAAAAACCCCATAAAGATTTCATTTGGGGACAGTGTTGCATGACCGCGCAATTGTCATTCATAGTGTGACATCGCTGAAAATGAAAAATTGGTCTGGGCTGGAAGGGGGTGAAAATGCCCAGTAATGAAGTGGTAAATGGCCACCCAGTCTTATGCCGCATACACACGATCGGAAATTCTGACAACAAAACCATGTTGGCTCAAACTTGCCTTGCATACACACAAATGTTGTCGGAAATTGCGAACGTCAGGAACGCGGTGACGTACAACACGGACGAGCTGAGAAAAATTAAGTTCAATGATTCCGAGCATGCGTCGTATTGTTTCCGAGAATGCGTTGGATTTTTGTGCGTAAATTGTATACACACGGTCGGACTTTCCAACAAGAACTTTTGTTATCGGAAAATTTGAGAACCAGCTCTCAAACATTTGTTGTTGGAAATTCTGACAGCAAATGTCCGATGGAGCCCACACATGGTCAGATTTTCAAGCTCACATAAAACTTTTGTTGTCGGAATGTCTGATCGTGTGCAATATTGAGTTGGCCCACCCTTTGCAGCTACAATAGCTTCAACTATTCTGGGAAAGCTGTCCACAAGGTTTAGGAGTGTATCTATGGGACTGTTTGATCATTCTTCCAGAAGCGCATTCGTAAGGTCAGGCACTGATGTGGACGAGAAGGCCTGGCACGCAGCCTTCTCTCACAAAAAAAGTGCTGAAAAACTCGGATATATACGGTAACTTTTATTTAAATTTTGAAATGTGGGTAACCAAATGCAATGTGCCATATGGTAGCACAGACTTCCTTTAACCACTTACCTACTGTGCCCCTACACCCCCTTCCTGCCCAGACAAAATATAAGCTTCCGGCACTGCGTCATTTTAACTGACAATTGCGCGGTCGTGCGACGTGGCTCCCAAACAAAATTGGCGTCCCTTTTTCCCCACAAATAGAGCTTTCTTTTGGTGGTATTTGATCACCTCTGCGGTTTTTATTTTTTGCGCTATAAACAAAAATAGAGCGTCAATTTTTAAAAAAAATGCAATATTTTTTCCTTTTTGCTATAATAAATAACCCCAAAAAATATATAAAAAAAATATTTTTTCCCTCAGTTTAGGCCGATACGTATTCTTCTACATATTTTTGGTAAAAAAAAAAATGCAATAAGCGTTTATCGATTGGTTTGCGCAAAATTTATAGCGTTTACAAAATTTTTTTTTTTTTTTACTGTTAATGGCGGCGAACTGCGATTTTTTTTATTGGGACTGCGACGTTATGGCGGACATTTCGGACACTTTTCTGACATTTTTGGGACCATTTACATTTATACAGTGAAAAATGCTATAAATATGCATTGATTACTGTATAAATGTGACTGGCAGTGAAGGGGTTAACCACTAGGGGGCGGGGAAGGGGTTAAATGTGTGTCCTATGAGTGTTCTAACTGTAGGGGGAGGGGGGGTGACTGGGGGAGGTGACCGATTGTGTCCCTATGTACAAGGGACACAATCGATCTCCTCTCTCCCTGACAGGACGTGCAGCTCTGTGTTTACATACAGAGCTGCACGTCCCCGCTCAGTTACTGAGCAATTGCGTGTGCCCGGCGGCGATCGTTGCCGCCGGGCACTCGCACGGGATCCCCGCGGAGCGGCGGGTGCGCGCGCCGCTGGCGACGCGCGCGCGCCCGCGGCTTTAAAGGGACATCACGTCATATGACGTGATGTCAGAACAATGGAGTCGTCTGCCCGCGTCATTTGACGGTGGGCAGATGACAAGTGGTTAAGGCTCCATGCACACTGAAAGTTAAAATAATGGAGTCTTTCAACGTTTTTGCAATAGCGTTTATAAGCGTTTTTCCATGTTTTAATTTTTGTTTTCAATGCATCAAAAACATTAAAAAAAGCTGGTGAGACACATTTTTGAGCGTTTATGAGCATTTGGCGTTTTTTGTGGTCAGAAAAACGTCTCTTGAACGCGATTTTAGGGTGTTCAAAAAACAGCCCATAAACTCCACTGCTGATAAATGTCCAAAAACTTCCATGTGTGCATGGACACATAGGATAACATAGAGTGGGGTTTATGGGCTTTTTAAAAAAAATGCCCTAACTCCAAAAAATAGCCGTTTATGAGCTCCATAATGACCAATTCAGGATTTTTGTTAAATGTTCCTATAGTATGTAAGGCGATATATATAGATTGCTATGGGCAATTTTGTGCAAATTTTTTCCTCCGGTTTTAGTGAATCAGCCTGATATACTGCAAGTGTGAACTTTGTCTCGTGTTTTGTCGTTTTCTTTTCTTTTCTTTTTTTCTTCTTCTTTAGCTTGAGAAGACAATGAGAGCAGGGAAAATGAGACTTAAAAGTGAGCTGTTACTGTAATGGCAGTGATATGTGTTCTTACCTTCCAGGGTTACATGCCTGGTAATATTCTGTGTTTAGTGTAACAATGGTAATAACACATCAAATCTCAGGCTTTCGCTAGGAGGTGACAGCAGCTGAATACATATCACTTTTCAAAGCATGTTCCAATCCGCAGTTGCTTTATACTGTATCAATTTTTTTATTTTTTATTTTAAAATGTGGGTAAGCAAATGCAAAATGCAATATGGTGGCCAAGCTGTGACATGCTCCACCCTGCTAAACCACACATAAAAGGCAGTGGCAGCTGGTGCTAAAAAAAAACCTGAAAAGAATTTGAAAAAAATTAAAATAAAGAAAAAAACATCAAACGCATTGTGCCATCAAACACTGTCACTGTGCCCACCAAATGCTGCCACTGTGCCCACCAAATGCTGCCACTGTGCCCACCAAATGCTGCCACATTCCCCCAAACGTTGCCCGCCGTCTGCCCGGCCCTTACCTTCTCTCAGGTTGGCAGCAGGTGACGGTGGCAGGCGGCGAGCGGTATCCTCCATTTCTTCCACGATGAGGAAGACTCTTCTCCCACCCGCTCTGCATCTCGTCCTTCCAAGCCTGCCACTTCTTGTCCTTCAGCCAATCAGGTGACCGGAAACCAGACCCGGTGAACCTGATTGGCTGAGAGGCAGGTCAGTGTGAGGGAAGATATTTATGTGTGTGTGTATGAACTTAAAAATACACAGACAGTATTTTATTTATTCTTTTTTTTTTTGGTGGTCCTTTGGGGGGCTTTGGTAAAATACCAGAGGTCTAAACAGATGCTTGATTTCTTCGAGACAGAGAAAGGGAGAGAGGACAAAAGTTCCCCACTCCCTTTCTCTGCAGTCTCAGCTGCACTGGTGAATTGATGGGAAGTGCTCTGTGCTGAGCGGCTTCCTGGTCATTCATAAACCGAAGCATAGTAAAGTTTACTATGATTCACTTGTAAATGAACACAGTGAGTAATCGGTTCCAGGGGTCAGTCCAGTGTTGCCAACCTACCAGATTGAAATTTACAGGCACGACAGCCGAAATTTACTGGCACAGCGACGTTCTTACTGGCATTTTACAAAAGTTACTAAATTACATTTTTAGGTGCACATTTCAGTATTTAGGCTACAAACAAGTACGCTAGGCAAATAGCAATGTGATTGAGGGTATATATTAAAAGGTAAAAAAAACATATTAATGAATGAATCCATATAATAAGGGCAAATTATTAAGGCACATCACCCCCTGCCTCCATCCCCCTCTGCCACCAACACCCCCTGCCTTCACCCCCCTCTGCGGTGCCACAATCCCCCCCTGCTTCCAATCTCCCCCAGAACCCCTGCCTCCAATCACCCCCTGCCTCTATCGTCCCCTGCCTCCACCCCCTCTGTGGTGCCACCAACAACCCGTCTCCATCCTCACCCTCTGCAATGCCACCATCCCCCTCTGCGGTGCCACCATCACCCCCTGCCTTCAATCACCCCCAGCCACCATCACCCCCTGCCTCCAATCTCCCTGCACAGTTCCAAGCCGAACCGATCTTGCCTATTTTTACTGGCACATTTCCGCAACCACGGACATTTACGAACGGGGGAAAAAGTGTCAGTTTTTACGAACTGTGCGTAAAAATACAGACGGTTGGCAACACTGATTCAGTCACATATTGGAGGGCAGGGCTTGGAGTACAAGACTTGTATGTGTTACTTAAAGCAGAGCTCGGGGCAATTTTTTTTCTCTCCCCATGTTCTTCTTGCTGATCTACCTTCACCAAGGTCGCCGTCCATGTTCTTCTGAGCTCTGTATTTCCTCTTTAATAGGCTGCTGAACTTGCTGAAAAAACATATAAGGCTGTAACCTATCATACCGTGTGTTATGTATGGCTTGTTGGCTGCAGAATGAGGGGGTGGGATTTATGCTGAAGTGGGAGAGTTCACATTTACATGTACAAGCCAAGTGTACCTCCCACATTCACTCCCATCCCAAGTATTCATGGGAAATGTAGTCCGATTACAGTTAGAGAGAGAAGAGGATATGATGCAATCAGTGTTCTAACACCTCCCACCTGCCAGAAAAGATGATGCATTTTTTGAATAACAAAGCTGACTTCCTGAAAATTCTGTAGAATCGTCAAAGGTAGGCAGTGAAAAAAAAATGAGGGGGAAGGGTGGGAGTGAAAAGGCTGCAGTTCCTCTAACTGCGGCAGAGAAAGTTGGGTCTCGTGCCTTACCAGATAGGACTGTGCTGCATGGCAGAGCTAGGGTAATCTTAGGGTTGGATGGGCAAAAATACAAATCCCTATGGCCCGTGCGCCGCCCCCTCTCTCCTGCTACCCCCTCTATACCCAATAAATAGATTCAAGCATTGGATGAATCTATTTATGGCCGTCGCTGCCAACCACTATTCAGGCACCCGGCCCCTTTTTGGGTGCCTGAATTACAGCAGCGGTATTAGAGCCATGGGCACACTGGCAGCGTTTGATGGGCATAGCGGCTGCAAATTATGTTTTTTTTTTCCCAGTGTGTTTGCGCCCCCCAAAAAAATTTGGAGCACCACCCGCCACTGCTTTAATAATTTCAAATCTAATTAACAAGGATGACAGTATCCCTTTAAAATGGATGACATCCAGAAAAGGTTTTCAAAACTGACAATTCTTTTTTCTTTTTAAAGCAACTTTAGGGGAACATCCATAAATGTTTCACTGCCTCCCCCTCTGGAGTAAGTATAAGGAGGTAGGCAATGGGCCCAGACCAGACAAGCAAATTAATTAAAGAGCAAAAATAAATTAATTTCTAAGGGAATTTCCTTGCATTTGTTAGCCGTTAGCAGCAGCAGTAACTGCTGTGTAAAATATATATACTCATAAACTTTAATGTTGTGATTATTCAATTTTCAGTTATTTGCGGGTAATCACTGCACAGCACTTGCAATTATTGTGGAGTCGTATACATAAATATGGTTCTTATTTTCTTCTAGATTATTAAATTCAATTGATTAAATATTTTAGTCTCTTGTGTTTTAATAGCAACAAAGACCTGGATGGAGGAGAGAAACTAATTACAAAAGCCATTGCTTAAAGTTATTTCAACAAGAATAAATATTGAACAAATTTATGCCCCTCCGCAGACCAATCAAATTTACTGCCTCGGGGTCATATAAACAGATTCCGTCTCTGCAGGCGGCATCTGGTGCATTGCAAAAAACTCTTTGAAAGCTTGGCCTGTGCGCTGCTTGTTGCTGACTCGGTGGGTTTGTGTGTCAGGAAGGATGATATAGTGTGTGTACCGCCTGTGGCTGATTTGTAGCATGTGTGTGTTAAGGCAGTTGTGTGCAAGACAGAAAAAAAAAAAAAATAGGGAGTCTCTTGTTAGAGTGGGGTTAAGGATTGCTGGGATGCTTCAAATAATCCTACTGTCAGACAGGTTGCTTTACTCCATTGTCAGCCATGCTGTGCAAGGGTCTCAAACTGGTGGCCCTCCAGCTGTTGTGGAACTACAAGTCCCATCATGCCTCTGCCTGTGGGAGCCATGCTTGTAACTAACTGTCAGCCTTGCAATGCCTCATGGGATGCACACGTCGGAGGTGCTTGAAGCACACTACACTATATCCAGCAGATTTGTATATAAACCAACGTAGGATGACCACATGTCCCAGATTGCCCAGGACTGTCCCGCCCCCCCCCCATCTTTTTTTGGGGGGAGGTGAGAGAGGGGGGTGTGTCCCTGAATAGCACCTTGGAAATGTGGTGGCCCTACAACTGAGGCCATATGTCCGCAGCGGCTCGTCCTAGCGAAGCTGGCAATGCCTACATCTCGTGTCGAAAATGCGTTGGGAATGGGACAGGACAGTGTAGGCAGTGGCAGCTTCGCTAGGACAAGCAGCTGCGGACAACAAACGAACATATGGCCTCAGTTGGTTTATATACAAATCTGCTCAATATAGTGTGGTGTGCTACAAGCATCTCCAGTGTGTGAGTACCCCGAGAATTTTAAATAAATATGTTATTTAACCACTTCAATACCAGGCATTTAACCCCCCCCCCCCCTCACTGCCCAAGCCAATTTTCAGCTTTCAGTGCTGTCGCTTTTTAAATGACAATTGGGTGGTCATGCAACACTGTACCCAAACATAATTTTATAATTTTGTTCCCCAAACATAATTTTATGAAACAATTCTTTTTTTGTTCATTTTGCTTGTTAGAGTGGGGTTAAGGATTGCATGCTTCAAATAATCCTATAGAGGTTGCTTTACTCCTTCAGCCATCTGCAAGGGTTCAAACTGGTGGCCCTAGCTGTTGTGGAACTGATCATGCCCTCTGGGGTTTTTATTTTTTGATTAAAAAAAATATGAAAATAGGACATGTCCCAGATTGCCCAACTGTCCCGCCCTGCCCAGGACTGTCCCGCCCCCCCCATCTTTTGTTTCCGTTATAAAAATTCCATCATTTTGCTATAGGCCAGACGGGAAGTGGTTAAAACGATAAAGCGCTATGTAGCTTGTTTTTTTTAGGCCTCATGTACACAGAGGCAGTTGGACACTTTTTTCAGTTGCCCCTGAACTCATCCAATGTTAGCTTATGTGTACATGTACACATGGTCGTTTAACGTATTTTTTTTTAGGCAGTTGCGTTTTAGAGGCTTTTCCTTGAAGGCAAAATAAGTGGGTTCAGACGCCGATGTTTCTGACATTTCAAATGCCAGACCCGCCTAAATGCGCTACCAGCATTTAGGCGCGTTTTAGTTTCCAATGCTTTTAAAAGGTGCCCTATTTTATTTGAGGTCTAATGATGTTATCCTAAATAAAACGCTCCTAGACGCAAACGCGGCTAAACGCGGCATGCAAACGCGGCTAAACGCGGCATGCAAACGCGGCTAAAACTGACATTTTTAAGCGCTGGTTTCAAGCTGTCAAAAAAACGTTCAGAAGAGGTTGCCTGTACATTAGGCCTTATATAGGTACCAAGGATATACCCATAAAACGTCTCAGGATCAGGAATCTGCAGAGTCCAGACACCACAGAGCCCGGGAAGCAAGAGAGTGTTGGCACTTTGGATATATTTGGAGCACTTTCACAACAAGGATTCGCTTCAACTAAAACACTTCAAGAATATTTTTTGAAGGACTAATTTGAGCATTTTAGTGCACTTAAAATGACAGCACATAATATTTAATATGGAGTTTATATAAATGTTATAAATATTTGCATTGCATATGTTGATATAAAATAACACCTATGTATATATATGGATTAGGATCCTGAACACTGGATATGTCATTATTGTACTGATTCACAGGATATAGTTTGTTTGCAGAGTATAGCGTGGCACATTGGTTTTATTATTTAATTAGCACAATTATATAGGAATGTGACATGTCAGCAGCTGAAAATACTGCACATATAATATAATATAAGTGAATATTTCCGGTATCTCGCAAGATCTTTTAAATTTTGAGAAGCATTTTCCTAGATCTGTGGCAGACAGAGGAAAGAGTCTTCTAATGCTCCACCCAATCATCACATTAGAAATCTTATTATAAATATATTAGGGCTGTTACTGATTAAATTTTTGTGTTCGATTAATCGATTCTTTTTAATTATAATGCACGTACAGATCCAACTACTTTTAGCTGATCTCCTTGCAGGCTGATTCCCAGTGCAGCTACCAACCACTGGAAAAATGCATAGCAGGATTCAAAAAAATACACAAAGGCAGCACTCGATGGAAATAGCATTAAAACTTTTATAGTCTTCAAGTAGGTAACAATATAAATATTGCACTGAAGATAAAATTGATGTAGCTACATAAACTGTAAAAATGGTGCGAGTAATACCAAACGGTAGCAAAAGCAGTCATAAAAAAAAGGAAGCTAAGTATGATACTGGTATAAAAATGTGTACAACGATACCACTGCTGAATCCAGATGAGGAGAGGTTAACATCATTTCGTCGACATGCAGCTGTCCCGTGAAGGGAACTATTTCAACTCCCAGTGGATGGCTGTAGAATCCCAGGTTGATAGAGGGAAGTGAAAGAGGGAAGTGTAACAGCCCTTGCGTGTGGCAGATAGTAAGGTCCCGCCGGCATGCAGATATGAAGGCACAGCAAAGGAGCCCTTCAGAAGGACACGGCAAGTCCTGCTGGTGTCAGTGATCGAACTCCCTGAAGACCCGGAAGCCGGTGGAGAGGTGAGTACCAATCAAAAGAATTTTGATCGATCGAAAAAATTTGATTGATCAAAAAAAATAAAGATTAATCAAGGAATAAATAAATAGTTAATTTCCACAGCCCTAAAATATACTGAATTTTATTGTGCAATGCAAACTATTAAAAAAAATGTTTTAACACTTTTATTCATGAAATATTTATGACACGTATTATTTTTTTATGGTATACTACTGATGAAGGGGGGAGTTTTTTTTACCCAAAACATGTTTGTGTACCCTCTGAAGTTCAATAAACATTGTATAAAAGCCTGAAGTGTGAGATCCCTGCATATTGAGCATGCCTCATATCTCAAATTCACAACGCTACCAGAGAGGCAGCAGCGGAGTCTCCATAAGGACTACTTTTCCCTTCACCTTCGGCTACCCATGGAATCCCTTTGATAAGCAGCATATGAAGGATCACCTCCAGGGATCCCATACTCTATACAAGTCTAGCGCTCTCTTATACATACATCTCTGAGACAATATTTCAGGCTAAGAAGTAGAGGCTGACACCTAAACAAAAATGACTTCGCTCCTGGGAAGAACATGTTTGTGTTACATATTAATATACATTTATACAATATATTGCCTAGCATGCATGAACTTAGAGTTCCAGTCTGTAAAAAAAAAAAAGAAGAAGTTTAAAAGTCAGCAGCTACAAATACTGTAGCTAACTTTTAATACAAGGACATTTACCTGTCCAGGGATCACGCAATGTTGGCACCCCAAGGTGTAGGTGCCGGCATTGCAAGTAATGGAAACCGGCAGCAAAGCCTTCAGGCTTCACAGCCAGTTTCCTGCTTGGCATTCGCGAGTCACACCCCACTTTCTGAATGGTCCTGTTGTCTTCTAGGACACACACAGGTCCCGGAAGGCATTGGGGGAAGGTGGAGGGACTGAACGTGATGTCGATCGCTGCCTGGCGATCTTACCAGGAAACAGTGGGTACCTATCAAAACCAAGAAGACATGAAACATGAAAAATATGTCTGATTCTGGGTCCACTCGTTTATTAACCGCTTAAGGACCCAATTACGCCGATATACGTCGGCAGAATGGCACGGCTGGGCACATCCACGTACGTGGCCCTTTAAGCCCAGCCGTGGGGTGGGGTCCCGCGATCGGTCCTCCGGAGCTAAAGAGCGGGGAGATGTGTGTGTAAACACACCTTCCCTGTTCTTCACTGTGGCATTGATCATGTGTTCCCTAAAGTAGGGAAACACGATCAATGACGTCACACGTGCAGCCCTACCTCCCTACAGTTAGAAACACAAATGAGGTCACACGTAACCCCTTCAGCGCCCCCTAGTGGTTAACTCCCAAACTGCAATTGTAATTTTTACAGTAAACAATGCATTTTTATAGCATTTTTTGCCGTGAAAATGACAATGGTCCCAAGAAAGTGTCAAAATTGTCCGATGTGTCCGCCATAATGCCGCAGTCATGAAAAAAAAAAAAAGAAGATCGCTGCTATTCATCGTAGAAAAAAAAATATTAATAAAAATGCAATAAAACTATCTCCTATTTTGTAAACGCTATACATTTTGCACAAACCAATCAATAAACACTTATTGCATTTTTTTTTTTACCAAAAATAGGTAGAAGAATACTTATTGGCCTCGACTGAGAAAAAAAAAATTTACATCTTTTTGGGGGTATTTATTATAGCAAAAAGTAAAAAATATTGTTTTTTTTTTTCAAAATTGTCGCTCTATTTTTGTTTATAGCTCAAAAAATAAAAAAACGTAGGGGTGGTCAAATACCACCAAAAGAAAGCTCTATTTGTGGGAAAAAAAGGACACCAATTTTGCTTGGGAGCCACATCGCAGGACCGCGCAATTGTCAGTTAAAGTGACGCAGTGCCGAATCGCAAAAAACTGGCCAGGTCCTTTACTTGCCTAAAGGTCCGGGTCTTAAGTGGTTAATGCATTAACTTGCCAAATTCCCTGCATTTTAGATTGCCATACTGGCATCCATGGGAAATGACTATTCTACATGCTGCAGTCAAGGATTAAGCCAAAAAACACAATAATAAAGTTACAGTTAGTCTTAAGAAACAATGATATTTTCATTTGACCATGTCAGCCACAGCCAGACAATGTGCTAAGTTCCTTTAAATGGCTCAGCGGTGCTCAGCTCAACTAGAATTTGTTATGGGAGCAGGATGGGAAGTTCTGGTCCCACCACTGGAACACAGCACTGTATAGCTATGTAGTAGAAGCTGCATACATTTTTTCCATCGAATTGTTAGTACAACGGCTCTGACTTGAGTGGTTCGTTCAAATAATTAGTGGCGTGTACTAGGCTTTACAATAGACCTTTGACATTAGCTCCATTGTCCTCCACATTAAATAACTGAATTGTTGTCTTTTCAAGGATCAAATGAGGTCATATTAACAGTAGGGATGAGCAGAAAAGAGTTTAATGTTGTCTAAATGCATTGTAGGCAATAAGGAAGGCCACATATAGGGGGAGTTTAAAGTTTTTATAGAAATTTAGATTACTCCTTAGGGTGATGGAAGCTTATTTTGCATATGCTGGAACTGTTCTTACAATACAATGGCTTCACATTAGCCTCATTTTTTTTTTTATTTCCCCAAAATGAAGACAATGAGTTTAGGTTCACACTATTGCAAACACAGACATTGCATGTGATTTGAACCACATTATTGTGCCGATCGCATGCGATGTCTGTACAATGGGAATTCAAACATATATTTGTATGGCTGAACTCTCATTGGATTTGTACAAAAAAAGTTTTTTTTTTTCTCCCACACTGGAATCGGATTGCATGAATGTTCACACCCATGCGATCCGATTCCTGGCCGAATTTACAGTTCGCCCTGTGATCCTATCTGGGGGCGTCATTAACTTTGTATTGACACTCGCAGCAGAGGGCAGTGTGAACTGCTTGCGGGGAAGATGTGATGCGGAAACCGGCACTGGAATCGTGCAGGTTCCCACATCGCAATAGTGTGAACCCAAGCTGAAGAAACAGACAATATATAAAAGTCCATTATATAAGGAAGATCGTTCTTAATAATCACTGTATATCAAGTGGATATTTAATAATGTGCCCAAAAGTCCAAATTAATATGCTGATGGAATTAATAATTCATGTGATTAAAGGATCACTAAAGGATTTTTTTTTTAGCTAAATAGCTTCCTTTACCTTACTGCAGTACTGGTTTCATGTCCTTATTGTTCGTTTTTGCTTTGAAGTTGCTGTAATCCTGCTCTGTTCTCCACACTTCCTTCTTGTATGTTTCCTTATAACCACAGTTCTGGGAGCTTTCTCACGGTGGTCTAAGCTGTCATTACTGTGTGTCTAAAACTTCAGATTAATTTTAAAAACAAAACACTGCCCTGGATTTGTTTGTTTTTGTTCTGTGTGTCTCTTTCTACTTCACAGAAACATGAAGCCAGTTCAAAAGTGAAACTAACCTGCAGGCACATTATATGATTGATTTTTATCTATTTTTAATCATTTTGAAAAGGAATCAGTTAACTTTTGTCTCTATACCCTCTAAACAGTCATTTCAGCAAAAAAATTATTTTCCTTTAGTGATCCTTTAGGCCTCTTTCACACGGAGCGGTCCGTTTTTTGGTCCGCTCCGTGTGTGTCCGTCGGCTCAGCGGGGGGTCCCGCTCAGCTGTCGGCGGACAGGGCGGTCCCCGCACACTGTGCAGGGACCGCCCTGTCTCTCCTCCGCTATCCCCTATGGGGAATCGGATGGAAACGGACCGTCTGTCCGTTTGCATCCGATCCGATCCACCGGACGGAAGAAAAATAGGACTTGTAATTAGCGGACCGTTCGTCCGCTCATGTGAAAGGGGCCTTAAGGTGCTCAGTGTGAAGATTGGATCCAAAACAGAACCACTCAAGAGCAGTGGTTCTCAACCCTGTCCTCAAATACCCCCAACAGGCGATGTTTTGGGAATTTTTATTAGATAAAATAGCTGTCCAAAATACTAAGCCATTGATTCTAATTTTAAGCGCCTGTGCAAGATATAGGAAAACCTGCGAACATAGCCTGTTGGGGGTACTTGAGGACAGGTTTGAGAAGCAATGCTCTAGAGTGGAAACACATATGCCACTCCACTGTGCCCTTGTTACACAAACTACACTCACAAGAAGATGTTGACTCTTCGTATAAACAAAGAAGTCATAATACGCTTTTGTTAACCAATGCATAGGATCAGTATTTCACTGTCTCTTTAAATTCCTTAATGGCAACAAGAGATATGAAACAGGACTGCATTTTTAAAATCCTCAATGGAACAAAAAGAGATATGTAGCAGGACCAGGCTTCTTAAGACATTGCATTCAGATGACAAAACGCATAGTGAGAGACTTCTGGTGATGTCACTTTTGCTTCATTGAAACACATGCTAAAGGGCACAGCAGCAGTTTCAGTTTACCTTTTTGGGCTCTTGCTTTTAATATACATGCAAGTTCACTACTAAAATGTGGGTTAAACTTATTACACTTTCCATTTTCTTTTGATAGTCTTGCTACATATCTTTTGTTGCCATTGAGGATTTTAAAAAAGGGACAGTCCTGCTTCATATCCCGTGTTGCCATTAAGGAATTTAAAGAGACAGTGAAATACTGATCATACTAATGGGGGAGCCAGTGCAAAAAAAAAAAAAACAGTTAAAAAACAAACAAAAATAAAAACAAAACCATAGTTTGACTTCTTTGTTAATACAAAGAGTCATCATGTTCCTGCGAGTGTGGCATGTGTAACAAGGGCACAATGTAATGGCACACATGTGTTTTTCCTCTAGAGCACATGTGTTTTGGATCTAGTCTTCACAGTGAGCACTTTTATCACGTCGATTAATCAGCAATTTAATGTTAAATATTCACTTGAAATATAGTGATTAACTGCAGCCTTCTTTAGGCAAAGGACTTTATTTATTTGAATTGGGCTTTATTTGTCTGTATGACAGCAGCTTATTTTCCTTTTTTTCAATTTGTTGAACATATTCACATTTTAGCTACAGATAGTGGGGGTGTAGTATACCTTTATAAAAAAAACACAGTCAATGGCAAGCACAAAGTCTGTCATGTGAGCAGTGTAACTTACACAGGGTTTGGACTATGAAGCTCAGGGTATGATAGAGCAACAAAGCGAGAGGAAGGTGTGGCAAAAGTTAAAAGATTCACACAGGCTTTCAGACCAGGTCCGCCTTTCAGTTTTCAGGCCGACCTGATCGGGGTCTCCATTTACTCCTATGGAGCAGCAGATGTCAGCGGTGACACTTCTGCTGACACCCTCTGCTATCCAATCCGATCCTGTCTGAAATTCAGACGGATGGAAACCCTGATTTTCCATCCATCTGGCAGATCGGATGAAAACGGACAGGAGGTCTGTTTTCATCCAATCTCCCCATAGAGGAGAGTGGGGCTCTGACAGGTCCGTCTCAGGACAGTGAGCGGAGATGGACCTGTCATCTGCCTGGTTAGTGGGGGATCAATGAATTGATCACCCTCTGAGGAAAGTGGAGTCCTTCGAGTGGACCGCCATTTGTGAGATGGCCCCAATATAAATGGGTTCGGGGGGTGAGCTTTCACTATACCCAAAATATATTTTTTTATAGAATATAGGAGTAGGGAATTTGTTCATTTTTTTCCCCCTTTTTTGACTTCTTCTTTAGACCCTTCTGAGACATCAAGTGAAGACATCCCTTTAACCACTCCCCAACAGATGTACATGCTGTATATGCGGCCTCTTGGCGGGTGGGCGTTAACCTTGAGTGGCTGCATATACGAGTCTATAGGTAAAGAGTTTATTGTGCTGAGAGTACACTCAGCACAGTAACTAAACAGAAAGCTCCTGATGCATACTTTCCGATCTTATAATCGATGCGACAGACAATTTGCGGTTGCATGACCGGAAATGCCTGCTCCACCAACCGGCATTTCGATCCACTTAAAGGGCCTGGAGGTGGTAGCAGGAAGGGGTTCAAGGAGCCAAAGCCTGTCTTTGATGGTTGTCGCCATCGTCCCAGCTAGAAGATTTTCCTGCTACTTCTATTCTGCTGACAACACGAAATGTTGAATTTTCCTTTATTTTTGACTTTTCCATGACAAAAGAAGAGAGAGAACTTCTCTAGCATAGGCAGAAACAGCAATTAAAACTTGACAGAAGATCTAACCTCTCACTACTAAAACTTAAAAGCATTTTGCTTTTAAATAAGCATTGTGTAATCCACCCAGCTTTTTGGTTGAAGCGATCTTTTCACATACCTTCCACGCAGTAAATCACACGTGCAATTTATAGTCACTTTAGCACAATATCCATGTCTTTGCAGCTTATTATCATCACAAAGCTTGAAGGCCAGATCTCAACCTAGCTCTCTCTTATGTATCTATTTATTCCTAAATACATCTACATTAAAGCTTCTCCAATTGAAAAACTGCACCATCAAACTTAAACGTTGTATCTTAGCAACAGACGCAACTTTCCCTTCAGTTAGACGTTGCCGGTTATAAAAGATGCTTCCTTAAAAGGATACATTTTCTCATGGAAAAATCTATAAAAAAAAAAAAATGTACAGACAGGTACCCCATTTATTGCAGATCTCTTCTACGTTTTCTAAAACATTAACTTGCCCCCATGCTCAATGGTTTTAAATATTTAGGTATTTCAGACCATGTGTCAACCGGTGTTTATCTTTGATAGGTCTCTTAATCACCGAGTTCCATACATGGTCATGGTAGTGTAGAATAAATCAGCGTAAGATATTTACATTAAATCTGTGCAGTTTAACTCTTGATTGCTGGGAAGATCAGCATCAAGGAGACATATGTGGGGAACGTTGACCTAGATGGGCAAATATTTGGACTGGGAACATAGGAAAGATATATTGTTATATACATGCTGACATTGTGTGCTATTTGGTGATTTCATGGTGTCGGTTTGGGGAAGGAGATATTTCTGTGAGCTGACACGCACTTCATCTTGTGCTTCGCTTACACAGCAGAAATTGTGGAGAATACCCAGGATGGGAAAAAGGCAGATTTATTTGCAGCAAGAGATACTGTGTGTAACTATTCACGATCAACAAACAGGTGTGAAAATCAGCCGATTGGGCAAATGACTCAATTTTCTGATTCACTTTAATATTTTCATATAGATTGGTCCAGTCTGCAGAGATTCACACAAGTCATGAATTACAATTGATTTGATTTCTGAATTGCATACATATATTCAGGTGATTACAATACAGCAAATCAGTGATCTCGCTCTCATATGCACATATATTTATTAAATTAAAAGTAGACTTTGTAGCCTGACATGCAATTGGTTCAATGGATTATCATGATAAGGATACCGGCATATAGCAGTTAAGTTATCTACTGAATTGCTCTGGGATGTGTGAGATCATTTTAGCCTAGGCCAGAAACCAACTGAAAAAACTATTTACTAATGGTAGCAGCATAGGGGTTAAACATAGTTAAAAGGGACACTAGGGTTCCAGTTTAAAAAAAATAAAAAATAACAAACGTGTCATAATTACCTCCATTACCTCCAGAGTGGCACTGATCCTGGTCTTCTGGGGTCCCTCGGCTGCTGTCTCTGCTCCTCCCTGCATCAGCAGACCCCCTTCATAAGAATCTCTCAAGGGGGTTAGCTTGCGGGCGTGCTCCCCTGTATCACTCGGCCCCGCCCCCTGGTGCACCACATCATTGATTTGAGTGACAGCAGCGGGAGCCAATGGGTGCGTTACCATCAATCAACAAATGAATGAGCTGAGACGATTGGTTGAGAAGCCAGCGCATTCACGGTATGGGACTTTCAAGGGGTCAGGTAAGTAAACGGGGGCTGGGAGGCCGCTAATCCTTGGATGTTTTTTCACCTTAATGCATATAATGCATTAAGGTGAAAAAACATGTACCTTTACAAACCCTTTAATATCGATTGTATGGTTCCGCTTTATTGTGCGCTGTGATGTGTTCCAGTGCACTGCGTTTAAACACAGTATGTTCCATTTCCACCCAGCATACCATCAATGTAAACCAAGCCTATGGGAAAAAAAATATTTCAACTTACAACAGTGTTTTGCAAAACTAGCTGGAGTTTTTACTTAAAGGGTAACTCCACTTTCATGGAAAAAAATTGCAAATAAAAAAAATAATAAATATAGTATATACAATTGCAACTCAAGTCACATTGTAATTCAATGTTATTAAAAATTAACTTTCCTTTTCAATCTACAGCTCTGTAATTTCCTGTAAAATGCAATATGGCTGCCTGGTGGTGTTCTGTACACAGAGGGCCAGATTCAGGTAGAGCAGAGCATCTTTGCTCTGGAGTAACGCATCTCATTTGCGTTACGCTGCAGACATTTTAGGAGCAAGTGCTGTTATTCAGGAAGCACTTGCTCCTAAAGTTGCGGCAGCGCATCGCAAATGAGCCGGCGGAATTCAAATTGGGCGGGTACGGGGCGTGTAGTATTCTAACTAAGCGCGATCCCGCCGCCAACGTACTGCGCATGCGTCGAGTGTCCAAACATCCCCGTGCGCATGCTCCAAATTCTGTGAATGAACGTCAATGACGTCACATTCCCATTCATGAACTTTTTACGCAAGCGTCGTGATTTTTTTTTTTCCCAACGCGATGACGACGCCTATACCTAACATAGGATACTCCAACCCCATGTAGGTATATCTATGCGCCGCGTATCCCGTCCGGAAACGTCGTACCATCATTGCGTCGCGCCGGAATTCGATCGTGAATTGCCGATTTCCGCTCATTAACATATTTTTTGAGCGTAAATCGGCGGGAACGCCCCCAGCGCCATTTTTAAGTTGAAGTAACGATGCGATGGCGAAACTCAGTTACGCTGCTCGCATCGGAGCTTCAACCCGGCGTTTCTTGTTTTCTGGTTACAGAAAACAGAAACGCCGGCTCAAAGTCACAGTTAGGCTGGCGGATCACTGGATCCGCCAGCCTAACTGTTCCTGAATCTGGCCCAGAATGTGTACAGAATTTCCCCCCAGAAACATAATTCCCTACTTGTGTGATTGGCTCCCAGAAGTCTTCACTTAAATACAAATCCCATTTTTTGGTTTAGCGCTACCCCCCTCAGGAGCCGCTGGTTAGATTTGGGATCTACTCTCACTAATTTATTCACCCTCTTAAAAGTGGCTCAAACCCTCCCTTGGCACACCAGGCAAATGCAATGGTATTGTGTCCCCAACTTGGCTGGGGCCACAATAACACGTATAATATATGCAATGCAACACAATAATGTGATTACACACCTCACACAATCAATATAGTAAAACCAGAGGGGCAACTTTACTTGGCATATAGTAAAGAGGGTAAAATGAGACTGAACAACAGGTTAAACATGCACAGATAATTATATATGAAATGACTCTGCGAGGGCCCTGAGCAAGAGTCAGCAGATAAAGAAAGAAACTTGAACTAAGTCGGTAATATTTCTAAGTATAAAAGTTGCTATAGGCAGTCTATGCTCGCGAGCTTCTCCTATTGGGCAGTTCCGTAAAACACAAATGCAGAAAACCCTGGCCAGGCCTGGCTCAAACAGCTTCAGAATGTTCCTACAGGATGAAGTCTCTGTTGAGAACGTTGGTGCACTTAATTAAATTGTAATCCAAAAGAGGGGAGTTAAACTCAGTCAAAGGGGTATGATGAACACAAATGCTTGTGGAACGATCGTCCAGTCAGCGTCAGTCCAGTCAGCGTCAATCAATCCTGCTAGCGTGACTTTCAGATGTTAGGCCTCTTTGTTAAAACAGCGAATAATACGTAGCTACGTCTGATGGAGTACTGTTAACTTCCCTCTCACCCGAACAAACTCAGTCCGCCTGAGGCCTTCACGAAAGGAAACGCGCCAACCAGTCACTGCTCCGCAACACACGATCTCCGGATCAACAGCTCCCCACTGTTATGTTAGTCAGCTGGTGAGTTCCTTTGGTCTTTTGGAAGCACGAACTGGAGGCACTTAGTCTTGTTTCTCTCGGGATGGATCCCCCTCCAGGCTTCAGGCCTAGCCGCTTGGCTGTAGATGCTCTCCCCTGCTCCGCAGAGGAAAGAACGCAGATCCCAAGAGAGAGAATCCAGCTCCTCCTTTCCTTTAAGTAACCTCCCACATAAGGCTGTGCAGAGGTGTCATGTGCTCCAGGAAGGCAAGGCATTGTGGGAAATGTAGTCTGTTCCTCCTGGTACCTGTAGTCCCACAATGCATTGCTGTTAAGAAATACAAACACATATGTACAATCCCACTAGAACACTGGTGGGGATTCACGTCTGCATTGCTATCAATGGTCCATGATGGCATGACCCCGCTACACAGGCATCCTATGCAACAAACATGTATTTTTTAGAGAGATACTCCCAAACTAAATCACGTCTAAAAGGGGTGCAGACCGTGCTATTTTCCTCAAAAGAGCCCTGCAGGTGCAACGCTGATTTAAATTATGAAACTACTCCCTGCCAACTTAATTTATTCACAGAGTTCTGTTAACGGGAGAACTACAAGTACCGACAGCACTTTGTGGCTGTCGGCTTGTACTTCTCAATTAACTACAAGGGCACTGTAGAGTGCTCTAGGTAGTTCATGGTTTCTTCCAGTCATTGTGTAACTGCCTGGCCATAGGACGTATGGGCAAAATTATGTGCATTTAGAATTATTAAATTTTGTTCACAAAAAGGTGAGCTTATCCTCTTAACTGCTTGCCGACCCCATACTGTATATAAACGGCAACAAGCCAGCTCTTCTGTCCAGAATCACATATCTGTACATGATTGTTCGAGACACAGGTAAGACGGCGGTCTGCCTATGTTAATAAGGCAGATTGCTGTTCTGTGAGAAGGGATGGTTGTAATCCTGGGTTCCTACAAAGCAATGACACGGATCTCTGCCTTCCCATAGTACAAGCATCCCCCACCACAGTTAGTAAGCACTCCCTCGGCACACATTTAACCCTCTGATTGCCCCTGCAGTTAACCCCTTCCCTGCCAGTGTCATTAGTACAGTGACATATTTTTAGCACTGATCTCTGTATTAGTGTCACTGGTCCCCAAAAATTGGCACTTCATGTCCAATTTTTCGGCCTCAATGTCGCAGTCCCGCTATAAGCTGCTGATCGCCTCCATTACAAATAAAAAGTTAACAAAAGAAAGAAAAATTCAATGACTCTATCCCATAGTTTGTAGAAGCTATAACATTAAGGCAAACCAATCAATATACGCCTATTGGATTTTTTTAACCAAAAATATGTAGCAAAATACATATTGGCCTAAACTGATGAAGAAATTCGATTTATGTTCTATTTTTTTATTGGATATGTTTTATAGCAGAAAGTAAAAACATTCCCCCCCCCCCCCACAAAATTGTCTTTTTTTGTTTCTAGTGCAAAAAATAAAACCCGCTGAAGTGATCAAACACCACCAAAAGAAAGCTCTATTTGTTAGAAGAAAAAAAAAAAGGACATAAATTTAATTTGGGTAAAGCATCGCACAACCGCGCAATTGTCAGTTAAAGTAAAACTCAGTGCAGTATCCCCCAAAAAATGGCCTTGTTATGAAGGGGGAAGATTTTCCGGAGGGCAAGTGGCTAAAGGAACACTATGGGCCAGATTCAGGTAGAGTTAGGCTGGAGTATCAGTGATACTCTAGCCTAACTGTCACTTTAAGCCAGCGTTTTTGTTTTCTGTAACCAGAAAACAAGAAAACGCCAGGTTGGAGTTCCGATGCGAGCGGCGTAATTGAATTTCGCCATCGCATCACAACTTTAATTTAAAAATGGCGCCGGGGGCGTTCCCGCTGATTAATGCCGAAAAAATATGTTAATCAGCGGGAATCGGCAATTCACGATCGTATTCGGGCGCGACGCAGTGACTTTCCGACGTTTCCGTAAGAGATACGCGGCGTAAAGATAAAGCAGCCCCCTGTTGGAATATCCTATGTTAAGTATAGCCGTCGTCATCGCGTCGAAAAAAAAAATTTGCGTCGCTTGCGTAAAACGTCCATGAATGGGGATTTGATCTCATTGACGTTCACTGACAGAATTTGGAGCATGCGCACTGGGATGCATTGACAGTCGATGCATGCGCAGTACGTTCGCCGCGGGATCGCGCTTAGTTTAAATAATACACGCCCCGTACCCGCCCAATTTGAATCCCGCCGGCTCATTTTCGATACGCTGCCGCAACTTTAGGAGCAAGTGCTTCATGAATAACAGCACTTGCTCCTAAAATTTCGCCAGAGTAACGTAAATGAGAAACGTTATTCCAGATTAAAGATGCTCCCATCTACCTGAATCTGGCCCAATCACTTTGGCAAAGTGACAATGGGCCGATTTACTAAAAGAGAAGAAGAGCATTAGCTTTTTTTTTTCCAGAATATAAAAATAAATGTAATCGTATAGGGAGACTAGAACTCTTACATAAATGGTCATGGTAGCTGTGCAGGCCCAGTTGTTTAAGCACAAAGACTTTACCGCTAGAGTGTCTGAGCAGTACAAGAAACCATTAGGAGATTTAAAATTCCACTTTATAAATCGGTATTTCGGTATTAGCCCATTTCTACACTCTCCTATAAAATAAATGAGCGGAGATGAGCTTGGCTCCATATTGATACATTTAAACCTTTGCCATGTTCCCTGTCCTTTGTATAAGACCAGCCTCGCCCTCTATACAATTCATAAATGCAAATTTGCTGTCAGTCTTTTACATCTTCCCTCTATTACTCAACACGTGCCATAAATCAGCCCAGAGACATTATCATACTGTCATTTCATCAGATGATTAATTTTCTATCCTGTAAACTTTGAATAACAGTGACTGTCTTCAAGGTTACGACATAACTGCGACATGAGGGAAATTAAAGGATATTTTCGTTGAGCACTACTCCAAGTTATCACTTTACCCAAAATAAGTTTAGTTTAGATTCCACTTTCACACATTTTTATGTTTGCATAAGACAATCATGGAGATATGTTACAACGGAGATTAGGGATGAGCCGAACACCACCCAGTTCGGTTTGCATCAGAACATGCGAACAGGCAAAAAAATTGTACAAACACCATTGAAGTCTATGAATGAATGAATGAATGAATGAATGAATGAAGAACTTATATAGCGCATCACATGTGAACTAAATCACCTCTGGGCGCTTGTTTCCTGTCTCCTTTGATATCAAAAGAGATGAGTTTTGATCTTTCTTCTAAAAGCCAAGTGGTTCTCCTCCAACCGAATGCTGGTTGGTAAAGCATTCCATAGTCTGGGACCTTGGAGCGCAAATCTTCTTTCTCCTTTGGATTTGTATCTGGCCTTGGGTATTTGGAGCAGATTTTGGTTGGTAGATCGCAGAACGCGATTGGAATTGTGAGCTTTTATTTTTTCGCATAGATATTGGGGGGCCTTTCCATGGATGCACTTTTTTTGCGTCAGACAGAGTGCTTTAAAAGCAATTCTGTCGTTTACTGGCAACCAATGAAGGGTTCTCAGCGAAGGTGAGATTGATTCCCATGTTTTTTTCCCAGTCACAAGTCTAGTGGCCGTATTTTGAACGACTTGCAGACGAAAGATTTGGTACTTTGGGAGTCCGAGATAGAGGGCATTTGCATAGTCCAGTCTGGAGTTCACAATTGTTGCCACCACGACTGCTATGTCTTCTTTAGGGATAAAAGGAATAAGTCTGCGTAGTAGGCGCAGCAGATGGTGAGATCCGCTGAATACTGACCCTATTTGTGCATCGATTGTCATGTAGGTGTCAAAAGATGACCCCGAGACTTTTGACTTTGGTGCTAGGGGCGATGATTTGGCCCAGAATGGGCGGGGGTGTCCATGTTGTTACCAGTTTACTCCTTCGGCTGGCGTTGAACAGGAGAAGTTCTGTTTTGGAGCTGTTGAGTTTAAGATAACACTTTGTCATCCAGTTTTCTATTGAAGAGAGACATTTCTCTAGTCTAGACTGAGATGATGATCCTTTTTGTTGCAGATATGAAAATACAGTTGTGTGTCATCTACATATGAGTGATACAGTCGTTTTTGGCTACTGATTATTTCAGAGAGAGGGCGAAGATAGATGTTCAACAGCACCGGTGACAAGGGGGATCCTTGAGGGACTCCGCATGACACTGTGCGTTTTTCAGAAGTGAATGGTCCTAGTTTCACTACTTGTGATCGGTTTTCCAGAAAGGAGGAGAACCAAGATAAATCACCTTCTGCGACTCTGGCTACTTCAGCTAGCCGAGTCAGTAATAGTTTGTGGTCTACCGTGTCAAAAGCTGCGCTTAGGTCCAACAGTACCAGAAGACAAGATTCTCCTTCGTCTGCGGCTTTGAGAGCATCATCCCATATTTTGAGCAAAGCTGTCTCCACCCCGTGTCCAGGACGGAAACCCGATTGAAAAGGATCGAGCAAATTATGGGTATCTAAATGCTGTTGCAGCTGTTGTACCACTACTTTCTCCATTATCTTGGAGAAGACATTCAGGCCTGTTATGGGACGACGATGTTCAGGGACCTTGGGGGTCGAGGGCGGGTTTCTTTAAAATTTGTTTGATTGTGCCTTATTTCAACTGAGAGGGTACTATGCCCTCCTTGAAAGATTGATTTATAAGCTGCTTGATAGGTGGTGCCAGAATGGTGGCGCATTCCTTCAGCAGTTTGGTGGGGATAATGTCGTTAGTCGCCGTGCTATGTCTCAAGGAGTCGATGATGTTTTTGGTGGCCTCGATGGATATGAGTTTTAGGGTGAATCTAGTTGCCTGTGGCCAATTTATGGGGGGGTAGGACTTAGGGGAGGATTGAGGGGGTACTATTTTGCTAAATGCTTTCCCTGATCCTTTCAATTTTGTTAACAAAATAATCCGATAATTCATTGCAAAATTCTTTTGTATCTGAATTGGGAGCTTCCAGACAGACTGGGTTCATGGTCTGGGTAACTACTTTGAAGAGTTTGTGGGGGCGGTTTAGGGCATTAGTGATGATGCTAGAAAAATGTTTTTTTTTGGCCTTGAAAATTTCTTTGTGGTATTTTTTTGTTATCTTATAAATGGCGTGGTTTTCAACTGAGGTGCTTCTTTTCCAAGCTGCTTCCGCTCTTCTGCGCTCTTGCTTTAGCAACGCCAGCTGGACGTTAAACCAGCCGGAGTTGTTTTTCCGGATTCAAGTTTTGCATTTGGGTGCTACTATGTCGGCTGACTGTAGTAGCGCTGCGTTGATGGCATCTAGGGTTTCAGTGGCTGATTGATGAGATTGGATTGTTTTTATTTTTATTTTTTTTCCCTAGTGTTGTTTTGAAGATTTCCAAATGGAGCTTCTTCTGAGATCTCGTCCAGTGCATTGTCACTGGTTTTTGTTGAAGGGGCGTTTTTGAAAAAAATGAATTTGATTACATGGTGGTCTGTCCATGATAGCGGCTCATTTTTGAGAATTTTTACTTCCAG
The DNA here is from genome assembly GCA_029574335.1 of Rana kukunoris. Classification (NCBI taxonomy): domain Eukaryota; kingdom Metazoa; phylum Chordata; class Amphibia; order Anura; family Ranidae; genus Rana; species Rana kukunoris. The sequence continues at coordinate 101,785,061 of CM056059.1, forward strand.
ATCTTGTCTGAAAATAAGATCAAGCGTGTGTCCTGAGGCATGCGTGGACCCACATACTAGCTGCTGTAGCCCTAGTCCTTCCAAGTGGTCAATGCAGGCGGCGTCGGCAACGGGATTCTGCAAGGAATTGGCCCAAAGGTTGAAATCCCCAAGCAGCAAAAGATGTTTGCTGTTTAGGGAGTAAGTGGAGATGAACTCTGTTAAAGAAGAGAGAAACTGCGATTTCGGACCCGGTGGTCTATAGCAGAGAATATGGGTGGTCTCCTGGGGATTTGTTTGAAGTTGCAGAGAGAGGGTTTCCATGAATGGAGGTTGGTTTTGGAGGACTGGTTTGGCGATTGAGAGGTGACTCTTGTGGATCACTGCCAGGCCTCCTCCTCTTTGCCCCACTCTGTTTTCTGTTATTATGCGATAATTCTCTGGCACCAGTTCACTTAGAATGGTGTTACAGTCCGCTGTGAGCCAGCTTTCTGTAATAAAGAGGCAGTCTAAGTCGCATTGTAAGATGAGATCATGGATTTCTAGTCAGTGTCTTTCTGCCGATCTTGTATTGACCAGAGCGCATGATATGCGTTTAGGTTGGGATAAGCGGGTGTAGTATTTAGAATCGATCAACAATCGACAGCCAAACAGACGTTCCATTTTTAAGGCATCTTTGGTGGCGGCCGGTAACATTGAGGCAAATGGCTTTAATCCCCAAATGGTTATTGTCGAGTATCTCAGCTTGGTCATGGTTGCTGATGCACTGGGGGGCAGATATCTATCGGGGGGGGGGGGGTTCAGTAATGCTGGGAGGGATGATTCCCTGAATCCTACCTCCCTGTTCGATCCAGAGGAAGGCGAAAAAAAACCTGTCCGCGCTATGCCAACGTGTCGTGGCAGGGGAAAAAAAATTCCTTCCTGACCCCCCAAGGGGCGATCGAATGGATCCCCGGATCAAGATACTGCAGAAGCTGGTGGTAACTTCCAGGGGGGGAGAGTGGGGGGGGGGGTGTACCCAATAGGGAGTTATTGGGTTGTGAATGGGGTGGGGGGTGAGAACCAGGAGGGTGTACCAAGATGGCCGCCGGCTGAAGGTCTGTACTTCAGCTGGGGGGCTGTGCGGCTCGGTGGCCAGATCCTACTAGCGAAGGGCTGCTTGGGTATCTGGAGGTGGATGGGAGGTGGTGAGCCATTTGAGGGCATTTTTGGCGGAAGCTGGAGGTGAAAAAGTGCGGCGAGCCACTAGGCTGCGGCTGAAGCCGCGGTCTTTCCTAAATTTGCGGCCGCCGACTAGTTCCACGAGGAGGCGCAAGGGCCGCCGCCGCGGCTTGTCCTGAAAAGGACGGCCGCTAATGGTAGTGGGGAGATGGGGTAGCCCTGTGCCAGGGGCTTACCTTTGAGGAGGGAGCCAGAAGGGAATCAGGAGCCAGGGGAAGGCAGATCAAACGGTGCTGGTGCATGGTCAGAGCTGAGGGAGGCTATGGATGAGGGAGTAGCCTGGCTGGGAGATAACTAGCTGTCTGAGCCCTGGGTGGAGCGACTCGTGCGGAAGGTCCGGAGCGTTCTACTCCACCATTGAACTGCTGGGAACTGACTGCTGTGAGCTATGAGACACGAACATGAAAAATCAAAACTGCTCATTTTAAAAGTGTTTGGGGACCCGGGTCCTGCCCCAGGTGACATGTATCAATGCAAAAAAAAGTTTTTAAAAAAAAACTGTAGTTTTTTCGGGAGAAGTGATTTTAATAATGCTTAAAGCGAAACAAATAGAAGTGAAATATTCCTTTAAATTTCGTACCTGGGGGGTGTCTAAAGTATGCATGTAAAGTAGCGCATGTTTCCCGTGTTTATAATTGTCCCTGCACAAAATGTAATTTCTGAAGGAAAAAAAGTCACTTAAAATACTCCCAGCTATTCATGAATTGTTGGTCCCGGCAATACAGAGAAAAGTAATTTGTTCAATAATTTTTACCTGTATTGCTGGGACCCGCCAATTCATTAATAGCGCGAGTAGATTTAAATGCCTTTTTTTTCCTTCAAAATTTTTATTTTGTGCAGGGAACCAAAATAATAATAATAATAATAATAATAATAAAATTAAAAAAAAGTGTTTTTTTGTAATTGAAAAAATAAAAAAATATGTGGGGTTCCCCCAAAAAATCCATACCAGACCGCTCAGATCTGGTATGGATTTTAAGGGGAACCTTCGCGCCAAAAAAAGGCCTAGTTAGACTTACCGGTGACGGTATTTCTAAGAGCCTTTCAGGACAACCTTGGAGAGAGCGCAGCTCCGCCTCTTCATTAGGAAACACATGCTGGACTTTAAAGCGGATCTCCACCCTAAAGTGAAGATCCGCTGATCGGAACCCTCCCCCCCGGCGTCACATTTGACACCTTTCAGGGGGGAGGGGGGTGCAGATACCTGTCTAAAGACAGGTATCCGCACCCACTTCCGGCCCGCAGTCTCGGGCAAAAGACGGGCTTTTCCCGTTGTGTGCTGGGAACTCTCAGCTCCCAGCACACAGCGGGAGCCAATCGCGGGCGCAGCGCGACTCGCGCATGCGCCGTAGGGATCCGGGCAGTGAAGCCGGAGCGCTTCACTTCCTGGTTCCCTCGCCGTGGATGGAGGGGGGACCAGCAGGGTGACGAGCGATCGCTCATCCTCTGCTGCGGACGGCGCTGGACTCCAGGACAGGTAAGTGTCCTAATATTAAAAGTCAGCAGCTGCAGTATTTGTTGCTGCTGGCTTTTAATATTTATTTATGGTGAACCATCCGCTTTAAAACCCCTCCTCTTCCACCATGGCCTCAGTTATTGTGGTCCGACTCCCTGGAAGATAAAGCACAGAAACCACAACACCATGATAGATTTATAACTTATTACTTTAAAATACATTTTAGGGAGGGAAATAGCGGTTGTCCTGAAAGGCTCTTAGAAATACCGTCACCGGTAAGTCTAACTAGGCCTTTCTCACCTCGCCTTTCAGGACAACCTTGGAGAGGATAAACAAGTAACTGACCCTAGGGTGGGACTACTGCCTGCAGCACCTTCCTGCCAAAGGCTTGATCTGCAGCAGACAATAGATCCAGCCTGTAATGTTTCAAAAACGTTGAATAGCTGGAGCAGGTGGCGGCCTTGCAAATTTGTTCGGGTGTAGCACCCGCTCTTTCAGCCCAAGATACTGCAGTTGATCTAGTTGAGTGTGCCATAATGCCTGAGGGAGGTGGAACACCTTTGGTTTTGTAAGCTTCCGTAATTGTGAGTTTAAGCCACCTTCCAAGCGTACTTTTGGACGCTTTTTCCCCTTTACGAGGGCCTGAAAAAACAGAGCATTTGTTTTTCTGAACACTTTGGTGACTAGGAGGTATTGTGTCAGACACCTTTTCACATCTAAAGTATGAAACGCTTCTTCTCCAGCGTTAGAAGGATTTAAAGAAAAAGTGGGTAAGATAATTTCCTGTGAACGATGAAAATTAGATGCCACTTTTGGGAGGAAAGCAGGATCCGTTTGAAGAATCACTCTATCTGGAAAAATTCTTAAAAAAGGTTCAGATATGGCCAGAGCTTGTAGCTCACTAACTCGTCTTGCTGAAGTTATTGCCACCAAAAAAACATAAATAATTTTTTCAAAGAAGAATTTTCTAAAGGTTCAAACGGTGCTCCCGTTAAGCCCTGTAAGACAACTGATAGATCCCAACTTGGAACATTTTTAAGAGTCACTGGTCTGTTTCTTGAGAGTGCTCTGAAAAATCTGGAAATCAAAGGCTCTCTAGATAGAGTCCTTTCTAAAAAAAACAGAAAGAGCCGCTACCTGCGTTTTTAACGTACTAGCTGCAAGACCTTTCTCCATTCCTTCATGGAGAAACTCTAGAATTGAGACAAGACTTTCAGGTTGGAAGTTTTTAGCGGAAAACCAGGAATTAAATTTCTTCCATACCTTCTGGTAAATAGCCCTGGTTACTTCCTTCCTACTTGATAATAAAGTTTTCACTACTTTATCAGATAAACCTTTCTTTTTTAGAATGTCCTCTTCAGAAACCAGGCACACAGATTCAATCTGTCTATTTCTGGGTGGCATACTGAGTCCTGTTTTAGAAGGTCCTTTCTGGCTGGTAGACTCCATGGGGGCTTTATGGCTAGATTTAACAGTGTTGCGAACCAAGGCCTTTTTGGCCAGAAGGAAGCAATCAGAATTAGACTGGTCTTTTCTTCCCTGAATTTCCTCAACACTAGAATTAGGGGAAAGGGGGGAAAAGCATAACACAGATGGTAATCCCATGGGTAGGCTAGAGCATCTGTGCCTATCGCTTGGTCTCCCCTGTGCAGGGAAAAGAATTATTGGACCTTGGTATTCTGTTGGCTGGCAAAAAGATCCACTTGAGGATGACCCCATTTTACTGTGATCATCTTGAATATCTCCTGATTTAGGCTCCATTCTGCCTCTTTTACTCTCCTTCTGCTTAACAGGTCCGCTAGTAGATTTTGGGACCCTTTTAGGTGAATTGCCGATAGGGAAATTACGTTTCGTTCTGCCCATGCTAGTAGCTGGTTGGCTAGTTCCATCAGCCCCTGACTCCTGGTCCCTCCTTGCTTGGTCACGTAGGCTACAGCAGTTGTATTGTCTGATAAGACCTGTACATGACAACCCCTCAGTAATTGTTGGAAAGCCAGGAGTCCCATGAAAATGGCCCTTAGTTCTCGCCAATTTGATGACCTCCTTGCTTCCACCTTGGACCAAGATCCTTGTGCTGTCTGTCCGTCCAGGTGAGTACCCCACCCCCATGAACTTGCGTCCGTTGTCAGACGCTTGTCCAAGGGAAGGACCCAGGGGCGACCCTTTGACAGATTGGACTGGTCTCTCCACCACCAGAGGGACCTCTTTGCTCTTGATGTTAGCTTGAAAGATTTTTCCAGAGATTCCTGATGAGACCATACTTGTAGGATGTTTCTCTGTAGGGGTCTGGAATGAAACCTGGCCCATAGTACTGCAGGGAATCGAGGTCGTAAGCTGGCCTAGCACTGCCATAGCTGTCCTTACTGACACTGCTAGATTTGTCTGGATCTGACAGTCTGAGGAGTTGATTTTTTCTATTTTTTCCTGAGGGAGAAATACCTTTTGGAGAGTTGAGTTGATGTTTTAGCCGAGGAACCGTATCTCCTGAAAAGGGTCTAAGTTTGATTTCTCCAGATTTAACAACCACCCCAAATCCCTGAGGTGCAATTGTGACACCTGGAGATCTGTCACTAACTGATCTCTTGAATCTGCGAAAAATAGGAGATCGTCCAGGTATGGGACAACCGAGACTCCCCTCAGCTTCAAAGGCTCCAAGGCTTCCGCCATCACTTTTGTGAAAATCCTGGTGGAGGATGAGAGGCCGAACGGCAGAGCTTTAAACTGAAGATGCCAAATTGAAGTTCCTAAGTTGACTGCCAGACGCAAAAACTTTTGGGAGGCCTGAGCTATAGGAATGTGGAGGTACGCGTCCCTTAAATCTAGAGATGCCATGAAGCACCCTGGTGTTAATAGCTTTGTAATCGTATGGATAGTGTCCATGCGAAAATGCTTGTACCCGATTGCCTTGTTCAGGATTTTTAGATTTAGAATCAAGCGGAATTTTCCTGAGGGCTTCTTTACCAAGAATATATGGGAGTAAAACCCTTTCCCTTCCTGGTGTTTTGGGACTTGAACAATGACTCCCTGTTGTATCAGATCCTTCAGAAGGATCATCATTGCGGAAGCTTTCTCCTGAGCCCTTGGAAGGGTTGTGATATAGAACCTGGATGGAGGACACTCTGCGAATTCCAGGTTGTACCCCTGTGCAATGATGTTTTTTATATAGGGACTTTTGGTGCAAAGATTCCACTGCGGCCAAAAAGCGGACAATCTTACCCCCACTGGAGTCAGATTGTCATTTGTCTTTTGAGGACTGGTCTTGAGGGGATCTGAACAGAATTCCTCCTCTTCCTCTACCTCGCTGAGGAACCCAGCGTTTTTTATTTTCCTCTTTTTTGTAGGTCTGCTGAAAAGAACGAAAATTTTTCTTGATGGGTGGCTTCTTTTTGGTAGGGAAAGCCTTCTTTTTGTCAGCTGTTCTGTCCAGAATTTTTTCTAAATCTGGTCAAAACAATAAGTCACCTGAAAAGGGCAGTCCACAGAGCTTAATTTTGGACGCAGTGTCCCCAGTCCAGGTTTTAAGCCAGACTGCACATCTGGCTGAGTTAACCAAGGCGGAAGATCTGGCTGCCAACTTGATTGACTCTGCAGATGCGTCAGCCATATACCTAATTGACTTTAGAATCAAAGGGAAGGACTCTAATTAGTCTTTCCTTGAAGTGCCCGCCTTTACATGGCTCATAAGTTTTTCCACCCAGCACTCTAAATTTCTTGCTACCACCGTAGAAGCCATGGCCGGTTTAAGGCTGAGTGAGGTAGAGTCCCAAGCCTTTTTTAGCAGAGAATCCGCCCTTTTATCCATGGGCTCCTTCAGTACTCCCATATCTTCAAATGCCAGATCTGTTCGGCGGGATACTTGGGAAAAAGCCGCATCAACCCGAGGCTTTTTATTCCACACTTCAGAATCCTTGCCCTCGAAGGGAAATCTCTTTCTTAGGCTTTTAGAAAAGAAAGGACCCCTTTCTGGATCTTTTCACTCTTTTTTAACGGTATCCGAAACGACCTTATGAACTGGGAATACTCTACATTTGGATTCATCCAAACCCTGATACATCTTGTCATGAAGAGACATTTGAATCTTTTCCTCCTGAATATCCAGAGTAGCATAAATTGCATTGAGCAGATCATCCACTTCATCTAGAGAGACTTTATATCTAGAACTTCTGCTATCATCTTCCTCTATCTCTTCATCTGAAGATGTGACTGAGCGGAGAGTACTTGTCCCTTCATCCCCTGAGTCCACAGACACTTTAGAGGTGGAGGCTCTAGGTCTAGGTGGTGACTGCTGCGTTTCAGTTTGAGCCACTGGGTTCTGAACTAACATAGTTTGAACCGAACTCAGGGAATTTTTAAGTTCCTGCACTGAAGAGAACAAATCCCTATATTGCTGGGATGTTTCTTCTTCCACTAAGTCTTTAATACAGGATCTGCACAAAGCTTTCCCCCAGGTATCTCTCAAAGGATTTTTGCAAGAAGGACACTTCCTTTTGGGTGGTGTTTTTTTTTTGATTTTTCCTAGAAAACACAGAAAAAAATATTTTTTTCTCAAAAAAAATAACTTTTTTTTTTTTTTAAACCGCCACCATTGAGGAAGAAACCCTTTTGGAAAGGCACACAGAAACACCACCTAAGTGCAAAGAACTGACAGGGGCCGAGAGGGGTTACCTCTGATCCTGCAGTACAGGCTCAGTTAAGGAGGAACAAATTAACACCAAAAGAGTCCATAGGGTAAAGAATTGAGGCACCACTGTACCCCTCCTACCTGGACCTGAGCGGCGTCTGGGGCGCCTGTCTCCGCCATCGCTGCTGAACTCTCTTCCATACTGTAGCAGAGAAGCAGCTGGGACCGTGGAGGTTTTTTAAATTTTCCCGGTTCTGACGTCATCTGTAATGGCCGGAACCGGAAGACGCCGCTCTTTAGGCCTGCCCCCTGACCCCTGCGTTCCAGTCAGCGTGAACCACGCGCCGCCACGGCCCCACAGGAAGCCGCTCTACTGTGAATGGCGTCCCCCGCCACCCAGGACCCGGGACCGACATGCGGAGGAAAAAATACGCCGATAACAGCGATCGCACCGCCTGGCCACCTGAGCCAACACCGCGGACCCCGGGCACTCAGCGCCGCCGCCTGTGGAGCCTTCACTCCACTGAGTAGGGAGAGGCTGGAGACTCCGAGGACACCCCCCTACACTTAGGGGGGGGGGCTGGGATGGCCCCTGCACTCAGGCAGGAAATAACAAGACAGAAAAAAGGTAAGCTTACCCCGATCCACCCTTGGAAAGAGCGCAGCTACCCCTGGTTCACAAGCATGCACTTCCACCATGGCGGAGGAAACACAATAACTGAGGCCATGGTGGAAGAGGAGGGGTTTTAAAGTCCAGCATGTGTTTTCTAATGAAGAGGCGGAGCTGCGCTCTCTCCAAGGTTGTCCTGAAAGGCGTGGTGAGAAAAAAATGGCATGAGGTCCCCCCAAAAATTCAAACCAGACTCTTTATCAGAGCATGCAACCTGTCAGGCCACAGAAAAAGAGGGGGGACGAGAGAGCACCCCCCTCCTGAACCGTACTGGGCCACATGCCCTCAACATGGATCTGGGGGTCCCCTTTGTTAAAGGGGGCTTCCAGATTCCCATACGCCCCGCAGACCCCCACAACCACCAGGCAAGGGTTGTGGGGATGAGGCCCTTGTCCCCATCAACATGGGGACATCCTCCCCATGTTGAGGGCATGTGGCCTGGTACAGTTCAGGAGGGGGGGCACCCTCTCGCCCCCCCTTTTCCTGCAGCCTGCCAGGTTGCGTGCTTGGATAAAGGGTCTGGTATGGATTTTTGGAGGGACCCCACACCATTTTTTTTATTTTGGCGCAGAGGTCTCCTTAAAATTCATACCAGACCTGAAGGGTCTGGTATGATTTTTTTGGGGGATCCCAACGTAATTTTTTTTGTGTGTATGTGGCAGACATCTATGTTCTATGTGTGTAAAGGCAAACATCTCAATATTTTTGTTAATATAGTGTATCATTTTTTGAGGGATTGTTTGGAGAGTGTAGAGATGGATTAAAACACTTATTATTTGGTTTTTATTGCGGTCTGTACCCTTTAGAGAGATCCAACCTCTCTAATTTATTAAATTACCATTATCATTGAAAGTAAAAGAAAATCCAAAATTTTAGGTTGCCCCAAGAAAAATAATAGAGGGAAATCTTCCAATGGGGGCACTAGTCCTGGTGACCTTTGGGGAGCCTCAAAGGATTTCCTTAACCACTTCGTTTCGCTGTCACGTCCAAAGACGTGAACAGCGCAAACCTGAGGCGCCGGGTTGACGTCTTTGGACGTGACAGCCTTTCCCCGCTCCCAGCGCGTCCTCGCGAGCGCGCATCGGCGAAAAACTGTGTTGGCCGTGTCCCTTGGACACAGCCAATCACAGATCGTGCTGAATGGCCAATCGCAGAGGCCATTCAGCACTCGATCCCGCTATCCAATGAGAGATGATCTCAATTGTAAACAAATGAGATCATCTCTCATCGCCGGCTTTCTCTCCTCACACACAGCCAGCGTGTGAGGAGAGAAAGAGTGACAGCAGTGACAGTGAGTGTAAAAAAAAGAAGTTAAAAACAGCGCCAGTGTCTCTGCCAGTGCCACCTGCCAGTGCAAACAGCCTGTGCCACCTGTCCCTGCCATCAGTGCCACCTGCCCCCAGTGCCATCTGCCCCTGCCCCCAGTGCCATCTGCCCCTGCCATCAGTGCCATCTGCCCCTGCCATCAGTGCCATCTGCCCCTGCCATCAGTGCCATCTGCCCCTGCCATCAGTGCCACCTGCCCCTGCCCTCAGTGCCACTTGCCATCTGCCGTAAGTGCCATCTGCCATCAGTGCAATCTGCCGTAAGTGCCATCTGCCATCAGTGCAATCTACCATCAGTGCCACCTGCCAGTGTAATCTACCATCAGTGCCACCTGCCAGTGCCACCTGCCTGTGCCATCTGCCTGTGCCACCTGCCATCAGTGCTATCTGCCCGTGCCACCTGCCCGTGCCACCTGCCCGTGCCATCTGCCATCAGTCATCAGTGCCATCTGCCCGTGCCATCTGCCCGTGCCATCGGTGCCATCTGCCATCCGTGCCATCCGCCCGTGCCAGCTGCCATTAGTGCTACCTGCAATTAGTGTAATTTGCCATCAGTGTCACCTGCCAGTGCAATCTCCCATCAGTGCCACCTGCCAGTGCAATCTACCTTCAGTGCCACCTGCCTGTGCCATCTGCCTGTGCCACCTGCCATCAGTGCTATCTGCCTGTGCCACCTGCCCGTGCCATCTGCCATCAGTGCATCTGTCATCTGTGCCATCTTTAGCCAACAATGGCTAAAAGATCCTTTTCGCTCGAGGAGGCATATGAAATTATGGCGGCTGACGAGAGCAACGGGGAGCTCTGCGATTCAGATTCCACTGAAAATTCGGACAATGAATCTGACATCACCTATGAGCCGATAGTCAGCAGTGGAGAAGAGACATCCGAGGAGGAGGAGGAGGAGGAGGAAGAAGAAGAGGAGGAAGAGGAAGAAGAAGAAGAGGAGGAGGGTCCACCCGCCAGAAGAAGGCGTATTGCTAAGGAGGCAGTGCCATCCACCAGCACCGCTGTGCCATCCACCAGCACCGCTGTGCTATCCACGAGTACCGCAATACCTCAGCAAGCAAGGTCACGTACCAGTGGGGTGTCACCTCAGTCCCAAAGGGTTAGGTCCCATGCCAGCCTTCCCTATTCCCTTCAGAACCCCCTGTGGCTTCCTCCTAATTCAGGAGAAGCCAACATTCCCCCTTTCACTGCCCAGCCAGGAGTCCAGGTGGACACAGAAAATTTTGCCCCGATTAATTTTTTTAATTTAATTTTCACCGACAACATGCTTGCCTCAATTGTTACCCAGTGCAATCTTTATGCAGAACAATTTATTTCCAGTAACCCCACATCCTATTATGCCCGTCCCTTCGAGTGGAGAGCCCTAACAGTGGAAGAGTTTAAAATTTTTTTGGGCCTCATATTCTGTATGGGACTAAACCACAAAAACCAGATACGTACCTATTGGTCAAACCGCCCCATCTACCACATGCCCATCTTTTCCTCAAAAATGCCCAGGACCAGATATCAATTGATAATGAGATTCCTACACTACAACGATAATACCCAGTGCCCTCCCCGAAATGACCCAAGTTTTGATAAACTTTATAAAATTCGGCCACTACTAAATTATTTTTCTGAAATTTTCCCCCAGTTGTTTACCCCGGACCAACAAATATGTGTAGACGAATCCTTAGTAAAATTTTCTGGCAGGCTGGGCATAAAACAATTCATTCCCAGTAAAAGGGCCCGCTATGGGGTGAAGCTCTATAAATTGTGTGACCGAGCCACGGGGTATACGTATGCCTTCAACGTATACGAAGGAAAGGACAGCCAGCTACACCCCCCTAATTGTCCAGACTATGTAGGAACCAGCGGGAAAATTGTTTGGCAACTCCTGAACCCACTCCTGGAGAAAGGATACCACTTGTATGTGGACAATTTCTACACAAGTTTGCCCCTGTTCCGAAACCTTTACCAAAAAAATACCCCAGCATGCGGCACCGTGCGATCGAACCGGAAGGGCTTTCCTCAAAGTCTTGTCGTCAAAAAATTAGAAAAAGGGGAGACGGCGAGTTTACGCACAGAGGAAGTTCTGGCTGTGAAATGGAGGGACAAAAGGGATGTGTTCGTGCTTTCTACCATCCACAACAACACATTCGTTGAGACCAGAACGAGGAATGGGCTAATCCAGAAACCAAAATGTATTCATGACTACAATAAGTTCATGGGGGGTGTCGATTTGAACGACCAGATGCTGGAACCCTACCTTTCCACAAGAAGATCATACCAGTGGTATAAAAAAGTTTCAATTTATTTGTTTAATTTGGCCCGCGTACAATACCTACGTAATATATCGGAAATCTACTCCAAGACCCAAACCCTACCTTTTCTACCTGGAGGAAATCACCACTGCCCTTTTATACCCCAGCAACCCACCAGCATACATTCGATCCGATGTGGTTAGCCGACTCAACGAGCGCCACTTTCCAGATAAACTCCCTCCCAGACCATCAGGCCACAAATGCCAAAAAAGATGCAAGGTGTGCTCCAAAGCAGGAGTGAGAAGCGACACCATTTATTTTTGTCCTAAATGCCCTTCCCAACCAGCCCTCTGCGTAGTTGGTTGTTTCGCCCGTTACCATACCTCACTAAATTATTAGTCACTTTCTGCCATTTACTTTCACACCCCTTATACCTCTGCTTATGACCCCGGCTTGTTATTTGACCACGATTCTGCCTACCGATTCTGTTTATACCTCTGCCTGATCTGGAACTGACCCTGGACTGTTATTTGACCACGCTTATGCCTACCGATTCTGTTTATACCTCTGCCTGATCTGGAACTGACCCTGGACTGTTATTTGACCACGATTATGCCTACCGATTCTGTTTATTACCTCTGCCTGATCTGGAACTGACCCTGGACTGTTTGACCATTCTTTTTGCCTGCCTCTTGGACTGATCTTTTACCCTGCCAGTGGTCTAGTGGGATTCATAGCACAGGGGTCTCACATATGTGAGGGGCTCCAGAATTTGTTTTTCTGGATGAAGAAAACAATTTTTTGTTTTCTCATTCTAGATTAGGGTCTGGTTGCCCGGAGGCTTCAAAGAGATTTGGGTGGGAGAAGCCTCCACCCCTGTCCCCATTCTGTCCTGAACGAGGCCCTACTTCTGCCTGTAGGACCTATGCCATCATGGGACAGTATCCCTGCCTGGACAATTGTGTATGCCGTTGCTGACCAAGTCCCTGCCTGCTGCCTGGACCAGTGCTATCCTGCTGTGTAGAACTGCGCTACTATTACCACAGGTAATCTTTTGTTTACGCTTTGCTCAGCATAATGTATTTTGGGGTGTAATTCTTGGTATGTGCATGCTATGTGTCTCTGGAACACCGGACCGTGTTCCTTGCATGTTTGATCTCTGTATGTGGTCAGGCTGTGTAGAAGTCTAACACATGGGGTATCGTTTTACTCAGGAGGAGTAGCAGAATGTATTTTGGGGTGTAATTTTTGCTATCTAAATGCTATGTGTTGGAAATATCTTAGAAACGCACAACTTTGTGTAAAAAAAATGCGTTTATTTTTTTTTCCACGTGTTCCAAAAACTTCTGGAAAACAATGAACCGTTCAAAAGACTCATTATGCCTCCTAGATTATACGTTGGGGTGTTAGCTTTCCAAAATGGGGTCATTTTGTGGGTAATTTCATTGTCCTGGTGTTCCAGGGCCTTCAAAAGTGTAATAGGTAGTCAACTAGTTAGATGTGCAATTTATGCTCCTAAAACCCCGGATGGCGCTTCCTGCATGTTGGGCCTCCGTATGTGGCCAGGCAGTGAAAAAGTCTGACACATGGGGTATCGTTTTACTCAGGAGGAGTAGCAGAATGTATTTTGGGGTGTCATTTTTGCTATCTAAATGCTATGTGTTGGAAATATCTTAGAAACGGACAACTTTGTGTAAAAAAAATGCGTTTTCATTTTTTTTCCACGTGTTCCAAAAACTTCTGGAAAACAATGAACCGTTCAAAAGACTCATTATGCCTCATAGATTATACGTTGGGGTGTTAGCTTTCCAAAATGGGGTCATTTTGTGGGTAATTCCATTGTCCTGGTGTTCCAGGACCTTCAAAAGTGTAATAGGTAGTCAACTAGTTAGATGTGCAATTTATGCTCCTAAAACCCCAGATGGCGCTTCCTGCATGTTGGGCCTCCGTATGTGGCCAGGCAGTGAAAAAGTCTCACATATGGGGTATCGTTTTACTCAGGAGGAGTAGCAGAATGTATTTTGGGGTGTCATTTGTGGTATGCACATGCCATGTGAGAGAAATAAGCTATTACAATGACAATTTTGAGAACATTTTTAAATAAAAAATAAAAATCTTAATTTTGCAAAGTATTGTGGGAAAAAATTACAACTTCAAATACCTCACCATGCCTCTTAATAAATACCTTGGAATGTTTACTTTCCAAAATGGGGTTATTTGGGGGGAATTTGTACTTTCCTGGCTTGTTGGGGTCTCAAGAAATGAGATAGGTCTTCAGTACATCGGGTGTAATCAGATGTGATAATTTTTTATGATTTGCACTATAGCTTGTAGACTCTAAAATTTTCACACAGACCAAATAATTTCGAAAAATTTTGGGTTATTTTTATCAAAGACATGTAGCAGTATAAATTGTGGCCAAAATTTATGAAGAAGAATTAATAATTTGCAAAATTTTATCACAGAAACTAAGAAAAAATCATTTTTTTTCAAAATTTTCGGTCTTTTTTTATTAATAGCGCAAACAATAAAAAACCCAGAGATGATCAAATACCACCAAAAGAAAGCTCTATTTGTGGGAAGAAAAGGACAAAAAAATCATTTAGGTGCAGTGTTGCATGACTGAGTAATTATTATTCAAAGTGTGAGAGTGCTGAAAGCTGAAAATTGCTCTGGGCAGGAAGGGTGTTTAAGTGCCCAGTAAGCAAGTGGTTAATTTGCAGTAATTTCCTTCCCGTTTTGGCACAGGGAGTAATGGTTGATCTCCCCAATGGAACACAGATGGCAAAAAAACAAACCTGACAGGGGTTATAGTAAGGGCCGTTTTTGATATTGATTGGACCCTGGGCAAAAATTTCCTTGGGGGGGGGGCATGCAATTTCGCTCTCCACATGCTCCGAGACATACAATAAATATCAGCTAAACTTAAAACCAGTTTACTGTATCAGATGTTACAGAATATCATTACCACTTACTGACTGGTTGCTAGAGGTTACAGCACACATTACGGCTCGCTGATTAGTTGCTAGAGGTTACAACACATGATGTTGCTAGAGATTACTGTACAGTAATACTGCTCAATGATTGGTTGCTAGAGGTTACAGCACATCATCTCCTCACTGCAGAGGGTCAATTTACATATCAATACTCCTTTTTGCATATGAATGACGGTTATTTACATGTAAACACAGGGTCTGCAGGTGAGTCATCTGTACACAACAATTAGGGCAGAGCTGGGCAGCATTAGTAGCAGCACTTTACACTGAGATATCGGGACACAGCACATGACTAAAACTTCAAGGGACAAGGGAATTTAAACTATAGTTTGGATAGTTGGCAAGTATGAGGCAGCTACTTTGGGCCCCACAACAATGTCAGTGCCCAGGGCAGCTTCCCTTTTGCCCTGCCCTAAAGACGGCCCTGGTTATAGCCCTACTATATGCTATTGAAAATAAGCTATTACATTTCCTTTTTAATATCAAACACAAGAATCTAAACAATAGGCTCAGCAAAATGGGAAACCACATGGGAAGCCCCTGAAATACAAAGACTGCCTTTAGTAAGATGACAGTCACAAACTGGGCTCATACTTGTTACAGAAACATGTTATGCAACCATTCCCAGAGCGTACATTATAGAGCCATAATTAGCTGCACAAGTGAAAAAAAAGTGTTTATGTTTTTGAAATGCGACTTGTTAAGTGACAGCACGTCATAAGAGAATCTGGTCAAGAAATTGTTAGCGACTCTTTGCAAAAGTTGCTGATTGTGGAATATCATCTAATTAAAAGCACACTGCTGCTTTCTTCCAAAAATATCTATTTCCATGGAGAAAAGTGTCAACTGCTTTTGTTTTACTGCGCTTCATGGCACCCACTGGCAGACATGACAATGACCTCGTGTTCATCACTTAAACGCCCACGCCATGGTTTTCTTTGTCAGTTAATGCAGAGAGCTCGCTCTCCTAGTTTAGATAAAGAGCTGTGCATGTTTATTTCCACAACATGCACGGCTCTTACTTGGGGTTGTTTACTACATTAATGTCATTTAAAGCAGTGGTCCTTAACCCTGTCCTCAAGTACCACCAACAGGATATGTTTGCAGGTTTTCCTTTATCTTGCACAGGTGCTTTAAATCAGAGTCAATGGCTTGGTATTTTGGACAGCTATTTTATCTTATGCCTCGTACACATGGCCGGACTTTCTGAGAAAAAAAAGTCAGGTAGGCTTTTCTTCCCCCTCAGAAAGTCCAGCCGTGTGTAGCCTCCATCTGACTTTTTTTGTCGGAAGTCTGACAGACCTTAGATGGAGAACCTGTTCTCTTTCTTTCCGGCGGACTTTTGCACGGTCAAAAGTCCGACCGTGAGTACGAGGCATGAGGCCTCGTACACACGAGGGGATATGTCCGCTGAAAACGGTCCGATGGACCGTTTCAGCAGACATCTCCGCTCGTGTGTATGGGCTAGCGGACAGATTTCTCCACCCTACAGATTTAAAAGCATGCTTTGAAATCTATCCGGTGGGAATCTGTCCGCCCGACATGTCTGCTGGTTAGTACACTTACCAGCAGACATGTCGTCCCCCACCGCCGCCGCGCCGCCGCCGAATGGATACGGCGCATGCGCGGAAGTGTTTAACTTCCTGGTGCGGTGACGTGGCGGTGACGTGGCGGTGACATGGCGGCGTCAACGTCACCGCCGCGTCACCGCCACGTCACCGCGCCGTCCGGCGGCGGGGAATTTGATCCGATGGTGTGTACACGCCATCGGATCAAACTCCCGATCGGACATATCCGATGGAAATGGTCCGCACACCGTTTTCATCGGATATGTCCGATCGTGTGTACGAGGCCTTAGAGTAATTCCCAAAACATGGCCTGTTGGGGGTACTTGGAGGACTGAGTTGAGAACCACGGATTTAAAGGAACATGTTGCGAGTAGGATGAGTGAACCAGCTTGGCCTGAATCTAGATTCATACCAAGCTGGGGTGATCTAAGGAGCCATAGATCATGAATTCACTCCGCTGGTCTAGCCAGTCTGCTCTGTATACTGATAAAGGATTCTTTGGATCAGTCCCTGTGTCTGATGTTTGCATCAAAAAACATATGCTGGTCACCCCCATAATTTAAAAATCCCATGTTGAATCCCACAAATCTTAAACTACAACCTCTACTTGCTCCCCCTTACCTTCAAACTCCTTGAATGCCCAGACTACAGCTGAATGAGCTACCAGCTGACAATAACCTTCATGATCTCCTTCAGTCTAGATTTTGCCCGAAACACTCCACAGAAACTGCTAAAACTCACAAATGTTTTAATAATGGCTAAAATAAGTGGTCCATAACCTGTACACCTACTCCTGGACCTCTCTGTTTTTGATACAGTTGCCCACCCCTCCTAAAAAAAAATTTAAAAAAAGGAAAAAAAATAAAAAGAAAGACACTCCACTCCCTTGGTCCACGTGTGTGTACTGTGACTGTTGGTTCTCATCCTACCCATCCTTCCGTACTTTCAGTGTCACTTATAATTCTACCTCCTCCTCTCCTTTTCCGTCGGGGGTCCTTTCCTGTCGGGGTCCTTTCCTATTCTCGATCTACACCTCCTTCCTGGGTCAGCTAATAGTCTCAAATGGCTTTTAATACCATTGTTATGGTAATGAAACCCAAATCTATCTTTTCGTCCTTCAGTTCACTCCTTCAGTCTCCTCAGACATCACTAATTTACTAACAGACATACCATGTTACACCACTTCCTCAAACTCAGTCGATCCAAAACGGAGCTCATAATATTTACTCCCCAATGTACCCTTTCTCAAGAACCAGCCCTTACCTACATGCCAGGGTGCTTGATGTAATCTTGGATTCTGATCCCCACATCCAATCACTGTCCAAATCTTTCTGCCTCAAAAACATCTCCAAAATATGCCACTTCCTAACCAATGACATCACTATCAGGAACCATGAATCTGATGGAGACAGAAAATGCAGTAAAAAAAAAACCACACATTTTTAATAAAATGGTACAAATAGTAAAACGTAGCTAAAACATAGCTGGGGTTTGGTAGCCAAAGTGGGTAGTCAGAACAAGCTGGTAAATCAGGAAGCCAGAGATCAGTGTAGTCGGAGGCAGCAGACAGGATAAAGAACCAGAAGGGACGTCAGTCGGGCAAGTCTTCAATAGGAACACAGCAGAGAGTCTCCAGAAATGTTTGACCAAGGCCAAGGCACGGAAGAAATAAACCATGCAGATAAATTGCCAGAAGGTGCTGGGCTGTAGGCTGGACTGATGAGCAGGAAATGATCACCAGATGAGCCACTGTGGAACGAGGAGTGCTAGCAATTAACCGACAGCTGAACAACCTGAACACTGAGAAGAGAGGGCTGAGAGACCAGCCCTTCACAACCACAAAGCTTCTAATTCACTTCCTGGTTATCTCTCACCACCAAATACTAGCAACAACTTATAAAGCCATCCACAACTACACCTACAGCATACCTCCCAACCGTCCCGGATTTCGCGGGGAATGTCAACAAGGTGTCCCTTATTCCCAAGGTGTCCCTCATTCCCATCTCAAAAAGTTGGGAGGTATGCCTACAGTTACATCACTAACCTAGTCTCAAGCCAAATCATTCTCTTCGCTCCTCACAAAACCTTTGGCGCTCTAGCAGTCTTATCACCTCCTCTCATGCTTGCCTCCAGGACTTCTCCAAAGCTTCTTCCATCCTCTGGAACTCCCTACCCCAATCTATCCATCTATATTCTACTCTGTCCACTTTTAGGTAATTCCTGAAAACCCTTCTCTTTACAGAAGCCTGTACTGCCTCCACCTAACAACTTGTATCACTCAACCTTCCCTTTAAAATGAAAGCTGTAATGAGCAGGACCCACTGATTTCTTATGCATTGAATTGTATTGTAACCGTACTGTCTGCCCTCATATCGTACAGCGCTGTGCAAATTATTGGTGCTATTAAAATCCTGAATAATAATAAATTATAATGGGGTATCATTTCAGGTGGTTGTAAACCCATTTTTACAACATTATGCTACAGGTAAGCATATATTAAGGCTTACCTGTAGCTACCCAGGATATCTCCTAGGCCGCGTACACACGATCGAATTTATCTGCTGAAACCGGTCCGACGGAACTTGTCTGCTGGAAACCCGTCCGTCCGACATGTCTGCTGGTTAGTACGCCTAACCAGCGGACAAAAATCTCCCACATGCGCCGAATGGATTCGACGCATGCCTGGAATTATTTTACTTCCTGGAGTGGTGATGTGGCGGCATCAACGTCACCGCCACGTCACTGCGCTGTCTGTCCGCAGGGATTTTGGTTTGATCGTGTGTACACTGATCAAACCAAAATAGCCCAGCAGACATATCCAATGAAAACGGTCTGTCCGACCGTTTTCATCGAAATTGTTTAGTCTTGTGTACGCGGCCCTAAATCTGCACGATTTAGGAGATATCCCCTGTCCCCTTCATGTGTCGATGTCATTGGCACATGCACACTGGGTTAAACTAAAGCAATGGCACCTATGTGCCGTTGCTTCAGTCTGCGTGCGGTTACCGGCAGCTCCCACGCACATGCGCGGGAGTGACATCATTGTGGCTCCTTCCAATCACAGCGCCGGAGCCGCGATACCCGGAAGTAACTCCGGGACGACATATCGGCGGCCGGAGGGGGAGACGTGGACTGTTGGAGGCTTCGATCCGAGGTAAGTAATACACAATGATCTAGTATGCTATGGATGCTATCTCATTATGCCTTTGTCTCGCAGGGTGTTTTTTTTTTTTTACAAGGGTTTACTTCCTCTTTAAAGCGGAATTTCACCCTAAATATAAGATCTCCCATGTGATCCAGCATACTGGCGTCAGCGCCAGTATGCTGTTTTTTTTTTTTTTTTTATCCCACACTTACTGTATTATCCTGTAATTTCATTTTTTTCCCCCGCGGTGGACGGCGCCAGTACAGCGCGTCACATCTTCCGAAAATACCCAATATGGACTCGGGTAATCTCGGCGAAAATGCGGCGCCTGCGCACAGACCTAGGAGCTGACTGCGCAGGCGCCGTATTTCTCTGAGTCCTACGGCTATGGCGCGTCACGCCCTCCGAAATAGGACTCGGAGAAATACGGTGCCTGCGCAGTCAGCTCCTAGGTCTGTGCGCAGGCGCCGCATTTTCGCCGAGATTACCCGAGTCCATATTGGGTATTTTCGGAAGATGTGACGCGCTGTACTGGCGCCGTCCACCGCGGGGGAAAAAAATGAAATTACAGGATAATACAGTAAGTGTGGGATAAAAAAAAAAAAAAAAAAAACAGCATACTGGCGCTGACGCCAGTATGCTGGATCACATGGGAGATCTTATATTTAGGGTGAAATTCCGCTTTAAGGACATATAGAATTATTACATCACAGGAGGCTGGGCACCCTGCCCTTACATTTACTCAAAAGTGGGATCTCCAATTCATTCTTCATTGTATGAAAATATATTTGTGAATTAGAAGCATGCTGAGGTCCAGAATCCCTACTCAATCCTATAAGGGGTTCAATGGACTAGTTTACTATATATCAGAAGGGGTTGTGAAACTGTTGCGTTTTCTCAACTGAATTGGTGGCAAAACATATGAAAACTGGTTATCACTAGTCTTGGGGGTGGGGAAAAAAAAAAAAAGTTTTATTCCTTACCAGCTTAATGCATGGCTCCCAACTGTCCCCGATTTAGAGGGACTGTCCCTGATTTGAAGCAATGTCCCTCTGTCCCTCTTCCCCCCTTATTTTGGTCTGATCTATATAGTTGTATATAAAAAGCACTTTTTATCTTTCAAAAAGTGTTTCCCAGTGCCAACTCTTTCATCCAAATTCTAAATTGCTGCATTTGTAAATTTTAAAAGCCAATACAGTAAAAAGGAATAGTAGTGGTAAAAAAAAAAATCCCATGTGGATTTAATTAAACTTTTTTGGTTCTAATTGTCCTTTAAGGGGGTGTGGCTAGAGGCGTGTCCTATACCTATATATATGTTTGCTAGTAGTAGGTGTCCCCCATTCCCATCTCAAAATGTTGGGAGGTATGTTAATGCCTTTTTGTTAAATGATACTTACCTGGCTTTTATGCCAAGTCTCAAATCTTCAATACCTTGTGAATCACTGGCATTAACAACTTGATATGTACGTGTTCAGGTCACTTGCTTGCAAAAGTGATAAAGCCAGAGACATCCAGTAAAGTAGCATTTAAAAAAAGGTAGTCAGCAGTTAAAGCTTACAAATTCCCTTTAATGGGAAGTTACACTCACTTGCCCCTGCCTTCTGCTTGGTTTAAAAACTGTGGCAAACCTAAGCTTAAAATTTCTTGCTTGTTCCTAAGCCCTGTATTTATTGTGGGGAAGAGGGGGGTTCACAGATAAACAAATGCACTGTGTGTAATGGCTACATGGAGTCATGTTTGCACATGATCAGCATCATGATGTAGAGTCCAGCTTTGTTTCCTGCTACAGACCCATTTGTAGTTAATTTATATATATAAAAAAAAGAAGTAGTTTCCCCAGTAAATCAAAAATGATCACTTTTGAGTTGTACTGACAACTTTCCTGCAACACTTTACAGTCGATAGCCTCGATAACAGTCTGTCATCATTCCTGTCAGATAATCCAATCGTGTGTACGAGGCTTATGAATCACATCAGTCCCCGCCCCTGAGGGACTCTGTAAAGGCTGTAATGGGTGGGCACAAGAGCTGGAAATACCTCAGTTTTAGACTTGCAGAGACAGAAGACGAAAGCATGTGGTTTAGAATGCTAGCTACCACCTACAACGGATAAAGCTGCCTGTTGCTATTTTCCACTAAAGAGCCCTGGTGTGTTCCGCGATTGCCTAAGGCTACAATAATGCATACGGATAACGTGATATCAATTGTGAATGTTTAATGGCGATTCATAATTTCAGTGCAAAAATAAATGATAAAAAAAATTGGCTTAGATGCAATCTTGAAGAGGTTGTATACCGATAGGTAAGCCTAGAATAAGGCTTACCTATAGGTACTGTTAAGATCTCCTAAACGTGTGCCATTTAGGAGATGTTTACTGCGCCGGTGAGGTCATCGACGCATTCGCTCTGAAGGAACAGCCCACCTGTGCCGTTTCTTCAGGAGTGTGTGCTGTGACCGGCCACTCCCGTGGCTCCGACCAGTCACACAGCTGGAGTCCGCGGCCCCAGAGAGGAAGACAGGCAAAGATTGATGCGAGCTGCAGCGGGGACAACGTGGGCTCCGTTTGCCGGCAAGTGTCACATAATGCACATAAAGCACATTATGCTTTTACTTGCAGAGAAGAAGAAAGGAAGAAAAGCCCACCAGGGTTTACTTCCCCTTTAATAGCTAAGAGAAATAGCTAAGCCACAGCTTTTCTGTCTTAGTCTGGATTGCAATCCCCCCCCCGCAAGGATAACTGGCTCATTTGGAGACCTGTGTACTGTATGTGAGGTGTACTCGTGCTCTAAACCCAACTGAATTCTGAAGACATGCCTGAACAATAGAACATGATCTGTTAATGGTACTTTGACTATCCCTAATCAGAGGTGACCTTTTAAGTAATATATATATCGTGTCCATTAAGCCAGCAAGCACAATCGGCATGGTCCCTGGTCAATCAGGGTTGCCCGGGGCTACGGAATTTCCATTTAAAAAACTATTTTTCAGGGAATAAAAGGCTGTCTAGATTGAGATAGCGCTGTAATAGATGGTGCTGTAAGCTACTATTAAAGTCCAGACTGTCACCTTAACTGCAAACAACTTTTAATGAGGAATCCATTAAAACTGACCTAATGAATCAGACATTCTTTCCCAGCCTGCTTAATTATAGAGGTCCCAGAATACTGATTTGTGTGTCAAGAGTGACCCGTGTTAAATACTAGCTACAGAAATGAATCGGAATTCCTTTTTTTCATAGTTGCTTCTTGTAAATTAAAAGCATGATATTTTTCATTGTCTTATTTACATTTTACTACATAAAAACCATTAGCTCCTATTGCTGACGCAGTCAGATGGCCACATTCTTGCAATAGCTTAGTTGTGACTAGTGATGAGCGGAATACGCCATATTCGATTTCGCGATATTTCGCGAATATTTCGAAGAATATTCGCGAATATTCGTTAATATCGAATATTCGTGATATTTAAAAAAAAAAAAAAAAAATTTTTTTTATAAAATATCACGAATATTCGATATTTACGAATATTCGGTATATTTTATATAAAAAAAAAGCGAAATTTCACATATGCGGTTGCGAATATTCGTTAATATCGAATATTCGTGATATTTGATAAAAAAAAAAAATTGCGAATTTTCGCTATTGCGAATTTTATTGCGAATTTTTTTGCGAAATTTGAAAAATATCGAATATTCGAAATAGCGAATATTCGCCGCGATATTCGAGATATTCGCGAATACTCGAATATGCAATATTCGTAGCGAATATTCGCAATGCGAATATTCGTGAGCAACACTAGTTGTGACTGGATATCTTTAAGGCCCCTTTCACACGGGTGGACCATTCAGGTCGTCTGTCAGTTTTTTCGGTGGACCTAAACGAATGCCCCATGCCATGTCTGCCGCCTGGCGTCCTGCCTGGGGGTATCTGTGTCCGTTTTCTCCCCCTCAGCTTCCGTGCCACACTTTGTCTGCTGCCATCCATTTGGGGGTTCAGCAATGGAGACACTGGTCTCGTTCATTGGTAATTATTGGGCCAGTTTTGTTCTGGCCCATTCTGCCATTGTTCTTGCATTTACCACTGTGACACATCTCTTTATCTACTGTATTTAGATACATCCCATTCGCATCCACCCCTGATGAGCGAGCAATGATCTCGCGAAACGTGCGTTGGGTTCTCCGATGCGTGCATTTGTATATACTGTATTGTATAACGTTCGTATCAATTTTAATTACTCATTATGTGCAAATCCATTGACTGAGCTATTATGCTGTATTATTCATGTATGAACATCTATTTTAATAAAAATGTATACTGTTACTATTTTTGTTACTCAGTGGCAAACTGCGACCACTCCATTTAAAGTCCCAAGGGCGACTCTTTCTGCATATGCATATAGGGATGGAGGTGCATCACCGGTGACTGCAGACCTTTTATTTTTGTTTCCATGCAGGTCTATAGTGCGATGGATGTCAGCGGTGATCATGTCCACCGACATCCGATCCATTCATCAGACGTATGGCGATACGTTTGCCATCCGTCCTGGCGGATCGAATTGAATGAGATCTGATGACAGCATGTCCAATTTCTCCATAGGAAAAGCGGCATTCGATGGGCTCCTCCCTGCTCAGTGAGCAGAGGCGGACCTGTCATCCGCCAGCTCAGTGGAGATCAACTGAGAGAGATCTCCCGCTAAGCTGGCGGACTACGCTGCAACTGATACGCTCCGTGTGGAAGGGTCCTAATTGGGATATGTTTTTTACAACAGTAAAAGTCTCGAATTCTGTTGCTGCCATCAGAATGTGACATAAAGCAAGGTTCATAAAAGACATGGAGTGGAGGAACTTGACTGGCCTGCATGCACAGTCCTGACCTCAACCCAAAAGAACACCTTTGGGATGAATTAGAGAGGAGACTGTGAGCCAGGCCTTGTCGTTCAACATCAGTGCCTGACCTCACAAATGCGCTTCTGGAAGAATAGACAAACGTTCCCATAGACACACTCCTAAACCTTGTGAACAGCCTTCCCAGAAGAGTTGAAGCTGTTATAGCTGCAAAGGGCGGGCCAACTCAATATTGAACCCTACAGACCAAGACTGGGATGCCATTAAAGTTCATGTTTGTGTAAAGACAGGCACCCCAATACTTTTGGTAATATAGTGCAGTGTTTTTCCAACTCCAGTCCTCAAGGCATCCCAACAAATTATGTTTTCAGAAAAAACAGCTTTGGTAATTACCAAGACAGTGAAACTGATCAAATCACCTGTGCAAAATAATGAGAAGCCTGAAAACATGACCTGTAGGGGAGCTTCGAGGACTGGAGTTGAGAAACGCTGATATAATGTATATTTAACAACTCCTTGGCATGAGGAGTTCAAGCAAAAGTGGTCCATTAAATCTACTTACCCAGAACCCTGGAACAGCACCTGGCTCAGCCTCTCTGCAATGTACGCAGAGACTGAGCCAGCTCCTTCTACCCCCTCCACAGCCTAGATCACCAGTGAGCACTGGAGGGGCAGAACAGAGAGTCGGTGACTGACAGTCCCATCTCTCTGCTCAGAACAGAAAGGAGACATGGGATCGATGCTGCATCCACCTAGGCAAGTATATGTTTTTTTCTATCAGGTTTTTATTGCGGTTTGTGTCTTCACTAGGGTCTTTTCCCCCTCACTTCCTGTTAGGACATTACTGACAAGAAATCTTTCTTTTTTAAGTGTACAGTATTTTTGTGCGTGAATTCGAGAGAGAGGAGCCGGACTGCAGGAGTTGGGAGTAGGCAGACCCTCCCCCCGGAGGCAATCGCCATCCTTTTCCATACCCCCGGTGGCAATGGTGGGTGTGAGGGGGGGCCTCCCACTTACCCCGCCCTACCTGCTCCACTTGGGAGCCCAACTGGGCCCAATGTGACCCCAACGGGGCAGAGGGACTCCCCCTATGAGGGAGTGAGGGGGCCCAGTCCACCCAGCCAGCCCCGTAGGTCCTTCGCCTCTCTTTTATTTTAGGAGACCGCATGGCCAAAGTGCGTGTGTGTTAAACCAATTTCGTGTGCGTGCAAGTGTGGTCGTACTAAGCACAGGCGTACCTTGCATAGCACACCCACCGGAAGCCGGGCTGAGACCACCAAACTCAATTCACATGTAGCCGAGACCGGGATCCAAACCCTTGGCTGCAGAGGTGAACGGCTTGTCAGTGCAGTGCCAATCACGTTGAGCCACCACAGCTCCACAAGAAATCTTTCTAAAGGGTCATAGACAAAAACTTATTTTTAGTATAATGAAAATTTCTTAGAACTGAGACTGATTCTATTGCGATCTGTGCCTTCCTGCCCTGACCACGGCCACCTCCCTATTCATTGTTGTAGTGTACCAGGGCCATGAAATATCTACCAAATAGGATCAAAGTCATAAATTATTAGGTAACAAAGATGTTAGCTTAAAGGCTTAAAGGCAGAATGCATTTTAGGCATTGATAAAAAATAAAAAAAGCTTTCTGTGTACAGCAGCCCCCCTCAGGCTCCCCCTAATATTTTTAACTGAGCCCCATCTCTATCAAGCGAGTGCCTCAGCTGTTTGAACATTCACAGCGTCTCCCCGCAGGCATGTAGTCCCAAGGGAGGAGGGTGAGCACGCTGGCTAACCCCCAGCCAGAACGGTTCGGATGATGGGGGCAAGTTGCAAGCTTACCGTGGAGGAACAGGAAGTGAGAAATTCAGAAAAAGAAAAATACATTTAGAAGGGAAATCGAAAGGAAGAAAGGTAAAAAGTAGAACCAACAATGCACTAGCTTAAAGGAGTTGTAAAGGATTTGTTTTTGCCTAAAATTAATGTCTGCAAGGTAGAAAGACAGAATAGTGTAATGATTCTGTTAACAAACGAGTAAATACCTATTAAATTCCATATCACCTCCGGCGCTCTAGTTTCTGTTCTCTCATTCACTTCCTGGTTTACATCATTTGTTCATGTAAGAATTACATTTCCCAGTATGAATTGTGGCACGCCCAGTAATTCACACCTCCTTGAAGTCTCTAACATGTAGAGATGTAGTTCCCAGGAGGGGGCGAGCACGTTACTGACCACCGCAGTAAAGCCTCCCTTCACGGTGGTCAGTAAAATCAGAAAAGCAGGAAGTGAACAGAACAGAGAAAAAATAGAGCAACTTCTGAGCAAAAATGAACAATGAGGAAGTGAAAAGAGGAATGTCTGCAGGTAAAGGATGCTTATTATGAAAAACAAACCTTATTAATGTGCAATTTAACTCAATGTGGGAGTAAACTCACATGCATGATTTTTGACCTATAATAAGGCTTACCTATAGGTACTGTATATATCTCCTCAACGCGCATCGTTTTGGGGAAGCCAGGAGCCCAGAATTGGAAGAAGACAGGAGCCCAGAATTGGAGGATTCAGGCTGCTCTGTGAAAAATCATTGCACAAAGCAGGCAAGTATGATGACACATTTGTTGGTAATGATTTTTTTTTTTCTATATAAAAAAATTGGAACCTTTAGTATCACTTTAACCACTTAAGACCCGGACCAAAATGCAGGTAAAGGACCTTGCCCCTTTTTGCGATTCGGCACTGCGTTGTTTTAACTGACAATTGCGCGGTCGTGCGACGTGGCTCCCAAACAAAATTGGCGTCCTTTTTTCCCCACAAATAGAGCTTTTTTTTGGTGGTATTTGATCACCTCTGCGGTTTTTATTTTTTGCGCTATAAACAAAAATAGAGCGACAATTTAAAAAAAATGCAATATTTTTTACTTTTTGCTATAATAAATATCCCCCAAAAATATATAAAAAAAACTTTTTTTCCTCAGTTTAGGCCAATACGCATTCTTCTACATATTTTAGGTTAAAAAAAAAAAAATCACAAAAAGCGTTTATCGGTTGGTTTTCGCTAAATTTATAGCGTTTACAAAATAAGGGATAGTTTTATTGCATTTTTATAAAAAAAAATTTTTTTACTACTAATAGCGGCGATCAGCGTTTTTTTTCGTGACTGCGACATTATGGCGGACACTTCGGACAATTTTGACACATTTTTGGGACAATTGTCATTTTCACAGCAAAAAATGCATTTAAATTGCATTGTTTACTGTGGAAATGACAGTTGCAGTTTGGGAGTTAACCACAGGGGGCGCTGTGACTTTGAGTGTTCCCTGTGTGTGTTTACAACTGTAGGGGGGTGTGGCTGTAGGTGTGACATCATCGATCGCGTCCCCCTATAACAGGGATGACGCGATCGATGCTGCGGCCACAGAGAAGCACGGGGAAGCCGTGTTTACACTCCAGGGACAGATCGCAGCACTGCAGCGGTGATCGGGTCCGCAAGTCCCGCGGTCCCGGAGCTTCGGACCGGGTCACGGGAGCGCGTCGCGGGCGCGCGCCCGTGACCCACGGCTGAGTACTAAAATCAACGTATAAATACGTTGATGTGCCCAGCCGTGCCATTTTGCCGACGTATATGTGCAGTAGGCGGTCCTTAAGTGGTTAAAGTCAATGGGGCTGCCCGCCAAATGTTTGGCACACACTTGCAGCGTGACGTTTCAATGAAAAATCCCCTTTGGGAATTGGAAAAAGGAACCAAATGGACATCCAGGAGGTGAGAGTATTGCGGCCTAAAGAACTACAAACAGCCACTCAGCCGCCTCTGACAAGTGATCCACTGCCAATCGATTTTAAAGCTGGATAAACACTATACAATTTTCTTTAGGATTTACCAAAACCATATAATAGGAGATCAAACCTAAACACATTCAATTTGTATGCAATCAGGCAACCCCTTGCAGTGCACTACAAAGTTACTACTAAGCTATGAATAAGCACTAAAGTTTGGTGTGAAACACGTCAGCTTTTTACCCCGTCTGCTGTGGCATGCTTTTTGTGTGTTTTTTTGATTTTACAATAAAAGCAATTTATTTTTGGAGTGCGGCTGTCCAGAACGTCTTTCCTTCATTTTGAATCATTCCATGCATTGCCAGAACCCTTGGCTTTGGATCAGGTGAGGAGACTTTCTGATTAGTATCTTAGAGCAGTAATTTCTCTTTTTCATGTAAATCTAAAGGAAATCGAACAAAAGATGTATAGTGCGTATCCAGCTAAACCACTCGCCCACCGTCAAATGACAGAGGGACTGTTCGGCTCTCGTTCTGGATATGACGGCGCACAAGGCAACAATTGCGACCGGAGCTCTGTAAAAACGTGGAAGTGCTGCAAATCGGCCCTCCTCGCCTCCCACTGACAGTGTGTGAAGAGGAGAGCAGATCAGCGGCATCTCCTCACAGGTGAGAATGGGGAAGGTAATCAGGGCACTAATCATCAGTGCCCTGATTACAGGAAAGCTGCAGCAGTGCCACCAATCTGTGCCCATGAGTGCCCATTAGTGACACAAATCAATGACCATTAAAAAAACAAAAGCAAAGCCGCGCCAACAGGAGGTATATACCAAACACTGTATAAATATTTAGGCAAAGAAATGTGAACCATGCAACATATATCAACAGGTTTACATAGTACCAACAGTCTATATTGCACATCAATTAAGATATGCTGTGTAACATAAAGGAAAGTCCATTTATTAACACCGCTGTGAATGTGAACCCAATGATGTCTCCTTCATATGTTTGCACATACATAAATGTCCATCTCTCACACCACAAGGAGAAAATTGTGTGACTGAAAGTGATCCCTTCACCAACTATGTAATGGCTGCTTACCAGAGGCAAGCTGAGTTAAAGCAAATGGCTACAGCCCAGCCACGGCCTTGGCTACCAGAGGCTCCAGTAGATTCTCACGAGTCTCACGATTCTCAGGAGTCGGTCTAGCAGTCGAATGGTATAGCGCAGCTCACAGTCCGGGCGTGAAAGTAATGGAAAAGTATACCATAGTGTGATAACGTTTTAAATTTATTCATAAAAGCAAGTAGGTACTCACATATAAAAACATGTATATCTGCATGTAAAAGCCGGCCGGAAAACGGAGCGATACCTTCCCCCTACGTGGTGACGTCACTGCGTGTCCCCCAGACGCGTTTTGTCATCAACAGACGTTTTCAATGGGATGGGTCCTCGCAATAACACACCACATTATATATCCAACCCTCGCTGTGAAATGCATAACGAGCGCACCCGGACGCCATCTTTAGTATGGGAAAGAATGCCCACACCATGACGTTATGATCTCAATGGTTAAATCGCGACTGTACATAAAAATAGAAATAAAATAAAAATAAAAAAATGGAATTGCAATAATTCCTGTAACATGTAAATTCCCATAGAAACTTTATATTCGGAAAGTGTTGGAAATAGGTGTAGATTTTCAACATGGATGATGACATCCCAGTCAGGACTGAACGGAGAACGTCCGACCTAAAACGCCATCTTAGGTGTGGGAAGAAAGCCCACAACACCGTGTTGTAAAATCAATCCGGACGGGACGGAGAACATCTGGTCTGGACGCCATCTTAGGTGTGGGAAAAAAATGCCCACATCACCATGTTACAAACTCAGTGTTTCAAACGTAATATAAAAAAAAAAAATTCTGCTATTTATAAGGAAGAGGGAATCCTTATATTTGAAGAGTGATATTTTGAATACAGATTTAAACTTAAATCTAAAGCAAGAGCAGTGACCGTCCCAACGGGAGCAGCGCGGATGACTTCCGGCCTGGCACTTAGCCGCAAGTAAACCCCCACAGTCCCACGTCAGGACGTACACCAGCGTGCTTGTAGAAACAGGCACCTAAAAGGAATTGTGTGTCCTAAATGAGCCTCCACTGAAATTATGGTACACAGTTAGTAGGACTCCTTTATAGTCAAATATCCAACATGATCACCAGCATATAGCCCCAATTGGGACTCTTACGCCCAGTGTATGTACCATAGGAAAAAATGTTTTATTTTCTTAATAATGTAAACAGTGAATAAAAAAATTATATACATATATCAACCCAGTGAGGCCCTACACTAGAGTGCATGAAGTGTCAGAAATGTGAAGGGCTTTCCTAAGGGGTCAACATACAGGTGGTTGCACCCTAATGAAATTAAATAACACCTTAAGGGTTATCACCATACAGGTATATAACCAAATTAATTTAGAACTGTGTGACCTAGTGTGTATAGTGCTAAGGACACTATTCTAACTGCCCCTTTGTGTAACACATATTCAAGAAATGAATTTATTGTTTTAAGGGAAAAATTTATTTATTTTAGAAAAAAAATTGTGAAAAAAATTTATTATGGAAAAGGCGTGAATATATATATATTGAAAATTAGTAAAAAATAGAAAATAATAATTGGACATATTTCAATATTACCAATTGGCAAAATGAATATGTAGATAGGGATTAAGGTTTTTTGAAATTCAAGAAAAAAAGGGGTTACCGCCTATGTTAATGCATTTCACATTGAGTTCACATTTCAAGTTCCCACATTAAGCATTATTAATAAATGCATTTACGTCAGTTTCTATGTTCAAGCCGAAAGGAGCATAGGTTTTAAGGCGGTATATCCAGCTCATTTCCATCCTTGATATCTCTTGTACCAAATGACTCCCCCTCCAATGTGGTTTGAACTTATCTATTCCTAAAAATAGGGTGTTAGACGGGTCTTTGTGGTGTTTGAGTTTATAGTGGTTGGAAACCGAGTGGTTTTTAAATCCGGCCAAAATGTTCGTGATGTGCTCATTAACGCGAACCTGGAACGCCCTTTTAGTCCGCCCCACATACTGTAGGCCACAAGGACATTGCACTAGGTATACTATGCCTGTAGATGCACAAGTGATGCAGGGCTTGATCTTATATTCTCTACCGGTGGCTGTTGAAGAAAAAACAAACAAACAGTCACACACCTTTGGGTGACTGTATTTAAACTACACACTCTGCATCGTTTGCACTTGTAGTATCCTTTCAACTGGTTGAAAAAACCAATATCTCTATTGGGTGGGTCTATGATGTTGAGTGCCACTTGGTTTTTAATAGATTGTACCCCTCTAAATACTACCTGAGGTCTAGGGGGTAGTAGATCTTTCAATAAGGGATCATTTCTTGCTATATGCCAGTGTTTTTTTACTAGGTGTGAAATAGCCCTATGTTGTACAGAATAGGTGGTAATGAAAGGCACCCCTTCAGAGAACTTGGAACCTACTGCGGTGTCCCTTTCAGAGGAGATCCTCTCTTTGAGTGTGAAGAACCTCACTTAAGGTCTTCCTTAGAGATTCATGGGTATAACCCTTTTCCATGAACCGTTCTGTCAAAATCTCCGCTTGAGCTACAAACTGGTCTTGGTCTGAACAATTCCTCCTCAGTCTGAGGAATTGGCTCTTTGGGATACCCTTAAGCCATGGTTCATGGTGGCAACTGTCAGTTGGAATATATGAATTTCGGTCTGTCCCTTTAAAGTAAGTGGACGTGATGAATCTACCCTCTTTGATTTCAATTCTGAGGTCTAGATAGTGGACATCAGTCTGACTGGCCTCATATTTCAACCTAATTCCTCTTTGGTTGTCATTCAGATATTCCATAAATTGAACCAGATCCCCCTGTTCACCGGCCCACAGGAGGAGGATGTCATCAATATATCTTGCCCAAAGGGCCACCTGGGTTGTGGTCCCAGGGTTGATCATTGCTGGGTCCAGTCATTGCCTGTCAGTGCCTGCTCATCAGTGCTGCCCATCAATTTCCATCAGTCCTGCCTATCAGTGCTCACCAGTATGGCATAATAGTGCCACCTCATCAGTGCCGCCTCATAATCACACATCAGTGAAGTAGAAAAATTACTTATTTTCAAAATTTGCTGACCAAGGAAAACTTTTTTTTTTTTTTTCAAAATTTTTGGTTTTTCATTTTGCTTTGTTTTTTTTTTTACACACAAAAAATAAAAATAGTGATTAAATACCACCAAAATAAAGCTCAATTTGTGTGAAGAAAATGATTAAAAATGTCATATGTTTAAAATGTGGCATGACCGCGCAATTATCATTCAAAGTGCCACAGCGCTGAAAGCTGGGGGGGTGAAAGTGCACGGTATCGAGGTGGTTAAGAGAGCTGGTAAAGTCCACCACCCCTTTGAAAGAAGCCAATAAATGAAGTCACGGACTTGTTCTCTTGTGCAGCATTTTGCTGTTCGCATTAAGTAAAAATAAAAATCAAGTATTTATTTTCTATTAGGTTTTTTGTAATATAGTCATTATAATTTTGCTGTGATTGTGCCATCGTAGTTGTATTATAATCAGCATAATTGTTATTGTGTTTTTGTTTATTATTATTGCAGCACCATTATTACTGTCATTTATTCTTATTGTATATTCATGTATACAGTCTTTTGTGTTACTTTTTACCCAATTGTAAAACGTAAACAATTTTTTAATTTACAAAGAACCTTCGAGTCCTCGACGTGAAGTCTAGACCTTTCACAACAAATAAACAGAACATGATAGGAATGCTAAAGTCGTAGTAGAGTTTCGCTGCGTGAAGATATTGCGTCTTAAAAGATCAGAATCACTTTCACAGATACGGAAATTAATGGGAATAATTATATACAAGTCCTCCATTCTCGCACTGATTAGAGGGAATTTTAAACTGTGCGTGTCAGTTTTCTCCAGGGGAACGCACCATTCACTGGAATATCTAATTTGCTTTGTGCTTTGTTTATGGCAAGTGTTCACATTTAAGTGGTCTCTTGAGTTATTTTCACAGGCTAAAAAATTCAGTTTGAGATTTGTTTTGTTTTTTTGTTAAAAAATTGCATTGAAATGAGAACATTGAATCTGTAGGTTATGTGCATAGAATACCTTTCTGATGCATTGACAAAGCAGCAATGTGTACAGATTTCTGCAGTTTAATGGATAATCCTATGAATTTACCAGGAATACCAATAATTAGGGGGTTACTAGTGTATACTCCAAGAATGCTTTACTTTATTGTCATTATAATGTTTTCTACAAAGCAATTGTTGTTGCGACGTTCTAGTTTATACATGCTTGCTGTGATATATGTCCATGGTCAGCATGGCTTAGTGCTGACTTATAGACCTGCACTGAGATAATAAAAGAAGAAAAAAAAAGAAACACCACACAACACAAAAACACACAAAAGCTGTGCAACCACTACTAAGTAGAAAGTACACATGGTTGCCCCCTTGTACATATTGTAGGATGTAAGCTAGGTAGCGGGGGTGTGTGACCCCCTGGATGGGTTCACTACACACTGAACTATACAGAGAGGCAGCCGAAGACGGTTGAAAACAAAGGCCCAGATTCACAGAGCGATTACGCCTGCGCAACAGGAGATGCGCGTGCGTAAGTCTAAATGTGCGCGTGCGTTTCGTTGCGCGGCATCCCCAGAACGAGATACGCAAAAAATCGTCTTTTTTTTGTCCCGCGTAATTTCGTTAGACTGGCGCATCCGTCCGCGCAAAAGTGCGATAGACACACCATTGATTTGCTAGTCAAATATGCTAATGAGGGACTTACGGGGATCCACAAAACAACGTTGGGGCAGCGCAAGCGACGCAGTGTGCGCAACAGCAAAATGTCCTGTCTAAAATTAGAGCTGATAAAAGCTGGTCTAAAAAAAAGAAAAAAAGTCTACTTGTCAGATAAAGCAACACTGTTAGTGAGGAGTTCAGCAGTCACACGTGTTGCTCAACAATCTGTATGCCAACATGCCAGGGGCATCGTCGCACATAGCTATACTACTGACTTTAGATGAACAAAGAAGGAGGAGGGCACGGAGGATGGCACTAAGGAGGGCACGGGAGATGTTTTTGTTTTTGTTTTTATTTGCTTATATAAAATTTACAATTTAATCTAATCTAATACAATATTCTTATCTGATACAAGCCCCTCACTGTTCACTTGATATATCACACACGCATAGACATCTTTGGCATGAGTGATTCTGAGGTGTCTCGCATCTTCACATTCACCCCTCATGCCATCCTGGAATTACCACAACCTTGCAGGAGGACATCAGCAGCCCAACACATGGCACTACCCATGACACCCATGACAGCTACATATACAATCAGAGCCCCATCCCCACAGATTTCGAACAGAACATGTATGGGGACAGCTGGCTGGTTGGTGAGTGACATGGGTGGCAGGCATGACTATCCCCTCCCGTGATGCACACCTCACAAGTGGCACATGCATGACTAACATCCTCCTGTCTTTTCCCTTCAAGGTGACTCTGCATATGCACTGGTACCCCATCTCATGACCCCATCTCATGCCAGCTCACATTATGCATCTTTGCACGTTAAACACACACATTAATCATGGCACAATGAGAATGCATGCATGCACACCACTGTGGTCCCTAGCACACACACACCACATCGTCATCACATTGGATTGGCACCAGTCCACCATGCAGGACTTGTGAGCTGCAACGCCATGCCACGGCTCCAATTATGTCACTGTACATTCATACACCATTCACACAGACCTGGGGATCACTTCTCCACCACAAATGAGGGTGACACCCCTTTTCCCGCAGGAATATCACCCCCACATTCCAAAATCATACACAAACAGAACCCAAAAAATTAAATAAATGACGAGCAAAAAAAAAAAATGCCCAGCAAAAATATAATTTAAACAAAATAACAATAAAGAAAACACATAAAAGACAAAAATCACTCTGCAAAACAGTCCCCAAATATCTCAAAGACACGTCACAAACAAACAAAAGCACCTTGCTGTAGAGGGAGGGATACAAAGGGATGTACTTTTGCAAAGGAAGTGCATTTGTGTCTGTCTATTTATGCTGTCTGCGTAGTTCACAAAGTTGCCCTAGTCCATTTCCAATTTCACTGATTGCGCCGCTTCCGAGTTGTGAGCATGCGCACAGCGGAGCTGACATGGTCTCCTTCACGCGCGCATGCGCGAGCCGGCCGGCCCTTCATTTGCATGGAGTCACGGCTCATTTCAATGTAACACGCCCACGTCCCTCCCAATTTGTATTACTCCTCCTTACGCCTCTGGAAAAAACCTTACGCTTGCGCAATTTCCTGCGCAAAAGCTATGTGAATCGGGGGATTACGCGGCTAGATGGCGCAAGTCTAACGTAAAGGCGGTGCGCTACGCCGGTCCAATAATGCGCCGATGTACGTGAATCTGGGCCAAAGAGTTTGGTTTATTCTTCCATATTGCTGGAAACAAGTGCAAGCATCCAAACAGCATAAACAAAACAAAACATAAAATAATCCCTGGCCACTTGGGGCGTCTACCTTCACCACACAGGAACCTATCTATGGAGTCTGGCACAGCCTACTGCTGGGCAGACACTGCTGGTCATATAGCAGAGAAACAATAGTCTTTTTGATTTTTATCACACAGAAAAATCAACAACCACCTCACCCCTTCAGAAGTCTTTTTCACTGCTCTCCTTAACTCAAAAAGCCTCAGGATGCAGCAATCAGTAGTCATCCTCATGACTTATAGAGGCCTAAATTGACTCATTCTGAACAGCTAAAGTTTTTTTCAACGCCCTTAAACCTCTCTGGCTACTTCTGCCGCCGACACCTGATAGTAATTGTCTAAACAAGGCAGAATTGTATCTCCCGTCTGACAACACCCACAGATTTACCTGACTTCCTGTCACAATATTTAACCACTTCAATACTGGGCTTTTATACCACCTCCATACCGGGCCTATTCTGACACTTCTCTCCTTTATGTAATAATCATCATTCTTTTGCTAGAAAATTACACAGTACACCCAAATATTATATATGTTTTTTAGCAGACACCCTAGGGAATAAAATAGCGGTCATTGCAACGTTTTATCTTGCACAGTATTTATTTACGCAATCATTTTTCAAGCGCCTTTTTTTGTAAAAAAAATTGTTTCATGAATTAAAAAAATAACAAAATAGTAAAGTTAGCCCAATTTTTTTGTATTATGTGAAAGATTATGTTACACCGAGTAAATAGATACCCAACATGTCACGCTTTAATTATGCGCACACTCATGGAATGGCGCCAAACTTCAGTACTTAAATCTCCATAGGCAACACTTTTTTTTACAGGTTACCAGTTTAGATTTACAGAGGAGATCTAGTGCTAGATTTGTTGCTGGCACTCTAACACACGCGGCGATACCTCACTTATGTGGTTTAAACAGCGTTTACATATGTCGACTTACGTGTGCGTTCGCTTCTGCATGCGAGCTATCGGGGACAGGGGCGTTTTAATTTTTTTTTTATCTTTTATTTATTTTTTTGACTTTTTTATTTTTATTTTTACACTTTAACCGCTTCAATACTAGGCTTTTATACCACCTCCATACCGGGCCTATTCTGACACTTCTCTCCTACATGTAATAATCATCATTCTTTTGCTAGAAAATTACACAGTACCCCCAAACATTATATATGTTTTTTTTAGCAGACACCCTAGGGAATAAAATGACGGTCATTCCAAAGTTTTATCTTGCACGGTATTTACACAATTATTTTTCAAACGCCTTTTTTTTGTAAAAAAAATTGTTTTATGAATTAAAAAAATAACAAAACACTAAAGTTAGCCCAATTTTTTTGTATTATGTGAAAGATTATGTTACACCGAGTAAATAGAGACCCAACATGTCACGCTTTAATTATGCGCACACTCATGGAATGGCGCCAAACTTCGGTACTTAAAAATCTCCATAGGCAACGCTTTATTTATTTTTTACAGGTTACAGTTTAGATTTACAGAGGAGATCTAGTGCTAGATTAGTTGCTGGCACTCTAACGCACGCGGCAATACCTCACATGTGTGGTTTAAACGGCGTTTACATATGTCAGCGGGACTTGCGTGTGCGTTCGCTTCTGCACGCGAGCTATCGTGGACAGGGGCGTTTTAATTTTTTTTTTATCTTTTATTATTTTTTTTTACTTATATTTTATTTATTTTTACACTTTTTTTCATTTTTTTTTCCACTTTTATTTCTATTACAAGGAATGTAAACATCCCTTGTAATAGGAAATGTGTGTGACAGGTCCACTTTATGGAGAGATGTGGGGTCAATAAGACCTCACATCTCACCTCCAGGCTGGAAACCATGAGATCGGTGAAAAAAAATTCACTGATCTCATGAATGGTGACTTACAGCCGCAATTGCGGCTTTGTTTACATACGGTGACCCGGGCGTGACGTCATCAGATCGCGCCCGGGTCCTCCGACGATCATAGAGATGACTGGTGACCATCTGGAGGCGTCACATCATTCTCATCCCAGTTCAGTGTCAGGTATTGAGAGAGTAAGGACACTCTCCAACGAGTCTCTCTCTCAGGGATAGCTCAGCCAGGCAGGGTCCTCCCACTGTGCGGCTCCAGGCCTCGCAGGCAAGCAGGGCTTCCACCTCCCTGTCTCCCTGTCTTGGCTGCCACTACCTACAATTTACCTCTCCCTGGGTACCTCCGGTTCAGTGATCCAGCCCTCCCCTGGATTCTCTTCACTCCAGGCAAGAGCCTCGCTGGGACCACTGACGGCCGTCCTTTTGAGGACAGCCGCCACAAACATCCATGCCCCACGGCTCTCCCCTGCTCCCCTGCTCCTTCTTCCCTTCCACGGTTGCTCCCCCGGGTGTTTTTGCCCGAGAACCGCGCCAGCCTGTGGGGAATCGCGGGCGCCGCGATCTAGGAAAGACCGCGGCTTCACTTGCGGCCTACCGCCGCGCCGATCCCCACACGCTGCTACAGGCCAGAAATCTCCCACCTCACCCCAGAAGCATCTCCACATCACTATCACTGCATCTCCACATCACTATCACTGCAGCGGCAGCCGCAACTCAGGAAAGGCCGCGGCTTCATCCGCGGCCTAGCGGCGTGCCGCTCCCCACCTCCAACTACTACTTTTCCCCCAATCGGGCCAGGAAACCCCCCCCACCCTTGCAGAGTCCCCTTGCCCCCGATCATCCTTCTCAGCCCCCCTGGCGGCACAGACAGTGATCTCCTTAGCCTGGTACCCCCCCAGCCTGGATCCTGCTGTCAGGTTGGTGGCCAGCTTGCTCCGTCCAGCCCTATCTCCCCCTGCTCATACTCGTTTATAACTTGATCCAGGGCTAAAACCCGATCGCCTATTTAGGGGTCAGGAAGGAATTTTTTCCCTACCACAGCATATTGGCACAGCGTGGTCAGGGTTTTTTGCCTTCCTCTGGACCAAGCCAGGATCTGAGGATTCGGTTATCCTTGAGAATCCACCCCCCCACTCCTGCCATGGTTAATCGGCAATACTCGGCGGAGAACATTTGGGATCTGGAGCGATTTGCCGCAATTCTGTCGGCCGCCACCAAAAAGACCCTAGGAAATCTGCGACTTTTGAGGATCGAGCGACGATCGACTTCAAAAAATCGCAGGCAGTTACCACAGCCAAAGCACATATCATGTGCTTTGATTAACACTAGATCGGCAGTAAAACACTGATTAGAAATCCACGATTTCTTATTGCAACATGACTTAGACTGCCTCTTTATCACAGAGAGCTGGCTCACAGCCGACTGTAACACCATTCTTGGAGAATTGGTGCCAGAAAACTACCGTATTATAACGGAAAATAGAATAGGGCAAAGAGGAGGAGGATTGGCGGTGATTCATAAGACACGTCTTGCGATCACAAAACCAAGCCTCCAAAACCCTCTTCCATTCATGGAAACCCTTACTCTCCAACTGCAAGTAAACGGCCAGGAGACCGTCCGGATTCTACTCTGCTATAGGCCACCTGGCCCCAAGTCGCAGCTGCTCCCATCCTTGACGGATTTTGTCTCCACCTACACCCTGAATAGCAGACACCTTTTGCTGCTCGGGGACTTCAATCTCTGGGCCAACTCCCCGCAGGACCCCATTGCCGACGCCTGCATCGACCACCTAGAAGGATTAGGGCTTCAGCAACTAGTATGTGGGCCCACACATGCTTCAGGTCATACGCTCGATCTTATTTTCAGACAAGATCTGGAAATGAAAATCTTGGAAAATGAACCATTGCCATGGACAGATCACCATGCAATTAAATTCATTATTTCCGATTTTCCCCCCTTAACAAAAACATCAAATCCAGTGACAACACACTGGACTAGATGTCAGAAGAAGCTCCACTCTGAGCTTTTCAAAGCCACATTAGGGGAAAAAATAAATACAATTCAGCCGCACCAAACAGCGGAAGAAACATTGGTGGCCATAAACACAGCACTATTGCAGTCAGCTGACTTGATAGCGCCTAAACGAAAGACCCAGATCAGGAAAAATAACTCCGGCTGGTTCAACAACCAGCTGGCGTTACTGAAGCAAGAGCGCAGAAGGGCAGAGGCAGCCTGGAAAAGAAACTCTTCAGATGAGAACCTCTCGATCTACAAGGTAATAACTAGAAAATACTACAAACAAATCTTTGAAGCCAAGAAGAATTACTTTTCTGAGGCTATCAACGGTGCCCTAAATCGCCCCCGCGAACTCTTCAAGCTGGTCACCCAGACCATGAATCCAGGATGTCTTGTGGCCCCCAACTTGGATTCACAAGAATTTTGCGATGAGTTAGCGGATTGCTTCATTACCAAAATTGAGGCAATCCGGCAAGGCATTCAGCAAAACAATCGCTCTTCCAGCCCCCCCCGGAGTCGATTACACTGCACCGGCAGTAAGTCACCACAGTTAGGTGAGTTCACGCTGGAACCCATCTCCATTCAGACCACTAAAAATATCATCGGCACTCTGCGCAACAGCACTGCGCCAAATGATATTATCCCCACCAAGCTGCTGAAGGAATGCGCCGACATCTTGGCACCTCCTGTCATGCAGCTTGTCAACCAATCCTTCAAGGAGGGCATAATGCCCTCCCAGTTGAAGGAGGGCTTCATTCAACCCATCCTGAAGAAAGCCACCATGGATCTTAAGGATCCACTCAACTGGCGCCCCATAACAGGCCTAAATGTTCTCTCCAAGGTAATGGAGAAAGCAGTGGTACAGCAGCTGCAACAGCATCTAGACACCCACAACTTACTCGACCCATTTCAATCAGGATTCCGTCCCGGACACGGGACGGAAACTGCATTGCTTAAAATATGGGACGACGTTCTCGAGGCCGCAGACGAAGGAGAATCATCTCTTCTGGTTCTGCTGGACCTAAGCGCAGCCTTTGATACAGTAGATCACAAGCTGTTGCTGACTCGGCTGGCTAAAGTAGCTAAAGTCGCAGAACGCGATCTATTCTGGTTCTCCTCTTTTTTGGAAAACAGATCGCAAATAGTGAAGCTAGGACCCTTCACTTCTGAACAACGCACATTATCGTGCGGGGTCCCTCAAGGATCTCCCCTGTCGCCGATGTTATTCAACATCTATGTGCGTCCTCTTTTCGAAATCATCAGCAGCCAAAAACTGCTATATCACTCCTATGCAGATGACACGCAACTGTACTTCCGCATTTGCAATAAAATGGATCACCACCTCAATCTAGAGACATGCCTCTCTTTGATAGAGGACTGGATGACAAAGAGTTATCTCAAACTCAACGGAGCAAAAACAGAACTTCTTCTGTTTCACGCCAAGCGTAGGAATCTATCGACACCAACTTGGATCCCGCCGCCCATTCTGGGCAAAATTATCACCCCTAGTGCCAAAGTCAAAAGTCTTGGGGTCATCTTTGACTCCGACATGACAATGAACGCACAAATAGGGTCAGTAGTCAGCGGATCTCACCATCTGCTGCGCCTACTACGCAGACTCACGCCTTTTATTCCCAAGAAAGACATAGCGGTCGTGGTGGGAGCGATTGTAAATTCCAGACTGGACTATGCAAATGCCCTTTACCTCGGACTCCCCAAGTACCAGATCGCTCGTCTTCAAGTCGTTCAAAATACGGCCGCCAGACTTGTGACTGGGAAAAAACCCTGGGAATCAATCTCACCTTCACTGAGATCCCTTCACTGGCTTCCAGTTAGAGACAGAATCTCCTTTAAAGCTCTCTGTCTAACGCATAGATGTATCCATGGGAATGCTCCCCATTATCTATGCAAAAAATTACAAGTTCACAATCCCAATCGTATTCTACGATCCACCAATCAAAATCGGCTTCAGATACCAAAAGCCAGATTCAAGTCCAAAGGAGACAGGAGATTCGCTGTCCAAGGTCCCAGACTATGGAACGCCTTACCAGCCAGCATTCGGCTGGAGGAGAACTATCTAGTCTTCAGGAGAAAGATTAAGACGCATCTCTTTTGATCTCAAAGGAGACAGGAACATCAAGCGCCCAGAGGCGATTTACTTCGCATGTGCTGCGCTATATAAGTTTTCATTCATTCATTCATTCATTCATTATGCTTCCTGCCGCCGACGATTCGTTCTCCGGGCCCCCGAAGGTACAGGTAAGCCCCGGAGAAGCACCGGATGGCGGCGGGAGGGGGGGGATGTCCCCTCCCGCTGCCTGTAAGAACGATCAAGCGGTGGAACCGCCGCTATGATCGTTCTTACATTGTGCAGAATCGCCGGCTGAAGAAGAGGATATCTGGATGATGCCTCTGGCTGCAGGCATCATCCAGATATTCGCCTGCAATACCCAGGCCGTCAATTGACGGCCACTTAGGATGGTAAATCCCATCACAGGCCGTCAATTGTATATGGCTGGGTATTGAAGTGGTTAAAAAAAAAAAATCCACTTTTATTCCTATTACAAGGAATGTAAACATCCCTTGTAATAGGAAATGTGTGTGACGGGTCCTCTTTAAGGAGAGATGCGGGGTCAATAAGACCTCACATCTCTCCTCCAGGCTGGAAACCATGAGATTGGTGAAAAAAAAAATCACCGATCTCATGAATGGTGGCTTACAGCCACAATCGCGGCTTTGTTTACTTACGGGGCCCCAGGTGTGACATCATCACATCGCGCCCGGGTCCTCCGACGGTCATAGAGATGACTGGTGACCATCTGGTCACCAGTCATCTCTATGCTTCCTGCCGACGCTGACGATTCGTTCTCCGAGCGCCCGAAGGCACGAGAGAGCCCGGAGAAGCACCGGATGGCGGCGGGAGGGGGGGGGGATGTCCCCTCCCGCGGCCTGTAAGAATGATCAAGCGGCGGAACCGCCGCTATGATCATTCTTAGATTGTGCAGAATCACCGGCTGAAGAAGAGGATATCTGGATGATGCCTCTGGCTGCAGGCATCATTCAGATATCCACCCGCAAAGCCCAGGCCGTCAATTGACGGCCACTTAGGATGGTAGATCCCATCTCTGGCCATCAATTGTCTATGGCCGGGTATTCAAGTGGTTAAAGAATATGTTACCCCAACATCTCATATTCCTGATATGTGTCTGCTGTACCATGTACTTGCATGAAAAAAGTATTCTGTTCTCTTTGTATTGCTTCCTTTGTGTAAAATCCCTGGTGTTCCTGCCAGTCCCTCTGCTTCTAAATAAAAAACTGACCATGTTAGGCATGAGAGCACAGCATAGCTGTGCTGGGAATGATTAGAATTGTTTTGACTAGCTGTGCGGGGGACTAGTGCATGGCAGTTTCTACTCCCCCAGCTCTCTGAGATCCTTATGCAATTGAGAACAGAGTCTATGTGATCACAAAAAAATAATATTTTTTTTTTATACATACTTGAGGCGACTGTAGCCGTATTAGTGCAATTGTGACAGAGAAAATAGAATAGTCCACTTGAAGAAGGGGACACACCCCAAAAGCTCGTCCATGAAAAATTATATGTTAGTGAAAATAAAAAGGGAGTATCACGGACAGCCCTCTTTTTTTTTTTTCCGTGATCTTCCCATAATATACAAATTTATGTTCACCAGAAGGCATGGGGGGGAGCCACCATACAAACTTTGCCTTAATCCAGACCCAGGCCCCAAGAGGGTTCTATTCCACAGCATGCCCTAAAATACGGACCCGGCTGCTTGGTAGGGTGCGCCACCTGCTACCCCCATCTACAGAACCTCCATCATTGACCACTGCAGCTCCCTCTCCCAAGCTGCCTGCTCTTCCTTCCCACTTTTTCTGTATACTCTTCTTCACCCCAAAAGTTATGTTAAAAGTGAACACTCTGTTCCCCAATTCATGTATTACGAGGTAAAAGCACACTCTTGCTTCATCCAGATATTCAGAACTATTAATTAACCAGAATTTACAGTTCTTTAGTTTGTCCATAAAA
This sequence comes from Rana kukunoris, assembly GCA_029574335.1. Classification (NCBI taxonomy): domain Eukaryota; kingdom Metazoa; phylum Chordata; class Amphibia; order Anura; family Ranidae; genus Rana; species Rana kukunoris. Next base: position 101,828,411 of record CM056059.1, read on the forward strand.
ATATTACATTATTAAAAATCCCGTTTTCCCTTTTTAAAGGGGAGCTCCAGTCTGGAAAAAATAAAATCAAAAGTCAGCAGCTACAAATACTGGGCCAGATTCTCCAAGAAATTTGCCGGCGTAGCGTAAGCCATTTACACTACACCGCCGCATCGTACTAGAGCAAGTGCCGTATTCCCTAAGCATTTGCTCGGTCGTTTGCGTTGGCGTAGCAAAAAAAAAAATGGCCCAGCGTAAGCCCGCGTAATTCAAATGAGGCGGCTTGTATTTAAATGAAGTGCGCCCCCGTGTCAAACGAACTGCGCATGCGCCGGCCGGGGAAAGAGCCCAGTGCGCATGCTCCAGCTCACGTCAGAAAGCGTGGTTGAAACCGACGTCAAGATGACGTGAGCGTCATTTACGCAACTCCCTATTCGCGAACGAGTTAGTAAAACGACGTAAGCGACGGAAAAAGCCGACGCTGACGGGGACAGGGGCGTTTTAATTTTTTTTTTTTATCTTTTATTTATTTTTTTGACTTTTTATTTTTTATTTTTACACTTTAAAAAAAAAAAAATCCACTTTTATTCCTATTACAAGGAATGTAAACATCCCTTGTAATAGGAAATGTGTGGGACGGGTCCTCTTTAAGGAGAGATGCGGGGTCAATAAGACCTCACATCTCTCCTCCAGGCTGGAAACCATGAGATTGGTGAAAAAAAAAAATCAAAAGTCAGCAGCTACAAATACTGGGCCAGATTCTCTAAGAAATTTGCCGGCGTAGCGTAAGCCATTTACACTACGCCGCCGTACTAGAGCAAGTGCCGTATTCCCTAAGCATTTGCTCGGTCGTTTGCGTTGGCGTAGCAAAAAAAAATGGCCCAGCGTAAGCCCGCGTAATTCAAATGAGGCGGCTTGTATTTAAATGAAGTGCGCCCCCGTGTCAAACGAACTGCGCATGCGCCGGCCGGGGAAAAAGCCCAGTGCGCATGCTCCAGCTCACGTCAGAAAGCGTCATTGAAACCGACGTCAAAACGACGTGAGCGTCATTTACGCAACTCCCTATTCGCGAACGAGTTAGTAAAACGACGTAAGCGACGGAAAAAGCCGACGCTGACCCGACGCCATACTTAACATGGCATCCGATGGCACCCGACGGCATCCGACGGAACTTCGTAAGGTTACTCCATATAGAAGCTGGGGTAACCTTACGCGGACAAAAACGACGTACGCGACGACGAGGCGGCGTAAAAGCGATCGGGAATCGGCGTACTAGCCTCATTTGCATAGGCAAATGAGAAAACAAGCGTAAAGGCCACCTAGTGGCCGGAGTTGTCACTACACCTACGATCCGCAAGTGTAATGGTTTTACACTTGTCGGATGTTGCAGCGTATCTATGCAAAAGTGATGCTAAGCATCACGCGCATAGATACGAGGCAAAAAAAAAGGCGATACGACGGGGGAATCTGAGATACTCCGTCGTATCGCCGCTGAGAATCTGGCCCACTATTTTTAAGATAGGGACACTTACTTGCCCAGGAATCCTGCGATGTCAGCACCCCAAGCTGATTCGTCAATTGGATTCAGGTGCAGAAACTGTGTTCTATCGAGAAATGCCCCACGTCGAAAAATGCATCCGATGGGTCTGCGCATGTGCAGTAACAAACGCCAATCCAGCTCATATGTTGATCAGCTGGCGTGACGTCAACATAGCACATGTGCACATCGTTGGAGGCTATGCAAACATCGGCGGGAGAAAGTACTTGTCAGATTCTGCCTCGCTGTTGCAAGGCCGGCTTTGCCTGTATTGAATGCCATGTTTGCTGTCTGTTGCACGGCGGGTTTAGTGTGCATTTTAACTTGCCCTTAGACACAGCCAAAACATGCCGTTTATCACACTAAAGTTTTGGCTGTGTCTAAGAACAAGTTAAAACACACACAAAACCTGTCCTTCAAGACAACCACAACCAGCCCTGCAATAGTGAGGCAGAATCTGACAATTACATTCTCCCTCAGCGCTTAGCAGATCGTAGAATACATATCAACATATCAGCTGGAGTGACGTTTGTTACTGCGCATGTGCAGACCCATCGGAGGCATTTTTCGACTTCACGAACACCGGTATTTTTTGTAAGGGATATCCTGCTACACATGTGCAAGTTGTGCTGCACTTTATGAATGGTCCTGTCATCTTCTGGGACCCGTGTGTCCCCCAGAAAGCAGTGGGGGGTGGGGAGAAGGAAGAGGGGCTGGAAATGCACGTAGACCGCCAAACTTACCCAGAAGTGGGAGCGGGTACCTGTCAAAAACTAGGGACCAACCCCCTCCCAAAAAGTGTCAAATATGGCAGTGGAGGCGGGGTGAAAACAAGCAGAGCTTCCCCTTTTGGGTGGAGCTCCACTTTAAGTAAGTGCTGTGTAGGACTGTGTCTGTGGTGCACATAACTTTGATTTTGTTTGTTCCTAAAGAATGGATATTTAATATTCAGTCCTTTTGTCCCATATCAGTGTCCTGCTAAGGGGTAGCCCCACTTTTGTGACCTCTCTTCTTAAAATTTCCCACAACCAAAAGACCACAACACAATGATACCCTGGGAAAGCGACACGTGCAAGGGGAAGGTAACAACAGTACACCAGCAACTATTGTAACACTAAACCTTAAGGGCCAGATTCTCAAATATTTTCGGCGGCGTAGCGTAAGCCAGTTACACTACGCCGCCGCTGCGTACTGGAGCAAGTGCTTTATTCTCTAAGCACTTGCTCCGTAGGTTTCGCCTGCGTCGCGTAAATCGCGCAGCGTAAACCCGCGCAATTCAAATGGGGCGGCTTGTATTTAAATTAAGCGCGCCCCCGCGTCGAACGAACTGCGCATGCGCCAGCCGGGGAAAAAGCCCAGTGCGCATGCTCCAGCTCACGTCGGAAAGCGTCGTTGAAACCGACGTCAAAACGACGTGAGCGTCATTTACGCAAGTCCCTATTCGCGAACGAGTTAGTAAAACGACGTAAGCGACGGAAAAAGCCGACGCTGACCCGACGCCATACTTAACATGGCGTCCGACGGGACAAGACGGCATCCGACGGGACCTCGTAAGGTTACTCCACATAGAAGCTGGGGTAACCTTACGAGTTCGTAAACGACGTACGCGACGACGGGGCGGCGTAAAAGCGATCGAGAATCGGCGTACTACTTCATTTGCATATGCAAATGAAAAAACAACGTAAAGGGCACCTAGTGGCCGGAGTTGTCATTACATCTACGATCCGAAAGTGTAATTGTATTACACTTGTCGGATGTAGAAGCGTATCTATGCAAAAGTGATGCTCAGCATCACTCGCATAGATACGAGTCAAAAAAAAAGGCGATACGACGGGGTATCTGAGATACTCCGTCGTAACGCCTCTGAGAATCTGGCCCTTAAATGCAGAATATATTAAAGGCACATGCCTACACACAGCAGAAAGAAGAGTGCTTTGACACCCTGCTGCCAGGGCCGGACTGGGAATAAAAACCAGCCCAGGAAATACATTTCATACCAGCCCCATAGCATTATTATACCAGCCCAAACAGAATTAACGTCATTTTTATGTTCATAAAAAGGGAAAAACATGCATTTAAAAAAAGGCACATTTGAAGAGTGTATTATATATAGATAAGACAGATATGAAAGCACATAGGGCTATATATATTATATATAAAAAAAAAAAAAAAAAAACACACCACATCTCTCCACACTATATAAAAGACAACATATGTCAGAGGCTGCGGACATGGTACAGAAGGTGACAGAATCTGCACAGACACGCTACAGAAGGGTGGTCAGAGACTGTCCGGTATTACCTGGCTGTGATGTGGAGAGGTGTGCGCCACTGCTGAGAACAAGACAAGTACCTTGCATTTAAAAATGGTGCCACCCGGCACCATTATAATTGCTGCACATGCGTCTGCCTGCCTGAAAATGGACGCTAGCTTCAGAACGCATGTGCAGATGGCATGTTGCCCCGCAGCCATATTTATGGGTGCTACTTCCCTTAACAGGCATTTACGGGCATCCCTAAAATAGGCAGAAATTAACAGACAGGTGGAAACACTGGGCCGACTGCCGGGGCGGTCGCAGCCACAGCTCAAAACAACCCTAGGGCATGTGGCCTACTGGGAAATTTCTGGCTATCCCGGTAGGCCAGTCCGGCCCTGCCTGCTGCTGCACATATGCATCCGTGGTGGTGTTAAGTTTTGTGCTGAGAGGGATGAAGGCAAGCAGTTTGCATACTGGGCATATACTGTCGTAAATGTTAGCACTACTTAGTTCACTATCCAGCTCCATCCAGCCGCAGTGGCTTTCAGCCTCTCGGAGTTTTACAGGCTGCTTACAGTAGTACCGGACGTGCCTTTTACCCGCTTCATGCCTTTGTAATCTTATGCTCCGAGGCTAAATGCCCAGTGTGCATGAGGCTGAAATCTGTGAATGTCACCAAACGTTGACTGCAGGTGAATCTTCATGGGGCATGTGTTTTAAATGACAGTAATCAATTTACCCACAGTGAATGTTTGGTGAATGCCCCATTTAGAGCTCATGCACACAGGCAATTAGGCCAGGTTCACACTGGTACTACACGACTTTGCCCTGCGACTTGAAGTCCAAATTCAATGAACAGTGATCCGACTTTGATCCCTGCCAATACCAGGCACTGTGTCTGGTACGAATCTTTTAGGGGGAATTCCACTCCAAATAAAAAATAAATAAAAAAATAAGGCATGGGTTCCCTCTCCAAGACCATTTGGTCTGGCATGGTTTTTAAGGGGAACCCCCACACCAAAGAAAACGGCCTGGGGTACCCCCCAAAATCCATACCAGACCCTAATCCGAGCACGCATCCTGGCAGGTCAAGAAAGAGGGTGGGAAATGAGCGAGCGGATCTCTCTCCTGAACCGTACCATTCTGCATGCCCTCAAAATGGAGAATATGGTTGCTTTGGGGTTGGGGGGGGGCCCTTGCGCCCCCCACCCCAAAGAACCTTGTCCCCATGTTGATGAGGACAAGGGCCTCTTACTGAAAACCCTGGCCGTTGATTGTTGGGGTCTGCAGGGGGGGGGCTTATCGGAACCTGGAAGCCCCCTTTAATAAGGGGGCCCCCAGATCTTGCCCCCCCACCCTATATGTACCCGTACCTATCCACAAAAAAAAAAAAGTGTCAAAAATAAAACAAACACAGTACACAGGTTTTTAAAGTATTTTATTACGACAGCTCCGGCATCTCTTCCGACTTCTTCTCCCCTCTCTGGCTCTTCTAGCCCTCTCCGTTTCTTCTCCCCCTGTCTTCTGCCTTTGCCAGGTCTTCTCCCTCTGTTCTTCCGATGTTGACTCAATGTTCTTTCCCGCTCTAATGCTGGGTGCGTGGTGTGCCACTACTTATATTGGCATGGGGCGAGGTCACTGGGTGACATCACCCGGAGGTTCAGCCCCTTATGACGTCACCGCCCAGGGCACGATGGTGCAACTTCATCAAGACCTGCATTGTCTTCTGTTAAAAAAGTTGTATACAATTTGTGCCGAAGTTGCGCTGGGATGTCGGCGTGAAAGTCTGGCAGTGTGAACCTGGGCCTCAGAGCTGGTGGGGGAATAATGCTGCTTCCACTCAGCGAAGCATGATTAAAAAATTCCCCATACTTCTTTTTTAACGTTCTGTTCACGCCAGTGTGACTTTGCACATGAAGTCACATAACAAGCCCTCTGATTTCAATGACACTGTGCGACTTTGAATAGGTTCCTGCATCAGTTTGATGAGATTTCTTGCGACTTGAGTGCCTGGGGAATGTAAAGTTGCACTAGTGTAAACTAAAGCCATAAAGTTCATTTGGAGTGCTGTCAAAATAACCATTTACTTCACTAACAGAGGTGCCCACTAGCAACGCTGTATAAACTATATGAAGCATCAACTTGCTGTCCAGCTCCTGGGACAAAATTAAAACAGACTGCTACTGAGCCATTCACAGAAAGCATTTTATTTCATCAGTGAATGCAAGGCTTCCACTGATTGGCTGAGGAAGAGATTGTGACGTAAAAAAAAAAAAAAAAGCAAGGAACATACATTCCACAATAATAATTATGCCAACAAAATTAGTGCGTGCTGTATATTGCCTCTAGCATTGCTCCCGTTTCTTCTTGCAGGAGGCTGCCATTTTGCTGCAGCCTATAGCCCCCGAGCAGCAATAAATCTTTAGGCTGTCAGCAGATCAGCCTCTAGTGCAGTGGTTTTCAACTTCTCTCCCCAAGGTAATACTTAAAGTGGAGTCCCACCCAAAAATAACAAACTGTTCAGAAATCAACAGTAAAAACATTTGGATTTTTCTTTGTATTCACCGCTTCAGCACTGTTGCTATGGGGTCTTTTGTATTCTGCCACTTTTTTTCTGTGGCACCGGATGTCATTTCCCTCGGCGCCAGTGCTCACTGGTGCTCCTGAGAGACGTATGTCATAATTTCCCAGGAGTCAGTGGGCAGCGCCGAAGGCTTCATTGCCATCACTTCCGACGACACCGTCCATTGTGATGGCAACATCTGAAGTGTACGGCGCTGCGAGACATAATACTGCACGTGCGCAAGAACAGGAGGTGCATGCTGGTCGTGTCCCGGAAGATAGTGCTTGTGGGCTTTACATGCCCACAAGAAAGATAGAAAATGCAAGCAAAGCAGAATATAAGTTGTCTTTCTTTGTGAAATTGGCAATCCGTCCATAAAAGGTGAGTGCTATAAATAAGTTTATAAAAAAAAAACAAAAAAAAACAACAATTTAAAATCTGGCCTGTTAGTGGGTCCTGAGGACAGGAGTTGAGAACCACTGCTCTAAAGGCTCTGATTTTAGCACAATGCCAAAAATAGAGAGCAACTGAGCATGTGCAAGGCAGGGGGGTATATGGTGTATTACTAGATTTTAAAAAGTATAGACACTTATTTTTAATGTTTTACATAGCGTTACCTGTAAGACCGCGTACACACGATCAAATTTATCTGCTGGAAATGGTCTGACAGACCGTGTCAGCAGACAAATTTGATCGTGTGTACGGGCGGACAGACAGGTTTTTCCAGCAGACAGATTTTAAAGCATGCTTTAAAATCTGTTTGCTGGGAACCCGTCCGTCCGACATACTTAGTACGCTAACCAGCAGACATATCTGCCCGTGCATGCGTCGAATGGATTCGACGCATGCACGGAAGTGTTTTACTTCCTGGTGCGGTGACGTGGCGGCGTCAATGTCACTGCGCTGTCTGCCGGCGGGGATTTTGGTTTGATCGTGTGTACAGCGATCAAACCAAAATAGCCCAGCAGACAAATCCAATCAAATCGGTCTGTCAGACCGATTTGAACGGATTTATTTGGTCGTGTGTACGTGGCCTAAAAGGGGCCAGGATAAAGTAATCTAGCTGGACCTCATTTTCTGACTAATGTTCCACTTCAAGGGCCAGTCCAGTGTGTTTTATTTTCTGCATCAAAACCGCATGGAAAGTACATTATATGGTTTCCAATGGCATAGTTCACCTTAGTGAGGTCAGTTCCATGGATTTCCAGATCCAGAAAAAAGAACATACTGCATTTTACCTGCACTGGAACTTGGTAAAATGCATCAAAAACACACCAGCGCGCATCAAAATCGCAATGTGACGCAACAAAAACTGTGCATGCAGAAACGCATCCGAGACAGATTTGAAGTGTGTTTTTGTGGCGTGAACCAGTCCTAAGAGCACATTTAAAATGAATGAGCTACCTGAATGTAATAGGTGCATAGATATGTGAATAGAGTCAAAGTAAAACATATACCCCTTCCCAGCAACCCATTTCCCTATATCTAGCATTAACAAATGGATTGGTACATCCCTTTTTTTTTTTTTTTAAATGCACTTTGTGGCATTTTTGCAAATTTATAACATGCTCCTATTGTGTTTTTTTCATTCAATTTATCTTATGTGCATTTTTGCTGGAGAAAAAACAAAAACACATGTATCAGTATGCTGCACATTAGACATAAATAAGTGAACATTTTTAGATAGATTAGGGTCTCAGACTCACTGTCTCTCTATATAATAGGTATATAGGAGTTCTGCTATAATCCATAATAAAATATATGACCTACCTTTGGTACCTTCTGGCTCACTGCATTTAGTAGAATTAAATCCTTCTCAGGCTGCAGGTTGATCATCAAGTCAAGGCAAGGCCCACAGTCTTCAGTATCTTCTCAAGTCCAGATGAATACATATGTGGCTTTAGAGCGTACAATTTGAAGGTCGGGAACAGGTAGAGCCAAAGCAAAGTCATTGACAATACCTACATCAATAGGTGAGGTTTGGACCACATAGCAGTAGAGCAGAACAAACAATACAGCAGAAAGTGACAGATAAACATTATGGAGCAAAGACTGCCACAGACGTGGCCATACTGGAAAATCCCATAGCAACGGAGACTGGAGAGATAACCTGGAATTACATTGCTGCAAGGATGGATTATGCTGTGCATCTTGCTAAATTTTAGAGCCAGGGTCTGTGAATCCTGGATAGTAAGTGTGGAATTCATTGAGCCACATAAACGCTAGTATCTACAAATCCATACAGTGGTCCAATACCTGAGGATGTGACTGAAGCTGCACAAATATTCACAGTAAGTCCCAAAACCAGCACCAGGTAGTTCCAAAGACCACAGACCTTCCAATGTGACTTCTCTACTGTAAGAACAGACTGCTCTGCTTCTAAACCTCTCTCCTTTTCTGATTACTATCACCTGGGCTGTGAACTCCTGTGAAGACTTTGCTGCCAGGTGACTGATCAGAAATTAAGACAGAATTTTCTCTTCGCTTTAGGCTGCATTCACACCTGAGCGTTTTGTCGCCTGAAGCACGAAGCTCCAAAACGCCAGAGGGGAAAAAATCCATTATTCTCAATGGAGATGGTTCACATCTCCACTACAAATCGCCTGACGCCGAAAGCCTGAAGCTCAAACAAGTTCTGGACCCTTTTATGTCGCTCGAATTGAGCGTATTTGGGCGTTTTACATTGGTGACCTGTACAAAATCATGGTAAAAAACGCTGCATTTTGTCGCGGCAAATCGCGGTAAAAACCGTGGCGCTTTTCCGCGGCAAATCACGGTAAAAAATGCTGCAAAATGCTACACTCAGGTGTGAATGCAACCTTAGGTACTGTTTACACCACAAATTTTGTGAAATGCTCACGTTTTAAAGTCATCTACCGTATACCTTCAGACCCCTTTCACACTGGGGCATTTTTCAGGCGCTTGGCGTTAAAAAAAGCTTGTAAAGTGCCTGAAAGAAGCCTCATCTGCAATCCCAATGTGAAAGCCCAAGTGCTTTCAGAGCCTTTTCACACTGCCAGTGCCCATAAAACGCTGGTAAAGCGCTGCTAAGACCCCTTTCTGGGCGGTTTTCAGGCGCTTTGGTGTTAAAAAAAGCTCCCTTAATGGGAAGGGGGCTTTTGGAGTGGTGTATTCAACGTTCCTAAAGCGCTGCAAAGAAGCTGCTAGCAGGACTTTTTTTCGATGCCCTGCCAGCGCAGCACCTCAGTGTGAAAGCACTCAGGCTTTCACATTGGGATTTGCAGATGCAGCTTCTTTCAGGTGCTTTTTCTAACGCTAAAGCGCCTGAAAAACGCCCCAGTGTGAAAGGGGTCTAAGGCTGGATTCACACTTGTGCGGTGGTAATTTCAGCTCTATTATCTCTGCAGAGAGATAAGAGAACTGTTCAGCAGATCGTCTCCGTTTTAGCTGCAAATTTAGAGACCTGGAAGAGGGGAGGGGAGGGGGTAAGGCCGGAATCACACTTGTGCAGTGCAAATTTCAACTCTCTTATCTCTGCAGGGAGATTACAGAAGTGTTTAGCAGATTACCAATGTTTAGCTGCGAATTTAGAGACCTGGGAGAAGTTACGGGTGAGAGGAGAGTGGGGGAGAAATGTATTGAGCTGAATGAGACAAATTCCTGAAGAGAAATGAACACATCTGCGTATCAGCTGCGTACCCATAGAAGATAATGAACCTGAATTCGCACCTGAGCCACACCGCACGGCATAAAATCCGCACACGTTTTTTCTGCAATGCGCAGTGCGAATGCATCGCACATATGTGAACCAGCCTCATTGAAAACAATGTATTTAGAAATGTTCTGCGTATTAGATGCGGTTTAAGCCGCAACCAATTCGCATAGGTGTGAATCCGGCCTAAGTGTATTGAAGTGAATGAGAGAAATCCTGAAGAGATATTAACACATCTGCGAATCAGATGGGTGCCCATAGAAGATAATGGGCCTGAATTTGCACCTGAGCCGCACCGCAATGCCTAGAATACGCACGTTTTTCGGCAATGCGCAGTGCAAATGCATCAATAAAAGTGAAACTAAAGCGCTAGCCAACAGTGAATACAATGAATATAGACCAGTGAAAAATTAAACTTAATAAATGCAGCTCAAATCTGGTATGTGCTAACAACAAAAAATGGGTATTAAAGTAAAATGATGAGCGCAACTAAACGAAACTAAAAAGAACAATCAATCCTAAAATAAACAAGTGAGCACCGATAAAGTGCAAAATGGTGATAGTTCAAATAAATTCTAAAATCAAACAAGTGTAATGTTCCAAATAGGTGCGATCCAGTGAAACAAATGGTGTGTGTCAACCAATGACAAGGCTTCTATCCATGTAGGCAATGAGACCATCCAGATGAGGCTTCAATGATAAACGTGCTCACAGAGCGCTTGTTTATTTTAGGATTGATTGTTCTTTTTAGTTTAGTTTAGTTGCGCTCATTATTTTACTTTAAAGTGCAAATGCATCGCACATATGTGCCTCATTGAAATCAATGTATTTTATAATGTTATGCAAATTGGATGCGGTTTAAGCCGCAACCAATTCGCAAAGGTGTGAACCCGGCCTTAAGGTTTTGATGTGCGAGTTAATGGCAAGCATGTAAAGCAGAACTACGCTGATCTGAACACCACAAACTAGAGATGCACCGAAATTGGTGACTGAAACATATCGGCTGAAAATTGTGTCGATAACGGAGAGAAATAGCGCACGATTTTGCCGCAATTTTACCATGCTTATGGTGTGGTTTTTATTAGTGTTGCTCACGAATATTGCATATTCGAGTATTCGCGAATAAATCGAATATCGCGGTGAATATTCGATATCGCGAATATTTGTATTTTTTCAAATTTATTTTTAAAACAGATCACATCCTAGTGATCTCCATCGACGTCTAAAAGCATTGCTGGTATGATTAGAGACCCTGGGCCGAGTAGCTGAGGCGATCCTTATATGTTGCCGAATATTCGCAATGCGAATATTCGTATTACGAATATTTGCGAATACTTTCTCTGCCCTTCTGTGTTTTGTGTATAAAAAAAAAAAAAAAATATCTTTAGTTTAGTCATATAAGTTTGTGTAAGTAGAATTAGTGTTTAGTGCATATTAGTTTAGTAATCCAGGAAATGATCTCCGTTTTCGCGTGTTGACGAGAATTTCGCAATCAATTTCGCATTCGCATTAGCGAAATTTCGCATTAGCGAAATTTCGCATTCGCATTAGCGAAATTTCGCCAATTTTTTTTTTTTTTTATAAAATATCACGAATATTCGATATTAACGAATATTTCACGAATATTCTTCTATATGTTCGTGAAATATCGCGAAATCGAATATGGCGTATTCCGCTCAACACTAGTTTTAATAGATTGTGTGACTCAAAAAACACATCAAAAACATAACACGGGTGTGTTATTGGTGCGTTCTTGCTGCATTTTCAATGCATTTCAGGGGAGAGGTGCGTTTTTGGTGCTTTTTATTTTTAAATTATCAAAAATGCAGCAAGCCAGATTTTTAACACCACAATGGAAGCTCAACGGACGAGTGTGAAGACCTACGTACAATTTAAAGGATTTTATTTTTCTTGAGCTTTTCTTGCGCTAAAGGTGCCAATAATGTCGGACAATAAATTGATATTCATTTAAATTAATGATATTAATTAAAAAGTCAAGTATAATACAATTATATATAATAATATATACATTAATAAAAAACTGTAATTTTTGGTTTTGGTTTCTGCACCACAATTTCCATTCGATGCACCGCTTCCACAAACAAAGAAATCTGTTTATTTAATTTTTAAAGCAAACCCATCCATCCATGTCTTCATGCTTTATTTTGCTGAGAAATCACTCTAAAAAACACCCCCTAGCATTTATGGCCGTGGCCATCTTGAGTAAAGGCAGATGACTCGTGTAGCATTTACTTCTTGGAATCCATCTGCTTTTAGGTCAGGCATGTGGACAGGAGGGTGTGCTTAGCTGAGAAAACCACTCCTGTCCTCATAAAGACTCCTGGGATCTATGATATCATTTGCTTAGGCCTGGAAAACCAGGAAGTTCCTGAAGAAATTAAAAGATAAAATAAAATATTAAATATAATATACCTTCCTATCTATTTACTAATTCTAGCAAGGATTAAAAAAAAAAAAAATAGTCAATGTTGATTTAGGCTGGGTTCACACTTGTGCGAATTGAGTGCGGCTTAAACCGCATCCAATTCGCAGAACATTTCTAAATACATTGTTTTCAATAAGGCTGGTTCACATATGTGCGATGCAGTCGCACTGCGCATTGCAGTAAAAACGTGTGCGGATTTTATGTCTTGTGGTGCGGCTCAGGTACGAATTCAGTCCCATTATCTTCTATGGGTACGCAGCTGATTCGCAGATGTGTTCAGTTCTCTTCAGGAATTTCTCTCATTCAGCTCAATACATTTCTCCCCCACTCTCCTCTCACTCGGAACTTCTCCCAGGTCTCCAAATTCGCAGTTAAAACGCAATGGATCTGCTGAACACTTCCCTTATCTATCTGCAGAGATTACAGAGCTGAAATTCACACCGCACAAGTGTGAACCCAGCCTAAGAGAATGAATTTCTATAGAAATTAGTTTCTGCATTTATGATTTACTTCTACGTATTGAGTAAATGAGAGCCTCTAGGGTAAAATATATTGAGATTAAGATAAAATGTACCATCATCCTTGCACTAGAGATATAGGGTACTTGGGTCTAAGGTCCCGGACCAAAGAGCCAAGAAAGAAGGGGTTTTTTTGGGGCCAATTGGGACTATTGCGGTACTTGTATACAGATAAACAATAGAGGAAAAGAAATTAAAAGTGTTCAAAATTTTATTACAAAATACAAACAAGACAAATTAACATAATAAAATTATGGCAATCATCCAGTAACATCACGACAAGGTCCCCAAAGGGGGAAACAGGCACGATGGATTTGAAGACTGTCACAAGTTCTCTACTAGTTTCGCGGTTGGGACCGCTTCATCAGGAGAAGATCTAAAAATAATTAACAATGAATCAATAGAAAATATACATACAAAACATAGAATTACACAGGGGAACCACGGGCAGTTTTGCTCACCTGGATATTCCCGCAACATGGTGGCAGCGGGCGCAGCCAGACAAAGTCCCAGGGGGGTGGCCAGATTGGACGCACACATAAAGGGACCTACTTGTCTGGTATAAAAGGTAAATGGGTATATGGGTTAGTATCGATCCAGCTCAGCCTCAATATATAGGGAAGGAGTGAGGGGTGTGTGGGGAAACATCACACACGTGATTGCTAGGGGTGAAGTGAAAGGCCGGGGTTCGGGGGTGATAGGTGGGGGAAAGGGGATAAGATCTGGGGAGTAAGGGAAGTGGAAGAAAAGAAAAAAGGGGGGGGGGAAGGAGGGAAATGGGAGAGGAGCATAGGAGATGGGAGGGTAAAGGGCGAGGGAGGAAGAAGGGATGGGGGGGAAAACATAAAGACATGGAAATGGGAAAGATTGTGACGGACAAATGGGGGGGGGGGAGTGTTTGCAGGTAAGTAAAGCAAAGGAGAAAAAGGAAAGTGAAGTAGGGGGGAAGGGGAGGGAACTAAAGGAGGTATAGGGAAGCAAGAAAGGGCAGAAAGGAAGAAAAGTGTAAAAGGAAGGGGGAGGGAAACAAGAAAGGGGAGGGGGGGTTGTTAGGGGCAGCAAGGGGGGGGGTCTGAGTGAGCAAGGGACCAACAGGGAGAGGGGAGAAAAGGGGAAAGGAGGAGAACGGGGGGACAAAGTGGGGGAAAAGGGGAGTGAAGGGAATCTTAAACAATGTGCTGGTGAACAGTTATTAATAGTAAATAGTTACCTTAGTGACAAGGGGGTTAAAATGAGGTAAGGGGATCCCAAGATCAGGAGCCCAAACAGTGTCAACAGATTGGGGTGCATGTGTGCATATAGTGATACTTATATTCCTGTGTTTGGGGACTTGTCAAGGTCCCGGGAAAGCATCAGGGTAATGGTGCTGACCAATGGTGCCTGGGGGAGAGTGCAAGCAAAATATATGAGCAGGGGATAAAGATAAAACAAAAAGCAGGCTGAAACTGGGCGATGGGAACGATCGCATGTAAGGGAAGAGTACTTACTTGGCTAGGTAGAGCCACAGCAATCCTGGGATCCCTGGGTATTAGGGATTGGAGGCAGGAGGTCCTATTTATGTGTCCCAGTATCCAGGGACGCTGGAAAGCAAGGCGGAAGCCCTGCCACAGCGTCAAAGGGAGCGGGGGCGTGCGCATGACGTCAACGCGAACGTGCGTGTGCACGTCATGCGTCCTGTCATGATGTAAGGGCGGAGACCCACATCACAACATCCCAGTGAAGTGCTGCTCGATGGAAGGAGCCGCAAAGGTCACAGGGAGAGCCCCAGGCACACCAAGAGGGTCAGGAAAAGGGATGGGAGGAGAGAGGGAGGGGGAGAGTGTTAGGGCAACGCCGTGTTGCGCCACCAGGTGGCGGGAGGTGGTGAGCAATGAAGCCCGGTCAGTAATCATCATAAAACAGCCTATACAAACATGATATTGAAAAGCGAAAAAATAAAAAGGTTATACAATTAATATATAAAGGATAAAGGTGTCTACTGGAAAGAAGACACCAAGGTGGCCAATAGCCTTGATTGTGAGTCTTGAAGGCGGGCATGTGGAAATCTAGCTTAGGGTGGTATGTAAATTCCTCATAGAGGCAGGTATGTGTTAAAAAAAGGGAGAAACACATAGATATATTATACAGAGTTGGCAATCTGCATGAAAGCTAGTTTGAGGGATGCAAAATATGTCCCAGCAGGGGTATTCTGCATTGGGACAGACTAAGCAACTAGTCTGGGGGAGGTCCTAGATTGCTATATCTAGTCTGGGGATAATCAGGCTAAAATAATAAGAAGGCAATATGGATTAGCTCTCAAGACCATACCCACTACAGTCCCCACCCATCAACGCCATGGTAACACCAATTGGAAAATAAATTTAAAATTAATAATCAGAGAGGCTACTCCCCAGATCTACTGGGGAGTATGAGGGAGGCGGGATGCTGGAGGCGGGGCCAAGCGCCAGTCGCATGCCACCATAAAGGGGCCCAGGTGTGTTATCCACCTAAGGTTATGTAAATGAGAGCCTCTAGGGTAAAGTATATTGAGATTAAGATAAAATGTACCATCATCCTTGCACTAGAGATATAGGGTACTTGGGTCTAAGGTCCCCGGACCAAAGAGCCAAGAAAGAAGGGGCTATCCAGGTGAGCAAAACTGCCCGTGGTTCCCCTGTGTAATTCTATGTTTTGTATGTATATTTTCTATTGATTCATTGTTAATTATTTTTAGATCTTCTCCTGATGAAGCGGTCCCAACCGTGAAACTAGTAGAGAACTTGTGACAGTCTTCAAATCCATCGTGCCTGTTTCCCCCTTTGGGGACCTTGTCGTGATGTTACTGGATGATTGCCATAATTTTATTATGTTAATTTTGTCCTTGTTTGTATTTTGTAATATAAATTTTGAACACTTTTAATTTCTTTTCCTGCTATTGATTTTATATCTGTATACAAGTACCGCAATAGTCCCAATTGGCCCCAAAAAAACCCCTTCTTTCTTGGCTCTTTGGTCCGGGGACCTTAGACCCAAGTACCCTATATCTCTAGTGCAAGGATGATGGTACATTTTATCTTAATCTCAATATACTTTACCCTAGAGGCTCTCATTTACATAACCTTAGGTGGATAACACACCTGGGCCCCTTTATGGTGGCATGCGACTGGCGCTTGGCCCCGCCTCCAGCATCCCGCCTCCCTCATACTCCCCAGTAGATCTGGGGAGTAGCCTCTCTGATTATTAATTTTAAATTTATTTTCCAATTGGTGTTACCATGGCGTTGATGGGTGGGGACTGTAGTGGGCATGGTCTTGAGAGCTAATCCATATTGCCTTCTTATTATTTTAGCCTGATTATCCCCAGACTAGATATAGCAATCTAGGAACCCCCCCAGACTAGTTGTTGCTTAGCCTGTCCCAATGCAGATATACCCCTGCTGGGACATATTTTGCATCCCTCAAACTAGCTTTCATGCAGATTGCCAACTCTGTATAATATATCTATGTGTTTCTCCCTTTTTTTAACACATACCTGCCTCTATGAGGAATTTACATACCACCCTAAGCTAGATTTCCACATGCCCGCCTTCAAGACTCACAATCAAGGCTATTGGCCACCTTGGTGTCTTCTTTCCAGTAGACACCTTTATCCTTTATATATTAATTGTATAACCTTTTTATTTTTTCGCTTTTCAATATCATGTTTGTATAGGCTGTTTTAATGATGATTACTGACCGGGGCTTCATTGCTCACCACCTCCCGCCACCTGGTGGCGCAACACGGCGTTGCCATAACACTCTCCCCCTCCCTCTCTCCTCCCATCCCTTTTCCTGACCCTCTTGGTGTGCCTGGGGCTCTCCCTGTGACCTTTGCGGCTCCTTCCATCGAGCAGCACTTCACTGGGATGTTGTGATGTGGGTCTCCGCCCTTACATCATGACAGGACGCATGACGTGCACACGCACGTTCGCGTTGACGTCATGCGCACGCCCCCGCTCCCAGTGACGCTGTGGCAGGGCTTCCGCCTTGCTTTCCAGCGTCCCTGGATACTGGGACACATAAATAGGACCTCCTGCCTCCAATCCCTAATACCCAGGGATCCCAGGATTGCTGTGGCTCTACCTAGCCAAGTATACTCTCTCCCTTACATGCGATCGTTCCCATCGCCCAGTTTCAGCCTGCTTTTTGTTTTATCTTTATCCCCGGCTCATATATATTTGCTTGCACTCTCCCCAGGCACCTTTGGTCAGCACCATTACCCTGATGCTTTCCCAGGATCCTTGACAAGTTCCCCAAACACAGGAATTATAAGTATCACTATATGCACACCATGCACCCCAATCTGTTGACACTGTTTGGGCTCCTGATCTGGGGATCCCCTTACCTATTTTAACCCCCTTGTCACTAAGGTAACTATTTTACTATTAATAACTGTTCACCAAGCACATTGTTTAAGATTCCCTTCACTCCCCTTGTTCCCCCCCCACTTTGGTCCCCCCGTTCTCCTCCTTTCCCCTTTTCTGCCTCCCCTCTCCCTGTTGGTCCCTTGCTCACTCAGTCCCCCCCCCTTGCTGCCCCTAACAACCCCCCCCCTCCCCTTTCTTGTTTCCCTCCCCCTTCTTTTACACTTTTCTTCCTTCTTTCCTTCTCTCTGCCCTTTCTTGCTTCCCTTATACCTCTTTAGTTCCCTCCCCTTCCCCCCCTACTTTCACTTCCTTTTTCCTCCTTTGCTTTACTTACCTGCAAACCTCAACTCCCCCCCCCCATTTGTCCATCACAATCTTTCCCATTTCCATGTCTTTATGTTTTTCCCCCCCATCCCTTCTTCCTCCCCTCGCCCTTTACCCTCCCCATCTCCTCTCTCCCATTTCCCTCTCCTTCCCCCCCCCCCTCCTTTTTTTCTTTTCTTCCACTTTTCTTCCACTTACTCTCCCAGATCTTATCCCTTTCCCCCCACCTACCTATCACACCCCTTCAACCCGGCCTTTCACTTCACCCCTAGCAATCACGTGTGTGATGTTTCCCCACACACCCCTCACTCCTTCCCTATATATTGAGGCTGAGCTGGATCGATACTAACCCATATACCCATTTACCTTTTATACCAGACAAGTAGGTCCCTTTAAGTGTGCGTCCAATTCTGGCCACCCCCCTGGGACTTTGTCTGGCTGCGCCCGCTGCCACATGTTGCGGGAATATCCAGGTGAGGCAAAATGCCGACTTCCCCCTAATTTTTTTTTGTTATTTGTATATTTCCATGTTTTGTATATATATATTTTCTATTGATTCATTCATTATTAATTATTTTTAGATCTTCTCCTGATATACCCCCAACCCCCCCAATTTATATACAGTAACTTAAACCAATTACATTATCCCCTTAATTCAAATCCACCATATTTTTTGTTTACGTGATTTTCTGGAGATTGCCATAATTTTATTATGTTAATTTGTCTTGTTTGTATTTTGTAATACAATTTTGAACACTTTTAATTTCTTTTCCTCTATTGTTTATCTGTATACAAGTACCGCAATAGTCCAATTGGCCCCAAAAAAAACCCTTCTTTCTTGGCTCTTTGGTCCGGGGACCTTAGACCCAAGTACCCTATATTTCTACGTATTGAGGCAATGTCATAGCTTCAAACTGTCCCTGATTTGGAGCAATGTCCCTCTGTCCCTAATTTGAAGTAATGTCCCTCTGTCCCTCATTCCTCCTCATTTGTCCCCCATTTTGGTCTGATCTATATAGATGTATATAAAATGCACATTTTAGCTATCAAAAAGTGTTTCCCAGTAGGGTGACCACGTGTCCCGGATTGCCCGAGACAGTCCCGCATTTTGCAGGTCTGTCCTGGGCACCTTCATTCCAGGACAATACAGTGTCCCAGAATGAAACTGACACAGCCACCGCCCGGGCCAATCTGATGCCCCCAAAAAAGCCCACCACATCACCGCTTTACTCACTGACAGTACTTGTCCTGGCCGGGAATGCATGGAGGAGCACAATCCTGCCCTCTGCTTGTGATTGGAGAAATCATAAATCCCGCCTCTTGTGTCCAATCATTGTGCGGTGATTTGTTACAGCACAAGCTGATTTTTGGGAAGGGGGGTGTCCCTGAATGGTAGTTTGGAAATGTGTTCACCCTATTTCCCAGTGCTAAATCTTTCATCTGATTTCTAAATTGCTGCTTTTGTAAATTCCAAAAGCCAATATAAAGGAATTGTAGTGGTAAAAAAGCACATGTGGGTTTACCCATTTTGTTTTTTGTCTCCTTTTTAAAGTCTACTTTAAGGGGGCATGGCAAGGAGTGTGTCCTATGCCTGCTAATAGGTGTCCCTCATTCCCATCTCAAAAAGTTGGGAGGTATGGGCAATGTGTGTGTTACAGCAAAGCACCTTACATCCTTTGACACATTTCAGTGGAATTTTGTAGCAAAGCAACACACTAATAAAAGTGCATCACAGCAGAAATGTGGAAAGTATAAAACATAGAGATTCCTTTATAGGGAAGTGTGATGGTTGTCACCGGAGCAAAATAATTATTTATGTTGACCTGCTGCAGTACTGTGTAAGCCTTTAGGAAGGCCTAGATAGTAGAGCGGAAAAATAGTGTTACTGCGCTGGTCTGAATAGGTGATGACACAAAATAATCTTAGTTTATAAGGTGCTGAATTCAGTGCAGTACTGTGCGTGATAAACCACAATAGGTGATTATCTGACTAAATGACAATGTCCAGCTCTTTCGAGCATGTGCAATTGTGTGCTACTATGTGCGACTACTGTGCCAACAAACAAAATACATAAATGTATATATATATATATATATATATATATATATATATATATATATATGAGTAACAGTGTTCAGCTCTCTCGAGCATATACAACATTTTTTTATTTTCTTTTTATATACCAATGTCCTACTCTCTCGAGTGTGTGATACTACGTGCAGCTATTATACCAGCAACCAAATGTAAATAAATAAATATGCATATCAATGTCATAAACCATATGTGCAAAAAATATATATGTGTATGAAAGTTCATAAATGTTCATAACATATCCCGATTGACGTGGAAGTCACAACTTCACAGTTAGAGTCCAATAAGGGAATAAATATGATAATTAATCCTGGTGTTGTGTTTCTACTTCTTCCACCCGACAGAAATAAGTGCTACCACCACCAGGGCTGGTGCAAGGATTTTTGACACCCTAGGCGAAACCTAATTTTGCCCCCCCCCCCCCCCCCACACACACACACACTGTCTCTGCCCCTCACTAAAAAATTTGTGGCACCTATTTCTTCAGCTGTGGTCCACAGGCTTGCACATGTGCCTCTCGACCTGGCCCGAAGACAAATAGTGGATGGCACCAGCTTGCTTCCTCACGCCAGCCGTGGTCCACAGTCCACTGTGTAACTGCCTGTCTGTACAAGCAGACAGATACGCTGACAATGCTTTAAGGTTCTTACTAGAAACAATAAATGCACATTGTTGTACCTGCAAAAAGATCTGCATTTATTTTTCTTATTTTTACCAAGGTGGACTTGAACTTTCACACCTCAAATGGCCCCAATTCCTGTATTTTCAGGCCTCAGATCACCCCAATTCTTCCACCTTCACAATTCAGAACACCTCATCACTGTATCACCCTGAATGCCTGTTTCACTCTGCACCCCCCCTGCACCTCTGTTCCCCTCAAACCCCCACATATCAGTTCCTCTATGTACACCCCTGCACATCTGTTCCCCACACACACATATCTGTTCCCCCTCTCTACCCCCTGTACATCTGCCCCCCCACCCCACACACACACATCTGTTCCCCCTCTGTACCCCCATGCACACCTGTCCCCCCCACACATATCTGTTCCCCTCTGTACCCCCTGCACATCTGTCCCCCCACACACACATATCTACCAATCTGTCCCACACACACATATCTGTACCCCCCTGCATGTCTGTGTCCCCCCCACACATATCAGTACCACCCTGCATGTCTGTGTCCCCCACACATATCAGTACCACCTTGCATGTCTGTGTCCCCACACCATATCTGTACCCCCCTGCATGTCTGTGTCCCCCCACACATATCAGTACCACTGCATGTCTGTGTCCCCCCACACATATCAGTACCACCTTGCATGTCTGTGTCCCCCACACATATCAGTACCACCCTGCATGTCTGTGCCCCCCCACACATATCAGTACCCCCTGCATGTCTGTGACCCCCCCACACATATCAGTACCACCCTGCATGTCTGTGTCGCCCCCACACACATATCAGTACCACCCTGCATGTCTGTGTCCCCCCCACACATATCAGTACCACCCTGCATGTCTGTGTCCCCCCCACACATATCAGTACCCCCTGCACATCTGTCACACCCCCCACACATATCAGTACCCCCCTGCATTTCTGTCACCCCCCCCCCACACATATCAGTACCCCCCTGCACGTCTGTGTCCCCCCACACATATCAGTACCACCCTGCATGTCTGTGTCCCCCCCACACATATCAGTACCCCCCTGCACATCTGTGTCGCCCCCACACACATATCAGTACCACCCTGCACGTCTGTCACCCCCCCACACATATCAGTACCCCCTGCACGTCTGTGTCCCCCCACACATATCAGTACCACCCTGCATGTCTGTGTCCCCCCACACATATCAGTACCCCCCTGCACGTCTGTGTCCCCCCCACATATCAGTACCACCCTGCATGTCTGTGCCCCCCACACATATCAGTACCACCCTGCATGTCTGTGTTCCCCCCCCCACACATATCAGTACCCCCCTGCACATCTGTCACCCCCCACACATATCAGTACCCCCCTGCACGTCTGTCACCCCCCCACACATATCAGTACCCCCTGCACGTCTGTCCCCCCCACAAATATCAGTACCCCCCTGCACGTCTGTGTCGCCCCCACACACATATCAGTACCACCCTGCACGTCTGTCACCCCCCCAGACATATCAGTACCACCCTGCATGTCTGTGTCCCCCCACACATATCAGTACCCCTGCACATCTGTCACCCCCCCCCACATATCAGTACCCCACTGCACATCTGTCACCCCCCCACACACATATCAGTACCCCCTGCACATCTGTCACCCCCCCCCCACATATATCAGTTCCCCCTGCACATCTGTCACCCCCCACATATATCAGTACCCCCCTGCACGTTTGTATCCCCCACACACATATCAGTACCCCCTGCACGTTTGTATCCCACCACTCATATTAGTACCCCCCTGCACGTCTGTCACCCCCCACTTATATTTGTACCCCCCTGCACGTCTGTGTCCCCCCACACATATCAGTACCCCCCTGCACGTCTGTGTCCCCCCACATATCAGTACCACCCTGCATTTCTGTGCCCCCCACACATATCAGTACCACCCTGCATGTCTGTGTCCCCCCCACACATATCAGTACCACCCTGCATGTCTGTCACCCCCCCCACTCATATTAGTACCCCCCCCCCCGCACGTCTGTCACCCCACAAACATAGCAGTTCTGCACTATTAACCTAAAAGCAATGTTTTATTTTTCCACAATACCTGAGCCAGCGGCAGGTGAGTTGATTACTAGAGTGGCGCTGCGCCTGCCTGTCCTTGCACCAGCAGCACGCCAGATCCCCGAGCGCCCAGGAGGAGGGGGGAGCAGAAAGGCCGCCATAGTTACAGTGCATATGCAGGGGCCAGGGCTTCCATTGATCGTACGGCACTTCCGGCCGGCTGAGTCCCGGCTCCCTCCCTGCCGGCGCTACTAGGGCGGCACTGTCTGAAGCTGGGGAATGGGGATAGAGCGATCCGTCCGGCATCACGGCATGGATGTATTTACATGCACAAGCCGCGCAACCCCCCCCCCCCCCCCCCCGTAGCCTGGCGGCTGGCGCCATAAGGCACGTATTTTTAAAAAAAATGTAAGTCCTGCAGGTCTGAATCAAAGAAGTGGCTGGGGATCCGGATTTTGCCGCTCCCCCTACCATGGCGATCTAGGCAGCCGCCTGACTCGCCTATTGCTAGCGCCGGCCCTGACCACCACCAACTGCTGAAATGCGCACTCACCAGACTCCAGCTGGTAATGGGCCCCAAATTTATTCCGTTCCTGTCAGTGGATATGTGCTCCTTGCTCCTTTCACACAGTGTTCCTTAGTGCCTCAAAAAACAAGGGGCTAATCATGGTGTAGTACGTTTAAAAGGTTTTGTTTATTTAAAAAGATAAAATCAGACTACTCACAAGGGAGGTGCTTTGAACCAGCACCTAGTATCTTTGGCAGTATCGGGCATGGACAGCCGCTCACCAGCTTGTTTTGGGGTGCGTGCCCGGCTCCTGCTTCACTGTGGTTCCACAGGAAAACACCTCTCTTTTCCACCTCTTCTCTACTAGTCAAAAACACTTCTATGCGTTATCCACCTGGCTTCTACTAGTTTCGCAAATATGCGTCATCAGGAAAGCTGGTGGATGTGATTAAGGTTACTGATTCCTTTATGGCCATAAAACAGACAAATACTCAAGGGTGGAAGACACCAACACTCTTCTTCAAAGAGGTGAAAAGTCATATTATTATTATTTTAATGTATATTATTATACAGGAGTTACATAGCGCAAACAGTTTGCGTAGTGCTGATGCAAAGTTTACTTATAAAAAAAAGCGAACAGCTATGCTCAATAATAAACATGATCAATTCTTGAAAACCCGGCAGCCTTTGCTTGTTTGAGTTGTAATTCTAAGCCACAACGCAGGTGTATTCAACATAGCTGGCACCTTGGGTTCCCCTTTATCTTGCCCTTGTGCTCTTTCCACTTTTATCCTTTCTTCATTTATCATTCCGCTTCTAATGGTATTGCTATATGTATACAATGGCTCATGTTCCCGTAAATACTATTGGTAATTGTAATTGTTTTCGTTTCTATTTTTTACACACAGGTTCATGGGGATGTTGTATACTGGGATTGCCGATGGTGATAGCCTCCCTCTTTTCTATCTGTTACGGCAGATGTGTGTTCCTCCGGGCAAGGTTGTGCCTTTTGACATGTTCTCGAGACTATCCCCTATCTACGCAAGATGTGGCTAGTGCCTTCTGGCACCGGACCACAACTCAAGTGCACATGCACGATTCTCGTGCATGCACGGTATGAAGGAACAGACCCGGTGATGTCACACGCTGGCGGCGGTCGGCGATTGGTATGTTCACTAGGTTGGGCACTATTTAAGCAGGCTTGCACCTGCTTAATGGCAAGTGATGGCCATTAAACATTATGGGCCAGAGTCTCAAAAAATGGCGTATCTGGCGGCGTAGTGTATCGTATCGCATTTACACTACGCCTACGCAAATTACTGGAGCAAGTGCCGTATTCTCAAAGCACTTGCTCTGTAATTTTCGGCGGCGTAGCGTAAATGCGGCGTCGTGAGGTCGCGTAATTCAAATAGTGAAGGAGGGGGCGTGCAGTATTTAAATTAAGCGCGCCCCCGCGTCAAACGAACTGCGCATGCGCCGGCCGGGAAAAAAGCCCAGTGCACATGCTCCAGCTCACGTCGGAAAGCGTAGTTGAAACCGACGTCAAAACGACGTGATCGTCACTACCGCAATTCCCTATTCGCGAACGACTTAGTAAAACGACGTAACCGACGGAAAAAGACGACGCTGACCCGACGCCATACTTAACATGGCAACGACGGAACTTCGGAAACATACCCCTCATATAGCAGGGGTAACCTTACGCGTACGCAACCTACGTAAACTACGTCGCCGCGTCGCAAAAACGTTTGGGAATCGGCGTATTAGGCTCATTTGCATAGGCGTAATTGTGGGTAATTGCTTTACACCTGTCAGATCTTTAGTGTATCTATGCGTAAGTGATTCTAAGAATCACTCGCATACAGTAGATACCCATTGAAAAAAACTGCGATACGACGGTGTATCTCAGATACACCGTCGTATCTCGGCTGAGAATCTGGCCCTATATTGGGATGCAATCTGATTGGGATTTACCTCTTTAGCCCTTCAGGGCACTGCAAAGCAGTGCTGGTCTGGACATTGTTAGTTGTGTATATTCTTTCCTTGGTGAATACGTGGGATACTATATCTTCCCTCATATACTGTATACTCGGCAGCTTTTGTAAATACCTTGGAACCCCCCCCCCCAACTACTGGTGACTTATCTAAGATATCCAGATTAGTTTTTTGTAAACAACTGGGGGAGTTTACCCATCTTGGTTATATACCCTGCCTAACCCCCTTCCCTTCTATTCATCTTATCCCTTACCTTTAACCCCCTTTTTCCTCTCTTTCCCCCTCTCCCCTTTTTCTTTTTCCTTCTTCCCTTCTCGTACCCCCTATTTCCCCTCCCCTCCCTGTTTTCCCTTCCTTCCCCTTCCTGTCCTACCCTCTCCACTCCTTTTTCCCTCTCTGACTCCCCTCCCTCTTCACCATTCCTCCTTCCCCACTCCCCTCTTTCCCTTACCTCTCTTTCCCTGCTACATTTTCCCTCTATTTCCATACATATGTGCGGGTTTAATGTGTCTATTCTTAGTTATAACCCTCTAACCAAATGTACACTAAAGATCTACCTATATTTCTGTTATAGCTTCTATGTTGCACTCTAAACTCACCTGCAACGGTCCCCCATGTCCGCTGTAGGGGAGTATTGGTGGCACCACCGTCTCGACCCAGCTTAGTGTGTTGGCTCCTAGTGGTAAGCGCTATCGTCTTTCTTTCCCACATTTACCTAATTCGACTGATTATACATTGCATACCTGGCATAAACCTATATGAAACTCTGTTTTGTGGTTATTATTTGTATTTTCTGTTATATTTCAGAAAGAATTACTCCTGAAGAAGCGGTACATATCCGTGAAAAATTGTAGAGGAGTCTACATCGGCTTTAGGACCCACTAAATCTTTTGACTCCCCATAGTAGTATATCACGTATTAGTGGATTTAATGTAACAGCCAGAACTGTAATCCAACACACTGTTTTGATTTTAATCTCTGTTTTTTTTCAACTGTATAGTCTGGTTTTATCCTATTGTATGAATAAAATACTTTTTTTACTTTACTTATGTGTATTGTGTCCGAGGTACAGATGTAGTCCATGTTTTCTCTATTGTAGGAGGTTAGGGTAACTGCCTCCTCCCCTTATTTCTTCAATTGCCTTTGGGATGATGGTAGCCCCTTCTTTTAGGTAACCTAGTAGTACCCCGCAGGAGGCCTGTCCTTGTCATGACACTTCTGGCTCCCCTCTTATGATTCTTCCCTGGAGATTTAGGAGATTGGATGGAGATTTAGTTATAACAGCCTTTTCTCCAATAGAAGTCACACTTTTCAAATCGATTTAGAAAGCAGCATTTTGACCTTATGACCAACACTGCGTAAGACAGGCATCATTTAGAATTCATTGGTATGTGCTTTTGACCTGCAGTTGATCGCCTTCTGACCTGCCTTTGACCTGCTTCAGGTGAGTTTTGCATAGACTTGTATAGATGTGAACAAAAGGCCCTTCTAAAGCCCAGTGGTGTGCTTTACAAATTTGCTTAGAGTTACAAAATAGTTCTAACCAGGGATTTTTTCAGGGGGAACTTGGTGGAACTCAGTTCCACCACCTCTGGCCCAGACCCTTTGGTGCCTGCTCACGACAATCACTTATAAATACAGAAGGCCAGTTTCTGTGTTTACAAGTGACAGCTCTGCACTCCGTATGTAATGCAATCCTGGTATTTAATGCCCCTTTAAGATTCTCCTACTGTTTGGGAAATTTGACTGACCACATGTACTATTTGATGTGATGTGGAGGGGTTTTGGGAGTTCCAGCACCCATTGTTTGAGAAAAAAAAGCCTGGGTTATATACAATGTTCAAGTGTATGTATAGCTAAAACTTTTTTTTGTTTTGGCTAAAGTGGGGAGGAGTCAAAATCCAAATTAGGTTATGTTCTGATAAGAAGCTTTCTCTTAACTTGGAGACACAACAGAGAAAATCTCCCCAAAGTGAGTGGAATTACCACCACACGCAGTGGTCACTGAAACATTTGTCCTCATTGGAAGATTTCCCATCACAAAAATGGCAAACTTTAGTATTTCAACTAACTTTCTGTCTATTGACAATGGTTACCAGGACAAATAAAAAGGTGAATCTTCCATGTGGGGATACAAACAGCAAAAAGAAAAAAAAAATGGGAGAGGAACTTGTTCTTTCCAATGCTTATCATTCGTAATAACCCCATAAAAAAAAAACACTGAGTTTACCAAGCCTTCCTAGCCTTGCTATTGGTGATCTGACTACAGCTACCCCAAAGCACTCACCGACCCAACCGTGGCAACCAAATTACAGATGTTTACACTGATCAATCTTTGCTTGAAGATGTTATTGGCTTTGTCTCCAGAAGAGAGAGAGAGAGAGAGAGAGAGAGAGAGAGAGAGAGAGAGATGATTTGTAAGATACTTCAACAGCACCAAAAAGCCCTCCAGTAAAATTAAAATGACTTCAGCTGCTTTCACATCCCAAGGGGGTGCCTTTAAGATAAGCCCAGCAATTCTTTAATGTTTAAGCTGAGACCAGCAATTGATTGTGCAAGCTTTTGGAAGGTGCTACCCTTTTTTAGCCACTTTCTACTTTCCTTGACCAAACAAAGGCTTTTTGCTCTTTCCCTGGAACTTCATTCTGAAGTAGATTGTCAGGAACCATAAACCAAGCTGAGACAGAAAATGCAATTAAAATCACAGCTTTAATAAAATAACACAGTTCAGGAACAGGGTTTGGATGCCAGAGCGGGTAATCAGACGAGTCAGGATGATGAAGCCAGAAGTAGTAAGGAGCAAAAACAGGAACAAGTATCGGAAGAGAAGTCAGTGAGATCAAGTCATACACAGGAAACCACTGGAGATCATAGACCATGCAAGGGCACAGAGGAAATGAGCAAAGCTGTTTAAATAGCCAAAAGGGGCTGACTGTAGGCGGAACTAAGGAGGCAAAACTGAAGAGAAAAACTATGACGGCCGCGCTCTAAAAAAATGTTCCTTTTTAATAAAACTGGTCACAAAGATAACATGTCACAAAGGAGGCAGGTAACAGTGACCAGGTGACTTACTGTGGAAACAAGTAGCTGGTAATCAACCGACAGCTGAGCAGCATCTGTGCACTGGAAGAAAAAAGATGCTTGTATATAGTAGGAGCCCAGCCCTGACACAGATGAGGCTTCCCAAGACAGCAAAATTAAAAGTGGAAAGAGGAATGGCGCTGCCTCTGAAATAGTGATCAAATGCACTCCTACCGTGCCCTGAAATGTGGCACAGTGTCTGTGAGATAATGTGTGTGTATAATAGTGGTAACTAAATAAAAACCACCCTAGTATCCAGGGATGGTAAAAATAAGTGCAAAAATTGTATAACATAAAACGTTATAAACCATAAATATATCCAATCATATAAAGTGCTCCAAGATAAAGTGCTGTGCATTCAAAAGTGCATACAAATAAAGTGCATACAACATAAAGTCCTAAGATTTATATAGATACTGCAGTCCACTGGGAGGTACACCAGTAATCAGACAACGTCCTGAGACTCTGGAGGGTCTGTCAGTGACACAAACACATGTATCCAAGCACGATGCATATAAATCCAATACAGTGGGTCTTTTATCTCCGTGGGGGGTGTGATGCTGCCTTAGTACACAAAATCGCAGTGGTCCCGGCGGCACCTGTCACACATGTACTTCCGGGTTTGTGCTAGTTGGAACGCAGCTGGAGCGCACGCCGTACCACGCTGCTAGCACAACACAAACATCCCGGAGAGCTTGGAGCTCATCCAGCTCTATATTTTTTTATTCGTTTTATTGTTTTATTATTTTTTGATTTAAACACTTCCTGTATCTCTGGTACTGTTTACAGCCAACTAACTATAGGTTGAATACATTTTACACATTTTTTTGATACTCCTGCACTATTGGTGTATTTTTTGTCCTTTCCGAGGGGATTACTGCGGAACTATTGCTGGTGGATGCTGATCCTGGAAACCAACAGCAGCTGGAGCAGAGATCAACGGTGTCTTAATGCCCATCACCCCATATTAGGGAGCAACGTCTGGTGAGTGAGAACCCCTGTGGGGAGCACCGGGACCACTGTGATTCTGTGTACTAAGGCAGCATCACACCCCCCATGGAGATAAAAGACCCACTGTATTGGATTTATATGCATCGTGCTTGGATACATGTGTTTGTGTCACTGACAGACCCTCCAGAGTCTCAGGACTTTGTCTGATTACTGGTGTACCTCCCAGTGGACTGCAGTATCTACCTAAATCTTAGGACTTTATGTTGTATGCACTTTATTTGTATGCACTTTTGAATGCACAGCACTTTATCTTAGAGCACTTTATATGATTGGATATATTTATGGTTTATAACGTTTTATGTTATACAATTTTTGCACTTATTTTTACCATCCCTGGATACTAGGGTGGTTTTTATTTAGTTATTACTATTATACACGCACATTATCTCACAGACACTGTGCCACATTTCAGGGCACGGTAGGAGTGCATTTGATCACTATCTCAGAGGCAGCGCCATTCCTCTTTCCACTTTTAATTTTACACTCACTAACCCCTAGGGGTCAGTTCAGGGAAGGCAGCAGCCCAAATTCAGATCCTAAGCGCAGGTTTCATTTCATACTTATTCCCAAGACAGCAAGCCTGAGATACCAAAGGCTCCAATGATCCACTTCTCCAGGTAAACCCTGGGTCCCTGGGCTCACATCCTTTCCAAGTGCCTGGGAGACAAAGATCCTCTAGAAAGGCTCCCCAAATATTTATCTCCTTCTTAAGCCCACATTATTGGCAATAAACGTCTTGGTGGTTGGCCAGGGTGACATTGTATCTTCTTGCTCTATCTGATGGACAACACTTCCACAGATACAAGCAAACAATACCCAACAAACACAGAAAACAATAACAATCAGTGCTTAGGCTGGCTACAGCCTAGCTGCCAACTAAATGTAGACTAGGGGAACTCCAACCTTGGAAGGGCTGCTACATATCCAAAATGAAATTCTAATAAAAAAAGAACAAAGATATTTACAAATTCTGTACCCATATAGGAAAAGCACTATATTACCAAAAGTATTGGGATGCCTGCCTTTACATGTACATGAACTTTAATGGCATCCCAGACATGAATGAGATAGTTTGGGGTAGAGGAACTTGACTGGTCCTGACCTTGACCCGATAGAACACCTTTTGGGATGAATTAGGACAGAGACTGCGAGCCAGGCCTTCTCATCCAACATCAGTGCCTGACCTCACAAATGCGCTTCTGGAATAAAAGTCAAACATTCCCATAGACACACTCCTAAACCTTGTGGACAGCCTTCCCAGAGGAGTTGAAGCTGTTATAGCTGTGAAGGGTGGGCCAACTCAATATTGAACCCAACTAACCTCAAACTGGGATGCAGTTAAAGTTCATGTGTGTGTAAAGGCAGGTGTCCCAATACTTTTGGTAATATAGGGGGTTATTTACAAAAGGCAAATCCACTTTGCACTACAAGTGCAAACTACAGGTGCAAAGTGCTCTTGAAATTGCACTGAAAGTGCACTTGGAAGTGCAGTCGCTGCAAATCTGAGGGGTAGATCTGAAATGAGGGGAAGCTCTCCTGATTTTATCATCTAATCATGTGCAAGCTAAAATGCTGTTTTTTATTTTCCATGCAGGTCCCCCTTGGATCTACAGCGACTGCACTTCCAGCGACTGCGCTTGTAGTTTGCACTTGTAGTGCAAAGTGGATTTGCCTTTTGTAAATAACCCCCATAGTGTTGTTTTAACATGTTCAATTACATTTCTAATACAGCACATTCCATAGCAGCAAAGTTCCTGCACTCTAATGGCAGCTGGTATTTGGCTATTTGCCTCGTTGGCATTCAATGAACACTTATTTTGTTATACGCCATTAGACGAACATAAGTTGGCGCCGAGGTTCTATTTGCAGCTGCCATCCCTGAAGGTTTGAAATGGAAGTTTATCGAATTTTTTATCCCTCCATACATTGGAGAAAGTTAAACCCATGCTCAGGCTTCTCGGAATACCTACTTCTTAGATACGTGACTTTCAAACTGCTGAACTAATACTTGATTGCATTAGTCTGTTTAAAGAGCAGCAGTTATTATTATAACTATTGATCCTTCGCCGGTGATTCAAAGAGCAGAGATAGATTTGATATAGAACTAGGCTTTAAATGAAAACAATGTGCTAGGCCAAATCCGTGCTGAGTTTTTCCCCCGTTATCAATAATTTCTTTATGGTCCGTAATCACATGTACTTAAGGCCTGCCAGTGCCATAAAAGAACAACATAATAACAAAGCGTTTGCCTTGATTTGAAGCATCCAATGTTAAATCATGCAGAAATCATGAAAGTGGATAACGATTTCTTTTTCTACTGAAGCCCTAGAATCCTGGGGAATATTTGAGAAAGATTAAGTAAAGCAAAGAGCCTCTCTAGACAGAGATTAAACTGTGCATAGAAATCCTCTTAAAGGGGTTGTAAAGGTAAAAAAAAAAATTCCCTCCATATTCCCTTGCTTTCTTTACCTTCACTTACCTCATCCTTCCATTTTGCTTTTAAATGTCCTTATTTCTTCTGAGAATTCCTCACTTCCTGTTCTTCTGTCTGTAACTCCACACAGTAATGCAAGTCTTTCTTCCTGGTGTGGAGAAAGCCTCTTGAGTGAGGAGGGGGCGAGCAGGAGTGTCAAGACGCCCACTAACACACAGCTTCTTTCTATATCTGCAAAGTAGAGAGCGTCCTGACCCTCCTGCTTGCCCCCTCAAGAGGCTTTCTCCACACCAGGAAGAAAGACTTGCATTATTGTGTGGAGTTACAGACAGAAGAACAGGAAGTGAGGATTTCTCAGAAGAAATAAGGACATTTAAAAGCAAAATGAAGGATGAGGTAAGTGAAGGAGGACTGCACTAAGGTAATGGAAGCTATTTAGGGGGGGGGGACTTTACAACCCCTTTAAAGCAAACCTACTACTGATAGAATTTGTATTGAAAGTACAGCTGAACTCCAGACAGATATAAAATACACAAATTATTGACATTCTAATTCGTAAACACATCATTAAATGTATTTTTATTTTATGCAAAAACTATCTGGATTTGACTTGATTTCAGCCTCTAGCCATCTGAGACAGCAGAGCTCAGATTTTGAGAGGGACAAGCAGCACAAAGAGCCAACTAGTTTTACAGCAGTGCTCATGTCCTGATAAAATGCATGCTGATAGGAGAAATACAGTATGTAGCTTCTCTCTTACTATGCAGTTACAGTATGGTGAAGGGACAAGACATATATTTGTTACTTAGCAGCAGCAAATAAAAATCAGGCTTCTTGCCCTGGTAGGTAGGGCTGCGCTATGTTTCAGAGTCCTGTAAATCTCAGAACTGGATGGACAGTGATAGAAAAGTAATGGAAATCCTTTGTTGGGTAAGACAACTCTCTTACGTGTGTATTTATTTAAAGAAGTATAGCCAAAGCTTTTTTGGCTATACTTCTTCTGTAAATCTCAGGAGTGCAGTTCGTTCTGCACTCCTGTGATCCATTTTCAGCTGAAAATCCCAGCTGACATCACAGAGCTGGTCCAAATCCTGAGCATATTGTTGGATCCACCCAAGAGTCTGAATCGGCACCTGGCTCTCAGTGATCCGCCTAGAGCCTGAGCCAGCTTATCCCACCCCCACCCCCACAGCCCAGCGCTCCAGTGAGCACTGGAGGGGAGGGGAGAGGAGAGAGTCACTGACTGACAGTCCCGTCTCTCTGCTCTGAGCGGAGGGGGAGAACTGAGCGAGTGTTTGATCGCTCAGTTTTCACTATAGAGGTGGCAGGGGACAGATGCAGCATTGAATCAATGCTGCTTCCACCTGAGTATTGGGCTGGGTTCACATTTGAGCATGTAGCGGCTCACAGCAGGAGTCCTGGTTTACCATTTCAGGTGTGATTTCAGCCAGATCTATTGGCTGAATTTGGACCTAAAACAGACCAAAATACGCACAGGGCGCCTGTGCAAATCGAACCTGAGCCGCTGCAGAGATATGTGAACCGGATCCATAGAGAGCCGGTCACAATCTCCTGCTGTGCAAATTGGATGCGGGGAAAACTGCATCCAATTTGCACTAGTGTGAACACAGCCTCAATGTTTATTTTTTTCTTAAGGCCATACTTCTCTTTTAACTGCCTGTCTGGCAGGGCAGGAGACGGATGTAACACCCTCCTATCACAGGATGTTAAATAAAATACGTTTTTGGCTCCTTTTGCAAACAAGGCAGCAGTGATTGGTCTGGACTGTTTCGGTTTTTTACATGTAGGCGGGGTCTACTTACCCTGCACGCACAGGGCACCTCTCCTCCCATACACGCGCTCATCAATTCATGGGACCAGGCGGGCCACGTTCATTCGAAAGCAAGCATTAAGGTGGAAGCTAAGAGATGAACCGTACACCGTG
Source organism: Rana kukunoris (assembly GCA_029574335.1). Taxonomy (NCBI): domain Eukaryota; kingdom Metazoa; phylum Chordata; class Amphibia; order Anura; family Ranidae; genus Rana; species Rana kukunoris. The sequence goes on from CM056059.1 coordinate 101,861,864, forward strand.
TGCAGCTGTGTAACATAGAGTTCCTTTGTGAAGCGTTCTATCCCATGTCACTACACACCTTGACTAATTAATGTTGCAAATAAAAAAGGACACTGATGAGCCCATGCCCTCTCCACCAGTCTATCATATCTCTGTCACCTCACTCCCAGTGACAGAATAGGGTCCCGTCGTGCACCTAGCATGAACCTCATGCATGCACAACTCTTCCACTCTGTCTTACCATGTGTACTGTAGGTTCGATCCCAGTTTGTTTTGGGGGAACCAACTACTAGGGAGGGAGCCAGAGAAATTACCCCTTCGCTACCATAGGACTTGTCACCTGAGCCTGATAGCGCTCCCTTTTGGCTGGCTGCTGTTCCTCTCACCAGTTCATAAGTGCACAACTCTTTAGAAAGCAAGGAGAGTTTTAAACTTCACTGAGCTATTGCCCCTGAGGGAGTTGTAGCTGTTGACTGGGTTGCTATTCTGTGAGGTCTTAACAGTGGTAGAGCTGGGATCTGAAGCAATCTGAAACTGAATGCAGGATTTCACCAAAGGGATCTGGTCTAGAGAAGGACTGTCTCACTCACTGAACCATGTCTGTAGGAGGATGAAGGCTGTCTTGGGGACTTGTGAGTAAATACTCTTGGACTGAGACTGCTCTCATAGGATTCACTGGCCACCCCCTGTCCTTAGCAGTATCCTGGACTGAAAGTTTTGGGAAGAGTACCCTCCTGAACTGTGCAGTGTTCCCGAGATTGTACTGGGTACCAGTAGCTGTGCAGTTGTACAGGTACAGTACAGGGTAGGTAAACCAGATGCCAAAAAGACTTGCCTCATGATCCCTACTGTAGCTGCCTGTGAGACCTTAGGCTGTCTGATACACAGGTATTGTACACAAGTACCCTTCAGGTGTTTGTACAGCCACTGCATGTCAGTCTGTCATTGATCCTGATAAGCTGATGGCAGTGGGCTGTATAGACCACCTGTGACTCCCGGGCACTATAATGTGTTTGTTTTTATACTGTATGGGCAGATGATTCCATGTACATGTTCCATGTTTCTCCTCCCCTATCCATGCATCAAGCCCCCTGATCTACATATCAGTGGCGCCAGACCATGGTTTCCAATGCGGGGTGTTTTTTTTTTGAAGCAACAGATTGTAGCCAGCGGCTCTAATAGGCTTCGAAAAACCGTGGCCTCAGGGTGCAGAGCATTGCATGCCGAGGCCACCCAGTGGTGTGACCATAGCGAATTAATTTTTGTTATTATTACACTAAAGTTCCTTCCCGCCAAGCAGGAGGCAGGTCTGTGTTGTCCAAAGTGTCAGGTGATCCTATTGAATGCATAGAGCTGGCTGATGTGAAGGGGACACTGCCCACACTCCAGGAGAGCAGGAGCGGACACCACAGCCCAACCAAAAGTGATAGACCGCCGCTGGGGGGGTGTTGTTTTCTTGCCACCCCCCCAAAGAAGAACCCACCAGCTGCCACTGGTCCAACACTTACACTTACAAGTCTTCTTTCTCCCCTCCCTTCATCTATGTGACTGTACACAGTAATGGAGAAGCAGCTTAGTCTGCAGATTTATTTTATAAAACAAGCAAAGAAGCACCCAAAGTACAACAAAAACTGTGATATTTATGCAGGTTTCCTTTGGGGTAAGGCATCAAAATATTGGAAAAGAAGAAAAGCAAAAAAGCCAGAACAAGTCCTGAGATCTCTCCAGATGGCAAGCAATTACAATGACTTTTAGGTCAGAAGTTCACAGTTAATGGGAGGCAGACAAGCAGGTCAAGAACAGGAAAGAGGTCAGCAATTTAATATCAGCGTCGTAAAGAGTAGGAAACACCTTATCCGTAAATAGCAAACCAGAGAGCTTATTTAGTATGACAGAGCAAAGAGCAATAATCTACAGAAATGCATACGATATATCAGTTCATGGAAGTGAGAACTCCAAAAATAAATTATGAATAGCTGCTATGAGTTCCAGTAGTACACATTGCTTATTTTGCTTACCGTATATGCAAACCCCAACAATAAACATATTTTATTACCTTTTTGTGTTTTGCAGTGGTCATCAACCATGTCCTCAGGGCCCACTAACATACCAGGTTTGCAAGATAACTGAGATACATCACAGGTGGTATACAGTAATTTTCTGCTCAGTGATTGCAGTATTCTAGTCAGCATCTTCCCAAGGTAATACATAAAATCTGGCCTGATAGTGGACCCTGAGGACAGGGTTGATGACCACTGTGTTAAAGGATATGTAAAGGTTCATTTATAAAAAAAAACACGTCATACTTACCTCCTCTGTGCAGTTGGTTTTGCACAGAGTGACCCCAGCTGTGATCCTGTGTTTCTGCAAAACCTTCCCCTAGTCAAAGCACCTCCCCCATAGTGAATAAGCACAACCTAGGCACACATTTTACCCTTTGATCACCTCTAATATTAACCCCCTTCCCTGCCAGCATCATTAGTACAGTGACAGTCCATATTTATAGCACTAATGACTATATTAGTGTCACTGGCCTTTAAAAGGTGTCAGTTAGGTGTCAAATTTGTCCTCTGCAATATCGCAGTCCCTCTATAGGTCGCTGATCGCCGCCATTACTAATAAAAAATTTACAAAAATATCCCAGAGTAGATATGTGCAGGACGAAAAACTTTTTGGGGTTATCGTTTGGATTCATTTACATTAGTTAGTTTAGTTAAATTTGTTTAATCCGTTTTAATTTTTTTTTTTGGAATTTGTTTCATTTTTTAGAATTCAAATCGATTACAATTTCTGGAATTAAAATTTGAATCAACTTGAATAGTTTTCAAATCAATTTCAAATCGTTTTCTAATTTTCAAAGAGGATAAAATAGAATAGAAAATAAAGAAATAGAAGAATATAGCAAAAACTAGAAGAATATAATATAATAGAGTAAAACAGAACATAATAGAATAGAAAATACAAGAATAGAATAGAATAAAAAAAGAATAGAATAAAATAGAAATCATTTATCATCTTCTGAAATTTGAATACAAAATAATAAAATAGAAAAAGTTATAATTAAAAAAACAATAGAATAGAATAGAAATAATATAACCATTTCCCCAAATTTTACCAAAAATATGTAGAAAAATAAATATTGGGCTAAATTGATGAAGAAATTCGATTTTTTTTTTTAAATTATTGGATATGTTTTATAGCACAAAGTGGTTAAGGTGATCCGTGTTAAATACTTCTAATGTTACAGTATTATAAAGAAACAGCCTTAATTGCCTGAACTTATCTCTCTTGCTCCAGTCCACTGCAGCCCCTGCAAAGATCCTATGCAAATAATTCCTTCATTTTATGGTTAGTACTTGCACTCTGCTAAGCTTGTTCCCGATGTGACAGCACTCAGGCCTGCAGATTGGCTGAGTAACAGCATGCATGTGTGCCAAATATCCAGAAATACTGTGAATTTAACCTTCCTTAACCGACACAATGCTATAGGTTCACTCTTGCCCCTCCCCTCAGCAGCGCATACCTACCTTCTGTTCACTCCATAAAGCCACTGGGTGTGTGAACATGAAGAACTGTCTTCTTGACTCCATGGGACAGCGCTGGGCCAATCAAAAAGCACCACCACAGTCCCATGCATCTCTATACCCAGAAGTACTGAGTAATTTCTTCACCCTGGCAGCTAAATTAAGAGGCGGGGAAGAAAAGGTGAGCATGTACTCTTGAGAAGGAGGGCATGAAACCAAGCACTTGCATGCTTTAAAGCTATACTGCATCTTTGTGAACAACAGGTAAAACTACAATGCCCTGTAGTAATATGAATAGAAAAAGGCAGCTCTCTCTGCAATACTAAAATAGTCCCGGTGCTGTCCGCTACAGACTTACCACTCTACAATCCAATTCCAGGACCTCTTGGTGTCATGCCTACCCCAACGAAGGTGGTCAGACACTATAGCTGGCTACTGTGTTCTTCGCCTATAGCAACCCCCTTTCCTATAAGGCAAGCAGGCCCCCTGGTCTGATACACAATGCTATAGTGCCTGGCCACCATGCCAGGGCAGGCGCAAAGCAAACTGGTACTTGCCGTTGGCAGACAGACAGAGTGGTTCTATGACAGTCCAGGCAAAAGGCAGGCTGAGTTCAGTGAATAGACCAATATCCGGTCCAAGGTCATACACAGGGAAATCCAAACTAGCAGAGCAGACAGACAGACGGGCTTGAACAGGAATTAAACACGTATCACTTTCTATCACAAGCATGAGACTGAAGGTTTTGCTCACTTATAACAGATTTGGTTTCCACCCAGAAACTGACCAAACCAATCACCTTGCAGGTGGACAAAGACAGCGAGAATGCCATAGCCAAAACCAGGATGCCGGAATTAGGAGCAGGAGCACTAGACGCTTGGGTGTCATCCAGCCTACCTCCTGTGAGCCTAGGACATCAAAGACCTAAGCCTGGGGGCATATCCTCAAGCTACCCAGGATTTATAGGAGACTACTGCAGGGAGAAGCACCAGCAGCAATTTAGGACCTGCAGAAGGGTCCAGAAATTTATGAGAAAGGGTAAGTATTGTTGTTTTGTTGTGTTTCTGGGGTTATATTCGATATGTGCAAAGAGACATTATACAAATACTTATAAGTATAACCTTTATTAAAAGTAATGACATAGACAGATAAAGAAAATATAACAAGAATACTTACTGTAACTAAAGATGCTGTTTTGCCACAGAGTCTCCCATGATGGCGTGGCATAGGTGAACTAAGACGCATGCATAACGTACCATATTTTTCGGACCATAAGACGCACTTTTTCCCCCCAAAAATATGGGTGAAAATGTGTCTGCGTCTTATAGTCCGAATGTACATCAGGCACTGCCCCCCGCCGCCGCTGACAACTCCTCCCTGCCACTGCCGATACCACCCCCTGCCACCGCTGGTAACTCCCCCCCCCACCACCGATGGTAACCCCCCCGCCACTGCAGGAAAGCCCCCCATGTGTTCCGACGGCTTCACAGAGTCCCCCATTATACAGAATACAGTAAGTGTCCTGGGGCGGCCCCCATTTACCTGGGCTCTGCTTTCCTCGGGCGGGAGGGGGCGATCCCTGCTCAGCTGGGCTTGGATTTGCTGCTCGGGAAGACGGGCGGTCCCTGCTCAGCTGGGCTCGGCCATACTCAGGGGGAAGGGGGCGGTCCCCGCTCAGTTCACTTTGGCTGTGCTCTTCCCTGGTCAGCTCACTTTGGCTGTTCTCGGCTATGCTCAGTGGTCATTCTTGACGTCGGAGGTAAAGTCACAGTGATATACCGGTAACATGTAAGCACTGACCGGCAAATGTATTAGAAGAAGTATGCTCATTATGTCCATAGCCCCTGTCCCTGTCCATGTCCGCAGCCCCTGTCCTTGTCCATGTCTGCAGCCCCTGTCCCTGTCCATGTCTGCAGCCTCTGTCCCTGTCCATGTCTGCAGCCTCTGTCCCTGTCCATGTCTGCAGCCCCTGTCCCTGTCCATGTCCGCAGCCCCTGTCCTTGTCCATGTCTGCAGCCCCTGTCCCTGTCCATGTCTGCAGCCTCTGTCCCTGTCCATGTCTGCAGCCCCTGTCCCTGTCCATGTCTGCAGCCCCTGTCCCTGTCCATGTCTGCAGCCCCTGTCCCTGTCCATGTCTGCAGCCCCTGTCCCTGTCCATGTCCACAGCCCCTGTCCTTGTCCATGTCTACAGCCCCTGTCCATGTCCATGTCTGCAGCCCCTGTCCCTGTCCATATCCATGTCTGCAGCCCCTGTCCCTGTACATGTCCATGTCTACAGTCCCTGTCCATGTCTATAGCCCCTGTCCATGTCCATGTCCGCAGCCTCTGTCCATGTCCATGTCCACAGCAAATATTTTAGTACACAATTTGGTTCAGAATATTTTTTTTCTTGTTTTTTTCCTCTAAAACCTAGGTGCGTCTTATGGTAAGGTGCGTCTTATAGAGCGAAAAATACGGTAGCTCTGACACGAGACTGAGTGACAACAACCCCCAATTTCCATATCAATTGTATATATATATACAGTGCAGAAAATAAGTATTTGAACACCCTGCTATTTTGCAATTTCTCCCACTTGGAAATCATGGAGGGGTCTGAAATTGTCATCGTAGGTGCATGTCCACTGTGAGAGACATAATCAAAAAAAAAAATCCAGAAATCACAATGTATGATTTTTTTAACTATTTATTTGTATGATACAGCTGCAAATAAGTATTTGAACACCTGAGAAAATCAATGTTAATATTTGGTACAGTAGCCTTTGTTTGCAATTACAGAGGTCAAACGTTTCTTGTAGTTTTTCACCAGGTTTGCACACACTGGAGGAGGGATTTTGGCCCACTCCTCCACACAGATCTTCTCTAGATCAGTCAGGTTTCTGGGCTGTCGCTGAGAAACACAGAGTTTGAGCTCCCTCCAAAGATTCTCTATTGGGTTTAGGTCTGGAGACTGGCTAGGCCACGCCAGAACCTTGATATGCTTCTTACAGAGCCACTCCTTGGTTATCCTGGCTGTGTGCTTCGGGTCATTGTCATGTTGGAAGACCCAGCCTCGACCCATCTTCAAAGCTCCAACTGAGGGAAGGAGGTTGTTGCCCAAAATCTCGCAATACATGGCCCCGGTCATCCTCTCCTTAATACAGTGCAGTCGCCCTGTCCCATGTGCAGAAAAACACCCCCAAAGCATGATGCTACCACCCCCATGCTTCACAGTAGGGATGGTGTTCTTGGGATGGTACTCATCATTCTTCTTCCTCCAAACACGGTTAGTGGAATTATGACCAAAAAGTTATATTTTGGTCTCATCTGACCACATGACTTTCTCCCATGAATCCTCTGGATCATCCAAATGGTCATTGGCAAACTTAAGACGGGCCTTGACATGTGCTGGTTTAAGCAGGGGAACCTTCCGTGCCATGCATGATTTCAAACCATGACGTCTTAGTGTATTACCAACAGTAACCTTGGAAACGGTGGTCCCAGCTCTTTTCAGGTCATTGACCAGCTCCTCCCGTGTAGTCCTGGGCTGATTTCTCACCTTTCTTAGGATCATTGAGACCCCACGAGGTGAGATTTTGCATGGAGCCCCAGTCCGAGGGAGATTGACAGTCATGTTTAGCTTCTTCCATTTTCTAATGATTGCTCCAACAGTGGACCTTTTTTCACCAAGCTGCTTGGCAATTTCCCCGTAGCCCTTTCCAGGCTTGTGGAGGTGTACAATTTTGTCTCTAGTGTCTTTGGACAGCTCTTTGGTCTTGGCCATGTTAGTAGTTGAATTCTTACTGATTGTATGGGGTGGACAGGTGTCTTTATGCAGCTAATGACCTCAAACAGGTGCATCTAATTTAGGATAATAAATGGAGTGGAGGTGGACATTTTAAAGGCAGACTAACAGGTCTTTGAGGGTCAGAATTCTAGCTGATAGACAGGTGTTCAAATACTTATTTGCAGCTGTATCATACAAATAAATAGTTAAAAAATCATAAATTGTGATTTCTGGAATTTTTTTTTTGGATTATGTCTCTCACAGTGGACGTGCACCTACAATGACAATTTCAGACCCCTCCATGATTTCCAAGTGGGAGAACTTGCAAAATAGCAGGGTGTTCAAATACTTATTTTCTGCACTGTATATTTTTTTGTTAAAAACCAGGTACAGTGGTAGGCAGTTTTCCTGATTTTGACATTTTTAAAGACCAAAACCACTAAATCTTTTCAGTGCTGGGTTCAGTTCAATAGAAACCTTCTTGTGGCATGTTTAAAAAGAGGAAAACATGCACCAAAAAAAACTATAAAAAAAAGCTATAAACAAAATAAAACTAAAAAATATGTGTGCACCTTAAAAAAATTATATTTTCTGTTATGTGGCCATCTTATATCCAAACCTTGATGTTTAGAAAAAAATGACAATGCTTTAAAATATACAATATAAATAAATACAATGCATTGACCCCTCCTCCTATTAAGGTTCAAACCAGCATTTAATTTGAATCTGTGTATTTTCCGCCCTGTATATGTTTTATATACATATACAAAAGTTGTTCCCAACTTGGCCTTGCTCACCATACTGTCCTTGAGTACAATAAGAGAGTGTGCAGTGACATTAGCAATTAACGAAATGCCCCTTCTGCAGTGGCAGCTGAGCGAGAGATCCAAGGACTGCATTATACAGCCGAACATTTATGAGTCGCAATTAAAGAGAACAGAGGGCTAGGACAGCTCAAGGCAATAGCTTTTATATTTTATACAGCTTGATGCAGGTGGATGACTAATTTAGTGAGTGTTAGTTTTAATTTCTCTGACCACCCAGATCTTGACGCTAATGATAGGGGTGTGTAAAGAAATTGTTAAAATTTTCAGAGAGGACATTCGCTTCATCAAATTATTATACAGCAAGCACTGAATAAAGACCCATTGCACTGTGGCAGTAAAACTATTTATTTATACAGAAATTGGAAACAGGGGCACCTTTTAGCACAAAATATTTAGGTAAAGGTCACACCCTTGCCACACCCCAAGCACATGTTGAACAATTACTTGCCAAAATTGTTTTGACCAACAGGTTATTTTTTTCCCACATCTACTTTTCCTTTACACCATGTAAATCCAAGCACTGTGTATCATAAACAATTGCTACTTTGGGTTGAATAAAAGTCCCAACAAAAAGGGGTACATAAAATAGAAAAAGGGAAGGGAGAAAAGGGGTAACAAATATAACAGTAGTACAGAGTGGCAGAGGGACAAAGTGACAAAGCAAGGTACATAAAGACCATAAAGGGTGGAGGAACTTGACTGGCCTGCACATAGTCCTGACCTCAACCTGATAGAACACCTTTGGGATAAATTAGAGTGGAGACTGCGAGCCAGGCCTTCTTGTCCAACATCAGTGCCTGTACTCACAAATGCACTCCTGGAAGAATGGTCAAATATTCCCATAGACACACTCCTAAACTTTGTGGACAGCTTTCCCAGAAAAGTTGAAGCTGTTATAGCTGCAAAGGGGCGAAAACTCAATATTGAACCCTACAGACTAAGACTGGGATGCCATTAACCACTTCAGCCCCGGAAGGATTTACCCCTTAATGACCATGCCATTTTTTGCCAATACGGCACTGCAACGCTTTGACTGACAATTGCGCAGTCGTGCGAGGCTGTACCCAAACAAAATTGATGTCCTTTTTTCACACAAATAGAGATTTTTTGTAGTGGTATTTGATAATTTCTGCGGTTTTTATTTTTCTGCAATATAAACCCCCCAACTATATATATATACAGTATATATATATATAAATACATTGATTCATCAGTTTAGGCTAATACGTATTCTTCTACATATTTTTGGCAAAAAAATTACAATAAGCATATTTTGATTGGTTTGCGCAAAAGTTATATCGTCCACAAAATAGGGGACAGATTTAGGTTTTTTTTTTCTTGTTTTTACTGGTAATTGCAGTGATCTATGACTTTTAGCGGGACTGCAACATTGCGGCGGACAAATCTGGCCCCAAGTGACAATTTTTGGGGACCAGTGACATTATTACAGTAATCAGTGCTAAAAAATGCACTGATCAATGTATAAATGACACTGGCAGAGAAGATGTTAACACTAGGGGGCGATCAAAGGTTAACTGTGTTCCTTATGTGTGTTCTAACTGTGTGGGGGATTGGCTTACTGGGACAACACAGAGATCACTGTTTCTGATCACTAGGAACACCATATCTCAGTATTGTCCCCTGAATAGGAATCTGCCTTGTTTACAAGACATGTACAATTTGTTTCGTTCCGAATTATTTTTTTTAACAAATTTTAACAAATCTAGAACTTTAGAAAATTTGTAAATGAAAAAATTTGTAAATTCTTAAATTTGAAATTTGGGAAATTCAAAGTTTGAAAATCCGAAGACCCGAAAAAATATAAAATCTGAAATAACTAACTTATAATAACTTAAACTATTACTTACTATTAAATTATAGGTATTGTAATTTTTACAGATTTGGCTGTTAGTGAACGTAACAAATATGAATTTATCTGAAGTTACGAATTATCCGAAATAACGGATGCCTAAATGGATGGAACGTAAGGAATTAATAATAATAAATACAAATAATAATAATAATGATAGTAATAAAACATTTTATTATTATCATTATTTATTAATTATACGTCAGACAGGAGGCTCATATCTTATGCATTAATCTTTCTTTATTAATGCTCATAGCAGATAGTGCAAAATCATTTTAACGTAGTAAATAAAAAGAAAAAACTGTATGAACTACGTATCCCAGCAGTCCTTGGGCCTTAGCCACTCCCCTCCTAGTCTCTATATATGGACTGTCCTCCTTTGGTTCTTCCTCTTTCTTTCTGCTCATGGCATGAGATAAGTATTGTTTAATTCTCTTTAATTGCAATAACTTTACTGTATACTTTATTGTATTTATTATACTGTAATATTGTTTAAATGATTGTATCTCACTTTCATCTGCGACCGGAATACTGCGGTAATCCCGCTATTCCGGTCCATTTTTCCCTATACCTGTGAATATTTCAGTTATTCTCCTCACATAACAGTCTATCCTCCTCCCTCCCCCCCCCCCCCTCCTCGCACACAGCGCGCTTCGCGGGCTTTTGCAAGTAGGTCGCGTTTTTCGACGCAACATCTCAAACTGAGTTTACTTTCGACGCTACATCTCAAGTTGTAATCTCATCAGGGCGGACTTCGCCCACACTACTCATCTCAGCTGCTAGCCTATAAGGGCTCTAGGGGCCGTAGTCTCGCGAGACTTCGCCTCTGGAGTGTAATTTCCTCCCAGGCTCTCCTCCCACAGCAAACCAGTCTTCCTGTGGTCGGAGGTAAGAGCCTGAGTGAGTGAGCTAGTTAGATTCCCCCTTTTTCTAGTTAGTCAGCTACCGCTCCCTAGGAATTTATTCCTTCCTCTCATTTATACAGCTGGCTAGCAATCCTTGTGGGTATACAAAATGACAGACGAGGGCTCTCTCCCCACCCTTGATGAGGAGCTTACACTAGCACCAGCTCAAACCTTTAATGCTGCTCAGCTCCAAGAGCTCATTAGCAGATCTATTCAAGCAGCATTAGCTGCAACTGCTGCCCCCCTCCGGAGCTCACCAAGCCCTGCCCCCCCCTGAACCCGTAACTAAGGGTAAATCCTCTCAGAAGAGGAAACATATTGGGACGGCCTATGACTCCCCGGCAGGGGAAGTAAAAAATGTGCATAGAGCAGCTCCCCACACGGACTGCCACCCCACGCATTCTTCAGACTCCTCTCAACCCCTGGGCCTCAGGGAGTCATCTAAGAGGCATGGTTCCGCCAAACGGACCAAACCCAACTCATACATAATCGAGTCAGACGAGGACTCGTCCGCTGAGACGGATGGGTCCCAAGTCTCAGAGTCTGAGTATGAAGAAGTAGAGGATGCGGGGGCATCGGCGCTCCTACAGGACGCCAACCCTGACAATCAGGGCAATGACATTGTGGACGCCCTGGGCGAACCATTGTTCAACCCGGACGCCATATCACACCCCCGTTCTGGGGATTGGGCTCCTTTACCCCACGTAGCACAGTACGTGGAGCTTTGGGCCCGCAGACCATTGGACAGACCCAACCGTAATAAGTTGAGAGCGGAATGTCCTCGCCCTCAGATTCCAATGAAAACAGTCATGACACCAGAGATAGATCCCATTCTATCAAAATATTTGCAAAAGTCTGGGAAGTTCCCCAAAAAGGGGATAGACCGATCTTTTAAGTCCATACAAGATCGTGTGCTGGATCTTTTTGGACCACTGACAAAGATCCTGAACATGGCAGAACAAGCTGCAACCACTGGCCAGACGGTCGATCTAACCCAACTACGTGGGTGGGCCCAAAGGGCCATATGCCTGGCGGGCAGCGCTAACACCGCCTGCTCTGTCGAGCGCAGATGCTCTATCCTGATGCGGCTAGACCTGCAATTGGCCCACTTAGCAGAGACCGAACCAGGTCCCGCAGCAGAAGGGATGCTTTTTGGTGAATCCTTAGTAAAGGATATCAATAAGTTTGTAGGACTGTTTAACAGCCTTGACAAAGCACAAACCTCTCTCAAAAGGTCAGGTGCTGGTAGTGTTTTTCCCCGGGCCGGCAGAAATAGGGGCCGTTCTGCCGGCCGCAATAACAACGGTAGACCGTTTCAGAGAGCGATTACCCAAACTCACTACGCTCAGGCTCCCACTCCATACGCCACCACGGCGCAACCAGCACCCTTTTTCCCACCACGTGGAAGACCGTGGAGAGGACGCGGCCACAGAGGATACCCTCGTTCTCGCCCATACACCGGTGAGTACCACATGCATTCCATTGCCCCTCACTCCTGTGGGGGGCCGACTAATGTTTTTTACCCACGCATGGTCTGCGATTACGGCAGATACATGGATACTAAACACTGTTACAGGTTTCCACATAGAGCTTCTGTCCCCACCGAACCTAGGAATAATACCACCCCCTATTCGGTTCGCGGAAAACAACGTAGCTCTGATAGACAACGAGCTCCGGGAACTGATATCCAAGCACGCACAGTGATCGAGGTTGACCCTTTTTCCCCGGGGTTTATCAGCAATCTCTTCTTAGTCAAGAAAAAGGGGGAGGCTATGGCCCCGTCATAAACCTTCGGGAATTAAATCAGTATGTCACCTATCGGCATTTCAAGATGGAGGGCATCCACTGCCTTCGAGACCTCCTACAACCGGGAGATTAGTTAGTGAAGGTGGACCTGAAAGACGCCTACCTCACCGTCCCCATGCATCGGGACTCCCAACACCTACTCCGTTTCTTGTGGTGGGGACGCACTTCACAATTCACCTGCCTTCCATTCGTTCTGTCATCCGCCCCATGGTGTTTCACAAAAATCTTGAAACCAGCCATGGCATCGCTGAGGATCAGGGGAGTACGTCTGATCGTTTATCCTCATACTTGCTTACTCCAAGGATCAGGCGTATCGCCACTCGGCCTGGACGATCAACCTATTACAGGGTCTAGGTTTCCTGATCAATCAAGAAAAATCAGTTCTCATTCCAACTCAAGAGATAGAATTCCTCGGTTTTTTGGTGGACACCAATCAAGCTGTCCTCCGCCTACCCAGCGCGAAATTGACCCTGATCCGCAAAGAGATCAGGGCAGTACTCCGCAAGGGGTACTTATCTCTACGCATACTAGCCCGTCTGGTAGGTCTTCTGGCGGCCTCCATTCAAGCCATATTTCTGGCCCCTCTCCATTACAGGGCCCCTCCAGAGACTAAA